>CM046445.1:20759666-21359666 GCA_025506515.1 Flaveria trinervia
AATAGATTATATAAACTTATTTTTACTAATCATTGTGTTTTACCATTACAAGTACACAATGATGTTATTTATTTCAAAACTCATAGAATTTCAAGATAAGACAATCACGATCAAAAGACACAATTAAAAAATGTGTTATTTTGTGATTGTTTTTAATGTATTAGATCAATTACTTGTTAATTTATTATTATATTTTACATATTAGATATATACAATAATTGCATTCCATCATTATATTTTTTAAAATTAATCATTTTAGAAAAACATAATGATATTCAGATTAACACAATAACTAATAGAAATATACAATGAATTGCATTAAATATATAATGATGAGATACGTGCTAAAAATATAATTTTTTTTATCTTTTTATATAACAATATTGTATACATTTTAAAGATTAAAAGATGCTTGTTTTTATGGTATGATTTTTATAAAAAAATAATATCGTATATAAAATCTATTGAATGTTTAAAAAATGGGTGAATTTAAAAATGAACAAAACCGATTATTCATATAATACCCCTTTAACAAAATTTTCGTACAAGTTGATTTTATCTATTGATTAAAATGAGATGATTGAGATTACTTATTATATCTTTTTGTTTAAACTATTTTTTATTTGAACCCTAATCCTTTTTATTAATAATAGAAGGGTGCCCGCAATACATTCAACACGTGTTTCTAATATTTTATTATTCTTGTAGTATTTTTATAAAAGTTTATTAGCTTATTATATTTTTTCTAAGATAAAATTTAAAACACCAAATAAATGAGTTCTGCATGAAGACTTGTACATTTACGTATTATTTGTTAGGATCATGTAATGAACGAAATATTAACTGATATATGTGTATACCAAGTCAAATAGTGCGGAATCCTATTTGATTGGAGATCCAATTAGTGAGAACGCATGTAGAAACAGTTGTAGATTAAATCTAAACGTTAAGAATGATTGGTAATCGATCTAGTGCGATCTATGAACTTGGAACAGGTTCTTAGAGGTCTCTGGACGGCTAGGGTACGATTTAGTACGTAGGTTTTCGAATTGTTATGTTTTTTCATGATTTAAGTGGTATTTATAGGTTAGGGTTTCTCATTCGGGCGACTGAACCATTAGCATGGTTCAGTCGTGCGATTGAGTCATGCGGTTGATCCATTCGCACGACTGAGTGTTCAGTCGTGCGACTGAGTCAATCTCATGTTACAATCATGCGACTGATCCAGTCTCCTGTTTCAGTCGTGCGACTGGTTCATTAGCATGAAGTTGTTCATGCGTATGGTCCATTAGCATGGGCCATTCGCATGAGAACTTCATACGATTAAGTTTAACAATATTTCTCAATCATTATTAACTAAGAACTATGTAAACAACCACAAACCTATATAGTTAGTTCAATAAGCATTAACCTATTAATCAATGAAATAATAAACATTATAAGCACAACCACACATTGTATTTCATTAAGTACCCATTCTATTACATATGTGTAAGACATGAAAGACTTTAATATTAAGCACATAAACTAGATACATATGTATCTACAAACTCCCCCTTGGACCTAGTTTAATCTATTATCTAACATTCTTCATTAGCTCTTCATATCTCTTGTACTTCTCGTCTCTTGTGACTCCTGCATGTATTTCAAAAGCAAAGCAGAGCTGTATCACATTCTGGAATTGAAGCGCTTGTACAATATCATGCGAGTCATAGAATAGTGGCCACTTGTATAAGGTGTAAACATCATCAGCCGGGCTGTATCACATTCCAAAGTTTAATGTTGATAATAATGGAGGATCAATATTTAGCGTTCACCACCGGAAGTGACTCTAGGATTCAAAATCTATTCCTTTTAGAAAAGGAAGTGGGATGTTAGGATCGTGTATTGAACGAAATACTAACTGATATACGTGTATACCAAGTCAAATAGTGTGGAATCCTTTTTGATTGGTGATCCAATCAGTGAGAACGCACGTAGAAACAATTATGGATTGAATCTAAACGTTAAAAAATGATTGGTAATCGATCTAGTGCGATCTATGAACTTGGAACAGGTTCTTAGAGGTCTCTGGACGGCTAGGGTATGATTTAGTACGTAGGTTTACCAAGTCTTTTGTTTTCCATGATTTAAGTGGTATTTATAGGTTAGGGTTTCTCATTTGGGCAACTGAACCATTAGCATGGTTCAGTCGTGCGATTGAGTCATGTGACTGATCCATTCGCACGACTGAGTGTTCAGTCGTGTGACTGAGCCAATCTCATGTTACAATCGTGCGACTGATCCAGTCTCTTGGTCAGTCATGCAACTGGTTCATTAGCATGAAGTTGTTCATGCGTATAGTCCATTAGCATAGGCATTCGCATGAGAACTTTATATGACTAAGTTTGAATATGTTTCACAATCATTAATTGACTTAGATCTATTCAAACAACCACAAACCTATATAGTTAGTTCAATAAGCATTATTACATAAAAAGCAATAAAATATTCAACATTATAAGCACAACCACACATTGTATTTCATTAAGTACCCATTCTATTACATATGTGTAAGACAATAAAGACATTTTACATTAAGCTCAGAAACTAGGTACACATGTATCTACAAACTCCCCCTTGGACCTAGTTTCATCTACTGTCTTACATCCTTCATAAGCTCCTTATATTTCTTGTACTTCTCCTCTCTTGTGACTCCTGCATGTATTTCAAAATCAAAGCAAAGCCGTATCACATTATAGAATTTGAGAGCTTGTACAATATCCTGCGAGTCATAGAACAGTGGCCACTTGTATAAGGTGTAAACATTATCAGCCGACAAGTTAGTGAGCCACATGGGGTCAAACACCCTCATAGTTTCCATACTACCTTTCCTGTTCAACACTATGACCGACGCCTGTTCTCCAATCGTAGTACCACCACTTGAAGTGTGGAGTGAAGTCCTGTGGAATTTCCCGTAGAAGGATTCGACATCATGCGTGGAGGACTCTACTTCAGCATTATTTTTTGCTTCCTAGTTATGGCATCAACTTCAGATCTTCTGATATACCTCGTTGGTTGTTGAGGCTTGAAGTTGACCCACCGGGTGTGGTAGTCTCTCTCTTTTAAGCTGCTTCAAACTAGCCTGACATCTTACGAGGATCAGCATAAACAACTTCAATTTGCTAGCTGGTTAAGCTTAAAACCCGAAAGAGTCTTCAGATCGTGTGGGAATCTGAAGTACTCGATCCCCATCTCTCTTTTGGCAGCATAAACATTAAGATCTTCAAAATAGGCCCACGCTATAATTTTTCCTGACACCTTGTGATGCTTCTTCACTTTATAGAGGTGGTTTGTTAGACATTTGACTTTGGAGCACTGCGCTGGGCTCTAATTTCTGCAAAACACGTTGCCCATTCAGCCTTTCTGATATTGACATCGACGTCTGAGGCTTGGGCCTTGTCTTCCTTCTTTTCCGACTCTTGCTCCATCTTATCCAGAGTTTCAAAGGTATCACCAACAAGGGAGTCACCTAGATTGGGGACTACATTTCCCTCCTTGTCAGCATACTCTGGATAATGTTGTGCAGTGACGTCTTCAATTTCGATTTCATCGACATCGTTAAGCTCAGCGTCACTATCTTATTCACCGTAGGAGCATCTTCACAATCTTATCGGGATTCAGGCTGAACATCTTAGCAAGTTGCTCATCAGTAAGGTCGTGGATTATTTCTCCTTCTCAGGAGTGTAACTCACATACCTCTTGACTATCCCTTGTAGATCAAGTATCATTGTGACTTGAGACTTGATCTGCTGAAGGGGAGCAACATCATATTCATCTTGCTGAGATGTGTGATCTACTTGATTTAAACATATAAACACATCATACATCAGTAAATGATCAAAGCAGTAACATCAAATATATACATAGACATTAATTACATAACATTAATCCAAAATTCAATTACAAAGTTTCAAGTACATAAATATCTAAACATTACTTTTCCCCTAAATAGCGGGTGCGTCAGTAGGAGGGCAGAGATGAGGCTCCTTGGTCTTGATTTTTCTTGTACGTCTTCTTGACCTTGAGCTGATGTAGATGCAGCTGTATCTCCTTCTTCACCATCATCACTGTTCTGCCCTTCCCTTGTCTCTTCCTTCTCACTGGCCTCATCATCATCACTATCATCATCTTCACCATCATCATCATCATCATCATCATCATCATCATCATCAACATCTCATTCTCTTATCTTGAGTGGCTCATCCTTTGAGCTCTTGAGCTTGAGCATGATGGTCTTGTTTGATGCCTCCGACTCCTCTATCCTCTTTGCTGAGTGGACGTTTTGCTCCTGGAGTTAGGCAATTTTCTAAGCTTGCTGTGAGATCTGCTATGCTTGGGTAGCGTTTAGCTCCACAAGCTGACGTAGTTAGGAAGTCTTCTCCTCATCAGCAGCTAACAGCTTCATCACCATACGGTTGAGTGCTGACAACTGTTCCTCTACCCTAATGGGGGGTAGAGAAGATCCTGTGTGGTATGTAGGGTGGGATGATGGTCCGGCTGGTGGCTAGTTGGTGGTGGTGGCAGTGGTGAGATTGGGGGTGGTTATAGATGTAGCTGGTGGTGGATAAGTTGTAGTGGTGGTGGATTAGATGGGGTAAGTGGTGGAGTGGGGTGTGGGAGTGGTGTGTGAGGTGGTAGAGTTGGTGGCAGGTGGTGTGGTAGCAGTGGTGGTGGTGATAAAAGCCAATCTCCTCCTCTTAGTCTTCATCCTGTGGGGCTGAGCCATCCATTCTTCCTTGAACCCCTCGAGGTGGATGCTCCCCCAAGGATGCTGCTGGGCTGATGGGTGTATAACTGGGATTGGTAGCAGTCTCCCCAGACTCGCTAGGGCGTCCTCCAGCCTCCGGAATACCTTGGTCGGTGGCAACCACCCTGCTCCCCACAGTACGAGTCAAGGGCTCCTCATCTGTCTCCTCCTCCTCATCAGGACGAAAGTCCTGATGGAAACCAGCGCTCTGTCCCACCTTGGTGGATGCTGGAGATGCTATATCAGCAGTGGCGGCCCTCAATTGAGTGGGCCCTGCATCTCCACTATCACGCTATCATCGTCATCAGAATCATCTTCCGGGAGCACAAGTTGCTCAACATCAGAATCACTGTTCGCGTGGTGCCATTTACGCCTTGCTGGCGCCACGTAATCCTCCCGGGCCAGATGCCCGAACCATCTCCTCACAGGGGCTTAACTTGCTTCCCCCTGTAAACATTCATACGACCCAGTGTGGTGTCATCCATCACCTCAAGTACTACAGCGTCCTCCTTTTCCTTAGGCAGCGACGGTAGTTTCGGATCTATGATCATCTGGATGAATTGAGGGTACATGCAGAACCCCTCCTTCCCTTTCCCCTCAATGTTCTCCACCAGATAGGTGAAGATCATCTTAGAGAAGCTAAACGGGTGGTTCAACACTAATGCTGTATAAGCATTCTGAATCTGATCTGAGAGCTCGTCGAACCCTCCCTTCCGTGAAGCTATGCACTTTAGTAGCACATGGGCGAGGTACTTGAACTGGGGGCACAGGTTGCTCTTGTTGAGCACCCCTGCGTTGATGTCCCCAGAGTACTTAGCTCGCATGAAACATCCTCGAACAGTAAGGGGGTGTAATCGAGTGGGACGGTCAGCCTCATCCCCGAACTCTAGAACAGTCCGAAGATCATCCTCTGTGATCTCAATAGCCTCTCCAAATATCAAGCTCCTGATGTGATAGGGATCTGAGGATCTGTCTACCACAATGCTTTCCCAGAAAGCCTGTTGGACTGAGCGGTAAGGAGTGCATGGTGTCGAGATAGCACGGAAGATCCTCGATCTCCGTAGAAAGGTGATAATGCCAGAGAATTTTGCAGCATTCCTTGAGGTCAGATCTAGATGAGTACAAATATCGTGCTTCGTGCTCATTGGATAACGACTCGTCATCTGTCACACAATGCAAATAAATGTTAGTGTGTGTCAATGTGTAACAAGTTGAATAATTTAACTTGACCTCTTCGGTTGTGTCGTGTGAATGAACTGTGCGACTGAGATTTGGTTATGCGATTGAGCTTTTTCGTACGATTGAGCATGCGACTGGGGTCAGTCATATGCTATCCCATGCGATTGAACTTGTTGTGCGACTGAGCTCATTTGCATGTGGCAGTCGTGCGACTGAGCCATACGCTCGTCTTAGGCGTGCGATTGAGGTTCATCCGGTTGCCTATTTGCATGACAGACTACTGTTCAATTCAAATTGAATTTTTGAGCAAACTTTAATGTTAGACTTCGTAGTTTGGCTCATTAGTCTCGCAAACGACTCATAGAATACCTAACAACCTTTAATTTAACAATGTACTTAGTTTAATTAGTTTCTTAGACAAACTAAGTTTCGGTTCTTGTTAGGGTTAAAATCGGTCATGTTAGGGCCTGAATCAATGGATAGATGAGTGAATCACACCGCACATTACCGGTACAAAACTCAAAATTGTCAGAATGGAATAATAAGTGTGTATAATAGTCACACGAAAATTTGGCAGAGTATAGGTAAGTTGTGTGATTTGGGGGTGATTGGGAGTGATGATTGACTGGTACCGACTCCCCCTCTATTTATACTAGGGTTTACTTCAGTTGTGCGATTGAGCCCAGTCGCATATTTGATTTGTGCGACTGAAGATCAGTCGTGTGATTGGCACAGTTGGTCACCTTCAGTCGTGCGACTAGAGATCAGTCGTGCGACTGTATCATTCGGTCACTCTCATCCATGCGATTGTTCATTTTGTGATCCTATCGTCTGATTTTATTCATGCTTATGGTCCAATCGCACGTATGTCCCATACGTGTGGGAAAATCATGCAATTGGGCTCATTCGTATCCTCCAATTGTACGACTGGTCCATACTCATGGTCTCGTCGTGCGAATGGATCATACTCATGTTTTTGACTTTATGACCATTCCACACTTTTATCTTTTGATTAAACATTATGAGCATTCGATCATCTCAGACATGATCATTTTAATTTTGAAAACTTTTGATCACCTCAGTCATGATCCTTTTAAAACAATTTGTCACCTCAGACGTGACTTATTTTACATTTGAAAGCATGTGTAGTCACCTCAGACGTGACCCATTTTATATTTGAAAGCATGTGTAGTCACCTCAGACGTGACCCTTTAAAGTGATTGCATTCCAGATTGAATTCCACGCTATAGTCCGACGGATACAACTAAACTGACTCAAACAAATTTAAACAAAATAAAATTTAACTAAGAAAACTAAATGTTTTGTGTGGAGTGGAAATCCTAAGATAGAAATCTATCAGATTTATTTCATTGAATAGGAAGCTTCAAGTTATTTTGACTATAAGTGAAACGATTCATTATGGAATCATACAAGTAATCAAATCATTCAGGACGTATTTCCAAATTCAGTTGATGCTAGATTCTTGTTTTCATCGAGGGTCATTTAGCAATTTAGGAAATCATACTGGTACTACAAGGTGCATACGTTGATTTGGATTTTCAATAATTGCAGCCATACTGTTGTTAGTATAATTGTCCACTTAAATCCATACATAGACTTTTGACACAGATTGGTGATAAAATAGGTTATATTATTTCAACCAACATTTGTGGATCCCACGTTTATATGGTAATCAACATTCCTCAGGAGATTTTTGAGCGGTCTACGGGTATTTTGACAAGAAGAGACAATTCTTAGAGCTTTCAAAGAGAAGCCAAACCTCAGGTCAGTGCCACCGGACAACAGAGAGGCGGCAAACAATAATGAACTCTAGAATATCTAGGTTATGCTTATCCTCAGGTCAGTGACATCGCACAACAGAGAGGCACACAACATATCTTCTTGTTAGAGCATAATTTTTTCTTTTGCACATAACGCACCTACAACATAGGTTATCAGCTTGATTGTGTCTATTTTTCATTTCTTTTGTGCTTTGCTCTTTTAGTGGTCATCCACACACGTTTGTGGCGTTTATTTGCTCGTCACCCCTTATTGGAAATAACTGATTGTGTTAACCAGTGATAAGATGGGAACCCACAGTCGGTTGAACAGTTTAGTTTAAATTGAGTTCACCAATGAGGTCTAATCATCTATTGTGTTGAATCTACCGACACATCATGTAGTGGTCTAACAATCTCTAGATCTACTTTCTTTGCATTACCTTAGTAGTAGCAGTGTACTATCATTTTTCCTTTTATATTGCACAGACTTCTCTGACTTATACTTTGAATTTTGCATCTAATTCAATTTAATTCTTTTAAAGTCCCAAACAATTTGTTCCTGTGTACTATCATTTTCCACAGTCATTGAATCAGTTTCACAGAGCCGATCTCATTTCTATCAGATAGCCTATCCTTCACCCTCGTTTTTTTAATTACTAACTTAACCTATTCTCCCATTAAAATTCTAAAGCTGTAAAAGAATTGCATTTTTAGGATTTTAATAGGCGAAGAAATAACAGCAATAGAATTAATTAAATAAAATAAACTAAAATTAAAGAAAATAAAAAAACTTGACTTTACGCATCTGACTAAGCATGGTCATCTTCTTGAATTACCTCACTTTTCTTTTTAACACCGTTGACCTCTAACAAGTATAGAAAATGTGGTTTATCAAAAGTTTTTGTATAGAGGTCAGCGTGTTGAAAATCCGTGTTTATTTTAACAATATCGATTAGATTCTTTTCAAAGCAATCACGTATAAAGTGATATTTTATACCGATGTGTTTGGTCTTAGAATGTTGGACAGGATTTTTAGTAATGGCTATTGCAGCAGAATTATCAACAAAAATAGGAGTGTTAGAAAAATGCAAACCGTAGTCCCGCATCTGTTGTTGAATCCAGATGATTTGAGAATATCAGCTTGCCACAGTAATATATTCAGCTTCACAAGTTGACAACACAACTGATGTCTGCTTCTTACACTGCCACGTGACTAATCTTCTCCCAAAAAATTGACAACCTGCTGATGTAGATTTGTAATTCATCTTGCAGCTACCATAATCTGAGTCACTGTACGTGGTTAGCTCAAAGTCATCATCATGAGGATACCATAATCCAAGTGTAGGTGTACCCTTTAGATAACGAAATATCCTTTTGACCCCGATTAGATGGTTAACCTTTGGTTTTGCCTGATATCTTGAACATAGACACATTGCGTACATGATTCAGGTCTTGAGGAAGTGAGGTACATGAGGGATCCAATCATTCCTCGGTGCATAGTGGCATCAACCAGATCACTATTTTCGTCGGGTGCTACGTCATGGTTTGTAGCAA
Source organism: Flaveria trinervia (assembly GCA_025506515.1). Classification (NCBI taxonomy): domain Eukaryota; kingdom Viridiplantae; phylum Streptophyta; class Magnoliopsida; order Asterales; family Asteraceae; genus Flaveria; species Flaveria trinervia. The sequence continues at coordinate 20,768,970 of CM046445.1, forward strand.
GTGGAGTCTCAGCTGCGGAAGCATTCTCCATATCAAACCGACTGAGAATATCCCTACATACTTGGTCTAATGCAGAAATATTCCCTTTGGTGTTTGATCCACCTATAACCCGAGAAAGAACTTCATCTCTCCCATGGCACTCATTTCAAATTCTAGCTTCATCACTGCTTCAAATTCTTTACATAATTCTTCGTTCTTGGAACCGAAGATTATGTCATCAACATAAATCTGAACAAGCAGCAGATCACCATCCTCTTCTTTTATGAACAATGTACAGTCAATTACACCTCTACGAAATCCGTGTTTCACAAGGTGAGTTGAGAGTTTTTCATACCATGCTCTCGGGGCTTGATGAAGCCCGTAAAGAGACTTATCTAGTTTGTAAAATCTATCCCGATAATATGGATCCTCAAATCCTTTAGGTTGACTGACATACACAGATTCCCAGATTTCACCATGAAGAAAGGCACTCTTTACATCCGGTTGATAGACTTTAATCTTCATGTACGATGCATAGGCTAGGAAGATACGGATGGCTTCCATTCTCACCACAGGTGCAAATACTTCATTGTAATCAATTCCCTCAACTTCTCGAAATCCTTGAACTACAAGTCGAGCCTTGTTCCTGAAGATAACACCTTGGTCATCTTTCTTACATTTCAAGACCCACTTGGTGCCAATGACCTTAGCACCTTTAGGTCTATAACAATGTCTATACACCTAACTTCTTAAACTGAAGAAGTTCTTCTTGCATGGGACTCACCCATGCCTCATCATTTAGGGATTCACTGATGTATTTTGGCTCGAACTGAGACACAAAACAACGATAAGCACCATCGTGAAGGTACCCTTTCTCCATTACCGAGGCATAGTCAGCTGAATACAGCTGATTTCTTGTCTGAACTCCTAATCTTACATCCCCAATGACATTTTCCAGAGGATGATAGATATTTAGGCGTGATCCAGGAGTTGTGGGAATAGCTACCTCAGAATCAAGATTATGAACATTTGGTTTAGTATCTGACGCAGTAGGGTTGTGAGGTTCTGAAGACTCAGAGGCATCACTGTCAGATGGTTGTGGACTTGCAGTAACAGGAACCTGTTCCTCCTGAGTGTTTTGATCATTCTCCATGACTTCATCGTCAGAGGAAGAGTCACTTACCTCGAGTGCTCCCCCTGAGATGGTTGGTGATTCACCTTGTGAGCCAGAATATGTAGATTCCTGTGATGGTGTGTTTAGAACATCATACAACATTTTGGCTGCTAACTCATAATCAAACGTGGAGAGAGGAATGTTGAAGAACTTGAAGAATCCATCATAGTCGAAAAAGAAATTGGGTCCTTTTCCAGCAGGAGGGATGGTGTATCTCTGGACATCGACGTTACACCACACCTCTACTTGACCCGTTGAGTTGTTGTAGACTCTCTTATTCGGTATGTTGTATCTAAGAAAGATTCCTTCTTCAGTCTTCTCGCTGAAATTTCCCTCCTAATTTTTCTTCAGCAGTGTGCACGGTGCGCCAAACGATTCGAGATACTCTAGATTAGGTTTACGTCGTTGAAGTAACTCGTAACATGTCTTGCCATGATGTTTAACTACCAAACTCGATTTAACGTGTAACACACATTAGCAACTGCCTCATTCCAAAATTGGATAGGCAGTTTCGAGTCTGCTAGCATTGTGCGTGCTGTCTCTATTAAGCTGTGTTCTTTCTTTTAGCAACCCCGTTCATCTGAGGAGTGTAGGCGGAAGTGAACTGGTGCATAATTCCCTTTTCTTTGCAGAACATCCATCCATTGGTTCTTGAACTCAGTTTCGTTGTCTGAGCGTACTTGTCTTACCCTCAGCTTATAGGGAGACTCTAGTGTAGTTACCAATTCTTTGAATGACTTAAATGTTTCTGACTTTGATTTCAAAAACATCACCCAAGAGAATCTTGAGTAGTCATCTGTAACTACATAGCAATACAAATCGCCTACGATGCTTCTTGTACTGACTGGACCAAACAGATCCATGTGGAGAAGCTCGAGAGGCAGTTCTATAGAATTAACTTTCTTTGCCTTATGAGACTTCTTTGTCTATTTGCCTTTCTTGCAGGCGACACAAAAATCAGGGAGTTGGAAGTTCTTGACATTGACTCCTCGCACTAGATCATTCTCGATCAAGTGGTTCATCTTATATGGATTGATGAGTCTCATTCTCCTATGCCAGGAGATTGAATCCTTCTCGGTAGCTTTTGACAGGAAGCACTGAACTTGATGATCAGTTGTGGAGGCCTTCGATAGATCCAAGACATAAGGTCATTATATCTTGAGGCTGATATTAAGACTTGGTCCTCAGGATCATATAGTCCTTTTTCAGGACATAGCACTTTTTGTTATAAAAAACTACCTTAATACCCTTGTCACAAATTTAGGACACAGAAAGTAAATTGTTTTGTAGTTATTGAATGTAGTTTACCTTATCAAACTTTACTTTCTCGTTCCCTATCTCCCCTTGAGTTGTAATTAACCTCCTTATTTCCCGCAAAGGAAACATGACCTCCTTTAATTTGTTTGATGTTTGACAGGAGTGCCCGGTTTCCAGTCATGTGCCTAGATGCTCCGCTATCTACGATCCAAGTATTTGTTTCAGCACTAAAGCGAACACCCTGCACATTCAATGGAAATGATTAGTTGAGGTTAGGGACCCAAGCCTTAACCGGCTTGGGTGTCCCAGAGGCATCACACATCGTAAACTCTACCCATTGACATTTTGAGGGTGATGGAAGATCTATGGTCTTCTTGTTCTCATTATCAGATTCATGGATAGATTTCTCTTTCCATAAGCCAGTCTTATGCAAGGCCTGTTTGTGATAGACAGACAACTGGTTGATAGGTTGAACTTTAGGTTCACTGACTCTTTTTGGTGGAGTCATGGATCTTCTTGTGGAAGAGCTTACTTTAGTATCGTAAAGTTCAACCTTCTTTTTTGGCATCTGATAATAAGGACAATAAGACGCTATGTGCCCATACTTGCCACAGTTGTAGCATGATCTGCTTTCAACTTGACGATTTACCTGTTTCTGTGGAGAAGTATGTGGCACACGTGTGACTTTACTCTGTTTGGGTTTTGACACTTCTTGTTTAGATGTTTTATCTGGTTTAACAAAATTAATTGTTTGAACATTTTTAACATCTTTACCTTTTTGTTTCTCTGGACTTAGACATGAAACACATGGGTGGTTAATTTGTTTGGTCTTTTTGGGTTCCGCATTAGACTTGGTTGACCCAGACTTAACTTTAACCTTTTCAAATTGTTTGTCCAAATTAACACAAGGCATTTTACCTTTTGATTTTGAAGTGGCATCCATTTCTTTAGTGACAGATTAATTGGATTTACATGCGGAATCTGGATCACTTACAAGAGGAGTGGACACCACATGATCCTTGATAGGGTTATTATTTATTGGTTTACTTTTTCTATTCGCATGGCCCAGTCGCATGATCGAATCTGCACGCAGATTTTCAGATCTGCAGCCGCCAGGGTTGCCAAAAACCCTAATCTTACGAATTTTACATAAACGAACCAACATAGACATCATAAGATTCGCACAGGGTGATTGGAACGTGGTTTCGAGTTTGATTTTAACATAGAAACTACACACATAACCAAATCTGAGCAAAACACGAAGAACACGAAGTGGGTTTAATGTCAAAGAACCTGAAATCGATCCAGAAATCAAGAGCTCAAGTTGCTAGAATGATTGTTAGATCATTCCAGCAGTAACCTGCTCTGATACCAGTTGTGAAGTCCGCTAGATCTGTAAACATCCGAGTGTGTTCTTGATGGAAGGATAAACAACAGCAAAAACCAAAAGACAATCAATAACACGAATTATAATTAAATGGTTTCATTGATAAAACCTAACAATTACAAGCTCGTTACAACATAAGAATCAAGACTCTTGGCAAGGGGAGATCAAGCATGATCTCCCCTCTCATCCGGCAGCCCTAGGCTCTGGGCAGACTCTTCTCAAAACCCTTAATCTCTCTACATATTGAAACTGGTACATATAGGCCTCGGCCCATATTAGATGTGACTGGGCACATTCGTGTGATTGGACCATGCGTATGGTTCAATCGTACGACTGGACCATGCGTATGGTTCAATCGTACGACTTGACCATACTTATGGTTCAGTCTTACGAATGTCCCAATCGCATCTCTCAGTCGCACGACTGGTCCATTAGCATGGCTCAGTCGTACGACTGAGTCTCATTCGCATATGCTTCTGCGAATGACCCAGTTTCATGTGTTTACAACATATCAGGTGTATTACATTAAGCCTAGACTATTCGACAAGCGACAGACACACTATATATTACTATATATGCTCCAACATGGTAAATCATAACAAACCCCCTAAGCTAATAATGTTAGATGATTATCCACAATGAAAGCAAAGAATTGAAATATACTTAAATGGAGTAGATCCCAATCTGTGGGAGTTGATAGAGACAGGATATAGCATGCCGGTAGGTGTAGATGGAGTCAACTCACCTTAAGCGGTATGACTGGCGGACAAAAGGTAAAATACAATGCAGAGAAGAAAGTATATGCGTTGCTAACTTAGTCAATTCCTAAGGACATCTTCAATCAATTTTATCAGAATAAGCAAGCTAAAAAGCTATGGGATGCATTGGAAAAGAGGTAAGAGGGAAATGCATCGTTGAAAGCTCTGAAGGCTAAAGCGTTTAAGAAGGAGTTTGACAACTTCTCGTCAATGGGAAAGGAGAGCTTAGACGATGTCATTGATCGTTTCTACCATCTGATGAGTGAGCTTCACACTCATGGAGTTACTACGTCTATGGAAGACAAAGTTTCAAACGTTGCAGATGGTTTGCCAGAGAAGTGGAGTTCGTTTGTCTCCAACCTCAAACAGAATGATATGCTTGCGAAGTTAGACATCAACGACTTCATTCTAAAGCTGCGGGAGGAAGAGTTAAGGAAGAAATACATGGCACAAAAGTCTACTTATGATCAGAATCTAGCTCTGTACAACTTAACTCCACAAGCTAAAACGTCTAGAGCTCCACTACAAACAGCTTTTGTGTCGAGTTCCGCTAGTCCATCTCAAGCCTCTACTTCAGCATCTGACACATCAGGGTCGTCTGTTACCCAATACATAGCACCTGAAGCAAATGCTACAAAACTAAAGACCGAGAATCTCAGAAATGTGACTATGGAAGTAGCAAAGAGCACATGGACCTCTTAGCCGTAGTAGTCCACTCCTATGACGGGCTAGTTGCTGGAAAATTGGGAACTGCCATCTGGCTGATGAGGACTACGAGCAGGTAGACGAGATAGAGCTGGAACTGATGGACATCATGTGGGCCTTAGCAAGTGCTGTTCGGAGAGCAAAGAAGTTTGTCAAGAAGACCTAACAAAATCTGATTGCCACTAAGGACACAACTTTTGGCTTTGACAAGACAAAAGTTACCTGCTTCAATTTTGGGGAAAAAAGACACTTCAAACGTGAATGTGTGAAGCCCAAAAAGATAGCAAATGGAAATCCATTCTCATCTTTCTCTCATCAGGAGAAGCCCACAAGCAGCTCTACTTCGTCGAGCAAAGATCCTAAAGCCTTAACAGCTCATGATGACGAAGGACAAGATTGGAGCTTCCCGTTTGTGTCTCCGGGAGAATCCAACATTGCTAGTGTCGAGGATCTAGATGACGACTCAGCAACTGAAGGTGATATTGCAGTGGAGCTTGCGATGTCAAATGTTGAAGAATCTGCAACAGTAGTTGATCATCGGCCTAAAGAAAGGACAAGTTCAACAAGTCCAGAATAACCAGAACCAAAGAAGTTAGACACTGCTTTAATGTCTGATTCAACCTCACCCTCTCAGGTAAGTTCCATTACCCAACTTTTCAATAATCATGCTTGTTTTGATTGTAATAATTTAGGGAAAGCATTGATTTGAAATTTTCTAGGTTATTAGATCATAATGATAGCTTAGTAAAGGACTTACAACTATGCACAGAAGCCAATAGAGTTTTAAAACAAATTGAGCACAGTTACAAAGAAAAGATAGACCTTTTGAACAAACAACTTAGGGAAACCAAAGTTGTAGCCTTTAACCAAGCTAATGACATTAGGTTCTATCTTAACTCCCTAGAAGACACTAAGAAACAAAAGGCAGTTTTAGAAGTAGAAGTAAATTCCTTAAACAAAACTGCACAGTTGGACAAGTTCCTCTCACATTGTCCAACACTTAGTGAGAGAACGCAACAATGGGGAGGGTTTGGGATATAAAGTGGTTCCACCACCACATGAGACCTTGATGAATGCAAAAAGTAAACCAATCAATAATAATCCAATCAAGGATCATGTGGTGTCCACTCCTCTAGTAAGTGACCCAGATACCACATGTACATCTAATGATTTTGGCACTAAACTAAAGGAGGTCATTTCAAATCACAAGGTAAAATGCCTTGTGACAATCTAAACAAACAATTTGAAAAGATTAAAGTTAAGTCTGGGTCAACCAAGTCTAATTCTGAACCAAAAAAGATCAAACATGTTACCACCCACGTGCTTTATGTCTAAGTCCAGAAAAACAAAAAGGAAAGGATGTTAAAAATGTTCAAACAATTAATTTTGTTAAACACATCACAAGGAAGAAGAGGATGGCTTTCCCCTATGGCAAGAAAGGGGAAGAGACTAAAGTTCACCTTAACCTCATCTACCACCACAACCACTACCTCAACCACACCTTCCACCACTACCACCACCACTGCTACCACACCACCTGCCACCACCACTACCACCTCACACACCACTACCACACCCACTCCACCACTTACCCATATTCCATCCATCACCACTACAGCTCATCCACCACCACCCACATCTATACCACCCCCAGTATTCACCTCTGCCATCACCACCACCACTACCCACCAAGCCGGACCATCATCTCACCCTACACACAACACAGGATCATCTCTAACCCCCATTGGGGTAGAGGAACAGTTGTCATCACTCAATCGTATGGTACCGAAGCTGTTAGCTGCTAATGAAGAAAAGACTGCCTAACTACGTCAGCTTGTGGAGCTAAACGCTACCCAAGCACAGCAGATCTCATAGCAAGCTGAGCAAATTGTCCAAATCCAGGAGCAAAATGTCCACTCAGCAAAGATGATAGAAGAGTTGGAGGCTTTTAACAATATCATCATGCTCAAGCTCCAGGGATCAAAGGATGAGCCTCTCAAGATAAGAGAATGAGATGATGATGATGATGATGATGATGATGATGGTGAAGATGATGAGAGTGATGATGATGAGACAAGTGATAAAGAAGAGACAAGGGAAAGGTAGAACAATGATGACGATGAAGAAGGAGATGCAACTACATCTACCTCAGCTCAAGGTCAAGAGAGACGTACAAAGAGAAATCAAGACCAAGGAGCCTCATTTTCTGCCCCTCCTACTGACGCGCTGGCTATTCAGGAGAAAAGTAATGTTTAGATATTTATGTACTTGAAATCTTTGTAATGGAATTTTATTAATATTATGTAATTAATGTTTATGTATATATTTGATGTTTACTGTTTTGATTATTGACTAATGGTTGATGTGTTACATGTTTTAAATCAAACAGATCCAAATTTTCAAAGAGATTAATATAATGTTGCTCCCTTTCAGCAGATCAAGACTCAACTCACAATGATTCTTGATCTGCAAGGGATATTCAGGAGATCTGTGAGTTACACTCCTGAAGAAGGAGAAATAATTCATGATCTGACTGATGAGCAATTGGCCGAAATGTTCCAACTGAATCCTGACGAGATTGTGAAGGATGCTCCTACAGTAAACATGGAAAGTGACGATGAGCTAAATGACAGAGAAGAGATAGAGAATGAAGATGTCACGGCCTAACATTATCCAGAGTATACTGACAATGAGGGAAATGTAGTCCTCAATCTGGGTGACTCCCTTGTTAGTGATACTTTTGAAACTCTGGATAAGATGGAGCAAGAGTTGGAGAAGAAGGAAGACAAGGCCCAAGCCTCAGACGTCGATGTCAATATCAGAAAGGCTGAATGGGCAGCATGTTTTGCAGAAATTAGAGGCCAGCGTAGTGCTCCAAAGTTAAATGTCTACACCAAAATCTATAAAGTGAAGAAGCATCACAAGGTGTTAGGCAAAATTATAGCGTGGGCCTATTTTGAGATCTTAACGTTTACGCTGTTAAAAGAGAGAAGGGGATCGAATACTTCAGATTCCCACACGATCTGAAGACTCTTCCGAGTTTTGAGCTTAACCAGCTAGCAAAATTGAAGTTGCTATATGCTGACCCTCGTAAGATGTCAGGCTGGTTTGAAGAAGCTTTAAAGAGAGAGTACCACACCCGGTGGGTCAACTTCAAGCCTCAACAACCAACGAGGTATATCAGAAGATCTGAAGTTGATGCCATAACTGGGAAGCCAAAGTTGTTTTACACACCAACCGCCCACAAACCTATCTCTGTGGCAACCACCCTACTGCCCCCAGTCCTCGTCAGAGGCTCCTCATCACTCGCTGCCTCCTCATCGGGAGGACAGAAATCCTGGTGAAAGCTGGTAGTGGTGGCATCTGTATAAGTAGGGGGTGGAGATGTAGTATGAGCAGGGCCGGCCCTAGAAACAACGGGGCCAGAATCTCCACCCGTGTCTCCGTCATCATCATCGGAGTCATCAGATGGAAGAGCAATCTGATCAACATCTGAATCACTCTCCTTGTGGCGCCACTTCCACCTTCACGGAGCCACGTACTCCACCTGGGCCAGATGCCCGATCAGTCTCTTAACAGGGGGTTTGACCTGCTTTCCCCTGTAGACCTTCATGCGGCCTAGTGTCATGTCATCCATCACCTCCAATGACACCACATCCTGGCTCTCCTTGGTAGAGAGGGCAGCTTCCCATCAATAACCATCTGAAGAGTTGTGGCCTTTTGCATTTTTCATCATGTGCTTTTGCTCATCTGTTGGTCATCCGCACACATTTGTGGCGTTTATTTTGCGTATTGGAACTTTGTTAATTATGTTAACCAGGATAAGATGATAATCCCAGCTTGTTGAACAACTTATTTGATCTTAAAATCACCAAAGAGGTCTATTTATCTATTATGTTGAATCTACTACATATTATCTAATGGTCTAGCAACCTCTAGGTCTACTTTCTCCGTGTTATCTTATAGTCGCTAGTTTTACTATCATCCTTTTATTTCTTTGACTTCTCAGACTTGTACTTTGAAACCTCGCATCTAATTCAATTTAAATCTTTTAAAGTCCCAAATTCTTTGTTCCTGTGTACTATCATTTTCTATAGTCGTTGAATCGATATCTCGGTTACGATCTCATTTCTATCAGCTTGCATGTCCTCTTCTCTCGTTTTTTTAATTACTGACTCCCCCTAAAATTGTAAAACCGTAAAAGTTTTGCGTTTTTAGGATTTTAATAGGCAAAGAATGAAACAATAAATAAATTAAAAAAATAAACTAGAATAACAGAAAATAAAAGAAAATAAAAAAACAAAAAACTTGACGCATCGGACTAGACCTGTTCATCGTCTGGAACTACATCACTTTTCTTTTTAAAGCCGTTGACCTCTAACAAATATAAAAACGTGGTTTATCAAAAGCTTTTGTATAGAGGTCAGCGCATTGAAAATCCGTGTTTATTTAACAACATCGATTAGATTCTTTTCAAAACAATCATGTATAAAGTGATATTTATGCCGATGTGTTTGGTCTTAGGATGTTGGACTGGATTTTTAATAACGACTATTGCAGCAGAATTATCAACAAAGATGGGGTTTGAAAAATTGTAAACCGTAGTCCCGCATTGTTTGTTGAATCCAGATGATTTGATACAGTAGCTTGCACAACAATTATTCAGCTTCACAAGTTGACAACGCAACTGATGTCTGCTTCTTACATTACCACGTGACTAATATTCTCCCAAAGAATTGACAACCTGCTGAGGAGGATTTGCAGTTCATCTTGCAGCCGCCATAATCCGAATCACTGTACGTGGTAAGCTCGAAGTCATCGTCATGAGGATACCACAACCCAAGTGTTGGTGTACCCTTCAGATAACAGAATATCCTTTTGACTCCTATAAGATGGTTAACTTTTGGTTTGCCTGATATCTTGAACAAGACATGTTGCATACATAATATCAAGTCTTGAGGCAGTGAGGTATTGAGGGATCTAATCATTCCTCGGTACATGGTGGCATCAACTAGATCACCATTCTCGTCGGTGCTACATCATGGTTTGTAGCAAGTGGAGTCCTAGCTGCGGAAGCATTCTCCATATCAAACCGACTGAGAATATCCCCGACATACTTGGTCTGATGTAGGAATATCCCCTTTGGTGTGTGATCCACCTGTAACCCGAGAAAGAACTTCATCTCTCCCATGGCACTCATTTCAATTCTGCCTTCATTACTGCTTCACTTTGTTCTTGGAACCGAAGATTACGTCATCAACATAATCTGAACCAGCAACAGATCACCATCTTTCTCTTTGATGAACAATGTGCAGTCAATTACACCTCTGCGAAATCCGTTTTCACAAGGTGATTGAGATTTTTTTATACCATTCTCTCGGGCTTGATGAAGTCCATAGAAAGCCTTATCCAGTTTATAAACTCTGTCCCGATGATATGGATCCTCAAATCCTTCAGGTTGACTTACGTACACTATTTCCCGGATTTCACCATGAAGAAATGCACTCTTTACATCCAATTGATAGACTTTAATCTTCATGTAAGAAGCATAGGCTAGGAAGATACAAATGGCTTCCACTCTCGCCACAATTGCAATACTTCATTGTAATCTATTCCCTCGACTTGTCGAATCCTTGAACTACAAGTCGAGTCTTGTTCCTGATGATGACACCTTGGTCATCTTTCTTACATTTCAAGACCCACTGGTGCCAATGACCTTAGCACCTTTAGGTCTATTAACCAGTGTCCATACACCTAACTTGTTGAACTGAAGAAGTTCTTCTTGCATGGTATTCACCCATGCCTCATCATTTAGGGCTTCACTAACATATTTTGGCTCAAACTAAGACACAAAACAACGATAAGCACCATCGTGAGGGTACCCTTTCTCCATTACCGAGGCATAGTCAGCTGAATACAACTGATTTCTTGTCGGAACTCCTGATCTTACATCCCCAATGACATTGTCCAGAGGATGATAGACATTTAGGCGTGATGCAGGAGTGGTGGGAACAACTACCTCAGAATCAAGATTATGAACATTTGGTTCTGTATCTAAGGCAGAAGGAGTGTGAGGTTCTGAAGACTCAAAGGCATCAATGTCAGATGCTTGTGGACTTGCAGTAGCATGAACCTGTTCCTCCTGATTGTTCTGATTATCCTCCACGACTTCATCGTCAGAGGAGGAGTCACTTGCTTCAAGTGCTCCCCCTAAATGGTTAGTCGATTCACCTTGCGAACCAGAAGATGTGATGTCTTGTGATGGTGTGTTTAAGACCTCAACATCATTTTGGTTGCCAAGTCATCGTCAGAGGTGGAGAGAGGAATGTTGAAGGACTTGAAAAATCTATCAAAGTCGAAAAAGAAAGCGGGACCTTTTCCAGCAGGAGGGGTGGTATATCTCTAAACGTTGATATTACACCACACTTCTACTAGACCCGTTGAGTTGTTGTAGACTATCTTATTCGATATGTTGTATCCTAGAAAGATGCCCTCTTCAACCTTCTCGCTAAACTTCCCATCCTGATTCTTCTTCAGCAACGTGCATGGTGCTCCAAATGGCTCGAGATACTCCAAATTTGGTTTACATCGTTGAAGTACTCGTAACACGTCTTGCCATGATGTTTTACTACCAGAACTCGATTTAACGTGTAACACGCATTGGCTACCGCTTCATTCCAAAATTGGATAGGCAATTTCGAGTCTGCTAGCATTATGCGTGCGGTCTCTATTAAGCTGCGGTTCTTTTTCTCAACACCCCGTTCATCTGAGGAGTGTAGGTGGAAGTGAACTAGTGCACAATTCCCTTTTCTTTGCAGAAAGCCTCCATCCATTGGTTCTTGAACTCGGTTCCGTTGTCTGAGCGTACTTGTCTCACCTTCAGCTTGTAGAGAGACTCCAATGTAGTTACCAATTCTTTAAATGACCCAAATGTTTCTGATTTTGATTTCAGAAACATCACCCAAGAGAATCTTGAGTAGTCATCTATAACTACATAGCAGTACAAGTCGCCTGTGATGCTTCTTGTACTGACTGGACCAAACAGATCCATGTGGAAAAGTTCAAGAGGTAGTTCTATAGAATTAACTTTCTTTCCCTTATTAGACTTCTTTTTCTGTTTGCCTTTCTTCCAGGCGACACAAAAATCCAAGAGTTGGAAGTTCTTGACATTGACTCCTCACACTTGATCATTCTGGATCAAGTGGTTCATCTTCTGTGGATTGATGTGTCCTATTCTCCTATGCCAGAGATAGAATCTTTCTCAGTAGCTTTTGACAAGAAGCACTGAACTTGATGATCAATTGTGGAGGCCTTCGATAGATCCAAGACATAAAGGTCAATATATCTTGAGGCTGACATTAATACTTGGTTCTCCGGGATCACATAGTCCTTTTTCAGGACATAGCACTTTTTGTTATCAAAAACTACTTCAAAGCCTTTTTCACATATTTGGGACATAGAAAGTAAATTGTTCTGAAGTTGTTGAACGTAGTTTACCTTGTCAAACTTAAATTTATGGTTCCCTACCTCCCCTTGAGCTGTGATATGCCCTCCTTTGTTTCCAGCAAATGAAACATGACCTGCTTTGATTTGTTTAACGTTTGACAGGAGTGCCCGGTTTCCAGTCATGTGCCTAGATGCTCTGCTATCTACGATCCAAGTATTTGTTTTAAGCACTAGCGAACACCCTGCACATTCAATGGAAATGATTAGTTGAGGTTAGGGACCCAAGCCTTAACTGGCTTGGGTGACCCCGAGGCATCATACAACATAAATTCCACCCATTGACCTTTTGAGGTGTGGGAAGATCTATGGTCTTCTTGTTCTCATTATCAGATTCATGGATAGATTTCTCTTTCCATAAGCCAGTCTTATCAAAGACCTGTTTGTGATAGACAGACGACTGGTTGATAGATTGAACTTTAGGTCACTACTCTTTTTAGTGGAGTCATGGATCTTCTTTTGGAAGAGCTTACTTTAGTGTCATAAAGTTTAACCTTATTCTTTGGCGTCTGATAATAAGGACAATAAGACGCAATGTGTCCATACTTTCCGCAGTTTAGCATGATGTGCTTTCAACTTGACGATTTAAATGTTTCTGTGGAGAAGTGTGGGACACACGTGTGACATTGTTTTGTTTGGGTTTTGACATTTCTTGCTTAGATGTTTTATCTGGTTTAACAAAATTAATTGTTTGAACATTTTAACATCCTTTCCTTTTTGTTTTTCTAGACTTAGACATGAAGCACGTGGGTGGTTAACATGTTTGGTCTTTTTGGGTTTAGAATTAGACTTGGTTGACCCAGACTTAACTTTAACCTTTTAAAAGTTTGTCCAGATTGAAACAAGGCATTTTACCTTGTGATTTTGAAGTGGCCTCCTTTAGTTTAGTGCCAAAATCATTAGATGTACATGTGGTATCTGGGTCACTAACTAGAGGAGTGGACACACATATCCTTGATTGGGTTATTATTGATTGACTTACTTTTTGCATTCATCAAGGTCTCATGTTTTGGTGGAACCACTTTATATCCCAAACCCTCCTCGTTGTTGCGTTCTCTCACTAAGTGTTGGACAATGTGAGAGGAACTTTCCCAAGTGTGTAGTTTTTGTTTTAAGGAATTTACTTCTACTTCTAAAACTGCCTTTTGTTTCTTAGTGTCTTCTAGGGAGTTAAGATAGAACCTAATGTCATTAGCTTCGTTAAAGGCTACAACTTCGGTATCCCTAAGTTGTTTGTTTAAAAGGTCTATCTTTTGTTTGTAAATGTGCTCATTTTGTTTTAGAACTCTATTGGCTTTCGTGCACAGTTGTAAGTCCTTTACTAAGCTATCATTATGATCTAATAACCTAGTAAATTTCAAATCATTGCTTTCTCTAAATTTATTACAATCAGAACAAGCATGATTATTGAAAAGTTGAGTAGTGGAACTTACCTGAGAGGGTGAGGTTGAATCAGCCATTAAAGCATTGTCTGACTTCTCTGGTTCTGGTGATTCTGGACTTGTTGAACTTTTCCCTTCTTCAGGCCAGCGATCAACTACTGTTGCAGATTCTTCAACATTTGACATCGCAAGCTCCACTGCAATATCACCTTCAGTTGCTGAGTCGTCATCTAGATCCTCGACACTAGCAATGTTGGATTCTCCCGGAGACACAAACGGGAAGCTCCAATCTTGTCCTTCGTCATCATGAGCTGTTAAGGCTTTAGGATCTTTGCTCGACGAAGTAGAGCTGCTTGTGGGCTTCTCCTGATGAGAGAAAGATGAGAATGGATTTCCATTTCCCATCTTTTTGGGCTTCACACATTCACGTTTGAAGTGCCCTTTTTCCCCACAATTGAAGCATGTAACTTTTGTCTTGTCAAAGCCAAAAGTTGTGTCCTTAATGGCAATCAGATTTTGTCTAGTCTTCTTGACAAACTTCTTTACTCTCCAAACAGCACTTGCTAAGGCCCACATGATATCCAACCGTTCTAGCTCTATCTCGTCTACCTGCTTGTAGTCCTCATAAGCCAGATGGCAATTCCTAATTTTTCCAGCAACTAGCCCATCATAGGAGTGGACTACCGTGGCTAAGAGGTCCATGTGCTCCTTTGCTACTTCTATAGTCACATTCTCGAGATTCTCGGTCTTTAGTTTTGTAGCATTTGCTTCAGTGCTATGTATTGGGTAACAGACGACCCTGACATGTCAGATCCTGAAGTAGAGGCTTGAGATGGACCAGTGGAACTCGACACAAAAGCTGTTTATAGTGGAGCTCCAGACGTTCTGGCTTGTGGAGTTGAGTTGTACAGAGCTGGATTCTGATCATAAGTAGACTTTTGTGCCCTGTATTTCATCCTCAACTCTTCCTCCCGCAGCTTCAGAATGAAGTCGTTGATGTCTAAGTTCGCTAGCATATCATTCTGTCTGAGGTTGAGGACAAACGAACTCCACTTCTCTAGAAAACCAACTGTAAGTTTGAAACTTTGTCTTCCATAGACGTAGTAACTGCATGAGTGTGCAGCTCACTCATCAGATGGTAGAAACGATCATTGACATCGTCTAAGCTCTCCTTTCCCATTAACGAGAAGTTGTCTAACTCCTTCTTCAACGCTTTAGCCTTCAGAGCTTTCAACAATGCATTTCCCTCCTACCTCTTTTCCAATGCATCCCATAGCTTTTTAGCATGCTTATTCTCAGAAAATTGATGGAAGATTTCCTTAGGAATTGACTGATTCAGCAACGCATATACTTTCTTCTCTGCATTGCATTTTACCTTTTGTCTACCAGTCATACCACTTAAGGTGAGTTTGACTCCATCTGCACCTACCGACATGCTATATCCTGTCTTTATCGACACCCACAGATTAGGATCTACTCCATTTAAGTATATTTCAAATCTTTGCTCCATTGTGGATAATCATCTAACATTATTAGCTTAGGGGGTTTGTTATGATTTCCCACTTCATTTTCTAAAAGCAATAGATTTTGAATCCTAGAGTCCCTTCTAGTGGTGAACGCTGAATATTGATCCTCCATTATTATAAACTTTAAACTTTGGAACAAACTGTTTAACTTGTGCGAATGAAGGTATGCGATTGAACACTTCGTGCGATTGATATAATGCGATTGACTCAGACGTGTGAATGAGCAAATGCGGATGGCTCAATCGTGCGTATGGACAGGTGCGAATGAACAATGCGAATAGGTAATTCAGTCGTACGAATGGATGTAGGAATGAGTCCAATCATGCGTATGAGGGATGCATATGAATTCAATCATGCGATTGAGTCAATCGTGCGACTGAAGCTGCTGAAACTTGAATATTCGTAGGTTTAAGGTATTTTGACGCTAAAACACGAATTTTCAAGAACCCTAATTGTCGTATGCCGGAAAACATTAACTTTACGATCTGGAGACGTCCAAAACAACTTTTGACACAAATAGATTGCGTTTTTAGTGAAAAAAACAATTTTTATATCAAAAACGATTGAGTCACACATAAATCAAGAGCCAAAGCTCTGATACCACTTGTTAGGATCGTGTAATGAATGAATACTAACTGATATACGTGTATAACAAGTCAAATAGTGCGGAATCCTATTTGATTGGCAATCCAATCAGTGAGAACCACGTAGAAACATTGTAGATTGAATCTAAATGTTAAGAACGATTGGCAATAGATCTAGTGCGATCTATGAACTTGGAACAGGTTCTTAGAGGTCTCTGGACTGCTAGGGTACGATTTAATACGTAGGTTTTTGAAGTGTTATGTTTATTCGTGATTTAAGTGGTATTTATAGGTTAGGGTTTCTCATTCGGGTGATTGAACCATTAGCAAGGTTCAGTCATGCGATTGAGTCATGCGGTTGATCCATTCGCACGACTGAGTGTTCAGTCGTGCGACTGAGTCAATCTCATGTTATAATCATACGACCGATCCAGTCTCCTGGTTCAGTTGTGCGACTGCTTCATTAGCATGAAGTTGTTCATGCGTATGATCCTTAGCATGGGCCATTCGCATGAGAAATTCACATGATTAAGTTTAACCATATTTCTCAATCATTATTAACTAAGAACTATGTAAACAACCACAACCTATATAGTTAGTTCAATAAACGTTAACCTATTAATCAATGAAATAATAAACAATATAAGCACAACCACACATTGAATTTTATTAAGTACCCATTCTATTACATATGTGTAAGACATGAAAGACTTTAAGATTAAGCTCATAAATTAGGTACATATGTATCTACATTATTGTACCTCACAAAACATAGATCGGTTTAGCAAAAAGTTTACACCAAAACATTTAAAAATAAATACATGTTATAATTATAGTCTCAAAAAGTTTCTAAACATGATAGATTAAAAGAAAAACTTAAAACATATAAGTTTTTGTTGGTACATATATGTCCCTAGATCATGTTATGAATGTAATAGATCTTGTTTGTCTAATTCTGATGTAATGGTTTGAATGATTAATGAAATGATATTGATTGTTTATGATTTGTAATGTCTAATATTTTATTAATGAGTCGATATTGAATTGGTTAATTAGGTTAGTGATTGTTTGAATGGTTACACATAATGTTTATTAATTAATACATTCAAACTTAACATATGAAGTTCTCATGCGAATGGCCCATGCGAATGAACACACGCATGAATAACTTCATACGATTGACTCAGTCGCACGACTGAACCAGGAGACTGGATCAGTCGTATGATTGACACATAAGATTGGCTCAGTCGCACGACTGAACACTCAGTCGTGCGGATGGATCAACCGCATGGTTCAATCGCACGACTGAATCATACTAATAGTTCAGCCGCACAAATGAACAATACTAACCTATAATATAATCCAATTCATGGAAAAAGAGGGGATTCATTCTATTACGACTCCAGACTTACCCTAGCCGTCCAGAAGCCTCCCAATTCGTTCTCCAAGTTCATAAAACACATTAGATCGATTCCCAATCGATTTCTAACGTTAGTTTCAATTCGTTATTGATTCTTCGTGTGTTCTCACTGACTGGATTGCCAATCAAATAGGATTCCATACTATTTGATCTGGTTTACATGCTAATCACTAGGTATTTCGTTCAAATACTAGGTCCTGACAATTGGTATCAGAGCCTTGGCTCTTGATTATGTGTGATTCAATCAAGATTGATAAAAAGTTTGTGTTTTTACACTAAAAAACGCAATCTTTTGTGTCAAAAGTGATCTTGGACGTTCCCTGCTCATCAATGTTTGGTTTCTACGGACTTAGGCGATTAGACCTTGCGAAATTTCGAATTTTTACGGCTAAAACACGTTTAACCTAGAAATTTTCGCAAAACAGCAGCTTCAGTCGCACGAGTGAGCCATTCACACGACTGGACCTCATTCGCATTGCTCAGACGCACGATTGGACCTAGTCGCATCTCCATTCGTGCGATTGAACCATTCGTTCGCAGTGTTCATACGCATCAGCTTCATTCGCACGACTGAACCGATCGCTTAGTTCAGCCGCACGATTGAACCATTTGCATAGTTCATTCGCACGGATAGCCCAATCGCATCCTTCAGTCACACCAGTTGATAGTTTGTTTTAGTAGACTTAAAGTTATTCGCCATGGAAGATCAAATGTCAGCATTTACCGCTGGGAAGGACTCTAGGATCCAAAACCTGCTGTTACTTGAGAGTGAGGTGGGTAATCATAATAAACCACCAAAGCTCTTAACGTTATATGAGTTTCCCGACTGGAAACAACGTTTTGAGATCTACCTCAATGGAGTGGATCCGAATCTGTGGGAAGCTATCGAGATTGGGTATAGTATGCCGGTGGGAGCCGATGGAGTAAAGCTAACCTTAGGAGAGATGACAGACGTGCAGAAAGTTAAATATAATGTAGAGAAGAGGGTTTATGCGTTGATTACATAGTCTATCCCTAAAGACATTTTCCACCAGTACTCAGAGAATAAGCAGTCCAAGAAACTATGGGATGAGCTGGAAAAGAGGTACGACGGGAATGCTTCGTCGAAGGCAATCAAGGCTAAGGAGTTAAAGAAGGAATTCGATAACTTCTCATCGATGAGAAACGAGAGTTTGGACGATGTTATAGATAGATTCTACCATCTGATGAGTGAACTGCATACACATGGGGTGGCTACTACCATGGAAGAGAAAGTTACTAACTTTGCAGACGGATTGCCGGAAAAATGGGCTTCATTCGTGTCTAACCTGAGACAGAATTGAATGCTAGCAATGCTGGATATAAATGACTTCATTCTAAAGCTGCGAGAAGAAGCTCTTAGGATGAAGTACAGAGCTCAGAAGTCTTCGTATACTCATAATCCAACTTTGTACAATGCCACGCCTCAAGCTAAGACATCTGGAGCACCTCTCTAGACTGCATTTGTGTCTAGCTCATCGGGTCCTTCACATGCTTCTCCTTCAGGATCAGACACGTCGGGGTCTTCTTGTACCCATCATATTGGATCTGAAACAAATGCTACTAGACTGAAGACCGAGAACCTCGGTAATGTGACTGTAGAAGTAGCTCGAGAACACATGGATCTTTTGATGGACTTGTTGCTGGAAAGATTGGAAACTGCCATCTGGCAGACGAGGACTACAAGCAGGTGGATGAAATGGAGCTTGAGAGAATGGACATAATGTTGGCCTTAGCTAGTGCTGTTCGGAGGGCGAAGAAGTTTGTGAAAATACCGGACATAACTTGGTAGCTACTAAGGATACCACATTTGGCTTTGACAAGAGCAAAGTGACCTGCTTTAACTATGGAGAGAAGGGGAACTTCAAGAGAAAATGTGTTAAGCCAAAGAAGACGGGTAACGGGAACCCATTCTCGTCCTTCACTCGTCAAGACAAGCAAGCTACTAGTTCTACTTCATCAAGCAAGGATCCAAAAGCCTTGACTGCTCATGATGATGAAGGACATGACTGGAGCTTTAGGTTTGTCTCTCCAGGGGAATCAAACATTGCAAGTGTAGAAGACATTGACGATGATTCCGCAATGAAGGAGATCTAGCAGTTGAGATAGCGATGTCAAATATTGAAGAGACAACTGCAACTGAGGTCAGCTACAAGCCTAAAGAGGAGACTACCACAGCAAGACAGAAAAGACAGAATCACCAGAACCAGAGACATCTGATGCTGCGTTGATGGCTAACTCTTCTGAACCAATTCAGGTAAGTACCACCGACCAAATGTTTGATAATCATACTTGTTCTGATTGTAATACGTTTAGAAATAGCATAGATGAGAAATTTGCTAGGTTATTAGATTATAATGATAACTTAGTAAAAGATTTGCAACTGTGCACTGAGGCTAATAGAGTATTAAAACAAAATGAGCATAGTTACAAAGAAAAGATAGACCTTTTGACTAAACAGCTTAGGAAAACCGAAGCAGTTGCATTTAACCAAGCTAATGACATTAGGTACTATCTAAACTCCCTACAAGACACTAAGAAGCAAAAGGCAGTTCTAGAATTAGAAGTAAACTCATTAAAACAGAAACTGCACAGTTGGACAAGTTCATCACACATAGTCCAACACTTAGTGAGAGAAAGAAACAACGGGGAGGGTTTGGGTTACAAAGTGGTTCCACCACCACCTGAGACCTTGATGAACACTAAGAGTAGACCAGTAAATAATAACCCCATCAAGGATCATGTGGTGTCTACTCCTCTTGTTAGTGATCCAGATTCCTCATGTTCATCTATTGAATCTGGAAACAAACAAAATGAGGCCACTTCAAAGGGAAAGGGTAAATTGCCTTGTGTTAATCTGGAAAATGAATTTGAAAAGGTTAACTTAAAGTCAGGGTCAAACAGAGTCAAATCAGAACCTAAAAAGACTTCTAATGTTAATCTTTCACATGTTTTAAGTCAAAAACCAGTTAACCAAGGAAAAAGATGTAAACATGTTAAAAAAGTTAACTTTGTTAACCAAGAGAAAACATCAAAAGAAACAGAGTCAAAACCTAAAGTGAGTAATGTTACTAGTGTCACACACGTCTCCACAAAGAAAGTTTAATCATAAGTTGATAGCAGGTCGTGCTACAACTGTGAAAATGGGACACATTGCTTCCTATTGTCCTTATTATCAGACACCTAGGAAGAAGATTGAACTTCAGGACTCAACCTAGGTCTTCTAAGAGGAGTTGTTTAACGCCACCTAGAAGAACTAGTGAACATAAAGTTCAACCCTTAGCCAGTCAACTGTTTATCACAAACAGCATTGCACAAATCTGGCTTATGGAAAGAGAAGTCAACCTCTGTGTCTGATAATGATGACAAGAAGGAACCTGAGCTACCCTCACCTTTTAAGGGTCAATGGGTTGAATTTCTGATGTGTGATGCCTCTGGGAAACCCAAGCCAGTAAAGGCTTGGGTTCCTAACCTAAACTAACGGTTTTACTTGGTATGTGCAGGGTGTTCACTACAGTGCTGAAACCAACACGTGGATTGTAGACAGTGGAGCATCCAGGCACATGACAGGAAACAGGGCTCTTTTATCAAACATAAAAATAAAAGGAGGGCATGTTTTGTTTGCGGGAAAACAGGGAGGCTATATCACAGCTCAGGGAGAAGTTGGAAATCAGAAAGTTAAGTTTGATAGGGTGAACTACGTCCAACAACTTCAAAACAACTTACTTTCTGTTCCCAAATCTATGATAAAGGTTTTAAAGTCATATTCGACAACAAGAAGTGTTACGTCCTAAAGAAAGATACGTGAGATTCCGGAGGACCAAGTGCTGATGACAGCTTCAAGATATAAAGACCTTTATTTTTGGATCTGTCAACAGCTTCTACAACGATCATGAGTTCAGTGCTTTCTATCAAAGCCATTGAGAAGGACTCCATCTCCTGGCATAGGAGAATGGGTCACATCAATCAACGGAAGATGAATCACTTGATCCAGAAGGATCTTGTGAGAGGAGTTAATGTCAAAATTTCCAACTTCTGATTTTTGCGTAGCTTGCAAAAAGCAAACAGATGAAGAAGTCTCATAAGGAAAAGAATGTTCATTTAATAGAACTTCCTCTTGACCTTCTTCACATGGATCTGTTTGGCCCAGTCAGTACAAAGAGCATTGTAGGCGACTTGTACTATTTTGTGTTACTGATGACTACTCAAGATTCTATTGGGTAATGTTTCTAAAGTCCAAATCAGAAACATTTGAGTCATTCAAGGAGTTAGTGACCACACTGGAATCTCTCTACAAGCTAAAGGTGAGACAAGTACGCTCAGACAACGGAACTGAATTCAAGAATCAGTGGATGGCGGATTACTGCAAGGAAAAGGGAATTGTGCATCAATTCACTTCTGCATACACGCCTCAGATGAATGGTGTTGCTGAGAGAAAGAACAGAAGCTTGATAGAAATAGCACGGACAATGCTGGCAGACTCAAAACTGCCTATCCAATTCTGGAATGAGGCAGTGGCTAATTTGTGTTATACACTGAATCGAGTTCTGATAGTCAAGCGCCATGGAAAGACATGTTACGAGATACTACAACGGCGTAAACCGAATCTAGAGTATCTCGAACCATTTGGCGCGTCGTGTACACTCCTGAAGTAGACTCAAGAAGGTAAATTCAGCGAGAAGGCTGATGAAGGAATCTTCCTAGGATACAACATACCGAACAAGAGGTTTACAACAACTCAACAGGTCTAGTAGAAGTGTGGTGTAATGTTGATGTTTAGAGATATACCACACCACCTACTGGCAAAGGACCTGCCTACTTTTTGACTATGATGGATTCTTTAAGTCCTTCAACATCCCTATCTCTCCTTCTGATGATGAGTTGGCTACTCGGATGATGGATGATATCTGAATACACCACTCTTGATTCAACATCATCGACTTCACAGGGAGAATCATCTACTCAGTCAGAGGAAGTAGTCGACGACAGTGACTCTCCTCTGAAGATGAGGCTGAAAAAGATGACCAGAATAGTCAGGAGCAACAGGTTTCAGTTCCTGAAAGTCCACAAGCATCTAACGGTGATGCACCTTTGACTTCGGAACCTCAAACTCCTTCTACCTCAGATGCAGAACCAAATGTTCATAATCTTGGCTCTGAGGTAGCTGTTCCTACTACTCCAGATCACGTCTAAACGTCTATCATCCCTTGGACAATGTCATTGGGGATGTCAGATCAGGAGTACAAACCTGAAATCAGCTGTACTCAGCTGATTATGCCTCTGTTATGGAAAAGGGTTACATTCATGATGGTGCTTATCAGTGTTTTGTCTCGCAGTTTGAGCCAAAATACGTAAGTGATGAATTAAATGATGAGGCATGGGTGAGTGCCATGCAAGAAGAACTTCTTCAATTCAAGAAGTTAGGAGTATGGACTCTGGTAGATAGACCTAAAGTGCTAAAGTCATTGGCACCAATGGGTCTTGAAATGCAAGAAGGATGACCAAGGGGTCATTATCAGGAACAAGGCTCGACTGGTTGTTCAGGGATTTCGCCAAGTCAGGGGATTGACTACAATGAAGTGTTTGCACCAGTGGCAAGGATGGAAGCCATCCGTATCTTCCTTGCCTATGCATCGTATATGAAGATTAAAGTCTATCGATTAGATGTGAAGAGTGCATTCCTTCATGGGGAAATTCGAGAGACAATGTATGCAGTCAACCTGAGGGATTTGAAGATCCTTATCATTGGGACAGAGTTTACAAACTCGACAAGGCCTTATACGGGCTTCATCAAGCTCCTAGGGCCTGGTATGAGAAACTCTCAACTCATCTTGTGAAACATGGCTTTGCAGGGGAGTTATTGACTGCACACTGTTCATCAAAGAAAAAGATGGAGACCTACTGCTAGTACAAATCTATGTCGATGACATAATCTTCGGTTCAAAGAACGAAGAATTATGCAAAGAGTTTGAAGCAGTTATGAAGAAAGAATTTGAGATGAGTGCTATGGGGAGATGAAGTTCTTTTCGGGTTACAGGTGGATCAGACTCCAAATGGGATATTTATACATCAGACCAAGTATGTAGGAGACATTCACAGTCGTTTTGACATGGAGAATGCTTCTGCTGCTGGGACTTCCACTTGCTACGAATCACGATATAGCACCTGATGAAAATGGAGATCTTGTAGATGCCATAATGTACCGAGGAATGATTGGATCCCTCATGTATCTCACTGCCTCAAGACCTGATATCATGTATGCTACATGTTTATGTTCTAGATATCAGGCTAAGCCTAAGGTCAACCATCTGATCGGGGTCAAAGGATATTTCGTTATCTGAAGGGTACACCCACACTTGGGTTGTGGTATCCTCATGATGATGACTTTGAGCTCACGGCGTATAGTGACTCGGATTACGGGGACTGCAAGATGAATTACAAGTCTACATAAGCAGGTGTCAATTCTTTGGGAGAAGATTAGTTACCTGGCAGTGTAAGAAGTAGACATCGGTTGCATGTCAACCTGTGAAGCCGAATACGTTGCTGCTGCAAGTTGCTGTTCACAAATCATCTGGATTCAACAGCAAATGCGGGATTACGGTTTAAAGTTTTCTTCTACTCCTATCTTTGTTGATAACTCGGCTGCAATTGCAGTAACTAAAAATCCGGTACAACATCCAAAGACCAAACACATCGGTATTAAATACCATTTCATAAGAGACTGTCTTGAAAAGAACTTAATAGATGTGGTAAAAATTAATACTGATTTTCAACGCGCTGACCTCTATACTAAAGCCTTTGATAAACCACGTTTTCAATATTTGCTAGAGGTCAACGGCGTTAAAAAGAAAAGTGATGTTATTCCTGATGATGATCATGTGTAGTCCGATGTAGTTTAGTTAATTTTTCTATTTTATTTTATTTTATTTTATTTATTTTAGTCTGTTTAAATTAAACTCATGTTATTTCTGTTTATTAAAATCCTAAAATAATTAAACCAGTTATGATTTTAGTATTTTAGGGGGAGAATAGTCAGCAGTAACATTAAAAAAATGAGAGAGAAGGAGTGGAAAGCTGATATAGGTAGATCGTATCTGTGATACCGATTCAAACCCTTTGGAATATGATAGTACACATGAACAAATCAAAAGGGACTTTAAAACTTTAATTTAGAAAAGATGCAAAAATTCAAAGTATAAGCCTGTGTAGTCTAAGCAATATAAAAGAAGATGATAGAAAAACTGGTAACTCCTAAGGTAACACAACGAGAGTAGACCTAGAGGTTGCTAGACCACAATTGATATGTTGGTAGATTCAACACAATAGATGATTAGACCTGACTGGTGATCTCAAGATCAAACTAAGTTGTTCAATTGACTGTGGGCTTCCATCTTATCACTGGTTAACACAATCAACAATATTCCAATAAGGGGTATGAGCATGTAAACGCCACAAATGTGTGCGGATGACCATAAATAGAGCAAAGCACGAAAAAATGAAAGAAAAATGCTATCAAGCTAATGACTTATGTTGTTGGTGCATTTTGTGCAAAATAAATTAAGCTGATCTAACAAGGAGATAGGTTGTGTGCCTCTCTGCTGTGCGATGGCACTGACCTGAGGATAAGCATAACCTAGATATTCTAGAATTCATTGTTGTTTGCCGCCTCTCTGCTGTGCGATGGCACTGACCTGAGGATTGGCTTCTCTTTGAAGCTCTAAGAATAGTCTCTTCTTGTAAAAATACCCGTAGACCGCTCAAAAGCTCCTGAGGAATGTTGATTACCATATAAGTGTGGGATCCACATATGTTAGTTGAAATAATTAAACCTAAATCTAGCACCTCTGTGTCAAAAGTCTGTGTATGGATTTAAGAGGACAAACATATTGACAAACATTGTGGCTGCAATTCTTGAAAGTTCAAATTAATGGGTAATCTATAGTTCCAGTATGATTTCCTAAAAGTTGCTAACGACTCTGGATGAAAACCAAGAATAGAGCATCAAAAGATTTTGATAACAAGTCCCAAATGATTTGACTTGCCTGTATGATCCAAAATTGAATTATTCCAGGTGTGGTCAAACTAAATTGAAGCTGCCTATTCTGGAACCAAATCCAAAGATGTCTATCTTAGGATTTATCTCTCATAAAAAGTAAAAAACAAGTTCTATTTTTGTATTTAGTTTAAGGTTCTCGTTAGTTAGTCATTTTAGTTTGTTTGTTTGTCGGACTATATCATGAAAATCAGTATGGGATTAACTCACCTAAAAGGGTCATGTTTGAGATGGCCACGTGTTTTCAAAGTTTAACAGGTCACGTCTGAGGTGACTAAATTGTTTAAAAGGATCACATCTGAGATGATCAAAAGGTTTTCAGTTAAAAGGATCATGTCTGAGATGATCAAATGCTCATAATGTTAATTTCAACAGTTAAAAAAGGGTTTAAGTGCTAAATGTTCATAAGTGTAACCCATTAGCACGACTGGATCATAAGTATGGACCAACCATGCGAATGGATCCCATTGCACGACTGGACATGAGATTGAGCCATTCACTCGAATGGCTTATCAGATGATCCATTCAACCGAATGAAAGGGTGCCAATGAGCAGTCGACCGACTGAGACTCATCGGTTAATGAAGGTGCGAATGAAAGGGAACGAATAAGTCAGTCGACCGATTGAGACTCAGTCGGACAGCTGAATGCGACTGACTGGGCCAATCGCACGAATGAGCCTCAGTCGCCCGAATGAACTGAGCAATGAGGCCAGCGGCGATGAACTCAGCTTCAGTATTTAAATGGCCATAGTCGATCGCATTCCACTCATCACTACCCAAATCGTCCAAATGCATTTCTTCCCAGTTACTTGCCAAAATTTCTCTAGAAATGTTGTTTTCATATGCTGTGACTTCTGATGTTCGTGACTTTATAAACAGGTGATGCATTGATATCACACCGAAAACAGAGGAATGGAACCCAATTTGGTGATATTCGAATGAAAATAAGAAATGGACTATAAATGACCTAATAACCAACCTAAACTTGCAAAAATGTTAAAATTAAGTTTAATAGGTATTAGTAACTAAATGGCGAGTCTATTAAAACCGGTAACCCATGTTAAATCACTGATTTTGGTCAAGATTCGAACAGCAGGCGACTGAACAGTGGGGACAGGCGACTGGTCGTCCGGATGAACTCTAATCGCACGATTGAAACTGCGATTGGATTAAATCGGCCGAAGAAACCATGGAATGAGCTTGTTGGACAAAAGAACCAATGAGCCAAGATCAGAAAACCTCTAAGTCCCACATGGTATCACAACAACTGCTGAAAGCCTCATCAGTAGTTTGACAAGTGCTGAAGACTTCAACAGCTGAAGATCAAGTGCTGAAGACCTCAACAGCTGAAGAACCAAAGTGCTGAAGTACAACAGCTGAAGAACACAAGTGCTGAAGCTGAAAGACCAAAGTACTGAAGTACAACAGCTGAAGAGTTTACAAGTGCTGAAGATCAACAATGATGTACAAAGTCTGAAGACAAAGACTGAAGACATCAGCTGATGATATCTACTGAAGTCATCAGCTGATGAAACACCTGAAGGTCAAAGTCTGAAGATCAAGTACTGAAGCCTCAGTAGTTTGTCACAACTGCTGAAGAGTACTTCTTCAGTAGTTGTGATATCAGTAGTTTTATATTTTTATGTTTCAGTAGTTTTGTAAAACGACTGAAGAGCTTGTTCTTCAGTCGTTGTAGTTTCAGTAGTTTTATATTTTGTACTTAACACGCTGATATGTTCTCAGTAGTTGTGAACATTTCAGTAGTTTGTTAAGAATTAGTTATTTTTGTATTGATCTGCCAGTTGTCACTTTCCGTGTAACAGCAGTGATTGTTGCACTCTATATAAGGAGTGACAACTTAATGAGCATGATGAATGAATGGAATGAATGAATGATTTGATTAGAAATATTCTACATCTATAAACATTCCTTGAAATCAGAAATATATTCTCTCCCTATAACCGTATGCGCTCTTAATGCTTACAAGTATCGATTGCTTGCTACAATTTGTCTAATTCTTGTTTGTATTCCGCTGCTTTGTATCTATACATCAAACTTGTGATCGCTGATCCTGTCAAATGGTATCAGAGCAGGTTAATCATTGATCGATCTAATAATGATCATTGAAACTGCTATTCAAGATCTAAGTTTGATTGAATTAGCTTTTGTTTTTGCAAGAAACGGTTATAGAGATTGAATTTTCTGTATTTCTGCTCATTCATCCTGAGATCTTTTCTTGGTTCTCATTGAGTTTGTTGTGGTCTGTCTAAAACTTTTAAAAGCTTGAACTAAATTGTTTTTGAACTGAAAATGACCACTCCTTCCAATGATCCTCACAATACTGGTTCCTCAACCAAGCCACCTATGCTGGTTAGGAATGAGTATAACATATGGCAAAGACGTATGCTCCATCACCTGTCTGTTAACAGCGCAGGGTGTTGGACATCAGTGGTACATGGTCCACACAAGCCTATGGTGAATAACCCGGAAACCAATCAAATGGTTCCGAAGAGGAGGGAGCAATACTCAGATGAGGATAAGAAGTTGCTTGAATTGATGCAAAAGCCCATGGAATTCTGGCCATGGCACTGCCCAATGAAATCTATTCTGGGCTAATGCATCATGAAACTGCCCATGACCTCTGGATTGCCTTGAAAGAACAATTTGGAGGAACAGATGAGGTCTTGGCAAATAATAGAGAAATTCTTGCCCAACAATATGAGACATTCTCTCATAGAAAGGGTGAGACACTGACTCAACAATATGAGCGGTTCTCTTGTTTGATCTCTGAACTAAAAATGGTCAAACTTGAATACACCAATATTCAGATGAATAACAGATTTCTCAGATCACTGCCTGAGAGATGGGACACATATACTATTGTCCTACGCTCCAGTGCAAGTTTGGACAAACTATCTCTCACCCAACTCCATGGGAAACTGCTCACTTTTGAGAGAGAGAGATAGAACAGAAGAAAAGCTGTCTTCATCTGGAAAGCTCACTGAAGACTTTGTACAAGGCAACACTGCCTTGGTGGGTCATGAGTCAGAATATGCTTCATCTGAATGCCAGTATGATGAGCATATTAATTTCTCTTCAAGCACTTCTGATTCTGCATTTGTGAGTGTTGATGGTCAGTTTACTGGTGTAATAATGACAATCTATGTTTCATTATGGATGATCTCAAGGGGATTGCTGATGATGACTTAGAAGAGATGGATATTTTGAGCCAAATGGCCTTGATAAATATCAGATCTCAGAAGTTCTATAAAAGAACTGGAAGAAAATTCCCAGGACTCTCTGGCAAAACAAAGTTGGTTTTGACAAGAGCAAGTTGAGGTGTCACAAATGCCAAAGGCTTGGACACTTTGCAAGAGAGTGTAGATCAACTGGATCTAACTCCACTGCACCCTTTGTGACTTTTCCTGGCAATAGTCAACAACACAGAGGGCAACATCCTGTCACCTCTAGTCATCATCCTCAACAACAATCTCCGGCATATTTTGTTCCTCAGGGTCAAATGCCATATCCGTACCCTTGTTATTACATGCCACAGTCAAATCAAGTTCAAGTTCCTATGACAACAACCTCATGCACTACCAGAACCTCAGCCTTCCCAATCTCATCAACAACTCAACCTCAACAACACAGCTTCTTCACCCCAGGAGTTGTTGACTGGAGCAGTTTACCAGATGACTTGTCTGGTCATGATCAACTGTTCTCAGGTGCTGGTCAACATGGTGGTGACAGTCCCTTTGGGAATCTAGCTCTTATGGCTTTGGAGTCTGCTGATACTTCATTTTCCAATGCCTCTACACCTCAGGTATCACAGGTATCCTCTGAGGCAAAAGCCAAATTATGTTCTGAACCATGCATAGCAGCATTTGCTTCCATTAGAGAAGCAAATGTAGCTCTAATTAATAAGAACATTGAGCTAGAACAAATAATTTCCAAAAACAAAGCTGAGTTTGAGTTTGTGCTCAAAGATAAAAATGATGAGATTTATAAACTGAATTGCCAAATAATTGATGATAAGGCTAGAGAAGAAGTACTTCTAGAGAAGTACAAAGATCTCAAAGAAACCCTTGCAGTTACCCAGGTCGAGTGTGATAGATGGGTACAATCATGCAAAGGTTTTGAAATGCTTCTTAGTAAGCAATCTGCTTCAAATGTGAAGTTTGGAATTGGTTACAATCACACTGCTCCACCTACAGATTTTACCCCAAGAGCAGAGGTAGAATCTGATGGTGAGAGTGATAACCAATCCATCACATCATGTGATCTACCTTCTGATACAGCACAATCAGAAGTAGCAGTCAGCATCAAGCCCTCTTGAACCTATCAGCTGATGTTGATGGTCAAATGCTGACATTCACATGATAATGAGTTGATCAACTCAGGAGTTAATCCTGAAGGTCCTGAAAGGACTAGAGAGCAGGATTTAACACCTGAAGTTCAAACTTCAACTGCTGTCAGTACTGAAGAGAAGAAAACTGGCAGTAGAAAGAGTTTGAAGACTACTAAAGAGGTAGTCAAGAAAGCAACCAATGCTTCCAAAGCATTGAAGAACAAGTCTTCTGTTGCTTCACCATCTTTAGTTGATGATCAACCTAAGATGAAGAAGAAACCATGTGAAGTATGTGGTTTGTTCAATCATCTTACAGATGATTGTTGGTACAAAAGAGGTTCCAAACTCAAACAAAAAGAAGAAATTAATGAGAAAATGGTAAAAATGAAAACTGAGTTTGAGACCACATTTGTATCAGCAACATCAAATCCTGTAACCCTTAAGTCCTTAAAGAAATCCAAAAAGGAAGGGGTTAAACAGGTGACAGCTGAGGGTGCTCAAAAGAAGAAGGTGCAACATAGGAACTTATCAAACTCCACTAGCAATGTGTCTGATGAGCTGAAAGCTTTATCACAAAATCAGACACAGCTGGTGATGATGGTACAACATCTGTTGGGTAGAGTTAACCAACTAGATTCTCCTATGTTGAAACCACAGAAAAGGAGGTCCAAGCCAAAGGACTCCTCTTCTACACCATCTTCTTCCTCTCAGGCTGTTGTTCAAATAAACATGTTAGTTTACCATCTATTGATGAGACCAGGCCCAAAACCAAAAGGTTTGGGTCTCTAAAACTAACTGATTGTTTATTATTGCAGGGTTCTTCAACATGCCAAAGTAGCATCTGGTATGTAGACAGTGGGGGATCTATGCACATGACTGGGAACAACTCTCTTCTTCATGACTACTCTCAAGGAAAGAAGGGATTTGTCTCTTTTGGCAATGATGCTAGGGGTTACATCATCGGTAAGGGCTTTGTCTCCAATGGAGAAATCAAATTTGATGATGTTAATCATGTGGAAAATCTCAAGTACAATCTCTTGAGTGTCAGTCAAATGTGTGATAAAGGCCATGTTGCCCTTTTCACCAGTCAAAACTGTAGGATTCTGTCATCCAAAGTTTTGCACTTGATTGACAAGGTGTTGGATGATCACACTCTCCTGAAAGCCAACAGGACAGGAAGAGTGTATGCCTTAGATCTCTCTAAGAAGATAGATCTCAAAGGCAATCCTTGCCTATTTTCCAAAGCCTCTTCTCAAGAATCTAAACTGTGGCACAGGAGGCTTGGTCATGTTAATCTCAAAAACATGAATCAGCTTAGCCACAATAGTTTAGTCAGAGGCTTACCAATAAAGGAGTTCCACTGTGATGAAACCTGCACTGCTTGTTTAAAAGGAAAACAACACAAAGTCTCATTCCCTCCTATTGAAGTGCCCAAGTCCACTGCCTGCTTGCAATTACTGCATATGGATCTATTTGGTCCTGTGAGAGTAATGAGCATGGCAAAGAAGAAATACTGTCTGGTAATTGTGGATGATTACTCCAGATTTGTATGGACTTTCTTTCTACATTCAAAGGATGAGGCTGCTCAGAAGATTATTCACTTTGTGCTGTACATTGAGAAGCAGTATTCCCTTCCAGTCAAGTGTATTAGGAGTGATAATGGAACTGAGTTCAGAAATCATACACTTGATGACTTCTATCTTTCAAAGGGAATCAAAAGGCAGTTCAGCATTCCAAGGACTCCAGAACAAAATGGAGTAGTGGAGAGAAAGAACAGGACCCTCATTGAAGCTGCAAGGTCCATGCTGGCTGACTCAGGTTTGCCACTGACCTTTTGGGCTGAAGCTGTCAACACAGCTTGTTATGTGCAAAATAGAGTTTTAGTAAATCAGAGGTTGATGAAGACTCCATATGAAGTTCTCCATCATTTGGCTCCTCTGATTTCATTTTTCAAAGCATTTGGGTGTCCCTGTTTCATTCTCAACACAAAGGATCAACTCCATAATTTGATCCTAAGGTGGATGCAGGGTACTTTGTTGGTTATTCATCTACTTGCAAGGCATACAGAGTCTTCAACTGCAGAACAAAGATGGTTGAAGAAACTCTACATGTTAAGTTTAATGAATCTCCAAAGGACAAGATTCCACAAAGTCCTGTGGAGTTATTTGATTGGACATACTGCAATATGTTCCTTATCAAACTCCTGCTGTTGCTCCTGTCAACAGTTCACCACCTGGTGGTACTGCTGATGATGATGATGATTGCAGTACTCACCTCTTCAGGTTTAGTGATCAGCTGCCTGACTCAGCTAGACCTGATGTTCCTGTAGCTCCAGTAGCACCATCCACAACAAATGCTGATGAGATTCTTCGAATTCAACTTCCTTTGAATTACCATCCACTGATTGGTTTCAAGGAAATGATTCACCATCACCATCTGTTGCTGCTGAACCGGCTACAAACACTTGCACAGATCTCATTGTGTATCAAGATCTGAAGAATCACCCTATGTCTCAAATCATTGGTGATATCACTGCTGGAGTATCAACAAGAAGTCAATTGTCAAATTTCTGCTTCTATGCTCTCTTCATCAGTCAGCAAGAGCCAAAGAATTATCACATTGCTTTAAAGGACAATGGATGGGTTGATGCCATGCAGCTTGAGCTTCTTCAGTTCAAGAAACAGCAAGTGTGGGAACTGGTTCCTCTACCTCCAGGTAAGTGTGCAATAGGCACTAAATGGGTGTTTAGGAACAAAACTGATGAAAATGGGCTTATTGTTAAGAACAAGGCCAGACTGGTTGTTCAGGGGTTTGCACAAGAAGAAGGTATTGATTATGATGAAACCTTTGCCCCTGTAGCCAGACTGGAAGCAATTCGATTGTTTTTAGCTTATGCTGCTTATCAAAACCTTAAAGTTTTTCAAATGGATGTCAAAAGTGCATTTTTGTATGGAAAATTAAAGAAGAGGTTTATGTATGTCAACCTCCAGGCTTTGAGGACAATAAACATCCTAATTGGGTGTATAAGCTTGATAAAGCTCTTTATGGGTTAAAACAAGCTCCCAGAGCCTGGTATGAGACATTATCAAACTTTCTTCTGGAAAACAATTTCACTAGAGGCTCCATAGATAAGACTTTATTCATTAAGAAAGCTGGGCAGCATAATCTACTTGTTCAAATTTATGTAGATGATATCATTTTTGCATCCTCTGATCCAAAGTTGTGTGATGCCTTTACAAAGTTGATGCAACAGAAGTTTGAAATGAGTGCCATGGGAGAATTACAGTTCTTTCTGGGGTTGCAAATCAAACAAAAGGCTGATGGAATTTTTATTCATCAGTCCAAATATACAAAAGATCTTTTGCAAAAGTTTGATTTACAAAACTGTAAGCCTTGTTCTACTCCCATGAGCAGCACCACACAACTGGACACAGATCAGAAAGGTAAAGTGGTTGATGAAACACTTTACAGATGTATGATTGGGTCCTTGATGTATTTAACAGCTTCTAGACCAGATATTATGTTTGCTACATGTGTTTGTGCTAGATTTCAGGCTGCACCTAAAGAGTCTCATCTGATTGCAGTCAAGAGGATCTTTAGATATCTGCAAGGCACTCCATCTCTAGGTTTATGGTATTCTACCGGACATTCTGGTAAATTAGTTGCTTTTTCTGACAGTGACTATGCAGGGTGTAAGTTGACCAGGAAATCAACTTCTGGTGGATGTCAATTCCTAGGCAACTGCTTGATTTCTTGGCAGAGCAAGAAACAGACCTCAGTTGCTACATCCACTGCTGAAGCAGAGTACATTGCTGCTGCAAGTTGTACATCTCAGGTACTCTGGCTTCAAAACCAACTTTTGGATTATGGCATTACAGAGACTAAGACTCCATTGTTAATGGATAGTGCTTCAGCTCTTTGCATTGTCAAAAATCCAGTCCAGCACTCTAGGACCAAACATATAGAGATCAGACATCATTTTATAAGGGATTGTTTTGAAAAAGGTCTGATTGATCCTAAGTTTGTGCCTAGTGCTGATGAGCTTGCAGACATTTTTACTAAGCCTTTGGATAGTTCAACTTTCCAAAACCTGGTGTTAAGGCTTGGTATGCTGCAACTAGAATAAGTGACAACTACTGATGATCTTAGTAATTCATACTGATGATCATGAGTACCTATGTCACATATAAGTACTGATGAGCTCTTTTAACCTCAGTAGTTTTATAACTACTGAAGGCTAAATGTCTCACAAGTACTGAAGTATACTTCTGTTCTAAACTACTGATGTAGTTACAACTACTGATGCAGTTACAACTACTGCAATCAGTAAAAACAGATAAGTACTGATGTCCTATGAAACAACTGAAATCAGCCAAAAAGACTGATGAATGTGTTGAGGACAGTTTGAAACAGCTGAAAAGCTAAGAATTGACGAAAACAGCTGAAGAGAACTTTCTCTTCAGTCGTTTGTACAACTGTTGTTTCATTTTAAACAACTGAAGCAAAACCACGTCTTCAGTAGTTTTATAACTACTGATGACTAATACAAGTCTTCAGTTGTTTACAACAGCTGATGACAAAACCACTGTCTTCAGTAGTTTCATAACTACTGATGACAAACACCAAGTCCTCAGTTGTTTCAATCATCTGAAGTCAAAACCACGGTCTTCAGTAGTTTTCTAAACTACTGATGCCTAACACCACGACTTCAGCTGTTTCAACGTCTGAAAGGATAATACCATGTCAACGGTCGTTTAAAACTACTGATGACTAACACCACATCCTTCAGTCGTTTCCTTACCCGTACCCTATATATCCCTAACCTTAGCCCATGCTCATTCTTCAAACCTAACGTTCCCTCCAAAACGTCCCTCTTCTCAATGGCGTCTATGCAAATTAACCGCGAACAACTGTGTTGCCTACCTCACCAAATCGCCCATGGACTAAGTCGATACTGCTATCGATCTTATGGTTCAGTCAATACACACATTTCGAAACCACAACGACGCCGAATCCTTGCACCAATTTTGGATGAACGTTACTGTTACCACTGGGGAGACAACACACCATCCCTCCGGTCGGTCGTCAACACCAAAGAAGTAGTCATCACTCCTGCAATAATCCGCCAAATTCTTCAACTGAATGATGCTACTTCTCCTGCTGGATATCCGAAGGGCACCATAGATCTATCCTTTGCTCAACATGGATATCAAGGCGATCTCAGTGCCTCCACTATCATGAAGAAACACTTTAATGACGCTGAGCGCCTGATTTTCACATGGTGAATGTATGTTTGGCCCCTAAGACGTCGTCTTGGGATCAAATGTCCACCAAATGGCAGCAGGTAATGTATTCTATCCTTGAGCAACAACCACTAATTTTTCTGAAATAATATTTTTAGAGCTCAAGGATATGGCTCAAAAACTAACTGCCAACCGTTGGATTATATCCACGGTTCATAATGGCCATTATTACAGACCAGCTTAATGCTGAGGGACTTGTTGGCTTGGGAGTCCCTGCTACGGCTGTTCTGCCGGAAGTATACTCCGGCACAACTCTGACCGGACACTCAAAATGGCTGCCAAGCTGCGAAAACCCACGCAGCTGGAACCCACAGCCACCACCTCCAAATCCAAAGTCCCCACCAACCCACCAAAAAGAAACCCAAAACGGCTACTCAGGGAATTGAGTCCCCTGAGGATGCCCCTGCAACACAACGCAGGATATATCCACTAGTCCAAACCCCCTAGTGGATACAATGACTCCTCCAGCCACAGCCGCTCAGGCTTCCTCTCAACAGGAGCCTGCAGCAACCACCCAAGGGGCACCTACATATCTGGGATCTTCCTCACTTGAGGAGATTGCCATTGAAGAGCACCAACCTCCCCAGGTGCACACTGCTTCTATCCCTCACCCCAAACAACCGCCCCTCACAGCCCAACTTTAATAGTTGCACAAGTGCTGACTCAATTGCACTCCTCACCCCCTCCCCAGAAACCACTTACTACTGGAATACCTCTACAATTGAGGGGGAGGAACACAGTGCACTTGAGAACCCACAGCACAGGGGTTTCCCACTTCTATCTCCTGGTGTAGACAAGGAGCTTAGAATATCTAGTGAGGCTGCCACCTCCTCTGACTCAGCACATGACCAGAGTGAGGCTGGTAACATTGCTAAGACCTCACTAGAGGCAACAGCTGATGATGGACATTGTCCTGAGGCTGGAAGTCCCCAGTACCAAGCACAAGGGGCACATGCACCAACTGGTCTACACCCAGTGCATGTAAATCCTGCTCTAAGCAGGAGGTCAGCTGATTCAGCTTCGGCTGATGATGACCTGGGCTTTTTCTATGATGTTCTTGCCCAGAACACAATCCTTGAAGAGAAAGTCAGTAGGCTGCAAAACCTACTTGACCAACTCTCACAAGGAGAAAGACCATCTGCCTCTATCCACCCACAGATGGCACCTTCACTTGAAGGTTTCCCAAACACCGAGCCACTCCAAAATCAACCACCTGCCTCTGCTTCAGGCCCTACTTCTCAGGAACAGAACCCTCCTGAGCAAATAGGTGCTGTACTCCAAAATTCCCTCCCTCTCATCACACCCATAATCACTGATATAGTGATCAAAGCCATTGATGAGAGGCTTTCCTCAACATTACAGCCCTTGGTTGATGCTGCTGTCCAAAAGACTCTTTCTGCGGTACAAACCCCTTCCTCCAATGCAACCAAAAAGGGGGAGAGTACTGCAGTGAAAGAAAAGAGAGGAAAAGATCCGAGGAAGAAGGAAGCGAAGCAAGCCCAAAAGGAGGAGAAAGAACAGCAACCAATGCTCACCTACAAGCGAAAGAAAGGTGCTGATGAGCACATTGCTGAAGATAAAGCCTTGGAGCTACTGATAAAAGAGGCTGATGCCGAACACAGCAGATCAATGGACAACATCATTGATCAGCTGTTTAGGCAAGGCCATGACACCAATAAACTTGACTCTGAGATTCGACGACTAGAGATTGAAGAAATCCAGAATAGATGGGCAAGTTATGAAGTGTTAGAAAGAGAAAGGCTTGAAATCATGATAAGATTTATTGCAAAATATCTTGGAAGATCAATGATTGAAATCAAAGCTTGGTCCAGGGACAGTATCTTGGCAATCACCACCAAGATCTGTTCGTCTGAAGCATATACTAAGGGGCTTGTTATTGAAGCTTTGAATGAAGCGGGTGCTGGGAGCAGGACTGAGCTAGCCAAGCAATCAAAAGCCACACTCACCTCAAGGATGCTAGAACAGCCTGTCAACATTCCCACACCAAAACCACCCAAAACACAACCCACCAAACCAACTCCCTTACCCTCAAAACCCATAGCCGATGATATACCCTTGAAGAAGAAGAGAAGGATATTGAGGCTAGAAGAGATGAAGAAGATGATGAAGACAGGCTGCCGCTCTCAGCTGTGATTCAGTTGCCTAAGGCCACAAGTCACTCCTCAGCAATTACTCCTGAAGTCCAGAGACAAATGGTTAAAGTGAAGCTAGAAGAAGAAGAGCTTCATAAACAGCATGATGAGGAATTGCTGAAGAGAGTTGACAAAGCTTATGCAGCCACATCTTCTATCATCAATATGAAGGAGCAAGCCCTCAGACTTTACACTCTCAGGCATACCTTTCAATATCAAAAGGAAAGAGTGAGGATTTGGCCTGATCCCAGGGTCTCTCACAGAATTCATAAGAACAATATACCTCAGAGATACATTGGCCAGGTGAAAAAGATCGTAGATGAAGTGATCTCTCTGGTCTTTGTAGTTTCACCCTGGGAAATCCTAGAAGACTTCAAGAAGGCCTACAAAGCTAATCTAACCCCTCAGAAGCTGGGAAAACAAAATAGTGAAAAAGGGGTTAGTTTACAAGAGGCTTGAGGAAGTCAGGAAAAATGAGCTCCAGTTGTTCCTAGAGGGTAATCACCCGGATGAGTTTGCTTACAGAATAATAACAACTGTGGAGCTAAAGAATGGGAAACAGGCCAAATACCTGTCTGAGTATTATGGGCCGAATCATTGTTTGAAGGAGGTGCTGAAGAGCTAACCATGGAGGAACAAATCACCTTCCTTGAGGCCTACACAAGAGAGTCGTACAGACTCATTATGGGGAAGTGAATCTCATGAATGGGATAACAACTCTGTGTCCTGTTCCCCAAAACAGAGTTCCCATTCATACTCTGCCAAACAAACATTTGAGGTTCTTCCCAGGCCGGAGCTTACATGGGTCATCTTCTCTACTGATCAAGAAGGAAAAAGACCAACATTTGCCATCAATAAGTGGGAGAATAAATAAGTTAGAGGTTTTGGCTGCATTGGTTCAGGGGGAGTTTGTTGGACCAAAAGAACCAATGAGCCAAGATCAGAAAACCTCTAAGTCCCACATGGTATCACAACAACTGCTGAAAGCCTCATCAGTAGTTTGACAAGTGCTGAAGACTTCAACAGCTGAAGATCAAGTGCTGAAGACCTCAACAGCTGAAGAACCAAAGTGCTGAAGTACAACAGCTGAAGAACACAAGTGCTGAAGCTGAAAGACCAAAGTACTGAAGTACAACAGCTGAAGAGTTTACAAGTGCTGAAGATCAACAACTGATGTACAAAGTCTGAAGACAAAGACTGAAGACATCAGCTGATGATATCTACTGAAGTCATCAGCTGATGAAACACCTGAAGGTCAAAGTCTGAAGATCAAGTACTGAAGCCTCAGTAGTTTGTCACAACTGCTGAAGAGTACTTCTTCAGTAGTTGTGATATCAGTAGTTTTATATTTTTATGTTTCAGTAGTTTTGTAAAACGACTGAAGAGCTTGTTCTTCAGTCGTTGTAGTTTCAGTAGTTTTATATTTTGTACTTAACACGCTGATATGTTCTCAGTAGTTGTGAACATTTCAGTAGTTTGTTAAGAATTAGTTATTTTTGTATTAGATCTGCCAGTTGTCACTTTCCGTGATAACAGCAGTGATTGTTGCACTCTATATAAGGAGTGACAAACTAATGGATTGCAGGGAATGAATGAATGTATGAATGATTTGATTAGAGATATTCTACATCTATAAACATTCCTTGAAATCAGAAATATATATTCTCTTCCTATAACCGTATGCGCTCTTAATGCTTACAAGTATCGATTGCTTGCTACAATTTGTCTAATTCTTGTGTGTATTCCGCTGCTTTGTATCCTAATACATCAAACTTGTGATCGCTGATCCTGTCAAGCTCAGTCGGCCGACTGAACCGATCGCAGACTCAGTCAGCAGATTGAACTCAGTCGCATGTCTCATTCACCCGAACGAGCTCAGTCGCATGAAAGAACAACCGACTGACTTCAGTCGCATGATTCATTCGCACGAATGAATCAGAATGAATTAAACATTACACTTAGAACTGAATTTTGATGTATTATGTACTAATGGTTCTGTGTCTTGTGTTTCAGGAAAATGGCTGATAAATGGTCCATTAATCCAAAGCACAACATATGTGCTCACTTGGATCATACTACTCGAACAGGGCCGAGTTCACAGAGATTATAGCTTTCCTTAGACGTTCCCGGATACATAAGGCTATATCTACACCTTGCACGCCCTACAGGTCATTACACCAGGCATTCTGGGAGAATGCCTCAGTTGATCGCTCTCGTGAGCCGTACAGTATACGGAGCTCCATTCTGGGTCATGATATCGAGGTTACTGCTGCTGATATCCAGAGAGTTCTTGAGTTTAGGGACGATACAAATCACCCCACCAGATTACATCCACTGACTGTGAGAGGCTGCTTCCTCAGGATCAAGTACGTTGGGGACATAAACTCGGGTGTGCTCAACAAGAGCAACCTGTGCCCCCAGTACAAGTACTTGGCGCATGTGATCCTAAAGTGCATTGCTTCGAGGAGGGGTGGGTTCGATGATCTATCAGACCAGATTCAGAATGCCTACGTGGCACTGGTGCTGAACCACCCTTTTAGCTTTTCGAGTATGATCTTCTCTTATTTGGTGGAGAACCTGGAGGCAAAGGGGAAGGAAGGATTTTGTATGTACCCCAGGTTTCTACAGCTGATCTTCAACGAGAAGCTGCCACTTCCTCCCAAGGAGAGTCATGATGCAGTTTCTTTGGAGATTATGGATGACACGACCTTGGGTCGGATGAGGGTGTATAGGGGCAAGCAAGTGAAGCCCTAGGTGAAGAGATTGATTGGCCATTTGGCCAATAAGAGATATGTGGCGCCGGGGAGACGCAAATGGCGTCATGATGACAGTGATTCTGATGACGAGTGGCTACTGCTCCCAGAGCATGACTCTGATGATGACGACAGTGGGGATGCTGGGGATGATATGCCTACTCCACCGAGAGGCTCAGTTTCTGATGTTATACCTCCAGTGTCCGCCCCAGCTGGAGACATAGCCGAGTCTGCTAGTTTCCATCAGGATTTTGTTCCTGGTGAGGAGGAAGAGGAGTCGGAAGAGGAGCCCTTGACACGTTCTGTGGGAAGCAAGGTTGTTCCCACAGAACATGGGCTAAGGGCGGTTGGTGAACGCCCAAGAGACTCAGGAGAGACAGCCACTGATCCGAGTTATGCACCGGAGTCAGCAAGCATGGTTGTAGGGGGAGCATCCACCTCAACGGGAACGAAGAGGAAAAGGATGGCTCAGCCCCATTGTCAGAAGAAGAAGAAAAGATGACTCACCTTCGTTACCATCACAGCCACCACATCTGCCACCACCACTACCACTTCCACAGCCACACCATCCGCCATCACAGCCACCACAGCCACCACAGCTACTACTACCACCACCACACCTCCCACCACTGTACAGATTCCATATACCACCATATCTTTCACTCCCACATCACCTCCACTATTTCACAGACCCATCTTCACCACATCTGCCACCACCACTACCACTTCCACAGCCACACCATCCACCACCACAGCCACCACAGCTACTACTACCACCACCACACCTCCCACCACTGTACAGATTCCATCTACCATCATATCTTTTACTCCCACATCACCTCCACTATTTCACAGACCCATCTTCACTACAGCCACCACCACCACTACCCACCAAGCTGGATCCTCAGCCCATCCATCTCATACTTATGGATCACCTCTACCTCCAATTAGGGTTGAGGAACAGCTGTCTGCGCTTAACAGGATGGTGATTTGCCTATTAGTTGCAGATGAGAAGAAGGCGGCTCAGATCCGCTAGCTTGCTGATCTTACTGCTGCTCAGTCTCACCAGATAGAAGAGTAGGCTCGAGTGATAATGGAGCAGGCCCAACAGATGGCTGCTCAGAGCCATGAGATAGCCCAACTCCAAGCACATAGTGTCACATCAAACAAGAAGATAGAGGAGTGGGAGGAGGCGAAGAAGACGATCATGTTAAAGCTAAAGGGATCTAAGGAGGAGCCCTTGAAGATCAAAGAGGGAGACGGAGATGATGATGATGATGAAGATGATGATGAAGATGATGATGATGAGACTGAGGATGATGAGGGGATTGAGGACGAGAGGACAGAGGAGAGGAATGAGGATGATGATGAAGAAGGAGGGGATGCAGCTGCATCTACCTCTGCTCAAGGTCAAGAAAGGAGGTCTAAGAAGAATCAAGACCAACAAGCTTCATCCTCTGCTCCACCAAGTGATGACCCAGTGATCCAAGACAAAAGTAATGATTAGATGTCTATGTATTTGATTACTTTTGTATTTGAATCATGTATTTAAACTTATGTATTTAATG
The DNA here is from genome assembly GCA_025506515.1 of Flaveria trinervia. Classification (NCBI taxonomy): domain Eukaryota; kingdom Viridiplantae; phylum Streptophyta; class Magnoliopsida; order Asterales; family Asteraceae; genus Flaveria; species Flaveria trinervia. The sequence goes on from CM046445.1 coordinate 20,810,842, forward strand.
GTTATGTTAAGATTAATGCTTTTCTGTTTTGATTATTAGCTAATGGTTGATGTACTACATGTTTATATCAAACAGATCTAAACTATCAGAGGGATGAGTTCGATGTTGCTCCCCTTCAGCAGATCAAGACTCAGCTAACTATGATTCTTGATCTGCAAGGGATCGTCAGAAGGTCAGTGAGTTATACCCCTGAAGAAGGGGAAATAATTCACGATCTATCAAATGAGCAACTAGCTGAGATCTTCAAGCTAAATACCAATGAGATTGTGAAGGATGCTCCGACATGCGACTTGACCAGTGACGAAGAGCTCAACGATGTTGATGAAATCGAGATTGAAGATGTCACTGCCGAGCACTACCCTCAGTACGCTGACAATGAGGGAAATGTGGTACCCAATCTGGGTGAATCCCTCGTCAACGATACTTTTGAGGTGTTAGACAAGATAGAGCAAGAGTCGGAGAAAGTAGAGGAAACGGCCCAAGCCTCAAATGATGATGTCAATATCCGAAAGGCTGAGTGGGCTGCGTGTTTTAAAGAAGTTAGAGCCCAACACGCTGCACCGAAACAGGATGCCTACACCAAACTCTACAGAGTCAAGAAACATCATAAGGTGACTGGCAGGATCATAGCGTGGGCGTATTTTGAGGATCTTAACGTTTATGCAGTTAAGAGGGAGAAGGGCATAGAGTATATTAGATTTCCACATGATCTAAAGACTCTACCAGGTTTTGAGCTCAACCAGCTGGCCAAATTGAAGCTGTTGTATGCTGACACGAGAAAGATGTCAGCCTGGTTTGAGGCTTCCCTAAGAAAGGAGTACCACACCAGGTGGGTTAACTTCAGACCCCAACAGCCTACAAGATACATCAGAAGATCTGAAGTTGATGCCATTACTGGAAAGCCAAAGATAGTGTTGAAGTGGAGTCCTCCACGCACGATGTCAAGAATCCCACTCAGGGAAATGCCACAGGACTTCACTCCACACTTTAAGTGGTGGTACTACGATTGGAGGATAGGAGAAGCGGTCATAGTCCTAAACAAAGAGGGCCAAATAGATACCATCAGGGTATTTGACCCAATGTGGCTCACCAACTTGTCAGAAAATGATGTCTACACTCTGTACAAGTGGCCACTATTCTATGATACGTAGGACATAGTACAAGCCCTCCAGTTCCAAAATGTTATGACTCTGTTTTGCATTTGAGATTCATGCAGGAGTTACAAAAGAGGATAAGTACAATAAGTTTAAGGAGGTAATGAAGACAACAAGACATTAGAGAGATCTAGGTCCAAGGGGGAGTTTGTTGGTACATATATGTCCCTAGATCATCTTATGAATGTAATAGATCTTGTTTGTCTAATTCTGATATAATGGTTCGAATGATTAATGAAATGATATTGATTGTTTGTGATTTGTAATGTCTAATATTTCATTAGTGAGTCGATATTGAATTGGTTAATTAGGTTAGTGATTGTTTGAATGGTTACACATAATGTTTATTAATTAATACATTCAAACTTAACATAATGAAGTTCTCATGCGAATGGCCCATGCGAATGAACCACACGCATGAATAACTTCATACGATTGACTCAGTCGCACGACTGAACCAGGAGACTGGATCAGTCGTATGATTGACACATAAGATTGGCTCAGTCGCACGACTGAACACTTAGTCATGCGGATGGATCAACCGCATGGTTCAATCGCACGACTGAATCATACTAATAGTTCAGTCGCACGAATGAACAATACTAACCTATAAATACAATCCAATTTGTGGAAAAATAGGGGATTCATTCTATTACGACTCCAAACGTACCCTAGCCGTCCAGAAGCCTCCCAATTCATTCTCCAAGTTCATAGAACACATTAGATCGATTGCCAATCGATTTCTAACGTTAGTTTCAATTCGTTATTGATTCTTCGTGTGTTCTCCCTGATTGGATCGCCAATCAAATAGGATTTCGCACTATTTGATCTGGTTTACACGCTAATCACTAGGTATTTCATTCAAATACCAGGTCCTGACAGTTTTTTTGGTTTATCGGTAAATAATTTAAAATTTTATCCAAGTGTTAGTATGTGTAAGATTATTATGTAACTAATGGAAGAAGTAATCGGTAAACAATGTTAAAAAGATACTATTTTACCCTCAAAGTTGGTTGTATCGTATGTATAAAATAAATTAATTGTTCATAATTTTTTGATATATTAAAATACACTTCTCATATATTTTATACTAGGTTAGTCCCCGTGTATTACACGGAATAAATAAATAAAATAATAAATCATTAGTAATCAAAATTTATGCATTATAAAATCATGCTTGAATATAAAATATGATTAAAATTACATATAAATAGTTACTTTAAGTAAATAAGCAATAACTAATTTTTCGTAAACTTGTTTAATAAAAAAATTGTGATTTTTAAATATTTTATTTTAAGAAAAATGATTTTTAAAGAAAAAGTTCATTGTATTATGTATTTTATAAAAAAAAACTATTTTTAAAAAGTGTGTTTTAATAAAAAGTAGGTTTTTTATTTATTAATTATATATAGTTTTTTTTAATTTGAAAATACTAAGAGTAACATTATTAGTATTTATTATTATTATTATTATTTTTATTATTATTATTATTATTATTATTTAGTGATGTACAATTCTTTTGGTATATGAAATCTCAATATCTAGGTCAATTCAATATCGAACAGAAAGGTAGCAATTCTTTTGGTACAGTATTATTATTATTATTATTTTTATTATTATTATTATTATTATTATATTATTATTATTATATTATTATTATTGTTATTATTATTATTATTATTATTTTAGAGAAATGAGAAAATTAGTATGATAAGGCTTACAATTGTTTCATATTTATGTTAGTTTTTTATGGATAAATATATAAGCTAAAAACCCATTAATTAAACCGATTATAGTTAGTAAAAACACGAAGAATTAGATTATAACACTTTAATATTAAATATAATAAAAAATATATACGTAATAGTTTAAGAAATAAAATAACTATACTATTTATAACTCTCTTATTTAAAGGGTTTCATTTATAGACATTCGTTATAAGATTCTTTATTAAAAATTAACTTTTTATCAAAATCTTGTTTTTTTTAAAATATGATTTGTAATTATTTTGGTTGTTTTACGAAGACTTTATTTTAAAAATTTTCACCTTTATATCTTTTTTAGAAACAAAATGATTTATAATATTTTCTTAGAAAAGGTTTAGTGGTTTAGAAAATTTTATATTATATAATTTTTTGTTTTTTATTATTTAGATTTTTAATTAAAAGATGTATTTTTAACTTCTTCAATAAAATATATATATTTTAAAAATATAGTTTGATTTAAAAAAAATCTAGATAGAAGAGAGAATTATAACAATTAATAAAATAAGTTTAATAAGAGAAACTTCTATTATTATTTAAATTACTATAATACCATTTGGAGAAAAAATTAATGTGTGAATATGAAAGAAATTTGACAAATGACAAAAAGATTAGTTAAAAATATGACAAGTGGCAAAAATATATTCTTTTATTAGTATTGATATATTATTAGTATTGATAGATGTAGTATAGATGTGGCATTAGCTTATATTATTAGAATATTATAAAAGGCAATTGGTTTTAATTTTTTGCTCTGTCAAATTATCCTATTAGGAATATCATTTACCATAGAATTTAGGTAGTTCACTATTATCATGTAGTTAGAATGCTTTCTAGTTTAAATCATCCACAACTAATGTAAAATTTTCTCTATTTTAGTTTCACAACATCTTTTCATTTATTTTTTAGAGGTTGAGTTTTAAAACAACTTATAAGATTATTGTTTTGTGATTTTAAGGTTTTAGATTAAAGTTATGAAAGTAGTTTATGCGCTAATTGTAGGTTAAGAAAACATATATCCAAACACAAAAAGAGAAAAAGAATATTTATACTAACATAATTCCAAACATAAAAAGAAAAAAAGAATACGTATACTAACATAATTCCAAACATAAAAAGAAAAAACATTATGGAACTTTTTTTAAAAAATAGGAAAAAATAGATGCCATGGTGCCCTATTGGCCCATTGGTTGCGGGCGGCGCTCACGGGTCAGGCCTAAGTTGAAGAGATATATAAAGGAAAATCACGGACTGTCTTGTTTCTAATATTATTGAATCGCATTTTAGACAATTGCTTTGGTGGATGTTTGAAATGTTAGTTTAGTTATAAAAGTTAAAAGGGAAATATGTAAATACAAACATTTTTAAAACTGAAAAGTATAAAGTAATCTTAATAATTAATGATTTTAATTAACAGTTGAGATTAAATAGAGAAAAATTAGTTAGAAGGATAATATACAAATATATATATTTTTGTTGAATTTTGCAAGTTTGCTTTACTTTTTAATTTGTTTATAACTTTTATGTACGATATTATTTTTAATTAAAAATTACACTTTAAACAGGAGTATTTCATATTTTTGAAACAAATGCAATTTTGTTATGTAAAAAGATAATAATCTTTTTTATGTTTTTAAGTTCATATCATGTCATTGTGTTTTTAATACAATTTATTATTTATTTTTGTTAGTTATTGTGTTATTTCTGAATAGAATTGTGTTTTCTTTTAATGATGAACTTTAAAATAATACAATGATTAAATAACATTATTGTGTATCTTTATTATGTAAAACATAATAATAAATTAATACTATCTAATCTAATACATTAAAAACAATTACAAAATAACACAATGTCTCATTGTATTTTTTTCGTATTGTGTAATCTTAAACATTAATCTTTGAAAAATACATTGGTAAAATAATATAATTGTATACTTCTAGTTGTAAAACATAAAGATATATAACAATAAATTTATACAATCTAGGAAAAATAAAGACAAAAATAATACATTGTGTGATTGTCACCGCTATAAGTTTTGAAAAATACATTGGTGAAAGTATATAATTGTGTACTTCTAATTGTAAAACACAATGATAGATAAAATTTGTATAATCTATAGAAATAATGATAAAAATAACACAAACTAATCTAAACCGTTTAACATGTTGATAAATACAAACAAAAAATGATGTAAATCTCAAATATGGTGAAGTAAAATTTGGCACAATAAACATATATGACACAATGAACCTATAAAATACAATGATTGGATGTATTTGACACAATCACCAAAATATATTTACTTTAAAACAATAAAATGACACATGTCAAGATCATAATTTTTTTAGACTTTTTATATAAGTACATTTTTTACTACAACCGTACCTAAAAATTAAAAGATAGTTTTAATATCGCTTGAATTGAAACTTATTTAGAAAAATGTTAAGGTTTCAAATAACTTATTGTTATTAAAAAAGAAGAACTATATGTTTTATTGTGGTTCTTAAAAATGTATTTACACTTTAAAAATTGCAAAGTTAGTACAATCATTTGCACTTTAAAAATGTATCTACACTTTAATAATTGCAAAGTTAGTACAAATATTTGCGTAGTCATTACAAGTTTGGTTGTTAAATCTAAAAAAAATTACAAAATTAGTCCAAAGTTTAATATGAGCATTACACTTTTAATTCCTAAAGTTAAATAAAAAAGTTAGTCCAAATTTATAAAACATATATAGGTTGTATGAATTTAATGGAAGAACCAAATGTCTAATAAATATTCAAAAGTCTGTACTAAAATAAATATACAAAAGTCTGTACTAACTTTGTAGTTTTTTTAAATTTGAAGACCAAATATGGATTTTGGCTAAACTGTCGGGACCAAGTTATATATATTATATATATATATATATATATATATATATCTATGTGTGTGTGCGCGCATGCATACGGTACAAAGTAAACAATTCATGCATAATATACGAAATAATAGCAACCATTGATGTAAACGATGGATAATTCAGATTAAATATGAAATAACTACACAAAAAATGTGTATGGAGAGGTAGATTTGGATTTAACCTACAATTGTTAACTTAAATTCTCCCCGTTTTTTTAAACGTATATACCTTTTATTTATAACATTATTTTTTTGAAAAATATACTATAAAATTGATCATTTTATCATTTTGATATAAGTAAAGTAATGTTATACTTTAAAAAACGTTTATATGTTGTGCGTATAACTTGCGTGATTATTAATTGTGTAATTACGAAAATAACATGCGTAATTATCATATAACTTGCGTAATTATCATATAACTTGCGTAATTATAAATATAACTTCCGTAATTATGTTTTATAACTGTGAGTAATTTTTCGTTGTGTAATAATAGATATAACTTGCGTAATTATGAATATAACTTGGGTAATTATTTATATTTTATCCACAATTATAACGCGTACAATCTATACTCCACCAAAAAACACGTCTTGCGCTCTGGTTACTTCGTATGTTTCGCAAGAAAATTACACTTTATATGGTAACCGGCTAATATATATATATATATATTATATATATATATATTATATATATAATATATATATATAATATATATATATATATATATATTATATATATATATATGTATATATATATGTATGTATATATATATGTATGTATATATATATATGTATGTATATATATATATATATATTATATATATATATATATATATATGTATGTATATATATATATGTATGTATGTATGTACATATACGTATGTATGTACATATACGTATGTATGTACATATACGTATGTATGTACATATACGTATGTATGTTATATATATATATATATATATAGGGTTAGGTTCTTTACAAAAGTCCCAATAAAATAAAAACTCACCGAACTCTTACTAACCATTAATTATACGAATCAATTGTTGAGATTAAAATAGATAATAATGCAAATTAATATATACATTAATTTGTGTAATTTAAACATAAAGGGTATATTAGTAAAATCAAAACATTTATTTTTTTGGAAACCCTTTAAAAATATGAAAAATCTTGTAGGTTACTCCTTATCTCACCTACATTCATAAAATTATTTTTGAATCAAATATAAAGATCAAACAAACTAGGATTTCTACTAAAATATCGGTTGAAAGAAAGTCAACCAATATTCCAACAAGCATTCTATGATTTTAGTATATTAGAATGTAAGGTATTGGTTTATGAATGCCAAATTTCATATATACGTATATGTAGAAACCTTTAATTTTTAATACTTCTCAAGCCTGAACCAAAATTATAAACTTTTTTGCATTTATACAATATTTTATGTGGTTTACATAATTTACATATATGTAGTTCGGGTAATAAGCATTTATACAAATATTTATATATGAATCTGATCATCAAACTGTATAGTTTATATGCATGAGATCATCAATGCATATGATACGAAAGATTCATAAGATTATCAATCATGCATACTGTAAGCTTCGTTCCTGGGACGCTTACAACTGGTCATTCATCGCACATAAAACATATATTTTGATTAACTTCAAATAAACGTTGCAGCGGAAACATTAAAACAACACTTTCATTAAAAATGCTTTTTCAAAATAATACACATTCGTTACGTAATTTTATTTTTCGCATTACAATGCAAAAACATTAAACAAAAGAATGACATCCAAAAGAGCCAAGTAGCCGCCCCGTGCCATTCTCAGCAACTTTACCTGCCAACTGGAAAATGCATAAAAAGTCAGCGTTGCTGAGTGAGTTCTACTTTTATATAACTTTATATTACCTTTCATTCATAAAGCATTTTCATTACTATCGCACGTGATCACACATTATACGTACATCAAGGTAATAGTTATTATCTTTATCATCGTTCGTTTCGTACATTTCGTACTTATCGCAATTTTCATACATTTATTATCTTTTCACTTATCTAGGTCCTGTCATATGCTAAACCCCCTCTTAAGCACAAGGCCATATCATTTAGGGTTAAGCAACAAGGACCCCATATCGCACATATCGCACGTATGGAGTAGTCACGAGGACTAACTCCCTTTGTGTGTGTGAACTCTTATGGGTTCACCAAGATCGCACGTTGTATAACACACAGTAATTAGGAAATCACACGTTATTGGAGCAGTCACCAAGGCTGAACTCTTACTGTGTATGAACCCTTATGAGTTACCCAAAATCGCACGCTGTAGACACACACAATTGAGGTAACAACTCTCAATGAGTTGTGAACCTCCCTTTAGTTGCTTGCAAGACTTTTCATTCATTCATTCATTATGTTCCACTTTTAGTATCTTAAATCTTTCATTTCGTTAAGATAATACGTTACGTTTCTTAGCAATATCACACCACGTAAAGTCACATCATACATACATAATAAGGAACATAATAAACATATCATACATAAGCATAACATCATCATGCAGTCATACATAATATATACCATCACATAAGCATCAATCATACATCACCATCATGCCCATCACATCATCTATGACCTCCAAGTCAACTTTCATAACCCCCGGGAACCACCCAAGTCAAGGCCTACATTTGCACTTTCCCTCGAAAATCAGAAAATAAACTAAGTCCTTTCGGGCGCATGACCCCTATTTGGGTGTATGGACCATATTCAGTCGCATGGCTTTTCAGGCGCATGAGAACACTTGGGCTTATGGACACTTATGCGTATGGACTCTCAGTCGCAAAACCTTCAGTCACATAGCCTTCAGTCGCATGACTTTCATCCGCATTTCTTATTGTTCATCAACATTTCTTTTTGTTCATCCGCGTTTGTTTTTGTTCATCTGCATTTCCTTTGCTCATCCGTATTTCCTTTGCTCATCTGCATTTCCCTTGCTCATCGGCATTTCCCTTGCTCATCCGCATTTTCTTTGTTCATCCATATTTCCTTTGCTCGTCCGCATTTCCTTTGCTAATCTGCATTTCCTTTGCTCATCCATATTTCCTTTAGTCGCATGGCCATCCAGGCACATGAGGACATTTCAGGCGCAGGAGCCCTATTTAAGCGCATGAAGTTTCACGCATGAGGCCTATCTGGGCGCATGAGCAGCCTTATTCGCACCTAAACATTAAATTTCAATCCCCAAACATCACCTATCATGTTCGAAGCTTAAATCTAACATTCTAAGCCATAGAAACACAACCATAACATCATAAAACCTAAACATAGCCCAAATCAAACCCCACCCGCATCATACACACAAATATACACATGGGTATAAAATTTTAGTAAAAACGTTCATACATGCATTTCCAGCCCCGAAACAGTTAAAACAAGTAAAAAGAGAGGTTCTAGAACTCACCTTTGCAGCTCTTTGGGTAAGACTTCTTCAAAACCGTTTGCAAATCGAGTTCAAACACCTAAAACCCATCAAACACACACCCAAACAATATACAAACACACATAAGCATACAACCGAGGATAAAACCAGTTAAGAACACCATAAACATACGAATTCTTACGTTGAATTCGCACTTCCTGCTCTTGTTCTTCTTCAAACCGAGAGTTTTCAGCTCTCCTTTCTCTCTCTAAAGAAAAATCTGATTTTGAGTGTGAAGAGAGAGTAATAGGCGGGCATGCCACCTTTATCACCAACTTTTAAACCTTTTTGTTCTTTTGACACTTTTATCCTTTAACTTGGGTAATATATCTTTTCTTTCTTTTTCTTCACTTTATTCTTTTATTTGAGTCTTCAAAAAAAAACGGGTGTTACACATACATATCTCCATCATATCATCAAATTGTAAATTACATAATTTGCAAGCAGCATGAGTATAATAAAATGCAGTAGAACAACACTTAATTCAATAGAGTATGTCAAAACAAAAATATAAATCTACTAAAAATTCTAACTCTCGATGCAACAATAAAAATCTATCACACAAACTGCTAATTTGCTACCAAAAAGGTAAAATAAGAGCATAAGTTGTATAAAAATACATATGCTAAAACATATACAACTTGATTTGCTTATATGTAGCTTAAATATATTTATTTTTACATATATGTAAATTACTTTATATCTAAAGATCATCATATCCAACTATTTCCGGTAGCACCTTTACAATATCAAAAATTGTTTATTACATCTTCTTATTTCCTCATCACCATCTAGTGTCACTTAGTGCTATATTTTCATCACAACCATCACATGTCACCAACCTGAGTGTGAAACAACTTGAGTGTGCAACCTATTTTACATATATGCAAACAAAATATTATTTTACATATACGCAAACAAAATATTATAAAATAAAAAGGAAACTTGTAAAATAGTTTATTAATAAATCAAGTTAATTAAAATTATATTGCATATACATATCCATGTATATGTAAACTTGTGATAGCAAGCAAGACAACAATTTGATAGGATCAAATGAATAAATCTGTGATGATTTATGAACACAATTCAATGAAATTCACACAAAATAATCAAATCAAAACAAGATATCAATAAACTTCAAGTTTTCATTAATATCAAGCTAAGACAATTACAAGTATGAAAAGCAGATTTGAATATCTTGTGTATTCGTTACTATCTACCTACAAATCTAAGCTATTTATACTGAAAACAAAAAGTAAAGGAACTAACAAATTACACAAATAGTCCCTATACTATTACAAACTATCAAAAGACAAATAAAGACAACATGTTAATCTTTCTTAGAGCACTTAACAATACTCCCCCTAAGATTGACATGGTCTTCAGTCTTCAAACTCTTCAAGCTTTGACTGCTAACTTTATCTTCAATTCTATCTTCAGCCTTGACTTCATCATTCAAAATAATCTTCTGGTTCTTCTTTGACTTTGAACATTGGCTTCTGTTTGTACATATCTAATTCTTTCAAAGCTTTTGATATTGCAGACTTGAATTTACTTGCAAGAATGCCTTGTTCGAGTTTAGCTTCATTTGTTTTAATTTCCATGTTGTCCATTCTCTCCAATGTGTCTTTTGAAAGACATGAAATATCAATATTAGCATATAACTCAATAGGCTTGTTACTTTCCTTTGAGTACACTTCTAATACCCCTTTCCTTGATATTCTCATGAATTAAATATCTTTAATATCTTTCTTGACAATGTTGGCATACGCAAGAGCTTTTCTCAAAGATATTCTTTCCATGGCAGCATTCATCACATTGATAATAGAAATGAAATATTTCTTATCTTGCTCAGCTACTTCAGAAGATACTTTCTCAAATTTTTATACTGACAAAAATGAAATATAACTTGGATGTAACAGTTTTAGTTCAAAAACTCCAAATAAAGTAATCATGTCCTCATCCCATCTTTCTAGATTTCGGACTAACTTCAGTTCAAATGTCTCAGTGTTATAAAACCATCTGAGAATTGGCTTTGAGTTTTGATTACCGTCAATCACTTTCAGTCCAGGAGTTGTAAATTTTTCAAAATATTTATCACAAAATTCTATCAAAGAATGTTCTTCTTCTGAATGGACTCCCTTAAGCTTCTTGTTTTTCTTCAGAGTAGCAAAGTACTCTTTGTCCTCTTGATCACATCTTGTGTTAAGAAAATTTCTCAATCTATCCAATCCTCTTCTGAATAATTCTATAAATATCTTCCCACGTTTTGAATCAGAAGGATTGATCAGAGGTAATTATTCAGCTCTTTTAAATCTTGCACAGGAAGTTTTATGATACTGGAGTAAAAATGATAAACATCACATACAACATTTACTCTCTTTATCAAAAATGCATCAAAAACTTCATCATAATTCCATGCAATGATCTTTACTTAGTTGGTAAAATCTGGAGCAACCATAGCATTCAACAGTTCAACAACTGATTGTCCTTTTTGCAATATGTTTCTTACCAAGTCTCCAGTTGTTCTTGAACTATCAAGAATATGCCTTTGTTCAGTTGATGCTTTATAAGTCTGTCTTTCTGGATCAGCAAACATTTCTATCAATTCTTTTCTATGAGCATGAGCATCATCAAATCTTGACATTTGTTTTATCTCCTGAGGCTTTAACATTCTTGTTCTCTTTGTTATTTTAAGATACTGAGGGTTATCTATATCAAGTACTATCATTTTCTTCATTTGTTTCTTAGTCTCTTGAAAGCTTCTGACAAGATTTCTCAGAGATACAGATTGTAATCTCTTTAGCTTCCTCCAAGGGTAATTTCTAGATTGCAACCATGATCTAAGAGCTGGAATACTCATATCATCTGGATCAGGATGGTGCAACTCAGAACTAGACAGTTCTTCTACATTTATAACTTCTTTTGCTCTTGTCCATTCACCATGCTCAACAACAATCCCATTTGGATCTATTGAAGCAACTGACTCTGCATAGATACATTTCTCGTATTCATCCTTAATCTGAGAAACAGTCAGTCCATCCAAATATACTCGATTGTATTTCATGTTCACAAGATAATTATATTTTTCTTCAAAGTCTTGTAGTACTTCATCTTGTTCTTGAATATGTTCTTGTGAAGAGAAATATGACACAAATTCAGCTTCATCAATATCTTTATTATCAAGAACTTCATCATACCAATCATCATTGTATATTTCCTCAATATCATCTAAAGCATCAATCTGTTCTTGAACATTTTGTTCTTCAACAAATTCTTTAGTTCTTTGAAGCTTAGAAGAGGATTCAGTTTGAGAAATTTCTTCTAATTCACTCACTTTCCTTTTGTCTTTTATTTGCTCAAGATTTTCATCAACCTGCATCTCAGTACTAATCACATGTACTGGTGATATAAATTTCTGAGCTTCTCTTTCCTTTAGCAATTCAGCTTTGAGATTTTCATTTTCTTCAGATAATTTCTTGAATTTCTCCTTAAGAATATCATAATCTTTAATCATTACTTCAAAGTTCTTGATCACGTCTTCTTTATCTTTGGCAAAACTTACAATCTTTTCATCTTTAAGACACATTCTTTAGACAACTTTAAATTTTCATCTTTTAGCTTTTGAATTTCTTTTTCACAAGATTTGTTTATCTCTTTTATTCTTTCATTCTCCACTTTCAACTCTTCAATCTCTTTTTCTTTACTTAAATTTTCTTCTTTCAATTTTTCGATCTCATCAACGACAACTATTTTCTGTTTGTATAGACACATTGTGTGACATACTAATAGGGATTTCTTCTAATCCTTCATTTGTATCAATTTCAAATACTGGATTGAATAAAATATCATTTATAAAGTCAGAATCAAATGTTTGATTTTGAGAATTCCTTTCTTGTACATCTTCCTCAACATTTTCTTCAATCATAGGTTGTGGCTCATTTCTAGTATCTTCTGCATTTCTTTCTTCATTTCCTTCTTGATGTGCTTCAGTGGCATCATCATTTCCATCATCATCATCATCACTTTCTTCACTTGATGAAATTTCAGACACATCATCATCACTTTCTTCATCAACTTCTACATCTTCAATCAGATCATTTGGATCTATTGGTTCTTCTTCAGTTAGATGGAAGTGTGGCTGAGTAATATCAACTTCATCCATTGATACATTCCTGATATAATCAAAAACTGGAATGTTTTAAGCACCGGTGATCATTGCCAGTCTTTTGTAAACAATCTCTGACATGTGCTCTAACTAAATCTTTTCACCAATAACTTCTTCAGCATACAGATCTGGATTTGCATCATTAATAAGAAGTTGAAGAAATCTTGGGTACATCAAATACTTATGCCTTACTCCTCTTTCAAGATTAAAAATGAATCCATTCATTATCCACTTAGCCATATTAAATCTTCTGTTTGTGGATAAGACTATAATTGGAGATGCAATGTCTACAGGGAATGAATCCCAACCAACACTTCGTTTAGACATGCAATGTTGAAAGATATAGCATAAAAGCTTCCAATGCTTAAATACACGAGCTCTGAAAAATTGCTTCTTGAGGAAATGATCTGGATGACCCATCTGTAGAAAAACCTCTCTACATTCATTAAATGTATATGCTGATAAATCTTCAGGATTATTATCACCCAGTCTTAGAGCTAGTCTGATTGCTTCTTCAGAAACTTCAAGCATTCTTTCTGATGTGATGAAAGCTCTTAAAACTTTGTTTCCTTGATCATCTCTTTCAACTTGAGCAGTTCTCCAGAATTTCTTAATCATTCTTCCATTTATCATGGGCCTTGCACACATAGCATACACATATTTTGTTCTGAGTAAAAATCTGATAATATCTTCATATCCAGTAGCTTCTCTGTTTTCATAATCTAAAAAAGCAGCTACATTATGTTTTGGCTCAAATTTTAATTCTGCCATCTGGAAAGAAAAAGATATTATGTGAAAATTTAATATTGATTAATAAACTCTATTTGTATTTATGGATTATCAATTTGAATTGATTAAAATTTTTTATTTATTTATTTAATTTTTATTTTATTTTATTCAAAAGAAGACAGACTATTCATCTTCTTCTTCTTCGGCTATGGAAAATCGTCTGAGTTCATCCTCAACAAATCTTTTTCACTTTTGGATTAAAAATAATACATCAACAAACTCGCAAATCTGTTCTTATCAATAATCCAGTGCCAATTTTAGATATGATTCACATTTGATTAGATAAATTTGAATTATATAGGGTTCGAACGCCCAAATAGCATTCAAACGCCCAAATAGCATTCAAACGCCTATATCAATGTACTGATTTAACTCAAATTTATATATTTGAATCACAAACTTACATTTATATATTCAAATACAATGTATACTCAATGGATTTGATTCGATTTCAGATGAAATAAGGATGTGATGATACTCGATAGTCGTAATTTCGAGGGTTTTGTTTTGAGAATTTTGAAGTGAATGAGAAATACACATAAGTGTTCAATTTATATAAGTGAAATTTTTAGGCGTATGAGCCCTGTTCAGACGTATGGTCCCTGTTGTGGCGTATGAAAACCTAGAATTCACTTATTTTGTTAGACGCATGAGCACTGTGTGCGTTTTAAATTAGACGCATGGAAACTATTCAGACGCATAAGCACTGTTTAAGCGTTTTTGCACTGTTCAGTCGCATGAACTTTGTGAAACGTCTAACATTTGAAATTTTGAAACTACGTAGATGCATGAGACATGACAAACGTCTAACACAGAAACACTATTTAGACGCATGGGATTATCACAAACGCCCAACACTTGTAATTTTCATAGATGTATTACAACTGTTTAGACGCATGGGAATAAATCAAACGTCCAACACTTGTATAATCTTGAAAATTTCATCATGCTCCTATTGAGGTGCATGTGCACTGTTTAGGTGCATGAGTTGACATTCATGAAACAAACACTTGTGATTTCCAATTTCTTCACTTGCACACTTTTTACCATTTAGATCTCCAAATTTTGAAGTTTTTGCATATTGCACTATCAATTTATAAAATTTTATTTTCTATTATTATTATTTTTTTAATTTATTGTTGTCCCTTCATTTTAGTCTCAACATAAAATCAAATATCATCTGATTTTCAACTTAGAAAGCATTTATTAGCAAAGATTATGTAGATTCATATTGTAATTTTCAAACACATTCTATTTTTAGTTTACACAAATACTTTGAACATAAAGCATCATTATTTCAATTCAACATTTCAAATTTTGATTATGATTATTGAATATTTTCTGAGAACAACTCTTTCATTTATTACACCCCCTAAACTTTTAAGTTTGAAAAACTTATAAGTTTCTTATGAAAGAGAATAAGATCAAACAACACATTGATACATTGCCTTCACACACAAAGACATGCATAAAAGAAAAATGAAAATAGAATCAAACTCTAATATAAGCACAGAATAAATGTCTGCAGAGAGATCATATTAATGAAGATCAGCACATTAAAGTAAAAAAAATGTGGAGAGTCATAGACAATGAATAATTCCTGATCAAGTGTGTTCCAGGTCAGTGATATCATAGCAAAGCAGACACAAGATCTAAGGACAAACAATGAGTGTTTTTGACACAATTATCAACTCACTTACTTTTCAATTCTTGGATTGATTAGTGTTGATTTAGATATGACATGATGTAAAGCATACAGAGACTAAGAGAACTCAACTATCATCATGAAATGTAAGAAAGAACACATGCTCAACTTATTACCTGAAACATAGATATCACCAGAGTTCATGTTACTAAGTTAATAGAGGATGATCATGGATAACCATTTGATCAGCTCTGACTATTCATTTGAATAGGTTGTGCACATTGGCATCTTTTTGCATCAAAAAGAGAATCCAGGTCTGTAATGACTTACAACAAAGGATATCTCAGTACTTCAGGTCTATGATGACTCATAACAGAGAAGTGAAATGATGTTTTGTAACAGATCTCATGATTTCACATAGTTTCAACAGGTGTGAGAGATGTATCTTAACAAACATTCATTCTGATAAGCTAAAACAATTCAAAAGTACTCAAATGAATACACACAAGCATGTATGTTTAGTTTGATCACAAGAATTTACCTTTTTAGCATAATAGTCAGATATTGTCTACACATCATATCTAATCATGTCTAGACTTTATTAATGAGTGAAGTATGCAACAGATCTCACTAATGTACTATCATTTCTCACATGTTGCATAACATAATCCTTTCTAAAAAAACTCTATTTTTGTATTTTTGATATATATTTTTGTATTTGATTTTTCTATGAAAAACATAAAATCACACACACACAAAAATATAAACAGGCAATTAACAATGAGAGTATCACTTATTATGATCTTTTGATTTAGGGAGATCACATATGATTTATAAGACTAATTGATTCTACTAAATACTCAAACCGTCCTGGTAGGAAGGCTTTAGTAAATAGATCTGCCAATTTTTTTCTGTTGCAATTTGAATCAATATGATTAATCCTTTTTCAGAGTTATCTCTAAGAAAATGATATCGAATTTCGATATGTTTTGTTTTTGAGTGTTGAACAGGATTAGCTGTTATGAACATAGCAGCTGTGTTCTCAATGTAAATTGGTGTTTTAAGAAAGTTGAATCCATAATCTAGTAATTGATTTTGCAACCAAAGGATTTGAGAACATCCTGCTGATGCAGCAATGTACTCAGCTTCTGCAGCTGAAACAGAGACATTTTTTGTTTCTTACATTGCCACGAGACTAATCTGGGACCAAGAAATTGACACCCACCTGAAGTAGATTTTCTATCTTGACAGTATCCACCATAATTACTATCTGTATATCCATATAGTTCAAAGTTACCCTCGTAAGGATACCAAAGCCCTAAGGTTGGTTTACCTTTGAGCTACCTGAATATCCTTTTGATAGCAATTAAGTGAGATTCTTTCGGGTCTTATTGATACCTGGCACATATACAAACATCATACATAATGTCTGGTCTAGATGCAGTAAGATACATCAAAGAACCAATCATTGATTGTATAACGTTTGGTCAATAGATTTTCCTTTTGGATCAGGTTCAATCTTGGTGTTAACATCTGCTGGAGTTCGTATGGACTGACAGTCTTGCAACTTAAATTTCTTTAAGAGCTTGTCAACAAACTTTTCTTGATTGATGAAGATTCCATCTGTAGTTTGCTTGACTTGAAGTCAAGAAAGAAGTTATCTCTCCCATAGAACTCATTTGGAATCGAGATTTCATGATTTCTTCAAATTCATTGCATAATTTTGGACAGGTAGAACCAAATATGATGTCATCAACATACACTTGTACACATAAAAGATCATTATTATCCTTCTTATGAATAAAGTTCGATCAATTTCCCTCGTGTGTATCCATGTTGGATTAAGTGTTGTGATAACGTCTCATACCAAATTCTAGGGGCTTGATGAAGTCCATATAAAGCTTTACTCAGTTATATACTCGATGTGGAAATTGTGCATCCTCAAAGCCTGGAGGTTGCTTCACAAACACATCGTTAGTGATTGGGCATATAGAAATGCACCCCTTACATCCATTTGATACACCTTGAATTTCATGAATGAAGCATAAGCCAGAAAAACTCGAATTGATTCAAGTCTTGCAACTGGTGCAAACACTTCATCATAATCTATTCCTTCTTCCTGTGTGTATCCCTGTGCAACATGTCTCGCTTTATTCCTTATTACAACACCACGATCATCAGTCTTATTTCTAAATAACCATTTTGTGCCAATTGCATTTTCTCCTTCAGGTAGATCCACCAAATTTCACACTTCTTGTTTGTGGAATTAAGTAATTCTTCTTGCATGGCTTCTATCCAACCATTGTCCTTTAATGCTTTGGTAACATTTTTAGGAACAATTTGAGAAAGAAAACAAGAGTATAAGCATACGTTTGCTTGTTCTGATTTACTCCTTGTTGTTCTCTCATTTAATGAACCAATAATCTGAGAAATTGGATGATTCTTGTAAATACGAGATGTAGTAATCTCAGCACATTGAACATTAACATCTAGATTTGTTGATTCAAGTTGGAAAACTCATGTATCAAAGTAGAAGAATGTGGATTGAAGTTTGGAACTTGAGTAGGTGAATTGACAAAGTAATCAAAGTTACCTATATCAACTATATCACCTGAAATGGATGATGTTCCAGACTCAGGTATCACAAACTCATTACCATCATTAGGAATATTTTGTGATTCTTCCTGATTAATTGACTCTGAATGATCTGAAACTGTATTGTCATGGTTTTGTATTGTTGAATCCTTGACAAATGACAAAAATTGGTAGTCTGAGCTTGAATCATCTAGGTCATCAGAATCTGAATCTTCACTGAAAGATCCAAGATCTCCTCTTGAGTTCTTCTTATCTGAAGAATTAAGACAATTTGGTTGATCAAACAAATTAGATTGAAAAGAGTTCAATAATGAATCTAAGTCAAATAACCATGCAGGACCATTTGAAACTGATGGAAAAGAATTTTCCAGAAATTTAACGTTGAATGTTTCAAGGATTACATTTGTCCTAGAGTTGTAGACTCTATATGCTTTTGAAACCGATGAATATCCAACGAAAAATCCATTATCAGATTTTGCTTCAAATTTTCCTAATTGATCACTTGAATTAAGAATCATAACAGGACAACCAAATGATTTTAAAAAGTTTATGTTCGGTTTTCTGCCAAACATTAACTCATATGGAGTTTTTAGTTTATCTTTGACAATTAAGATTCGATTCTGAACGAAACACGCAGTTGATATTGCTTCATGCCAAAAAGTGATAGGGATTTTTGCATCAGCTAACATAGAACGAGCAGCTTCAATCAGTGTTCTATTCTTCCTTTTAGCAACTCTATTTTGTTGAGGAGTTCTGGGAGCACTGAACTGATGAGCTATCCCTTTTGTGCACAAAACATTTCAATGTTAGCATTTTTGAATTCTGTTCCATTATCACTTCTTATTATTTTCACTTTGTTGTCTAATTGCTTTTCAACTTTAATGATAAATTCTTTTAGTAATTCAGCTGTTTCAGATTTGGCATAAAGAAAGAAAACCCATGAAAATCTTGTGAAGTCATCAATGATAACTAAACAATATGATTTTCATCCAATACTCTTGACGTTTGTTGGTCCAAAAAGGTCCATATGTAACATCTGGAGAGGTTTGGATGTTGAGTTTATAGGCTTGGACTTATAAGACGCTTTGTGTTGCTTTCCCTTCAAACATGCTGAGCAGTGATCATTTGTTGCAAACTTCTTAGATGGAAGTCCAATGACATGATTTCCTTCTACAAGCTTGTTCATGTTCTTGAAGTTTGAATGACCGAGACGTCTATGCCAAAGCTGGCTTTCATCATTTGATGCCTTTGCAATTAGACATGTTGTTTCAGTTGAAGGATCAACTTGAGACATATCCAATTTGTATACATCTCTGTCTCTCTCAGCTGTAACAATCACCCAATCTTTGCTTATCTTGAAACCTGGCTTCAAAACATAACAAATGAATCATCAAACAAAACAAAAAAGATTTGTCACATATTTGAGATACGCTTAAAAGATTAAAGTTCAACTGTGAACAAAAGTTGACTTTATCAAAGCTTATTATCCCATTGGATACTTCCTTCTCCGGTTATTTTTCCTCCAGCATTACCACCAAAGGCGACGTGAGTTCCATCTTTTGACTTAAAGTCTTGTAACAAGGCAGTATTGCCTGTCATGTGCCGACTACACCCACTATCCACATACCATGTATTGATTGGTCTTTTGGGCGTACCTGCACTACAAGAAAGTTAAGTTGAAATATCTACCCAAGCCGAAATGGTCTTGGGCTTTCCAAATTTATCAACAATTGTAAATTGTTTATAATGGAGATTGTTCAAATCAAGTTTATTTGTGATGAATTTACCAATTTTATTTTGAAAATTGTTTGATTTATTTTTGTGAACATTCATACCATTTGATTGATCATCTTTTGAAATGTATTGATGACTAACATTTTTATTATTCATCCTTACAGATCTTGGTATGAAGTGTTCTTGCATGTTATGTTTTGAGCTCATATAATTGTTCTTAGGAAAAGATCTCAAACCTACATTAGGTTGATTGATTTTTCTTTGAAATCCATTAGTTTGATTTCTCAAATACTGTGGATTAGCAAATCCTTTGCTCATGTTTGATTTTGTAAAGTTTCTAGTGAGAGATCTATTTCTAAAGTAACAATTTGCTGTGTTGTGAGTCTTTTCATCACAATAAGTATAATATTTGTTATAATAACAATCTGCTGTCGAATGATTTCTCATCACATATGTGATAGTACTTGTTGAAGTAGCACTCAACAGTATTGTGATTTTTCATATCACAAATTTCACAGTACTTTTGTGGAGTTAAAAACAACTTTTTGTTAACTTTTGACAATGACATAATGTTTGATTTTGGTGTCAAATAGTTAAACGTTGTCTTTCATTTTTCATAGTTTGATTTGGTGTCAGATTATTGTTCATTTGTTTAACATGAACTTCCTTCTTGAATGTATTAGAAACAAATCTTTTTGCTAAAGCGGAAGTCTTTGAATCTGAACTAGATTTCAGATTAGAGTTTGATTTGTTCATAATATTTGCTTTATTATTTGGAAGAGAATTCATATTTAACATACCTGCTGACACAAATTTAATTGGTTTTAGTTTTGATGTTTGATTTGTTGCTTTAATCAAATTTCTGAACTTTGTTTTGTTTAGATGTTGCTTTTGCAGATTTCTTTCTTCTTCTTTGATTCTTTGATTTAGAAGAACTTGGTTTATTTTCAGATTGAACATCATCAGAAGAAGATTCCTTTTCTGATTGAAATTGTTTCATATTGATGGTGTTTGAATCTTCTGATGTTCCTCTCTGTTGTTTGTCCTTGTTTTGAACTCTGACTTCTTCTATTACATTATGAATTTGATCAGAAGAGATATTTTATTTGGTTGTTTTGGTTCATATGATTTTATCTTGATTGGATGACCATTTTTGATTTTTTCTTGATCTTTTTCAACAAACACTTGAACATTTTCTTTTTCTTTTTCTACATTCTTGTTTTTGATCTGGAAGGCTTTAAGCTTTGCTTTATTTTCAGGTGAATGATCATGAGTATTGAAATTCTCTGGTAGTGTGTTTGTGATAGATTCAGGCATAGGTTCATGAGTGAAACCTAACCCTGCTTTTTGTTATCTTTCCTTTCACTGATTAGTTTTTCTACTATCATTTTGAACTCTTTACTTTTACTAGATCAACTTGAGTAGCAGCATGTGCTATTTTCTCTTGTTCAAGATTCTTGGTCATCTCTTCTAGTTGTTTTGTAACAATTTCTAATTCTTTAATTGTTTTGTTCCATGAAGTTTGAAGAGAGATAATCTTTTGATCTGCAGTTTTATGATCAGATTTAAGTAGGTTATGCATAGATTCCTCTTGTTTAGCTTTTCACAGATTTTGAATGAATAGTTTCTATAGTGTTCAACATGTTCATAGCATGATTTGGTGCAAAGCTTTTCTCTTACTTCTGATGGTATTTCAGGAGGAAATTTGGAACTGTGGTTTCAGGTGTTGAAGTAGAAGAGTTAACCTTTGGTTGATCAGACTGAACCATTAGAGCTACTTCCTCTGTATCCTCTTTAGGATCAGACTTGTCACTCCAATCATAGATATCCTCTTCATCACTTTCCACTTTTGGGTCATTTTTTTTACCAATCTCTTCTTGAATTTCTGCAATAAGAGATAAACTTGATGTTAATTCATTTGTAAATTGATCTGCATATGCACTCCAATCATATCCATCTTTTATGCTGACTACTAGTGCTTTCTTTTTTCATCAGATGATTTGGTTTCATCTTTAAGCTCTGGCATAGGAAGACTTTGATAAGGCTTTTGAAAAGTCTTTTGAGCTTGCTGAAACCTTTGATTATTGAGCTTGATTGAGCACTTCCTCCATTATTCCTTGGAGCTTTGCATTCTCTTGAGAAGTGTCCATAACTGTTGCAGTTAAAACATCTAGCTTTTGACTTGTCAAATCCAATAGTCTTGTTTGCACTAGGCTTGTATTTCTTGTTGACATAAGAATGTTTTTGAGTCCTGTAGGCAATCATCACCATCTGCCAGTTCAGGTCCATCTCTTCAACATCTTCAGGATCCATCTCAAATAAATATTGCAAAACAAAATCTAGTTGAGTTAAATGGCTACCTTGATATGCTTGAAAGCTGGCCATAAATGCAGTGACTGCAGTTTTGGACTCTTCATCCTCTAATAGGATGTTAATCACATCTTTAACTTTGCTAGATTTAGCAGAGTTAGATGATGAAGAAGTCTCTGTCTGAATATTTGATGATTGTGATTGTGGTTTAGGAAGAGATTGAGAATGAGACTGAGTTGTATATGCAGGTGCACTGGTAAATGATGAGTCAGTGAAAAATCCTGCTCCAACAAACAAATCTCCCTCTTCTTCAGAACTTTTCTCACTCTTTGCCATGAATGCATTTTCTATGGTGGTTACAGGAGAAGCAACAAACTGATATTGAGACATTGATGCTGCTCTATCATTGTTCCTTGAGCTTTCATCAATCTCCACTGATTCTATTTTTGCAATAAGAAGATCTAGATCCATTGGAAACTTCTCAGTATGCTTTAGTAGAGTTACAGTTTGTTTCCATGATGATGGTAAAGCATTGAGTAGTATGAGATTTAAATCTTCAAGATTAGGTTTGATACCAGCTGGTGACATCTCAGTTATGAGTTGAACAAATCTGTTCATCATCTGATTTATTGTCTCTCCAGACAATATTGAAACAATTCTAATTGTCTTTTCAGCTTTTGTTTCTTTAATTTTGAATCTCCTTACCTCCTTCACAAATGATCTTCAATGCTTTATATAGTGTATATCCAGTTTGATATGCATCAAGCCTTGTAAGAACTTCCAAAGGCAGTCCTTTACACATCAATGAATAGGCTTTAATATCATTCTTAACTCTTTTCAGATCATCTCCTTGAAGATCATCTTCTGGATAAGGTTCTGGAGAATCTTTAGTATACACAAATCCTCTGTCTGGTCCATCAGTTATTATAGGAATGTATGGTCCTTTTTTATAGATTTCCAGAGATCAGTTAATGGAATTAAAATGCTGTTTTAGTCTAAGAGACCAATTTTGAAATCCTCTATTTTTAAGTTTTGGAACTCTGTTTTCAGAATCTTCTGATTTTACCATTCTTATATTTTGTTTTTTTTTTAAAAAAAATGAAAAAGTTTTCAAAGAATTTTCTTAAAAAAAAAATTCTAAGTATCAAGGTTGAAACGTCTGAACAGTATTCAAACGCCTCAACAGTTGATGTCTAAGTTGAGAGTTGTCTAAGGGAATGCCTTAGAAAATTTTTCCAAAACGTCTAAGTATTAATGCATCTGGAAGGTTTCAAGCGCCTAAACAGTTGTCAAACGCCTGAATAGTTGTCAAACCCTAAACAGTTGTCAAGCGCCTAAACAGTTGTCAAATGCCTGAATAGTTATCAAACGCCTAACAATTATCAACTCAACAAAGGTGATAGTCTGAGATTCTTCTCTTCAACAGTACTCAAACGACCGGCTAAACACGTCTACACAGTGTTAATGCGAGTAACACTTAGACAATTTTCAGTCAATCTCAGCTCATGCGACACATTCATCATCTTCAATGAATGTAACAAACTCAAATCTTCTGAATTCTTCAAATGTTGATGAATTCGATTGAAACTTTTCAATTAAACGAGTTTTATGCCGATAAACATTCTTCTTAATATCAATTTCTTCAATTTCAACAACAAATCACTCAATTTTGAGATTTTCAGTTCGAACTTCAAACCTTTTTCGAACAACAAATTCAACAAATTGACTTGAATTTGATGAATTGATCTGCTAATTGTGATTCAAATCATGTTCTGATGATGAAACACAACTTAAATTCACAAATTTTCAATTGAATTGTATCTCAATCACAGATTCAGTGAGATTTTGAGGTTTTCAAGTTTGATGAACTTAAAAAAAATCAATCACTAACAGCTTACCAACAGCTCTGATACCATTTGATAGAATCAAATGAATAAATCTATGATGATTTATGAACACAATTCAATGAAATTCACACAAAGTAATCAAATCAAAACAAGATATCAATAAACTTAAAGTTTTCATTAATATCAAGCTAAGACAATTACAAGTATGAAAAGCAGATTCGAATATCTTGTGTATTCGTTACTATCTATATGCAAATCTAAGCTATTTATACTGAAAACAAAAAGTAAAGGAACTAACAAATTACACAAATAGTCCTTATACTATTACAAACTATCAAAAGACAAATAAAGACAACATGTTAATCTTTTTTAGAGCACTTAACACAATTTCATGTCAATTGTTATAAATAAAAAATATATAACATGTAATGTAGTTTAATTTTATTTTATATGTTTACATATATGTAAAAACAAATATACAAACCTTTAGTATTATTACAATCAACAAATATGCACCTTCATGCTCAAAGCATATGCATCTTCATGCTCAACAAGACCAAAATTTTCCATTTAGTTATTAAACTTATTTGAAGAATGCTTAACTTTCTTGTTAAATAACTATTTATGTTGCTATTCGATTGTCAATATCAAAAACTTCATTGTCCCTACATTAATATAAAATTTTATTATAATCTGTAACATAAAGATAACAAACACAAGCAATTGTCAAAATAAAAACAAAAATTTCATACTAATGTGAAGTTGAATAAGATTGAATGTTTTACGTAACCTTATAAAAAACAATTGAAAAAATAAATAATCAATTATTTGAGAGAAACACAAAGAATGCAACATTGATCGAACAACCTTGTACCATAACAACTGCTGCCTTTATAAAACATTCTTCATTGTCTTCTTCTTCTTTTCTTGAATTATGAAAGAAAGGAACCCACCATAAGAAAAAAACAAACTTTTATAATATTGATGATCAGATTAAATGTGAGAATATGTCTTGAAAATAATGATGGATATGAAGGTGATGGTTGATGATTTTGGTTTGAGAAATTTGATCAATGGAAACAGTTTAACTTTCGTAATTAAAGGAGGTAAATAAGGGGAAAAATTAAATTAATTCAAATTTACCTTAATACCTTTTAACTTTAAATTAATTAAGTAATAAACTATATAAATCAATGGCTATGATTAGTTCTCGTAGTTTTCACGATCTTTAGAAGTCCTGAAAAGATCCTGACCCTATATATATATATATATAAGAATTTTTTATAAAAATAATATTTTTATACGATTTGTTTTAGAATAAAATGTTTACTTTTTAAAAAGTTTATATCACTGTTTTATTATTTATAGTCATTTCTGATACGTAATTTCAATCATATCATATCTTAAAATACAATTTTACAATTAATAATTTATTATATCAATATTTTATTTATTCAACACGTGTAATACACGGGTTTAATAAAGCTACTTGTTACATAAGAAAATTGGTATTTGTGTTATCAACCTAAAAATAGGTATATTTGATATTATAATCTTAACTAGATTATACCCCACGGGTGTTGCACGGGGATTCAATCGTGATTTTGAGTGGTGTAGGGTATCCTGCTATGATTTCAAATATCAAAACACAAATCATTCTATAAACAACCAGCTCATAAAGTAAAAACAAACAGTGTAAGCGACACGATGACATTTTGTATGTGCATATTCATTTAAACCAACATCTGCAGATTCTGCATCAAGATCATAAATTTTATTTAGATCTTTATCAGAGAATGATGGTCATTAGAGTATTTTGCAAGTGTATAAAAAAATAAATGCATATTTAGTCATATGCTTACCTTGTTGCTTACTTTCAATCCACTACTGATTTTAAAGTACCTTAGCATGTACAATTTAAATTTTTAGTGCTCATGGGTCTCAATACATCATATACAGTTAGTTTGTAGTAGTCTTTAGCGAAAACGTTTCTCGACAACTTGTTATTAGCAATAAGGCAGATGGATATGGTGAGGTTAAGATTTGAAACTCAATTCAAGACTTTTAGATAATACACAATATAACAACATACTACCAATGCTTAAGATCAACAAAAATTACATTTTGTAAAATTCACATATAAGCTATATTCTATAAAGATTGAATAAGATACGAATAGAATAAGCAATTGTAATAAATATACACAAAATTCAGCATAGTAATAGCATATGCTGTTGAACCAATTAAATTGTAACAGATAACAGACCTATGTTAGTCAATTTTTAACCAAGCCTCAAAAGGACCTCGAATCTTTTCCTAAATCCTCAATTTCAATCCACAAAACCTTACACTAATCATACAACTACAATTCTAAAGAAATTAACAAAACAATTTAGCATCAACTAAGATGATAGTCAAAAGCCTTAATATAAAAATCCAACCTTAAACTGTAATATAGGAATGAATAAGAATAGTCAATTCCTCATGTACGCTATTTACCTTCCTCCTATCAGCCATAATCTTTTTAAGATATTCGATTGTAGCATCTGCTAGTGGAGTATGCAATGGACATATTTTGCATCTCTTTGCAAGTCTTGACTACACATCCATAACTAAAGAGAGATACAATCAAAATATATAATGACTAAACGTGAGCATGGACTTGATAATAACCACCGCCACTCTCAGAGCATGAGAAAACATATCTGGTGCTTGTTTCTTTTTGGGTTAATTACAATTGCTTAATGCTTTTTCCACAAACAAAAAGATATTAGTTGGCAAAGCGATCATAATCAAATTCCTAGACCAACATTTAATTAGAGCAAATCATGCACCTTAAATAATTGATCGGCTTTTAAATTCACAAAAAGGCAAAATCTTAGTTGTTAAAGGAAAACAATGGAGCATGAAATTTATATCAAATGTCAAATAAGTATTACAGCATTAGCTCTGATTGCCTGGTTTTGTACGGCAAATCATAGAAAGAAGATGATTGATAGTACAACCTGAAATTTAAGAAATGCAAAAGCTTATCATTTTTATAGTTTGAAATATGCACCATATGATGAATTGAGCAGCAAAAAAAAAAAAAAAAAAAAAAAAACCCAAATAACTTAAAATCTGTAAGAACTAAAAGCGAGAGCAAGTTTACCTCAAGTTGCAGTCAACCACTGGAAAGAACCATCGTTGATAACACAAAAACAACAAAGAAGTAACGAAGATTCAATAATATAAGATGAATTATTGACCTCAAAAGTAGACTTTTAACAACAAAAGGTAAAATAAGGTCTTGAGAAACAAAAGAACGCCTACTCTCCCCGATCTAGTCGTCTACTCCACCGCCACTGTTTTGATTAGCTGTTCAAGGACCAACACCAAAACCCAATTCTCCTTTCTCCCGGTGATTCTCTCAGGTGCTTTCTATCTCTTCTTGCTTTTGATTTGCTCGAATGCGACGATAGTTTTTTTAGTGACATGTGTTAACTATAAACCAAGTTCTATTTTCAATCGTTGGATGAAATTAACGAACTTGATATGTACATTGCTATTCATTTGCCATGCTAAATAATAATAGAGCAATTAGTTAAATATGATATTATTATTTAAATTATAATTTTATAAAGGATATATGAAGGTATCCCCTTACACTTGATCTTAGAAAAACCATATGATTTTGATTTCTTATTGCATACTAACTGGTAATTACTCCAATCTACTACTCGATTTAAACGAACTATAAATAATCAAGTTACAGCAACATTTGTAATTTTAAAAAAATTTACGTTGTTATGAAATTTTAAAATGTGTTTATAGTTTACTTGGGCCGGTTTGAATATAATATAGGTCAAAATATAAATGAAATTTATATTTTAAAAGTTATAACAAAAATACAAAATATATTTAAAAATGATCATAACATTAAAACAATTATAGCTCAGATGTATTTTATGTCTGAAGAACTTGTTACTGGTTAAATAATTTAGCTTAGATGATTTGTATTTTATGTTTGAAGAACTTGTTAATGGTTGAATAATTACTTTTTATAACGAGTTACAAATTGAATAAACGAAAATTTGTTAAATTTTAACTAAATATTAGGAAAACACATTAAGGGTTAAAAAATATAGCAAAACATAAAAAGTGACGTTAGACATATGTAGGACTGTTGAAAGGGGTCAATACAACAATTACACAAGATGAAAGGACTTAAAACACTTAGCAGATAAAGTAGGTAACCGATTAGGATGAAACAATAAACACAAGTAACAAGAACAATAAACAAAAACACTCAAATATGATTTTAAGAATTATGTATATTGCACTCAAGTTCTTACAAGTGTTACAAAGCTTATCTAAAGATAAAACTACTTGAGATACTTTATACTCTATCCTACAAAGTAGAATGTTATAGACAAAAGACCTTAATCTACAGTTTAATAAAAGTAACAACTTTTCACCACTCATATAAGTTGGTGAGTTTTCAAAACTAGCAATGAAAAGTTGTTCATCTTTTGTCAAAAGGTGTTTAAAAAAAAGCATGTGTTCTGTGTCTTTGGAAGAAATCAGTCTTTGGCTTCAGAAGGCTTTGTCTTTGAAACTTCGAAATACTTCATCTTTAGCTTTGGATGATTTGGTCTTTTGAATTCAAAAGATTTGATGCTTAGTATAACCCACTTAGTTGTACAATATCTTCTGAAGTAACTTCCTTGTACTTTGCATTTGCATGCTAAGAGTTCTTTGAGTTATTCTTTGGTTGCATTAGCCTCTAAGTGTGATTCTTACCAACTTCTCCTATGCTGATACCACTAAAACTGAAGAGACCTTTGAGTTTTGATCTTTATTTGTTGACAGTACTCATTAAAATCAAGATCATTCCTTCATCAGTAGTTGGTTAGGATTCCTTGAACTCTCAAAGTATCTCCTCATGTCATAGTGTAAGGTTGTAAGGTTTTATATAAGGCTGATGTAACTCAAAATATCCAAACAGTCTGTTGTGCATGCATACGCAAAGTGCTGAAGTAGAATGCTTCGGAAGTTTCACATTCTACATTAGAAAACATTCTAAGTGTGAAATCATTCGAAGCCAAGTCCAATATCTTCCGAAGCCAAACATGAAGTCTTATGAAACTTCAGAGACAAAGTCTTCTGAAGCAGTTTATGAAGATAAATTTCTTCTGAAGACTTTTGAGTACATGCTTTATCTGATGTACCTTTTAACATAAAACTAGACCACCTTTTCGCTGCAACTCTGTTTGACTCACCAAGTTTCACAAGTTGGTGAAAAGGTCCATGCTTTTGGTAAACTATACATTAAGGTCCTGAGTCTGTTTCTTTCTACTTTATGTATTTTTATCCTTTTTGTAATATATTAGGATGTGAGCTACGAAATGTCATAGGAACTAGTCAAAAGGCAATATGCCTTTTGACTCTATATCGATTTTGTTGTTGTCTAGATCAAGTATCCTGCTGGCTTCAAAGCATGCCTGGCTATAGTATGTAGTATAAAGTATTTTTGGTCCTTTGTATCTTAATGTATGCTTTGAAACACTTGTAAGGAACTAGAGAGCAATATACAACATTCTTGAAAACCAAACACTTGTGTTATTTTGTTATTTTTTTGTCTCTTAATTACTTGTGTTTTTAGTATCATTGTAACTGGTTACAAGTTCCCCATTTGATCTGTTAAGTGTTCTAAATCAATCTCTCCTCATTGTGTGTTGTGTTGTAAGTGACCAAACCCCCTCAAATGGTCATATAATTGGTATCAGAGCATTCCAGGCTCTTGATAGTAAGATCTCACCATCATAGCTCACACACACAAAATACTTAACATCTCAAATGGCAGCTATCACTAAAGCTAACATAAATACTAGAACCATGACAAAGTCCCCACTGATCACTCTTGAAGATTTGACACTTGGAGCCAAAGAATGGAAAGTTTCATCAAGTCTCAAGATTCCAGGATATGGGAGTTTGTTGTCTCAGGACCTGACATACCAAGCAACTCTTCAGCTGCTACTAGAGGTGGTATAGTTCCAAAGCCTGTGGTTGACTACTCTGATGAGGATAGAAAGATAGTAGAAATTGATCAAAAAGTCATGACAACCCTTTAGACTGCTTTTTCAAACTCTGTATATAAGGTTTCAAGAAATGCAAAACAGCTAAGCAGCTGTGGGATGCATTGAAACTAATGTACGAGGGTTCTACTGAAGCCAAGGAGAACAAGAAGGATCTCTTGAAGCAATAGTTTGAAAATTTCACCTTTAAAATAGGTGAAACCATGACTTGATAATACTTTAGGTATATTGAGATGTGGACATTCTAGTGGATGTTAGAGTGACTCTTGAAAACAGGGACATTGTAAGAAAGTTCATGTCCCCTCTTCCTAGGAAGTGGACATATTATTGTGTTGTTATCAAGACGACCGAGAACCTTAAGACTATTACTTTGACTGAGTTGTATGGTACTCTCAGTGGTTACCAGATGGAGATGAACATGCAAGGTTCATCTGGTAACTCTAGAAAGCAATTGAGTTCAACCTTGCATGTGACTGAAAGGGATAGCATAGAACCTCAACATCATCTTATATGCTACCCTGACAACTCATAAAAGGGTCCTTTCATCACCTTCCCGGAGGCACCTAGAGAAAGCTACACTCAAGGAAGCCCATTCCAAGAGACACGTTCTTTACATGCCTTTGTGTCTTCTAATGAAAGCTCAGGAAACTTTCTATTCACCCTTGAAGACCTGGACTGTATCCATCCAGAAGACCTAGAGTACATGGAGATATTTCAGCAGATGGCTCTTCTCACCCATAGAGCCAAGAAGTTTTATAAGATGACATGAAGGAAGTTTCCAACAATACAACCAGTGGAAAGTTTGGGTAGGATAAAAGCCAAGTTAAGTGTTGCAATTGTAGCCAAATGGGTCACTTTGCTAGGGAATGTAAGGCACCAAGGACAAATGGTGGCCAAGCACAAACTAGACCAAACTACACTAAGAAAGCCACCCAGAATGAGAAGCCAAAGCAACAAGCTGTAGTTGTTGTTGAAGAAGGAGGCTTTGACTGGAGTTTTCAGGTGGAAGATGTGTAAAGTTTCACATAAGGCTGCTGCAACTCAAAACATCCAAAATCTCTCCTGCATGCATGCATAAGTGTATTGAAATAGAATGCTTTGGAAGATTCACACCCTTCCTTGGAAAAACATTCTAAGTGTGAAATCTTCTAAAGCCAAACATGAAGTCTTCCGAAGCTTCCAAAGCCAACTCTTGAAGACAGATTTCTTTCGAAGACTTTTTAACACATGTTATTATCTAGATGTACCTTTATCATAAAGCTAGACCACCTTTCCGCTGCAAATCTGATTAGATACCAACTTTACATAAGTTGGTGAAAGGTTCATGCTTTTGGTAACTGTACATTGAGGTCTTAAGTCTATACTTTTTACTTTATGTACCTTTATCCTTTTTGTAATATATTAGGGTATTAGCTATGGCATGTCGTAATCACTTGTCAAAAGGCAATCTGCCTTTTGACTCTACATTGTTTTTTTTGTTGTCTAGATCATGTATCCAGCTGGCCTTCAAAGTATGACCAGCTGTAGGTTATAGTATAAGTATCTCTAGTCCTTGTATCTTATTATCATTGCTTTGTAAAAACTTGTAAGGAACTAGAGAGAATATACATCATCCTTGAAAACCAATTACTTGTGTTCTAGTTCTGTCTCTTTATTATTGTGTTTCTTAGCTCTCATATAAACTAGTTTTACTAGTTTCCTATTTGATCTGTTAAGTGTTCTAAAGAACTCTCCTCACTTGTGTTGTTGTGTTGTAAAAATGCATTGCACCCTTCTAACGGTCCTGCATTTGGTAACAGAGCGTTCCGGGCTCTTGATATAAGATCTCACCATCTTAAGATCCCTCACACACACAAAATACTTAACATCTTAAACGGAAGCTATCTTTAAAGCTGACATGGAAATTGGAACCATGACAAAGTCTCCACTGATCACTCATGAAAACTTTGATACTTGGTGTCAAAGAATGGAAGGCTTTATCAAGTCTTAAGACTCTAGGATGTGGGATTCTGTTATTGAAGGACCTTACATACCAAGCACCCCATCTACTACTGGTGATGGTATGATTCCTAAGGTTGTGGCTGACTTCTCTGATGAAGATTGGAAGAGAATAGAGATTGATCAAAAAGCCATGACAGCCCTTCAAACTGCTCTTCCAAACTCAATCTACAAAGGCTTCAAGAAGTGCAAGACTGCAAAGAAACTATGGAAGCACCGAAGCTTATATATGAAGGCTCAATTAAAGCCAAAAAGAACAAGAAAGATCTCCTCAAGTAGTAGTTTGAAACTTCTGTTAGGACCGAGTACGTACAGAGTACTAACGGATTCTACGTGATACCAGATTAAATAGTGCGGAATCCTATTTGATTGGCGATCCAATTAGTGAGAACGATAACTCGATCAATCTAACTATAAAACAAACGTTAAGAATGAGTAGAGATCAATCAAGAACGAACTATGAAGTTGGATTGGGCGTTCTAGACGCTCTGGATGGCTAGGGTTTATGTATATTCGAAGTATCTCTCAAAGTGTTCTCTTTTCCATGTATTAAGTCGTATTTATAGGTTTGTAGTTTCCATTCGTAGGACTGAACCATTAGCATGGTTTAGTTGTGTGATTGAATCATGCGATTAAGTCATACGCACAACTGAAGATTCAGTTGTGTGACTGAGTCAATCTTATGTCTCAATTATACGACTGATCCAGTCTCCTGGTTTATTCGTGTGACTGGTTTATTAGTATGATTCATTCATGCGTATGGTCCATAAGTATGGTCCATTAGCATGAATAATCACCCGACTAAGTTTAACACATTTCCTAATCATATTGACTTAGAATTGTGTACATCAAACTCAGACCTATATATGAAGTTCACACATATGATTTAAAATTAACACATTAATAATATGAAATAATCAAAGATAAAAAAAAATCAAACGCATATCATATTTCATTGAATAATTACATACGCATGTGTAAGAATGAAAGACTTTTACATTAAAAACATAAGCTAGGAACATGATGTATCAACAAACTCCCTCTTGGACCTAGTTTATCTTATTTTCTGACATGCTTTTCTCCAAGTTCTCCTATCTCTCTTTTGCTACTGCTCTAGTGCTTTTCTCTAAGTTCTTCTATCTCTCTGTTGCTCTTGTTCTGTTGGCATGCAATTGCTCCAATATTGAAACCAAATCAGCTTGAATTTATCAAACTGCAGATGCACCAGAAGCTTAGTTTGAACTTCATGGTCATCACCTTCTTCTAGGATCTTTAGTACTTCTTCATCAAGCTTTTGGCTCTATTATGGATCAATCTGCTATTTATAAGCTTGAGAGATCTTCCTTAGAACCTATTACGTTTAGTCTAGTTTCTAACATTCTTCACATGTTCTTGAAATTTATTGTACTTCTCTTCTCTAGTGACTCCTGCGTGTATCTCGAATGCAAAGCATAGTATATAACATGTTGGAACTATAGAGCTTGTACAATATCTTGTGTTTCATAGAACAGTTGCCACTTGTATAAAGTGTAAACATCATCTGCAGACAAGTTAGTAAGCCATATTAGGTCAATACCCGAATAGTCTCTATCTTTCCATCTCTGTTCAGAACTATGACCGCTTCCCCTGTCCTGCAATAATAATAGCACATTTGAAGTGTGGAGTGAAGTCCCGAGGCATTTCCCGTAAGGGAATCTTGGACATTGTGCATGGGGGAATCCACTTCATCACTACTTTAGGCCTTCCAGATATAGGATCAACTTTAGACTTATGAATGAACCTCTTGGGTTGTTGAGGTCTGAAGTTTACCCATCTAGTGTGGTATTCTTTCTTCAATGCTGCCTCAACCCATCCTGACATCTTTCTCGGGTTGGCATACAAAATATTTAAGCATGCTGGTCGGTTGAGCTTAAACCCAGGAAGTGTGTTCAGATCATGTGGATATCTGAAGTATTCAACCCCTTTCTCTCTTTTAACAACATAGACTTCCAAATATTCAAAATATGCAGACACCATAATCTTGCCTGACACTTTTTGATGTCTCTTGACTCTGTAAAGTTTGGTGTATGCATTTTGCTTTGGAGGTGCACATTGGGCTGTCATTTCAGCAAAACAAGCTACCCATTCAACTTTCTTAATATCAAATTTGCATCAAAAGCTTGGTCTTTAATCCTTCTCTTTTTCTTTCTCCATCTCCTCTAACTTATCAAAGGTATCACTGCCAAAAGTTTCACCCAAGTTAGGGATAACATTGCCTTAGGGTCAGTGTACTCAGGATAGTGATCAGTTGTGACATCTTTAGTCTATTTTCACCCACATCCTGTAGCTCCTCATCACTTAGGACATCAACTTTCAGAGCATCTTTGACAATATCATCTGGATTTAATCTGAACATATCAGCCAGCTGCTCATTTATCAGATCATGGATGATCTCTCCTTCTTCAGGTGTATAGCTTACAGACTACTTTCTTACTATCATGCAAATCAAGTCATATGAGCTGAGTCTTGACTTGCTGAAGGGGAATAACATCATAGTCCTCAGGCTATTGAGCATCACTTTTTCCCTACTCATGAGATTCTTTAGCTGTAGCTGCAGATGAAGAGGCTCTTTTTGAGCGCCTCTCCCATGCAGCTTGACTTGAGGTTGATGCAGATGCATCACCTTCTTGATCATCCTCATCATCATCATTATCATCATCATCATCATCTCTTTTGTCTTTCTCACTTCCTCCAACTTCCTTTTTATCATCATTTTCTTCTGATTCATCATCGAACGTCTTATCATTATCATCTCCTTCACCATCACCATTTCCTTTGATCTTTAGGGGCTCCCCCTTTTTCCCTTTCAACCTTAGCATAATCCTCTTGTTTTTCTTCTCTAAACCTTTAATCCTTTTCACAAAAGCCATCACCATTCATTTTGACTCTTTAGTGCATGGTGAGCTCGACCTAATGCTCTCTCATGAAAAGCGTTCTTCTCAGTGAGCTGAGCTATCTGCTTGGCCTGGGCGGCATTGACCGCCATCAGCTAGTTTATCTGATTAGCTCTCAGATCATCTGTTGCGAACAGCTTTAGCACAAGTCGGTTTAAGCTCACTAGCTGTTCCTCTAACCCGATAGTGGTAGAGTTGAACCAGGTGTAACTGGGGATTAGGTAGATATACCAATTTGGTGAGTGGTGGTTGTTGTGGTGAATGTGGTGAAGATAGGAGGAGGAATGGGAGTGGATTGTGGTGGAGTTGTGTAGGGTATTATGGGTGAGGTGGATGTAGGAGTATGAGTGGTGGTGGTTGTATTGGTAGTAGTGGAGATGGTAGTGGGTGGGTTGTGGTGGTGGTTGTGGTAATGGTGGTTGGAGCTCTGGTAGTGGTGGTGGCTGTGGTAGTGGTGGTGGCTGAGGTAGTAGTGGTGGTGATGAGGGTGATCCTTTGTCTCTTACTCTTTTGGCCATGGGGTTGGGCCATCCTCTTCTTCATTGAGCCCTTGGAGATAGGGGCTCCCCCGGAGCTAATCCACTGATCGGGTGTGTACATTGGATCAGTGAAATCAGCATCACCACCCTTAGACCCAGCTTGGCATCCACCAACCGCCTCTTCCCTTTCGCGGTAGCCACAACCCGGCTACCGACCTGCCTGACTAGAGGCCCATCCTTAGATTCTACTTCTTCATCTAACAAGAAATCCTGGTGGAAGGCAGCCTGCTCAGATCACCAGGTGCATCAGACGTACCAATGGAGATGGTGGAGATATTGTAGAAGTGTTAGTGGCCCTTGATTGACTGAGACCAGTATCTCCACCACCTTGACCATCTTCTAATCATCATCATCATCATCCTTTTTGTCAGTGGGTACTACAATAGGCTCAACATCGAAATCACTATCATCGTGACGCCATTTCTTGCGAGCATGCGCCACGTAGTCTTCATTGGCCAGATCCCAAACAATCTCGGACCGGGGGCTTCACCCGCTTCCCCAGGTATACTTTCATCCTGCCTAAGGTGGTATCATCCATCACCTCAAGCACTACTGCATCATCTTCTCTTTTGGCAGCATAGGAAGCTTCTCATCTGTGATCATCTATAAGAAACATGGATACATACATAAGCCTTCCTTGCCTTTGGCTTCAAGGTTCTCGATTAGATAGGAGAAGAGCATGCGAAAAAAACTGAACGGGTGGTTCAGTACCAGTGCAACGTATGCATTCTGGTTTTGGTCCGACATTTCATCAAATCCTCCCTCCTGGAGGAAATACACTTTAAGATCACATGTGCCAAGTATTTGAATTGCGGGCACATGTTGCTCTGTTCAGTATCCGATATTGATGTCTTTGACGTACTTGATCCTCATAAAGCAATCACGCACAGTCAGTGCATGCAGCTTAGTTTGATGGGCTCCGTCTTCCCCCAAGTCTAGGACTCTCCTCAGGTCTTCTTCACCGGATCTCAATGTCTTGTCCGAAAATGGAGCTCGGATACAAGTAAGGCTCCACCGACTGGTCAACTGAGGCACTTTTCTAGATGGCCTGCTCAAGAGATCTGTATGGTGTGCATGGAGTCGAGATGGCCTTGTAGATCCTCGATCTACATAGGAAAGCAATAATCCCAGTGAACTCAGAGGCGTTTTGGGAAGTAGCATCGAGATGTGCACATATGTTGTTCTTGGTTCTCATCATCCATCTTTCAGCCATATTGCTACAACACAAGAAAATATACATTAGATTGGTTGCTAGATTTAACAGTTGAATTTTGAATGATTTTGATCTACTCATTCAATCGTGCGATTGAACCATACGACTGAGTTCAGTCGTATGATTGAGTTTTGTCGTACGATTGAGTTCAGTCGTATGATTGAGCCTGCGTCTGAGCTTAGTTGTACACTGAGCCATATGGTTGAGTCAGTCATGCGACTGAATCCACACGCATGATTCACTCGTGCGATTGAAACATGTGTTTGGCTCAGTTTTGGCGACTGAAGTTCATCAGCGTGTCCATTCGTATATCTCACTGTTGAACACCATAGATTTGAAACTTTGTCAAGATGTGACAATATACTTCGTGTTTAGATTCATTTGGACTGCAAAGACTCAAAATAACATTGAGTATTGGTTAAATCACCATTAGTGTCCATTTAATAGGTCTATTTTAAGAGTTTAGTCCCGGTTATTGATCTTTACAATTTCGGTCATTTAGGGTTCGATTATACACTTCATTTGGGTTGATTTCAGTTGCACAATACCTATAGATAAGTGGGAAACACGTTAGGATCAGAATCAAGCAGTAATATCAGTTAAGCAAAATTTAGTAGAGGGTCGTCGTATGAGTGGTTTATGAGAGTTTTGAAGGGTGGTAATGAAACGACTGACTAACCCCCTTATTTATACTATTTTGAAGATCCGATCGTGCGACTGTACCCATACACATGATTCAAATGTGCGACTGGGTTTCAGTCGTGCGACTGGCTCAGAGTCCTTCATCCATTCGTACGAGTGGTTCATTCTTATAATTCAAGCATGATTGTTTCATACTCATGGTTCAATCATGTGACTTGTTCCCATACTCATGGTCCAATCGTGTGACTTGTTCATACTTTGGTTCATACGTACGATTGGCTCATACTTATGATTCAATCGTATGATTGGCTCATACTTATGAGTTTGACATCATACACTTCCAAACACTTCAAATTTAATCTCTGATATATAACATTATGAACAACTATCATCTCAGACATGACCTTTTTAATTGAAAGTCATTTGATCACCTCAGACGTGATCCTTTTAGTTGAAAACCGTTTGATCACCTCAGACGTGATCCATTTAATTTAAAACATTTGATCACCTTAGACGTGGTCCTTATACTTTGTGATTCACAGTGTTCATCTAGTTACTTAGTCTGATACTTACGTAAAGCAGAAAACAGAAACAGAAAGACAACTTTAATTAAAAGAGAAGAAGACATATTTTTGTGATTTTGGTTTGTGGTGGACTAAAAATTTTCAGGCATCATCTCACTGATTTTTCCACCTGAGCAGAACAACTTCAATTAAATTTTATCATTTCTGGACGGATTCATATGGAATCATACAGGTCTATCATAATCATTTGGGATCCTTTTATAAGTACTTTGATACTAGGTTCTCATTTGTTTGAGAGTCAATAGCACTTTCAGGAAATCATACTAGTGCTATAAGATGCACACAATGATTTTGACTGT
Source organism: Flaveria trinervia (assembly GCA_025506515.1). Lineage (NCBI taxonomy): Eukaryota > Viridiplantae > Streptophyta > Magnoliopsida > Asterales > Asteraceae > Flaveria > Flaveria trinervia. The sequence continues at coordinate 20,849,527 of CM046445.1, forward strand.
TGAGAGTTGCAGCCACGATAATTGTCAATATGTTTGTCCACTTAAATCCATACACAGATTTTGACTCTCATTGGTGATATGTTAGGTTATTTTATTTCAACAAGCATTTGTGGATCCCACACTTATATGGTAATCAACATTCCTTAGGATATTTTTGAGTGGTCTACGGGTATTTGACAAGAAGAAACTATTCTAAGAGCTTTCAAAGAGATGCCAAGCCTCAGGTCAGTGCCATCGCACAGTAGAGAGGTGTAAACCATAATGAATTCTAGATTATTTAGGTTATGCTTATCCTCAGGTCAGTGCCATCGCATAGCAGAGAGGCACACAACCTATCTTCTTGTTAGAGCTTTTTTTTCACATAGTGCACCAACAACTTTAGTCATTATCTTGATTGCGCTTAACAATTTTTTTCATGTGCTTTGCTCATATATATGGTCATCCGCACACATTTTTGGCGTTTAATCTGCTCGTCACCCTTTATTGGAAATGCATTGATTGTGTTAACCAGGGATAAGTTGAGAACCCATAACAAGTTGAACAAATTAGTTTGAATTTGATTCACCAACGAAGTCTACTCGTCTATTGTGTTGAATATACCGACACATCATACATGAACTAGCAGCCCCTAGGTCTACTTTCTCTGTGTTACCTCAGTAGCATACGAGTGTACTATCATTTTTCCTTAATGTTGCTTAGACTTCTCAGACTTGTAATTTGAACATAGCATTTTGCACAATTAAATCCTTTTGATGTCCTAAATAATTTTGTTTCCTATGTACTATCATTTTCCATAATTTTTGAATCAATATCATAGATTTGATTTCATTTCTTTTAGCTTATCTGCCCTCCCTCATTTTTTAAGCAATTAAATACTGAAACTAAATAAATACTAAAACTAAAATACTAAAACTAAACTATTCTCCCCCAAAAATTCGAAAATCGAAAAGCTTTTATGTTTTTGGATTTTAAACTTCAGGAAAATAAAAAACAGAAAAGAAAAAAAATAAGTAATAAAAAAGTAAATAAAAGACTTGTTAGACTAAGAATTCTATTCTTCTTGAATCACATCAGTTTTCTTTTTCACGCCATTTACCTCTAAAAGATATAAAAACCGAGGTTTGTCAAACGCTTTTGTGTAGAGGTCGATGTGGTGAAAAATCGTATTAATTTTAACTACATCGATTAATTTCTTTTAAAAGCATTCACGTATAAAGTGATATTTAATACCGATGTGTTTACTTTTTTGGTGTTGGACCGGATTTTTAGTGACAGCAATTGCAGCAAAATTATCAACAAATATTGGGGTGTTAGCAAATTGCAAACTATAGTCTCGCATTTGCTGTTGAATCCAAATAAGTTGGGAGCAGCAGCTTGCAGCAGCAACATATTCAGCTTCACATGTTGACAGAGCAACAAATGTCTGCTTCTTACATTGCTAGGTGACTAACTGTCTTCCAAAGAACTGACATCCAGTTGATGTTGACTTGTAATTCATCTTACAACCACCATAATTCGAGTCTGTAAGGCCCCGATCCCGGAAACCTCATAGTTGGTCATTCATAGCATTTAAAACATTAATCATTACAAATAAACGAGCTTATGCAGGGGAACACGTTTATCAAAAGCCATTCATTTCATTTAAAACCCTGTTGTTGAGCAATACATCATCGTTTAACGAATTGCAAAAGAATTGTTTATATGGATTACAAAACAACAACAACATAGAATACGAATGGATGTCAGTCTTTCCCTTGCCAAGTAGCTTCACTCTCGTGCCATCCTCAACAATGATTACCTACCAACTGAAAATGTATAAAAGTTAACGTTGCTGAGTGAGCTCTAGTTTTAAAAGTAATAAAATACTTTCTATATGTTGTATAAGAAAATACTCTTTTCTGTAAAATACAACTCTGTACTGTATATGCGAGCACACATCAACTATATGAACAAATATTGTTCGTTCTCTGTACTGTATGCCTTGTCTGTAAACTTTTAACTTTATGTTTCACTTTCTGTATGGACGAATGAGCAGTACCCCAACTATATGCGCAGCGATGGAAAACGGGTGATGGGCCATCTATATCCCTCTAAAGGGTCAACTGTATCCCTCGAAAGGGTCAACTATATCCCCCGAAAGGGTAACTGTATCCCCCAAAAGGGTAACTGTATCCCCCGAAAGGGTAACTGTATCCTCCGAAAAGGTCAACTATATCCCCCGAAAGGGTAACTGTATCCCCCGAAAGGGTAACTGTATCCCCCAAAAGGGTAACTGTATCCCCCGAAAGGGTCCATGTACTATGTACAAGGCCGACCCAGTCACCCAGGACACGCTACAAAGGTCCTGACAATCTCAATTGACTGACCCTGTGTGTATAAAAGGGTAGCTAACCCGTAGCACAGTTGAGCTAACGACAACACGGTCGTGTCCCTCCTGTAAGCTTGCAAGACTTGTTAACATTTTATTAAGGTTCCTCTTCTTTCTTTATTGCTCTTTCACTTTATTATTACGAAATACTTTACGTTACGATAACAACATACCATGTAAAGTCACATACTATGGGTAATAATAATAATAGCAATAACCATAATAAGGAACAATCATAATCAATCATATCATGCATGAAACAACATCATTAATAAGCCCTAAGTCAACCTCGGTCAAATCCCTAAAGCACAGACTCCCAGAAAATTCTGTAAAAATTTCTAAGTCTTAGGCGCATGGGAACTATTTGGGCGCATGAGTGCTATTTGGGCATTTCATCACTATTAGGCGCATCAGCCTAACACTTAAACATTTTCACTTTAGGCGCATGAACTCATTCAGGCGCATGGGCACCATTGGTGCATATGAACTCTTAAGGGCATGGGCCACTTGGGCGCATGGGCACTATTGGGGCGTATGAACACTTAGGCGCATGGGCCACTTGGGCGCATGGGCACTATTGGGGAGCATGACCCTACACTTAGTCGTCCGACTATTATTTTCTAGGCGCATGGACAACTGTTTAGGCGCATGGGCTGTACTTTATCATTTCTAAGGTAATCTTAGGCGCATGGAATACTGTTTGGGCGCATGGATCACACTTAGTTCTTACTATGGCATTTTCAGACGCATGAACCTTATTTAGGCGCATGGACCTTCTGTACTATATGTTTCCATATGTTTTCAACCCAATCATCGAATCTGTCTGTTCTAAGCTTAATGTGGCTATTCTAGCATGAATAACCTATAAGCATACAAGAATCACATTCATTCATGCACAATGCACACGGGTAAACATACATGAACTTTATAAAACCATTTTAATACATTTTCAGCCCCAAAGATTCATTTAAAACAAGTAAAACCAGGGTCTAGAACTCAGCTGATGCAACTTGGGTGTTTCTTCCTTTGAACCCGCTTGCAAAGAGTTCCAAAACACCTAAAATCAACACCATACGCACACATTCGAACACAACACATGCACATAAGCACAAGAGCACATAATCGGGATAAAACCCATCATAAACACATAAAAACCGTGAATTCTTACCTTGAATTCGCCCACTTATTCTTCTTGTTCTGAAAACCGAGAGTTCTCTGCTCTCTCTCTCTAAAACTGAAGAAGATGGTGATGTGAAAAGAGGGTGGGTGGCCATGCCTACCTTTTACACCAACTTTCAAAGATATTTGTTCTTTGGACACTTTTAGTCCCTCCACTTGGACTTAATTGCCCTTTCTTTCTTTTATTCTTTATTTCTTGTCTTTAAAAATAACCGGGTGTTACAAGTCCACCCCCCTTATATAGGTTTCGTCCGCGAAACCTGTTATTCCTCAAACAGACTAGGATAATGTTGCCTCATCTCCTCCTCAGTCTCCCATGTAGACTCGGATCCCTTCCTGTGCTTCTACTATACACGCACAAGAGGAACCATTTTATTTCGCAGCCTCTTTTCTTTACGATCGATGATTGCCACTGGTTGTTCCACATAATTTAGCCTTTCATCTACTTCAATGTCCTCCAGTGGAACAATCATGTCTTCATCAGCTATACACTTTCTCAGATGAGACACATAGAATGTCAGGTGAATCCCTCTTATTCATCCGGCAATTCTAGCCTATAGGCCACCTCTCCTACTCGAGCAATGATTCGGAAATGGCCTATATATCTTGGGCTCAACTTCCCCGCTTTCTAAATCAGATAATACCCTTCCAAGGTGAGACCTTCAACATGACCCGGTCACCCACCTGTTACTCAATTGGTCTACATCGTTTATCGGCATATGACTTCTGTCTATCTTTAGCTGCCTTCATGAAAGCTTTAATCTTTTCAAGATTCTCTGTCGTAGCCTCAATTACCTCGACGCTTCCCAAATCTTTTTGACCAATATCACCCCAACAAACGGGTGTTCTGCATCTCCTACCGTATAAAATCTCGTATGGTGGCATGCCAATACTGGCATGATAGCTATTGTTGTACGAGAATTGAGCTAACGGTAAGTGGTCGTCCTAACTTCCACCAAAATCGATTACACATGCCCAAAGCATGTCCTCCAACGTCTGAATGGTCCTTTCTGACTGACCATCAGTTTAAGGATGATAAGCCATGCTAATATGTAACCTCGTCCCAATGGCGTCATGGAATTTCTTCTAGAATTTAGACGTAAACCGGGTGTCACGATCAGACACAATGGACACCGGTACACCATGACGAGTTACAATCTCATTGATGACAGGTCGCCAACGTCTCGGATGAATATGTCTCGTGGATCGGTAGGAAAGAGCACTCTTTGTCAAGCGGTCAACAATCACCCATATGGTATCGTATCCTTTCGAGTACGTGGCAATTTCGTTATGAAGTCCATGGTGATGTACTCCCACTTCCATTCCGGTATATCCAAAGGTTGGATTTTCCCATACGGCTTCTGCTGTTCCGCCTTCCTTGCAAGCAAGTAAGGCACTTACTCACATACTCCGCCACGTCACGTTCATACCCGGCCACCAATAATCTTTCTTCATGTCTTGATACATCTTTGTGGCACCAGGATGAATGGAGTATCGAGTCTTGTGAGCTTCATCCATAATCCTCACACGTAGATCCCCGAAACGAGGATCCACACCCGTCCAAATCGAGTTTTAACACCAAGGTGTTTTACTCAATTCCCCAACCAGACCTCTCATTCTTTCAGAGTTTAGATGATCTTCTTTTAATGCCTCATCCTGAAACTCCTTGACTTGCTTCATTACATCAGAGGTCATGATTAGTTGGTATGCTTCACCCGAATCGGCTCGGGCCTCTCCTTTCGGCTAAGAGCATCGGCCACCACGTTGGCTTTGCCCGGATGGTAATGGATTTCGCAATCATAATCCTTTATAAGCTCCAACCATCGCCTCTGCCTCATGTTCAAATATTTTTGCTCGAAGAAGTACTTCAAGCTCTTGTGGTCTGTGAAAAGGGTGCACTTCGTCCCGTACAGATAGTCCTCCAAATCTTTAGTGCAAAGACCACAGCTGCTAGCTCTAGGTCGTGAGTAGGGTAGTTGACCTCATGAACTTTCAACTGTCGGGATGCATAGGCTATGACATTTCCTCTTTGCATCAGTACACACCCCACCCCGAGTAAGAAGCATCAGAATATACCACCAAGTCCTCGCTTCCTTCGGGTAATGACAAGACAGGAGATTGAGTCAATATCACCTTTAACTCTTCGAACGCCTGTTCTTGGGCTTACCCCATATAAACTTTACATCCTTCCGGGTCAACTTAGTTAGTGGAGAAGCAATCTTAGAGAAGTCTTGGATAAATCTCCTATAGTAAGCCCGCCAAACCCAAGAAACTACGAATCTCGGATGGCGTCTTTAGAGACTTCCATTGCGTCACTGCCTCTACCTTAGTCAGGTCCACCCTAATCCCATCGGGATTCACCACATGACCCAAGAACTGAACTTCACGTAACCAAACACACACTTGGAGAATTTTGCATACAACTTCTCCCTTCTTAACGTCTCAAGAACCTCCCGAAAGTGGCCGGCATGCTCAATCTCACTCCTTTAATAAATCAGAATATCATCAATGAACACAATCACAGATTATCCAAAAAACCGACACACACGGTTCATCAGATCCATAAAAGCAGCTGGCGCATTGGTCAACCAAACGACATAACGAGGAACTCATAGTGACCGTAGCGCGTGTGAAAAGCTGTTTTAGAATGTCCTCTCCTTTCACTTTTAGTTGATGGTAACCAGATCGAAGATCTATCCTCGAAACCAACTGGCACCTTGGAGCTGATCAAACAGATCGTCCTTCTTGGTAGGGGGTATCGGTTCTTCACCGTTAACTTGTTAAGCTCTCGGTAGTCAATACACATCCTCATACTACCGTCTTTCTTCTTCACAATAGGACCGGAGCACCCCAAGGAGAGATACTCGGTCGAATGAACTCCTTATCAGCAGCTCTTGCAACTGGTCCCTCAGTTCTTTCATTCTGTGGGAGCTAATCGATACGGTGCTTTGGCAACGGGTTGAGCACGGGTATCAAGACAATTTGGAAATCAATCTCGCGATCCGGTGGCACGCCAGGTAAGTCTTCCGGGAACACGTCCGGAAAGTCACGCACACTGGTACAACAGACAGTCGCGGTGTTGGCGCGTCCACATCCTTTACGTAGGCCAAGTAGGCACTACATCCACGCCTCATGCACTTTCCCGCCACCGCCATCAAAATCACTTTCGGGATCGTCACGACGCGATCTCCATAAATCGTAACCAAACTCCCATCGGGCGCAACAAATCGAATCATCTTCTTGCGACACACGTGTTTTCTCAGTCCCCATCCCTAGTACTACATCAATCCACCTAGGGGTATCACATATAAACTAGCAGCAAACCTATGACCTTCTAGTTCTATGGCACAGTCCTCAATCACATCAGTAATTCTAGTGGACTTACCAATAGCAGTTTTTACGTCAAATGGTGCACTGACCTTTCTACTGACAACAGGAAACTTAGCGAAGAAAGTAGTAGAAATAAAACTCCTACTAGCACCTGAATCAAACAATATAGAGGCACAAGTTTGGTTTACTAGAAACATACCTGACACAACATCGGGATCAGCTCTGGCTTCCTCCCAGGTCATGGTGTAAGCTCTAGCACCTGCCCTCTGTCCTCCTTCCTCTGGCTTCTTCTTTCTCTGCCCCAGAGCTCTCTGCCCTCGGCTTCTTACAGTCTCTAGCGATATGGCCAGGCTGACCACACCTGAAGCATACGTTCATTCCCCATTCTGCACTCACCAAATGCTCTCTCCCACATTTGTCACACCTCCTCAGCCCTGATCCAGATGTGACCACACGTCGATCACCCACCTTTGCCACCTTCTTGTTTGGAGCGGTTCTACTACGTCCAAACCGTTCCCATTCCAGATCTGACTACCACCATCCTTCCTATCCACCTCAGTCACCACCACCTCTCGCTCATCATATAATCTGCAGCCAAGTCAACTGCGACCTGAAATTGCTTGGCCGGGCGGCAATCATATGCCTACGGATATCCGCCGGCAGCCCCTGGATGTATCTTTTAATCTTTCGTGACAATGGTGTCACTTGATCGGGCACCAGCCGCGCCATTTCATTAAATTTGGTGGGGTACTGCTGTGTGTCATCGTTCCCGCCTCCAGTTGCAGGAAGTCTCTTTCTACCTTGTCCATCTCTCTGTGAGGACAGAATTCCTCGATCACTAGCTTCTTCAGTTCAGGCCATCTCATTCTTCCAATGGCCCTGCTACCCTTGGCTTGGACAATGTTGTCCCACCTGCACAAAGCCGAGTCCATAAAGGAGTGGGTAGCGAACTTCACTTTTTGGTCCTCACGTCACTCACTGATATCGAGGACAGCCTCCATCTCCCTCACCCATCGGTGAGCAGCTGCAGCAGTGCCGTTCCATCAAAGGTAGGGGGCTTGCATCTCATAAAGGCCCCATAGTTGCAGCCTCGAGTCGCCTCCGGCGTAGCTCTCCTTCCTCATCCTCATCATCGGACGGAACCGTCTCAGTCTCGGGCGTCTTCTTTCGCCCGTAGGTTCGCCCCTTTCCTTTCTCTCTCCTTCTCTAACTTCCTTGATCACTTTGGTCACTACAGACGGTAGAATCATCGAATCTGTCTGTTCTAAGCTTAATGTGGCTATTCTAGCATGAATAACCTATAAGCACAAGAATCACCTTCATTCATGCACAATGCACAGGGTAAAACATACATGAACTTTATAAAACCATTTAAATACATTTTCAGCCCCAAGATTCATTTAAAACAAGTACAACCGGGGTTTAGACTCACCTGATGCAACTTGGTGTTTCTTCCTTTGAACCCGCTTGCAAAGAGTTCCAAAACACCTAAAATCAACTCCTTACGCATACACCCGAAGACAACACAAGCACATAAGCACAAGAGCACATAGGGATAAACCCGTCATAAACACATAAAAACCATGAATTCTTACCTTGAATTCGCCCACTTCTTCTTCTTGTTCTGAAAACCGAGAGTTCTCTGCTCTCTCTCTCTCTCTAAAACTGAAGAAGATGGTGATGTGAAAGAGGGTGGGCAGCCATGCCCACCTTTTACACCAACTTTCAAAGATATTGTCCTTTGGACACTTTTAGTCCCTCCACTTGGAATTAATTGCCCTTTCTTTCTTTTATTCTTTATTTCTTGTCTTTTAAAATAACCGGGTGTTACAGAGTCACCATACGCTGTAAGCTCATAGTCATCATCATGAGGATACCACAATCCGAGTGCTGGAGTACCCTTCAGATAACGAAAGATCTTTTTACCCCAATTAGATGATTTACTTTCAGTTTAGCCTGATATCGGAACAAAAACACGTGGCATACATAATATCAGGATGAGAGGCTGTGATATACATTAGAGACCCGATCATTCCTCTGTACATAGTGGCATCTAACAGGTCACCATTTTCGTCGAGTACCACATTGTGGTTCTTGGCAAGTGGAGTTCCAGCAGCTGTTGCATTCTCGATGTCGAACTGATGAGTATATCCCCTACATATTTGGACTGATGTAGTAAAATTCCGTTGGTGTCTGATCCACCAATAAACCAAAAAAGAACTTCATCTCTCCTATGGTACTCATCTCAAACTCAACTTTCATCACCGATTCAAATTCTTTACACAATTCTTCATATTGGAACCAAAGATTGTGTTATTCATATATTATATATATATATATATTATATATATTATATATATATATATAATATCTGTACAGTAGTAAATCACCATCTTTTTCTTTAATGAACAACATGCAGTCAATAACCCCTCTACGAAATCCATGTTTCAGCAGATGAGTAGAGAGTTTCTCATACCAAGCTCATGGAGCTTGATGAAGCCCGTAGAGAGCCTTCTCTAGTTGTAAACTATATCCGATGATAAGGATCCTCAAATCCTTGGGGTTGAATGACGTACACAGTTTCATGGATTTCACCAAGAAGGAATGCATTTTTCACATCCAGTTGATAAACTTTGATCTTCATGTAGGATGCATAGGCTAAGAATATATGTATTGCTTCCATCCTTGCCACAGGTGCAAACACTTCATTGCAGTCAATGCCCTCTACTTATTTAAACCCTTGAACAACAAGCCGAGCCTTATTTCTGATTATGACCCCTTGGTCATCTTTCTTGCACTTAAGAACCCATTTAGTTCCAACCACTTTAACACCTTTCGGTCTATCCACAAGAGTCCATACTCCTAACTTCTTGAAATGAAGGAGTTCTTCTTGCATAGCATTTACCTATGCCTCGTCATTTAAGGCTTCACTTACATATTTTAGCTCAAATTGAGACATAAAACATCGATAAGCACCATCGTGCAGATAAACATTTTCCATGACTGCGGCATAATCAGCTGAGTATAGCTGATTTCATGTGTGAACTCCTGATAGAGCATCCCCAATGATGTTGTCCAAGGGATGATACACATTAATTCGAGATCAAGAGTGGTGGGAACAACTACCTTAGTATCTATATTTTGTATCCAGGTTCAGTATCTATGGCTGTTGGTGGTATGAGGTTCAGAAGTGTCAGTGGCATCTAGATCAGATGCTTGGGGTACTTTCATTAGTGGGACCCTATTCCCCCGGGTCCACATTTGCAGTCTCAACTGCCTCATCATCAGAGGAAGAATCGCTTACTTCAAGCTCTCCGCCTGAAGGGCTAGAAGTATCATCTAATGGAGCCGTTGATGTCGAGTCTGGTAGAGGAGTGTTCAAAATATCGTACATCATTGTAGCAGACAGCTCGTCATCAGGATGAGAAGGCGGTAGATTGAAGGATTTAAAAATTCCATCATAGTCAAAGAAGAAGGAAGGTCATTTTCTAGCAGGGGGTGGTGTATCTTTGGACATCAACATTGCACTACACTTCTAGCTGACCCGTTGAGTTGTTATATACTCTCTTGTCTAATATACTATATCCGAGAAAGATGCTTTCTTTTGCCTTCTCACAAAATTTCCCAGTATTGGTCTTCTTTAACAACATGCATGGTGCACCAAATAGTTCTAGATACTCCAAGTCGGGTTTACGTCGCTGGAGCAGTTCATAACATGTTTTCCCGTGTCGTTTGACCACTAAGACTTGATTGAGCGTGTAGCATGCATTAGCCACTACCTCATTCCAAAACTGAATAGGCAGTTTAGAGTCGGCTAGAATTATCCTGGCTGTCTCTATCAAGCTCCTATTTTTCCTTTTAGCAACCCTATTCATCTGTCGAGTGTAGGCAGAAGTAAATTGATGTACAATTCCTTTCTCTCTATAGTATGCCTCCATCCACTGATTCTTGAACTCTATATCGTTGTCTGACTGAATCTTTCATACTTTCTGCTTGTAGAGTGATTCTAATGTTGTGACTAGATGCTTGAAAGAAACAAATGTCTCTGACTTGTCTTTCAGAAACATCACCCAAGAGAATCTTGAGTAATCATCAGTTACAACAAAGCAGTATAGATCTCTAGCAATGCTTTTTGTGTTGACAAGGCCAAACAGATCCATGTGTAGAAGCTCGAGAGGAATTCAATAGAGTTAACTTGCTTTGCTTTTTTTGAGACTTCTCGGTCTGTTTCCCTTTCTTACATGCTATGAAAAAATCTGGGAGATGGAAATTCTTAACTGTAACTCCATTCACCAGATCATTTTAAACCAAATGATTCAGCTTCCATAGATTAATGTGTCTCATTATCTTATGCCATGAGACTGAATCTCTCTCTGTTGCCTTTGACAAGAAGCATTGGATAGTGTGCTCAGTTATGGAGGCTTTTGATAGATCCAAGACATACAAATCGTTATATCTTGAAACTGACATTAGAACTTATCCTCCTCGATAACACAATCCTTCTTCAACATGTAGCACTTCTTGTTGTGAAACATAACTTTGAATCGTTTATCATAGATCTGGGAGATAGAAAGCAAGTTGTTTTGTAGTTGCTAAATGTAGTTGACCTTGTCAAACATAACTTTCTCATTTCCCACTTCGCCTTGAGTGGTGATGTAACCTCCTTTGTTCCCAACGAATGATATGTGTCCCCCTTTAACTTTCTGACATTGAAAAGGAGAGACAAATTCCTAGTCATGTGCTTGGACGCCCCACTATCAATAATCCAAGTATTAGTGATAGCGTTGTAGCGGACACCCTGCTCATTCAAAGAAATTTATTAGTTCAGATTTGGGACCCAAGCTTTAACTGGCTTAGGTGACCTAGAGGAATCACACATCATGAACTCAACCCACTATCCTTTAGAAGATGAGCGCATATCTTTCTTCTTCTTTTCCTCACTATCAAACACTATACTTGATTTTCTTCCCATAAACCAGTGTTATGTAAGGCCTGTTTGTGGTAAACTGATGACTGGCTTATGGTTTGAACTTTAGGTTCACTAATACTCTTAGGTGGAGTGTTAGATCTAACTTTAGAATATCACGGTATTTCATTAAAAAGTTCAATATTCATTTTGGGTGTCTGATAGTATGGACAATTAGGAGAGATATGTCCTCGTTTCCCACAACTGTAGCATGATCTCCCTTCTACAGATTTAGGAATAGTTTAAGATGGGATGGGTTTGGTAGAGGTGTGAGATGTGTCTAGTTGGGTTGTCTCACATCTCTTTTAGATGTTTCATCTACTTTAACAAAAGTGATTGTTTTAACATTTTGAACATCATTCAACTTCATTTTATTTGGACCTTGATGAGTAACACGTTTATGGTTAATTGGATTAGTCTTTTTGGGTTCTGAGATAGACATTTGTGAAACTATCCCTAAATTTACCTTTTTAATTTTATCATCTAAATTCTCAATAGGAATCTTTTCTTTTTATTTCAAAGTAAGATCCTTATGCTTAGTGACAGATTTCATAGGTTTACCCATAGAATCAGGATCACTAACCAGAGGAGTGGACACCACATGATCCTTTACAGGATTGTTATTAATTGGTCTACATTTAGTGTTCAAAAGATTACGTGTGGTGGTGGTACTACCTTATAACCAAACCTTCCCCCGTTATTTCGTTCTTTCACTAAGTCTTGAACTATGTGAGAAGAACTCAGAAAATGTGCAGCTTTTGTTTTAATGAATCAACCTCGACTTCCAAAACTGCTTTTTTCTTTTTAGTTTCCTCCAAAGAGTTTAAATAAAAATTGATGTCATTTGATTGACTTAAGGCAACAACCTCGATTTCCCTTAGTTGTTTCCCCAAAAGTTCTATCTTTTCTTTGAAGTTGCACTTATTTGGTTTTAAAATATGATTTGCTTCAGTGCAGAGTTGTAAATCATTTACTAGATTTACATTATGTTCTAATAACCTAGAAAAATTCAAATCAATGCTTTCTCTAAATTTGTCACATTGAGTACAAGCATGCTTTTCAAATAATTGGTCTTTAGAACTTACCTATGATGAATTAGATGAATCAGCCATCAAAGCAAAGTCAGACCCTTCGTGATAGGGGGTTTTGAAATCGTGGCTCTAAGTTCTTCATCAACCAGATGATTAACAACATCCATAGATTCTTTGATATCTAAAAATTGTGCAGCTATGATGTCTCCTTCATTGGCAAATCCATCATCCAATGCATCAATGAAAGCAATGTTTAGATCACCCTCAAAGACAAATTGGAAAGACCAGTCTTGACCTTCATCACCTTGAGTAGTAAAAGCCTTTGTCTCTTTACTTGAGGATGATGTTCCAATCTTATTCTTGTCTTGACGGTTAAAAGTAGGAAATGAATTTCCATTTCCCGTTTTCTTTGGCTTTACACACTCACCTTTAAAGTGCCATTTTTCACCACAGTTGAAGCATGTGACTTTGGTTTTGTCAAAACCAAAAGTCATATCTTTGGTTGCAACTAGATTTTGCCCTGTCTTCTTTACAAACTTCTTGCTCTTCTGACAGCACTAGCCAAGGCCTACATTATATCCATTCTTTCTAGCTCATTTCTGGCAAGACATGCTTGATCTACCTCTGCATGATCTCCATGACATGAGAAGTATTATGAGAATCTGAAGGATCCTAACCAAATGATGATAAAGGGAATGGTCTTGATCCTAATAAGGAATGTAATTGCTAAACAATCTTCCTATTTTGGTAGCATCACCTACGGGGAGTTTGTTAGGTAAATAGAAAGGCTAATGCAACAAAGGCAACCAAAGTGCTTCCTGCATGCATGGACTATGTACAAAGTAGAAGTTGTTTCAGAAGTTTCACACTCTTCATATAAAACTTTCTACGTGTAGAATCTTTTGTACCCAAATGCCAAATCTTCCAAAGACAAGTATGAAGTCTTCTAAATATTCAAATACAAAGTCTTCCAAGCCAATGAAGTGAATACTGATTTCTTCCAAAGGCAAAAGAGAATATGCTTTCTGTGGATGTACTTTTGCATAAAGCTAACCCACTTTCCACTGCAACTGTGAAGACTCACCAACTTGCATAACTTGGTGAAAAGGTTCATGCTTTGTAATTGTACATTATGGTTTAAAGTTAGTAACTTTGTACTTTATATACCTTTATCCTTTTTGTATTATATTAGAATGTGAGTTATGGTATGTCATAGTCATTAGTTAAAATATATTATGCCTTTTGACTTTACATTTATCTTGTTGTCTAGATTAGTGTTTCCAGCTGGCCTTCAAAGTATGGCCACCTATAGGATGTAATATAAATGATCTCAGGTCCTTGTATTTCTATCTATGCTTCGAAAGCAATATACTTTATCCTTGAAAACCATATTCATCATTTGTTCTTAGTTTTGTCTCTTTGTTTTGCTTGTGTTCTTAGTATCATGAATATAGTCCTTGTTCTCGATTTGATCTATTAAGTGTTCGAACACTTTTCTCATTGTGAGGCTGATTGTATTGACATCCCTTAACCGGTCCTACACATAAAGATCATGCAGATGAAGATCAAGAATGTTTTGCCATAAATAATCTCTTAACCTCCTTGATCTCTAGTGATATACCATCTGTCTGGGTTGGTAGCAAACACCCAAGAGAAGGTGGGTCTCTAAGCACCAAAAACCTCTACTATAAGTGGACTTTGTTTAGCAGCCTATTCTTAAGCACCCTTAAGATGTTCTTACCCAACCTCAGGTGTAGAGGCGGATGCCTTGGATTTTTTTCTTCTTCTTTTCCCTTCTACTGAGCATTCTTTTCTTCTTTCTATATATTAACTAAGCACACTGGCCTGTATTACGAGATCATTCTTGTTTGTCTTCCTTAGTTGGGTCCTTGTCTTTTATAAGTTTACAAGAAGAAGGATTAGGACCCTGCTGTTAATCAGAAGATGAAGTTGGCTACGATGCAACACTATGTCCATGTTGTTTTGTCTCTTGTGGTTCAATCATTGACCTTAATTTCAAGTGTAACCTGACTTGGTAAAGAATACAAGTCAATAAGCTCACCCTTTATTATATTCTACATGATCACTCTAATGTGTTAATCCATGGTGGATAGAGACATTAGACTAAGTCTCCTTCGGGAAAATCCATATAGCTTTAATAAGTTCACCATCTTTTGTCTATTAGCATGCTTTTTTAGATTTGCTCTCATGGTGTCTCTTAACTTTGTAGCATCTTCCCTCATCTTCCTCTTAGCAGGTTTTTCGCACTTTTAGCACTTGTTGGTTAAGCTGCTTGAGGTATTCAAACTCAATGTATTCATATAATAATGGGATGAGGTGTGTTGCTTGATAGAGACTGGTGACACTTTTTTTTCATGTCTTGTTCTCAACCTACTTTAGTTTGTTGCTCATTAGCCACCACCTATTTCCTAGGGCTTTCCTAAACTAGGGAGAGAGTAGGAGCTTTGTAGAATCATTTCATGCTCCTTTCTTTCTTGATTTTGAGGAACAATTCTACATCCTCAACATTTTTTTCTCCTTTGGTAAATCATTGTCAACTAGTTCATTTAGTTGTTCTAAGGAAAAAGAGACAAGTTCATCAATTTGTAGTTTATTATCCCTTGATAGTTCAATTAGTGTGCTTAACTAATTAACTTGAATGTTTGGCCTAGGGGCAGCCCTAATTGCAGCTTCCATGAAGTCAGGATCTAACTTGAACTCTCTCCCCTTAGCTTCCTCTTCCTCTCTCCCCACCTTCTTAACTCCTTAGAGGTAAAATTCCTTTTTACTTTGTCACTCATAGGTTGTAAGGTTTATAAAAAGGCTAATGCACCTAAAACAATCAAACATGCATGGATGCATTTTGTACATAGTAAAAGTTGCTTCGCAAGTTTTACACTCAACATAGAAAATATACAAAGTGTAAAAACTTCCAAAGCCAAAGACCAAATCTACCGAAGCCAAAGATGAAGTCTTCTAAAGCTTCAAATTCAAAGTCTTCTAAAGCTTCAAATCAAAGTCTTCTAAAGCCATTGGAGTGAAGACTAATTTCTTCCAAAGACAAATAAGAATATGCTTTTCTCGGATGTACTTTTGTATAGAGCAGACCCACTTTCCGCTGCAACTCTGAAGACTCGCCAACTTATACAAGTTGGTGAAAAGGTCCACGTTTTTGCAACTGTACATAAGGTCTTGAGTCTGTAACTTTTTACTATATGTACTTTATCCTTTTTGTAATATATTAGGATATGAGCTATGGCATGTCATACTCACTACTCAAAGGCAATTTGCCTTTTGACTTACACTGATCTTGTTGTGTAGATTAGTGTTTACAAATGGATTTCTAAGTATGGCCCGCTATAGGATTGTAGTATAAAGTATCTTAGGACTTGAGAGCAATATAATTTATCCTTGAAAACCATATACAATTGTTCTAAGTTCTGTCTCATTTTTTGCTTGTGTTGATAGTATCATAATATTGTCCTGGTTTCCTATTTGATCTGTTAAGTGTTCTAATACTCTCCTCATTATAAGACCGGTTGTATTGACCTCCCTTAAACGGTCTTGCATATGCCTATGCAAATCAAGTTGGAGAGATCTTTGGCCTTCATTGCTTGGTGCCACACTTGATCTTTGGCTAGAAAGAGGTTGTGAGACATCTTCACTAGCTAGTACCTAACTAAGGGTAATGGATGCTGAAGCATTTCTGGTCTCAAGGTCTCAGGCTTAACTACTAGTCCTCAACCAAGGTTTCCCCTTCGAAGCTAATGTTAGGGTCCATCTCAATATCCAGTTGTCCAACAGTCTTGGCTACTAGCCTCTATCTATGCAGTTCAGTTCTCCTAATTAACTTTTAAGCACCATATCTTGAACCCTATTACCTAACCTTTTACCTTGTCTTCTTTGACTTGGGTTGGGAAGTTGGAGTTCAACTACGTAGGTGCTCTATAGTATCTCAAGTTGTAGAAGTTGAATATTACTTGTTGTCCCTAAGACCTAGAGATTACCATGGCTCTTGTTAGAGCATCATAACTCCATCCTAGTATGGATTCTTAGCATGGTGAGATGGAGTAGGCATAGCCCTGGTATACCCACCTCAAATAAGATTTGAATGAGTGTTCATATTATTATGGACTTGAGGAGGTTGTTAAGTATGGAAAACTACAAGTGAGGGTGGTAAGTCCTCCATGTCTATACTATAGGAGAAACTCCTAGGTTCTATGATTAAAAATAGGACTTTCTACCATTTTTTGGTAGCATCATCAATTTGCACAGGGGAGCTAAGGGTTAGGTCCATCACATCCATAGGTTCTTGTGGGCTTGGTTGAGTTTTCTTGAGGGGTCTCTAGCTAACTTTCCCTTGAGATCGGTGATCTCAAGTTGCTGGTTATTGACCTTTCTTTGTAAGTAACCACCTGAGATTCTAGGTGACTCACCTTTTAAACTAAATAGGTGCATGTTCGTGATAGTTTTTGCACGTTTAGTTGCAGATCGAGTGATAATAGTTCAAGGTTTAATTGATCTAATTATGTGACTTTACATCATCGTTAGTATGGAACGAAGTTACTTTGAGTTTGTTTTGATGTGTAGGTAAGCGGAGCTTAAGGAAGCTTATTTTAAGGTGAACACGCATAGGATGAAACCACGAGGACCAAATATGCAATTACCAAAAGATTCAAAATAGGAAACCGGAACTAAGTTTGATGAAACATGAAGAGTATGGAAGAAGATGGATGGAAATCGGAGCCCGAGAAGTGAAGAAATGCAAAAACCAAACGTTCAAGACCATGGTAACTTTAAATGGGCATAACTTGGGCTAGAAAAAGAGTTACGGGCCACAACCTGTAAACGAAAAGCTCGTGAAAAGTGACATGTGAAAATCAAAATTTTATAGGGGTCCGGTGTATCATACGCTGTCCTGGGCGTATTATACACCGGTCAGTGTATTAGTGGCGTATTTATGGACGTACTTGACCAAAATTTAAGAAAGTTGAGCATAGGAAAGCTGAGGGGGCGTATGATACGCCGCCTTGGGCGTATCATATGTAGGTGGCTGAACTAACACCCAGAGTTTTTGGAATTTCAAGTTTATCTAACCCAAAACAACTCTAAATCGATCTAGAACTTCTGGAGACGAAAAGTGACGAACTTTACGTGATTTTTGGTGTTCGAAGGCTCCCTAAATCATCCACAAACATTCTCCAAGTCAAGACTGAAGATTGAACAAAGATGATGTGTGGCTAGGTTCTCTTGATTTCTTTCGGAAGTACAATTCTTGTAAAGTGAGACGATTGTTATAACTGATTACGTTTTTGTATTAAATAGTGATCTATAATGCAACATTATGTTTTGATGATTTAAACAAGTTACTTATAAATAAATTTGTTTGCTTGATTATCAGTGTTTTGGTTTCCTTGCATCGTGAACTCATTAAGAAAAGTAGGCAATGTGATATAAGTGAATTGGTAACATTGTGAATTGGTAACATCGTGAACTCATCAAGATTGTTCCTTTTTTTGTCACTTTAATCAAAAGCTAAGATCTTAAAGTATTGTTTTTTACAAACCCTAGTACTAATTGTAATCTTGTAGAATTGTAAACCCGAAAGTGATTGTTTCTTAATATCGAATCAAACTCATTTTAAAGTTTCTTGCTTTATGCACTTTTGCTCATTAATGCAGATGAAGTTTCAATTTTTAATTTTAAAGTTTGAGTGTTTAGTTAATTGAGTTGTGTTAGTTAAACGCTCTTCACATATTCCCCGAGGAGACGACCTTACTTACACTTGCACAATAAGATGCTAAGACTGATAAATTAAAATGTTTTTGATCGAGTCTGAACAAACAGATCAGACTCCCTTCATCTTTATCAAAATAATCATGGGAGGATGAGAGAAGAAGACCATAGTCTTCTATCTCATCAACATCATGGAGTTCTTGGCTCTTGGATTTTCCTTACACCATGACAACTTCAAGAGAAGTGTCAACAGGTTGGGTTTCCATGGTTGAAGTCTTAATAATGTAATCACTTGTAAAAACGAGTATCTCTTCTATATGGACTTCCTGTATAGGTTTAGGGAGGTCCACCTCAGTTCGGGTTGGATGATATGGGTTGGATATTAGTGATACAAAAGAACTCATCTTTCCTTAAGTTGGGGTCGAAAAAAGACACTTATGGTACTCACTGGAATCCATATCTTTATCATCATAGAATTCAAGGTTTAGGGTTGGTTGGTTGAAGTTTAAAGGTTGGGGATGGTAGCTTTCCCATGAAGGTTGATCACTAGAGTGTTGAGACTCCGAGTGAAAGCTTAAGGCTGATATTATAAGCTCATCAGGCTGTGCATGAGAAACATCAACACTATTCAAAGAAATGATAGGAGTGGTCTACTACTTAGAAGAAGTAGGAGCTCTATTGTCCACTTCTTCCTGCATTGGTGAGTGTATGAGGGCATGCACTTCCTGAGTAGTTTGTGTAAGGGTTGTTTGGAGGTTTTATTAGGTGAGAGTGATTTGTGGTTGTGTGTGGTACAGATGTAGGTGTGCGTTCAACATCGACTTATGTTGCCAGTTGTTACCTTGAGCAATGAGTTGTATTATTTTTCAGACCATGGCTGTTTTACCCATGAGAAGCCTAAAGTAGACTTTTTCATTATCCTAAAGTTCTCGGGCATCATTTTTCCCACTTTAAGACTGTTACACGTTCCCATTAACTATAAGCCAGTTCACAGTTAAGAATGTGTAAAATATCTAAGGAACATGTAATAGTCTAAGGAGTCCAAGTTTGCAAGTAAGCATGTATAAACAAATTGAGCGTACCTTAACTTGACCATTTGAACCATCCCATAGATTATTAAGATAAGTTCTCAAGAATTTGGTCCTAATTTCCACGCTTGTTAGACGGAGAATAGATAACCAAATGGATGAGGTACTTCCATTAAGGAGGCTTCACATTTTTTGAATATTCTTACTAAGTATTCCCTTCATAGCCCATTTACTGGAATAAGTTGTTTACAACATTTTGGGAAGGACAATTCTCCTTCTTTATTATCCAGCCTCATATGAGAGTGATGGTGGTTGTGTATGACTGAAATGTCCTCCCCCTATAGTCTGATAGACAATGCCTTCTCACCATCCAGATAATTTCTTGGAAGGTTCTCCTGAACTCTAGGAGATGATATTCAAAAATGGATGGTTTATAGTGAGGGTAGTAAGGTAGTTTGAGAGAGCTAAGAAATGCTAGACAACTGAGAAACCTAGATCTTTCTCAGATGTTAAAAAAGCAACTTGGTTGTGTTGCTGTATAACAACATGAAAAAATCAGGTGGTTTTGGGGATGAGGATGGAAATTTTAAAGTATCTAAAATTAAGAAAAGTAAGGAAAGGGGTTTGTGGCTACATTTAGGTTATGAACTTTTGTACATGAAAAAGAAAATAAAAAGGAGAACCCTTAAACGTACTTTAGTATGAACTGGATTTTAGACAAAGTTAAGCAGAAGGATAAACTTTGAAATCTAAATATCGGTCCACCATTAAAAAAGTGCCCAAAAAGATAGTTTTTGGAAGTCAAAAATCTTCAAATGTAATTGTCTTTAGAAGTTTGAGAAAACTCTAAGGCCAATTTGGCTTGGAAGATGTAGGATCTCATCCTCTTGGTTTAATCGATAGAACAGATATAGCAGCGGAATAGCTCAGATTAGACAAATTCAAGCAAGAACATTCGATATAAAGCGATAAAAGAATTTTGTTATAGAGAGAGAATATCAGACAAAAGGAATATTGCATTAAGATTGTCGGCCTCAATGGCACGATTACAGGTGAGTCATCCTTCCTTTAAAGGAAAGAGTGACGTAGGCTGATGTCACTTGAAAGTGACATGTAACCGTTTGATAACTACTGAAGTTTAACAACTACTGAAGATGTCAACAACTGACATCTTCTTACAAATGTTCCTAAGTGTTAAAATCTTATTTACAACTACTGAAAAACATAAAAAACTGACTGATACTACACAACTGAAGAACAACCTCTTCAGTTGTTTACAAGTACTGAAAAGGAGACAACTACAGAAAAGTAAACAAACTACTGAAAGGAAAAGAAAATACTGATGAAGAAAAACCATCACAACAACTGAAGAAGCCCTCTTCAGCTGTTGTCATCAGCTGTTAACATCAGCTGATGTCTTCAGTACTTGAACATCAGACTTTGTCTTTCAGCTGTTGATCTTCAGTCTTTGTCTTCAGTACTTGTTGAAGTCTTCAGACTTTAGATCTTCAGCTGTTGTCTCAGTCTTTGTCTTCAGTACTTCAGAAATACTTCAGCAGTTGTATTCTTCAGACTTTGTAGAACAGCTGATCAGGTCTTCTTCAGCTGTTGTGATGTCCTGTGGGACTTAGAGGTTTCTCTGATCAGGCTCATTGGTTCTTTTGGTCCAACAAACTCCCCCTGAACCAATGCAGCCAAAACCTCTAAGTTATTGACGAATCCCACTTATTTTGGCAGATAGATTGGTCTTTTTATCCTCTTGATCAGATGAGAAGTGACCCTTTTTCAGCACCGGCCTGGGAAAGTCTCTGATGATCTGTTTTGCATGATATGGTTGGGAGCTCTGTATTGGGGACTTGGACACCGAGCTGTTACCCCAACCATGAGATCTACTTCCCGTGTATCAGCCTATATGATTCCCTGGTGTAAGCCCTTAGAAACATGATCTGCTCATCCATTGTCAGCACCTCGGGCACACCATCAAATAGTCCTTCTCGGCCATACACTTCAGAGATGTACTTTGCCTGTTTTCCATTCTTGAGCTCAACCGTGGTATTTGTCTGTAGCAAACTCATCTGGATGAGTCCCTTCTAAGAGCAGGTTGAGCTCATCTTGTTTGAAGTTTTCAAGTCTTTTGTAAACCAATCCCTTCTTTATGATTTTATTCTCCAACATCTTTTGGGGTGTTTGGCTTCATAAGCTTTCTTGAACTCTTCTACAATTTCCAAGGGGACACTACAAGAACCACAGTGATGTCTTCGTCGACAACCCTCTTCACTGGCCCTTGTATTTTGAAGGAATTTCTTTCTTGACAATCCTGTGTGCCACCCTAGGATCAGGCCATATCCTTACTTTTTCCCTTTGGTATTGAAAGGTATTAGCAAGGGTGTACAATCTTAAGACTTCTTTCTTCATGCTAATCATTGAAGAGGATGTGGCATATGCTTTGTCAATGCTTTTCAGCATTTCCTCATCATGTCTTTGCATCTGTTCCTCTTCAATCTTATCATCACATCATGCATTTGAGAAGCAGGAGTGATGGACATTGGATTAGCCTTAGGCAAAGTGATAACTGCAGAGAGTGGCAGTCTGTCTTCATCCTCCTCTTCTTCTTCATCAGCCTCAGTACCTTTCTTTTCTTTTGTCTAGGTACATCACTGGCAGTGGGTTTTGGGGGTAAAGGATTTGGTTTTGTGGGTTGGATGGTTGGTTTAGAGGGTAAAGGGGTTGTTTTAGTGGGTTGTGGAGGTAGTGATTTTGAGGATAGAGGCTTTTCAGACTGTTTTAGCATTTTGGCTGTAAGGGAGGCTTTAGTAAATTTTGTCAGTTCTTTTCGGTTCCCAACCCCAGCTTCATTTAATACCTCAATCACTAAACCTTGGAGTATGCTTCAGACGAACAAATCTTGGTGGTTATTGCCAAGATGTTGTCCCTGGTCCAGGCCCTTATTTCTATCAGAGATCTTCCCAGTATTTGGCTATAAATCTAATCATTATCTCCAGCCTTTCTCTTTCTAAGGCATCAACTAGCCCATCTTGAGTTGATCTCCTCTGTCTCCAACCTTCTGATCTCGGAGTCTAGTTGTTGGATGTCAAAACCTGCCTATATAACTGATCAATGATTTTATCCATTGAACGGTTATGGTTGGCATCAGCTTCTTTCACCATATCATTCAGCTCCTTCTCCTTCTCAGACTCTCCTTTCCTCTTTTGATATGTGACATGAAAGTCTTTTGACTTTCATTCACTTCAGCTCTCTTCTCACTCTCCTTCTCCTTCTCATGATCAAACTCAGTCTCCTCGCACTTATAACAGCCAACTCCTTCTCATTTACCTTCTCTGATTCTTTCTCCTTCTCCCTATCTGTCCTCTTCTTTTTCCTTTAACTGACTGACTCTCCCCCTTTTTGGTTGCATGGGTGCAAGGGTTTGAGCAGTAGAAAGTGATTTGGTCACCAACTCCTCCACCAGGGGTTGTATTATTGTAGGAAGCCTCTCATCAATGGCTTTGATCACTATATCTGTGATCATGGGAGTGATGAGAGGTAGGGATTTTTGAAGGTTAGCAACTGATTGATCAGGATGGTTCTGTTCCTGAGAATCAGTGCCAAAAGCAGAGGCTGGTGGCTTGGAAGTATGTATTGGCTCAGTGTTTAGGGGACCTTCAGAAGAAGGTGCCATCTGTGGGTGTATTGTGGTGGCAGATGGACTTGCATCCTGAGACATCTTGGCCAGCAGCTCTTTGAGTCTGCTAACCTCATCCTCTAGGATGGTGTTTTGAGCAACTACATCATAGAAGAAGCTCAGGTCATCATCAGTTGATACTGAATCACCTGACCTCCTGACAGAGTCAGGATAAACATGCCTTGAGTGTAGATCAATTATAGCATGTGCCCCTTGTTCTTGGTTCTGGGGACTTCCAGCCTCAGGACTATGTCCTTCATCAGCTGTTGCCGCTGGTGAGGTCTTAGAGATGTTACCAACTGCATCCTGGTCATTTGCTGAGTCAGAAGCAGTGGCAGCCTCACCAGAAGTCGCACCTCCTTATCTACACCAGGAGATGGAACATGATAACCCCTGTGCTGTGGGTTGACAGAAGCATTGTGATCCTCCCCTCAGGTGTTGAGGTTATCCCAGTAGTGATTGGTGTCTGGGTGGGGGGTGAGGAATGCAACTGCGTCAGCACTTTTGCAACAATTATTGTAGGGCTTTGAGGGGCGGTTGCATCAGGAGAGGGTGTGGAAGCAGTGTGCACCCGGGACGAGTGGTGCTCTTCAATGGTAATCCCCTCAAGTGAGGAGGATCCCAGCAGTGTGGCTTCCCTTTGAGTGGTTGCATCAGGTTCTTTTGAGAGGAAACCTGAGCGGCTTCGGTTGGTGGAGTCATAGTCTCTACTTGGGGGTTATTCCAGTAGAGATAACCTGCTTTGGTGCAGCAGGAGCATCCTAAGGGGACTCAACTCCTGAGTAGCCTTCTTAGGCTTCTTCTTTGTGGGTTTGGAGGGGACTTTGGATGTGGAAGTGGAGGCTGTGGGTTCCAGCTGCGTGGGTTTGCGCAGCTTGGCAGCCTGTTTAAGAGTTTGGTCAGTGTTGTGTCGGGAGTATACCTCCGGCAATACAGCCAAAGCAGGGACTCCCAGACCAACTAGTCCCTCAGCAGAAAGATGATTCTCTATTATGGCCATTATAAACCGAGGATATAGTATCCAACGGTTAGAAAGTGGTTTTGTGGCCATATCCTTGATTTCAAGAAAATTATTTCAGAAAAGTTTAGTGGTTCTTGTTCAAGGATAGAGAACAGTACCTGTTGCCATCTGGAAGACAGTTGATCCCAAGAAGAAGTCTTCGGGGCCAGGCAAATATTTACCATATGAAATATCAAGCGTTCAGCATCTGGAAAATGTTTCTTCAGGATGGTCGAAGCACTAAGATCGCCTTGATATCCATGTTGTCCAAATGAAAGATCAAGTTGGCGCTTAGGATATCCAACAGGGTAGGCAGCATCATCTAATAGTAATATCTGGCGGATGGTAGCAGTAGAGATGACCACCTTATGAGAGTTGATGGACGAATGGATAGATTCTCCATTAACAGTTGCATTCGTCCAAAACTGATGTAGCGAATCGGCATAAATGATTGGATTTAGGAGGAAAGCCGTTTTCAGTGGTGATTGGACCATAAGATCTATAGCATTATCGAATTTGGTCCAGAAGGGCGATTTAGTGAGGTACGCGACACAGTTGTGTCGAGGCTTGAGTTGCATGGTCGCCATTAATGAAGGTGAAAGATTTTCAGAGCTTTTGAAATTTAGGTCGTGAAAGAATGAAAAACTCTGAAAGAGGGATCAGGATATATAGGGTACGGGTTATGAAACGACTGAAGGTTTTGGTGTTAGTCATCAGTATTTGAAACAACTGATGACGTGGTATTAACTTTCAGAGGTTTGAAACGACTGATGGTATTGGTGTGGTCAGCAGTTATAAAACAACTGAAGACATGGTGTTTACAATCAGACGTTGAAACAACTGAAGTCTCTGATTTAGGCATCAGTAGTTTTAAAAACTACTGAAGACAAGTTGGACTTCAGATGTTGAAACAACTGAGGACATGGTATTAGTCATCAGTAGTTGTGAAACTACTGAAGACCCTGGTTGTGCCATCAGTTGTTGTAAACAACTGAAGACTTGGTGTTAGTCATCAGTAGTTGTGAAACTACTGAAGACATGGTATTGCTTCAGTCGTTTATGAAGAAACAGCAGTTTGTGAACTACTAAAGAGAGAGTACTCATCAGTAGGTGGTCAATTCATAGCTTTCAGCTGTTTCATACTGTCCTCAACACTTACTCATCAGCCTTTTTGCTGTTTTCAGTTGTTTCATAGGACATCAGTACTAATCTGTTTCTACTGATTTCAGTAGTAACTACATCAGTAGTTTAGAACAGATAAAGTACAGTACTTAAAGCATTTAGCCTTCAGTAGTTTTAAAAACTACTGAGGGTAAAATAACTCATCAGTACTTATATGTGACATGGCCAATGATCATCAGTAATTACTGAGATCATCAGTAGTTGTCACTTATTCTAGCTGCAGCATACCAAGCCTTAACACCAGGTTGTGGAAAGTTGAACAATCCAAAGGCTTAGTAAAAATGTCTGCAAGCTCATCAGCACTAGGCACAAACATAGGATTAATTAGACCCTTTTCAAAACAATCTCTTATAAAATGATGTCTAATTTCTATATGTTTGGTCTAGAGTGCTGGACTGGATTTTTGACAATGCAAAGAGCTGAAGCACTATCCATTAATAATGGAGTCTTAGTCTCTGTAATGCCATAATCCAAAAGTTGATTCTGAAGCCAGAGGACTTGGGATGTACAACTTGCAGCAGCAATGTACTCGGCTTCAGCAGTGGATGTAGCAACAGATGTTTGTTTCTTACTCTGCCAAGAAATCAAACAGTTGCCTAGGAATTGACATCCACCAGAAGTTGATTTCCTGTTCAACTTACACCCTGCATAGTCACTATCAGAGAAAGCAACTAATTTGCAAGAATGTCCAGTGGAATACCATAAGCCTAGAGATTGTGTACCTTGCAGATATCTAAAGATCCTCTTGACTGCAATCAGATGAGACTCCTTAGGTGCAGCCTGAAATCTAGCCCAAAACATGTAGCAAACATAATATCTGGTCTAGAAGCTGTTAAATACATCAAGGAACCAATCATACATCTGTAAAGGGTTTCATCAACACCTTTACCTTTCTGATCAACATCCAATTATGTGGTGTTGTTTGCACATGGAGTAGAACAGGGTTTACAGTTTGTAAATCAAACTTATTAAAAGATCTTTTGTGTATTTAGACTGATGAATGAAAATTCCATCAGCTTTTTGTTGATTTGCAAACCTAGAAAGAACTGTAATTCTCCCATTGCACTCATTTCAAACTTCTGTTGCATTAAGGTTGGGAAATCCTCACACAATTGGGGATCAGAGGATGCAAAATAATATCATCAACATAAATTTGAACAAGTAGCTTATGCTGATCCACCTTCTTAATAAATAAAGTTTTATCTATGGAGCCTCTAGTGAAATTATTCTGTAGAAGAAAGTTTGATAGGTCTCATACCAGGCTCTAGGTGCTTGTTTCAACCCATAAAGAGCTTATCAAGCTTATATACCCATTCTGGGTGCTTATTATCCTCAAAGCCTGGTGGTTGACACACATAAATCTTCTTTTATGTTACCATATAGAAAGCACTTTTGACATCCATTTGAAAAACTTTAAGATTGTGGAGTGCAGCATAGGCTAAAAACAATCTAATTGCCTCCAGTCTGGCTACAGGGGCAAAGGTTTCATCATAATCAATACCTTCTTCTTGTGCAAACCCCTGCACAACCAGTCTGGCCTTGTTCTTAACAATTAGCCCATTTTCATCAGTTTTATTCCTAAACACCCATTTAGTGCCTATTGCACACTTACCTGGGGTAGAGGAACAAGCTCCCACACTTGCTGTTTCTTGAACTGAAGAAGAAGCTCAAGCTGCATGGCTTCAACCCATCCATTGTCTCTCAAAGCTACATGATAGTTCTTTGGCTCTAGCTGACTGATGAAGAGAGCATAGAAGCAGAAATGGGACAACTGGCTTCTGGTTGAAACACCAGCATTGATATCACCAAGGATTTGAGACATTGGGTGATTTTTCAGCTCTTGGTAAACAATCAAATCTGTGCAAGTGTTTGTAGGACCTTCAGCAGCAGCAGATGTTGATGCAGATTCTTGAAACCATGAAGATGGTGGCAACTCAAATGAAGTTGAGGATGCAGAAATCTCATCAGCATTTGTTGTGGATGGTGCTGCTGGAGCTACAGGAGCATCAGGTTTAGAGGACTCAGGCAGTTGGTCACTAAACCTGAAGAGGTGATTACTACTATCATCATCATCTTCAGCAGTAACACCAGGTGGTGAACTGTTGACAGGAGCAACAACAGGAGATTGATAAGGAACATATTGCAGTATGTCCAAATCAAAGAGCTCCACAGGGCTTTGTGGAATCTTGTCCTTTGGAGATTCATTGAACTTGACATGTAGAGTCTCTTCAACCATCTTTGTTCTGCAGTTGAAGACTCTCTATGCCTTGCAAGTTGATGAATAACCAACAAAGTACCCTGCATCCACCTTAGGATCAAATTTCTGGAGCTGATCCTTTGTGTTGAGAATGAAACAGGGACACCCAAATGCTCTAAAGAATGAAATGAGAGGGGCCAAATGATGTAGAACTTCATATGGAGTCTTCATCAACCTCTGATTTATTAGCACTCTATTCTGCACATAGCATGCTGTGTTGACAGCTTCAGCCCAAAAGGTCAATGGCAGTCCAGAATCAGCCAACATAGACCTTGCAGCTTCAATGAGGGTTGTTCTTTCTCTCCACAACTCCATTCTGTTCAGGAGTTCTTGGAATACTAAACTGCCTCTTTATTCCCTTGGAAAGGTAGAACTCATCAAGTGTATTGTTCCTGAATTCTGTTCATTGTCACTTCTAATACACTTGACTGAGAGGGAATACTGCTTCTCAGCATACAACACAAAGTTTATGATCTTCTGTGCAGCTTCATCCTTTGAATGTAGAAAGAAAGTCCATACAAATCTGGAGTAATCATCCACAATTACCAGACAATATTTCTTCTGTGCCATGCTCATCACTCTCACAGGACCAAAGAGATCCATGTGAAGAAGTTGTAAGCAGGCAGTGGACTTTGGTTCTTCAATAGGTGGGAATGAAACCTTGTGCTGTTTTCCTTTCAAACAAGCAGTGCAGTTGTTTTCACACTTGAACTCCTTCATAGGCATTCCCCTTACTAAACTATGGTGTATCAGCTGATTCATGTCTTGAAGTTAACATGTCCCAGCCTTCTATGCCATAGATTAGATTCTTGAGGAGAGGCCTTGGAAAATAGGCAAGGATGGCCTTTGAGATCTATTTTCTTGGAAAGATCTAAGGCATACACTCTTCCTGTCCTGTTGGCCTTCAGGAGAGTGTGAGCATCCAAAACCTTGTCAATCAAACTCAGAACTTTGGATGACAGAATCCTGCAGTTCTGGCTTGTGAAAAGAGCAACATGGCCTTTGTCACACAATTGACTGACACTCAAGAGGTTATACTTGAGATTTTCCACATGGTTGACATCATCAAACCTTATTTCCCCATTGGAAACAAAGCCCTTCCCGATGATGTAACCTCTTGCATCATTGCCAAAGGAAACAAAACCCTTCCTTCCTGGAGAGTAGTCATTAAGAAGTGAGTTGTTCCCAGTCATATGCAAAGATCCCCCACTGTCTACATACCAGATGCTACTTTGGCATGTTGAAGAGACCTGCATTAATAAACAATCAGTTAGTTTTGGAGACCCAAACCTTTTTGGTTTTGGGCCTGGTCTCATCAATAGATGGTAAACTAACAGGTTTATTGGGCACAATAGCTTGAGGTGAAGGAGATGGTGTAGAAGAGGAATCCTTTGGCTTGGATCTCCTTTTCTGGGGTTCAACACAGGGCCATCAAGTTGGTTAACTCTTCCCAACAGATGTTGAACCATCATTACCAGCTGTGTCTGATTCTGGGAAAGAGCTTTCAGCTCTTCAGACATATTGGTATTGGTGTTTGATGATGAGTTCTTGTGTTGCACCATCTTCTTTTGAGCAACCTCAGCTGTTGCCTGTTGCACTCCTTCCCTTTTAGATTTCTTTTTGGACATAGGAGTAACAGGATTTGATGCTGCTGGTACAAACTTGGACTCAAACTCAGTTTTCATTTTAGCCAAGTTTTCTTTAATTTTCTCCTTTTGTTTGAGTTTGGATCCCTTTTTGTACCAACAATCATCTGTGAGATGATTGAATTAGACCACATATTTCACATGTTTCTTCTTCATCTTCTGTTGATCATCAACTGAAGAAGATGAAACTACTGAAGACTTGCTTTCAGCAGTTTAGAAGCACTTTTTGCCTTCTTGTCAACTCCTTAGTAGGCTTCAAATCCTTCCTACTGACAGTTTTCATCTCTTCAGTGCTGTCAGTCATTGGGATTTGAACTCCAGATGTTATCCCCTGCTCTCCAGTACCCTCAGTACTTCTAGGGATAACACTTGGGTTGATCAACTCATTGATCATGTGAGTGTCAGCAGTTGAACCATCAATATCAGCTGATAGGTTCACAGAGGGATTACTACTGACTTCAACTACTGATGGTGCTTTATCAAGTAGTGAATCACATGATAGGTGGATTGGTCATTACTTTCTCCATCAGATTCTACTCCTGCTCTGAAGCAAAATCTGTAGGAGGAGCAGTGTGATTATAACCCATTCCAAACTTCACATTGGAAGCAGTTTGCTTACTAAGAAGCATTTCAAAGCCCTTGCAAGATTGTACCCATCGATCACACTCTACTTGGGTGACAGCAAGTATCTTTGAGGTCTTTGTACTTCTCTAAGAGTACATCCTCCCTAGCCTTATCATCAGAGATTTGGCATTTTAATTTATAAATCTCATCAGTTTTCTCTTTCAGCACAGACTCAAACTCAGCTTTATTTTTGGAAATTATGTTCTAGCTCTACATTTTTATTGATTAAAGCCACATTTGCTTCTCGAATAGAGGCAAATGCTGCTATGCAAGTTTCAGAACATAATTTGGCCTTAGCCTCAGAGGATACCTGTGATACCTGTGTTGAAGAGGTACTTGAGGAGGATCCATCAGAGGATTCCAAAGTCATGAGAGCTAGATTTCCAAAAGGATGCTCACCACCATGTTGACCAGCACCTGAGAACAGTTGTTCATTACCAGACACCATCATCTGGTAAGCTGCTCCAGTCAACAACTCCTGGTGTGAAGAAGCTGTGTTGTTGAAGTTGATTAGGTTGATGAGATTGGGATGGTTGAGGCTCAGGGAGTGCATGTGGTTGCTGAGCAGTGGGTGCTTGAACCTGGCCTGGTTGTGGCATGTAATAGCAGGGGTATGGATATGGCATTGGCCCCTGTGGAACAAAATATGCAGGAGATTGTGGTTGATGATGATAACCAGAATTGACAGGTTGTTGCCTCTGTTTTGTTGACTATTGCCAGGGAAAGTCACAAAGGTGCAGGAGAGTTAGATCCAGATGATCTGCATTCTTTTGCAAAGTGTCCAAGCCTGTGGCATTTATGGCACTTCAACTTACTCTTGTCAAAACCAACTTTGGTTTTGCCAGAGAGTCCTGGGAATTTCCTTCCAGTTCTTTTGTAGAACTTCTGAGATCTGATATTTATCAAGGCCATTTGGCTCAAAATATCCATCTCTTCTAAGTCATCATCAGCTATCCCCTTGAGATCATCCATGATGAAACATAGATTGTCACTATTACTACCAGCAGAAACTATCAACACTCACAAAGGCAGGCTCAGAAGTGTTTGTAGAAAATCAATATGCTCATCATACTGGCTTTCAGATGACGCATATTCTGACTCTTGATGTCCAATCAGGGCAGTGTTCCCTTGGACAAAATCCTCAGTAAGCTTGCCAGATGAAACCAATTTCCTTTTGCTATCTCTCTCTCAAATGTAAGCAGTTTCCATGAAGTTGGGTGAGAGATAGGCGATCAACATCAACATTTGAGCGTAGAACAATGGTATTGTGTTCCATCTCTCAGGCAGTGATCTTAGGAATCTATGGTTCATCTGACTCCTGGTATATTCATGTTTAACCATTATTCAATTCAGAGATTAAACATGAAAACCGCTCAATTGTTGAGTCAGAGTCTCACCCTTTCTATTAGAGAAAGTCTCATATTGTTGGGCGAGGATTTCCCTGTTGTTTGCTAAAACCTCATCAGTACCACCAAATTGTTCTTTGATGGCTTTCCAGAGGTCATGAGCAAACTCACAATGCAGAAGCCCAGAGTAAATCTCATTAGGAATAGCCATAGCCAAAATTCCATGGGCTTTTGCATCGATTTCAAACAACTTCTTGTCCTCATCGGAGTATTGCTCCTTCTTCTTTGAACCAACTGGTTTGTTTCCGGATCATTCACCATTGGCTTATGTGGTCCATGTACCACAGATGTCCAACAACCTGAGCTATTGACAGACAGGTGATGGAGCAATCTTCTCTGCCAAATGTTATACTCATTCCTCACCAAGATCGGAGGCTTGGTAGAGGATCCAGTATTGAAAGGATCATTCGAAGAAGTAGTCATTGTGGAAAATCAGACAGATTCAAGTAAAATCACAATAAATTTAGCTCAAAACCACACAGAACCTCAAATAAAACGGCCAGAAGCGAACACTCTCAATCTCTATAACAGATCCTTGCGAATTTGCTAATTCGATTAAACTTAGAGCGATTGAACAGTTTCAATGATCAATTGTTAGATCGATCAATGATTAACCTGCTCTGATACCATTGTTAGGATCTCGCCCTCTTGGTTTAATCGATAGAACAGATATAGCAGCGGAATAGCTCAGAATTAGACAAATTCAAGCAAGAACATTCGATATAAAGCGATAAAAGAATTTTGTTATAGAGAGAGAAATATCAGACAAAAGGAATATTGCATTAAGATTGTCGGCCTCAATGGCACGATTACAGGTGAGTCATCCTTCCTTATAAAGGAAAGAGTGACGTAGGCTGATGTCACTTGAAAGTGACATGTAACCGTTTGATAACTACTGATGTTTAACAACTACTGAAGATGTCAACAACTGACATCTTCTTACAAATGTTCCTAAGTGTTAAACATCTTATTTACAACTACTGAAAAACATAAAACTACTGATACTACAACAACTGAAGACAACCTCTTCAGTTGTTTACAAGTACTGAAAAGGAAACAACTACAGAAAAGTAAACAAACTACTGAAAGGAAAAGAAAACTACTGATGAAGAAAAACCATCACAACAACTGAAGAAGCCTCTTCAGCTGTTGTCATCAGCTGTTAACATCAGCTGATGTCTTCAGTACTTGAACATCGGACTTTGTCTTTCAGCTGTTGATCTTCAGTCTTTGTCTTCAGTACTTGTTGAAGTCTTCAGACTTTAGATCTTCAGCTGTTGTCTCAGTCTTTGTCTTCAGTACTTCAAAATACTTCAGCAGTTGTATTCTTCAGACTTTGTAGAACAGCTGATCAGGTCTTCTTCAGCTGTTGTGATGTCCTGTGGGACTTAGAGGTTTCTCTGATCAGGCTCATTGGTTCTTTTGGTCCAACAAACTCCCCTGAACCAATGCAGCCAAAACCTCTAAGTTATTGACGAATCCCACTTATTTTGCAGATAGATTGGTCTTTTTATCCTCTTGATCAGATGAGAAGTGACCCTTTTTCAGCACCGCCTGGGAAGAAAGTCTCTGATGATCTGTTTTGCATGATATGGTTGGGAGCTCTGTATTGGGGACTTGGACACCGAGCTGTTACCCAACCATGAGATCTACTTCTCGTGTATCAGCCTATATGATTCCCTGTGTAGCCCCTTAGAAACATGATCTGCTCATCCATTGTCAGCACCTCGGGCACACCATCAAATAGTCCTTCTCGGCCATACACTTCAGAGATGTACTTTTCTGTTTTCCATTCTTGAGCTCAACCGTGGTATTTGTCTGTAAGCAAACTCATCTGGATGAGTCCCTTCTAAGAGCAGGTTGAGCTCATCTTGTTTGAAGTTTTCAAGTCTTTTGTAAACCAATCCCTTCTTTATGATTTTATTCTCCAACACTTTTGGGGTGGTTGTTTGGCTTCATAAGCTTTCTTGAACTCTTCTACAATTTCCCAAGGGGACACTACAAGAACCACAGTGATGTCTTCGTCGACAACCCTCTTCACTTGGCCCTTGTATTTTGAAGGAATTTCTTTCTTGACAATCCTGTGTGCCACCCTAGGATCAGGCCATATCCTTACTTTTTCCCTTTGGTATTGAAAGGTATTAGCAAGGGTGTACAATCTTAAGACTTCTTTCTTCATGCTAATCATTGAAGAGGATGTGGCATATGCTTTGTCAATGCTTTTCAGCATTTCCTCATCATGTCTTTGCATCTGTTCCTCTTCAATCTTTATCATCACATCATGCATTTGAGAAGCAGGAGTGATGGACATTGGATTAGCCTTAGGCAAAGTAATAACTGCAGAGAGTGGCAGTCTGTCTTCATCCTCCTCTTCTTCTTCATCAGCCCTCAGTACCTTTCTTTTCTTTTGTCTAGGTACATCACTGGCAGTGGGTTTTGGGGGTAAAGGATTTGGTTTTGTGGGTTGGATGGTTGGTTTAGAGGGTAAAGGGGTTGTTTTAGTGGGTTGTGGAGGTAGTGATTTTGAGGATAGAGGCTTTTCAGACTGTTTTAGCATTTTGGCTGTAAGGGAGGCTTTAGTAAATTTTGTCAGTTCTTTTCGTTCCCAACCCCAGCTTCATTTAATACCTCAATCACTAAACCCTTGGAGTATGCTTCAGACGAACAAATCTTGGTGGTTATTGCCAAGATGTTGTCCCTGGTCCAGGCCCTTATTTCTATCAGAGATCTTCCCAAGTATTTGGCTATAAATCTAATCATTATCTCCAGCCTTTCTCTTTCTAAGGCATCATAACTAGCCCATCTTGAGTTGATCTCCTCTGTCTCCAACCTTCTGATCTCGGAGTCTAGTTGTTGGATGTCAAAACCCTGCCTATATAACTGATCAATGATTTTATCCATTGAACGGTTATGATTGGCATCAGCTTCTTTCACCATATCATTTAGCTCCTTCTCCTTCTCAGACTCTCCTTTCCTCTTTTGATATGTGACATGAAAGTCTTTTTGACTTTCATTCACTTCAGCTCTCTTCTCACTCTCCTTCTCTTCTCATGATCAAACTCAGTCTCCTCCGCACTTATAACAGCCAACTCCTTCTCATTTACCTTCTCTGATTCTTTCTCCTTCTCCCCATCTGTCCTCTTCCTTTTTCCTTTAACTGACTGACTCTCCCCCTTTTTGGTTGCATTGGGTGCAAGGGTTTGAGCAGTAGAAAGTGATTTGGTCACCAACTCCTCCACCAGGGGTTGTATTATTGTAGGAAGCCTCTCATCAATGGCTTTGATCACTATATCTGTGATCATAGGAGTGATGAGAGGTAGGGATTTTTGAAGGTTAGCAACTGATTGATCAGGATGGTTCTGTTCCTGAGAATCAGTGCCAAAAGCAGAGGCTGGTGGCTTGGAAGTATGTATTGGCTCAGTGTTTAGGGGACCTTCAGAAGAAGGTGCCATCTGTGGGTGTATTGTGGTGGCAGATGGACTTGCATCCTGAGACATCTTGGCCAGCAGCTCTTTGAGTCTGCTAACCTCATCCTCTAGGATGGTGTTTTGAGCAACTACATCATAGAAGAAGCTCAGGTCATCATCAGTTGATACTAAATCACCTGACCTCCTGACAGAGTCAGGATAAACATGCCTTGAGTGTAGATCAATTATAGCATGTGCCCTTTGTTCTTGGTTCTGGGGACTTCCAGCCTCAGGACTATGTCCTTCATCAGCTGTTGCCGCTGGTGAGGTCTTAGAGATGTTACCAACTGCATCCTGGTCATTTGCTGAGTCAGAAGCAGTGGCAGCCTCACCAGAAGGTCGCACCTCCTTGTCTACACCAGGAGATGGAACATGATAACCCCTGTGCTGTGGGTTGACAAAAGCATTGTGATCCTCCCCCTCAGGTGTTGAGGTTATCCCAGTAGTGATTGGTGTCTGGGTGGGGGGTGAGGAATGCAACTGCGTCAGCACTTTTGCAACAATTATTGTAGGGCTTTGAGGGGCGGTTGCATCAGGAGAGGGTGTGGAAGCAGTGTGCACCCGGGACGAGTGGTGCTCTTCAATGGTAATCCCCTCAAGTGAGGAGGATCCCAGCAGTGTGGCTTCCCTTTGAGTGGTTGCATCAGGTTCCTTTTGAGAGGAAACCTGAGCGGCTTCGGTTGGTGGAGTCATAGTCTCTACTGGGGGGTTATTTCCAGTAGAGATAACCTGCTTTGGTGCAGCAGGAGCATCCTCAGGGGACTCAACTCCCTGAGTAGCCTTCTTAGGCTTCTTCTTTGTGGGTTTGGAGGGGACTTGGATGTGGAAGTGGAGGCTGTGGGTTCCAGCTGCGTGGGTTTGCGCAGCTTGGCAGCCTGTATAAGAGTTTGGTCAGTGTTGTGTCGGGAGTATACCTCCGGCAATACAGCCAAAGCAGGGACTCCCAGACCAACTAGTCCCTCAGCAGAAAGATGATTCTCTATTATGGCCATTATAAACCGAGGATATAGTATCCAACGGTTAGAAAGTGGTTTTGTGGCCATATCCTTGATTTCAAGAAAAATTATTTCAGAAAAGTTTAGTGGTTCTTGTTCAAGGATAGAGAACAGTACCTGTTGCCATCTGGAAGACAGTTGATCCCAAGAAGAAGTCTTCGGGGCCAGGCAAACATTTACCATATGAAATATCAAGCGTTCAGCATCTGGAAAATGTTTCTTCAGGATGGTCGAAGCACTAAGATCGCCTTGATATCCATGTTGTCCAAATGAAAGATCAAGTTGGCGCTTAGGATATCCAACAGGGTAGGCAGCATCATCTAATAGTAATATCTGGCGGATGGTAGCAGTAGAGATGACCACCTTATGAGAGTTGATGGACGAATGGATAGATTCTCCATTAACAGTTGCATTCGTCCAAAACTGATGTAGCGAATCGGCATAAATGATTGGATTTAGGAGGAAAGCCGTTTTCAGTGGTGATTGGACCATAAGATGTATAGCATTATCGAATTTGGTCCAGAAGGGCGATTTAGTGAGGTACGCGACACAGTTGTGTCGAGGCTTGAGTTGCATGGTCGCCATTAATGAAGGTGAAAGATTTTCAGAGCTTTTGAAATTTTAGGTCGTGAAAGAATGAAAAACTCTGAAAGAGGGATCAGGTATATATAGGGTACGGGTTATGAAACGACTGAAGGTTTTGGTGTTAGTCATCAGTATTTGAAACAACTGATGACATGGTATTAACTTTCAGAGGTTTGAAACGACTGATGGTATTGGTGTGGTCAGCAGTTATAAAACAACTGAAGACATGGTGTTTACAATCAGACGTTGAAACAACTGAAGTCTCTGATTTAGGCATCAGTAGTTTTAAAAACTACTGAAGACAAGTTGGACTTCAGATGTTGAAACAACTGAGGACATGGTATTAGTCATCAGTAGTTATGAAACTACTGAAGACCCTGGTTGTGCCATCAGTTGTTGTAAACAACTGAAGACTTGGTGTTAGTCATCAGTAGTTGTGAAACTACTGAAGACATGGTATTGCTTCAGTCGTTTATGAAGAAATAGCAGTTTGTGAACTACTAAAGAGAGAGTACTCATCAGTAGTTGGCGTCAATTCATAGCTTTTCAGCTGTTTCATACTGTCCTCAACACTTACTCATCAGCCTTTTTGCTGTTTTCAGTTGTTTCATAGGACATCAGTACTAATCTGTTTCTACTGATTTCAGTAGTAACTACATCAGTAGTTTAGAACAGATAAAGTACAGTACTTAAAGCATTTAGCCTTCAGTAGTTTTAAAAACTACTGAGGGTAAAATAACTCATCAGTACTTATATGTGACATGGTTACCAATGATCATCAGTAATTACTGAGATCATCAGTAGTTGTCACTTATTCAAGCTGCAGCATACCAAGCCTTAACACCAGGTTGTGGAAAGTTGAACAATCCAAAGGCTTAGTAAAAATGTCTGCAAGCTCATCAGCACTAGGCACAAACATAGGATTAATTAGAAGTTTTGAGAAAACTTCTAAGGCCAATTTGGCTTTGGAAGATGTTAGGATCTCAGCCTCTTGGTTTAATCGATAGAACAGATATAGCAGCGGAATAGCTCAGAATTAGACAAATTCAAGCAAGAACATTCGATATAAAGCGATAAAAGAATTTTGTTATAGAGAGAGAAATATCAGACAAAAGGAATATTGCATTAAGATTGTCGGCCTCAATGGCACGATTACAGGTGAGTCATCCTTCCTTATAAAGGAAAGAGTGACGTAGGCTGATGTCACTTGAAAGTGACATGTAACCGTTTGATAACTACTGAAGTTTAACAACTACTGAAGATGTCAACAACTGACATCTTCTTACAAATGTTCCTAAGTGTTAAACATCTTATTTACAACTACTGAAAAACATAAAACTACTGATACTACAACAACTGAAGAACAACCTCTTCAGTTGTTTACAAGTACTGAAAAGGAAACAACTACAGAAAAGTAAACAAACTACTGAAAGGAAAAGAAAACTACTGATGAAGAAAAACCATCACAACAACTGAAGAAGCCCTCTTCAGCTGTTGTCTCAGTCTTTGTCTTCAGTACTGTTGAAGTCTTCAGACTTTAGATCTTCAGCTGTTGTCTCAGTCTTTGTCTTCAGTACTGTTGAAGTCTTCAGACTTTAGATCTTCAGCTGTTGTCTCAGTCTTTGTCTTCAGTACTTGTTGAAGTCTTCAGACTTTAGATCTTCAGCTGTTGTCTCAGTCTTTGTCTTCAGTACTTCAGAAATACTTCAGCAGTTGTATTCTTCAGACTTTGTAGAACAGCTGATCAGGTCTTCTTCAGCTGTTGTGATGTCCTGTGGGACTTAGAGGTTTCTCTGATCAGGCTCATTGGTTCTTTTGGTCCAACAGAAGATATTCCTTAGCTTGGTAAAAATTTGTTTCGGAAGAAAAATACTTAGAGTATTTTTACTTTAAAGATAGATTTTATTTCGGAAGATATTGAATCTCAGAAGTTTTATTAAGAGTGAACAAAGCTTCTGAGGCTTAATTTCTATCCAAAGAAAATTTTCCTTCAAAACATATAATTTCCTAGAAGCATTTTAAGATTCAGAAGATATATCAAAATTTCTTTCGAAGGTAAAGGTCTTATAAGTAGTTATTTCGGAAGATATTGAATCTTATAATTTTTATGGAATATCATATAAGTGATGATATAGACAACTTAAAACACACATATTTAAAAATAATCTTGAGTTTAGTTTAAGAAAATTTACTCAAAAGTAATCATCCTAATTGTTGATACAAGATACTTAATCTTTTCTCATTAAAATCTTTTATGAACAGATTAGTATATTGTTCACCTGTGTTAAATTTGACTAGTTTTATCAATCCTTTATCAAAAATATCTTTAATCAAATGATACCTGATGTTGACGTATTTTGTCTTTGAGTGCTGCACATGATTCTTTGTAATAGAGATACCATTGTTGTTGTCTACATGGATGAGAGTCTATTTGAAGTTGAATCCATAGTCCAGTATATGATTCTGAATTCAAAGCACTTAAGGATCCAGGCACACAACATTTTTTCTTGCATTGCTATAAGACTATCCTTCCACTAAGTACTTAACATCCCCCAGATGTAGACTTTGCAGTCATGTTGCAACAACCATAGTCAATATTTATATAGGTATACATATTGAAGTTAGAATTCCTTGGATACCAAAGGCCTAGTTTAGGAGCACCTTTAAGATATCTTAGAATTCTCTTGATAGCAACAAGGTGTGAGATCTTGAGGCTGGCTTAATATCTTGCACAAATACATGTAGGAAACATGATATCAGGCATGTTGGCTATGAGGTACATTAGGGACCCAATCATAGCCTTGCAGAGATGTTGATCAACACACTTCCCCTCAAGATCAAGTCAGAGAGTGGTTTCTTGTTATGGGTGTCTTTGCAACCTTACACTCAGTCAAATGAAATTTGGTAAGTATGTTTTGCACATAATTTGATTGGTTTATGAAGATGCCATAGTTAACATGCTTCAGTTGAATTCCTAGAAAGAAATTGAGTTCACCCTTGGTATTCGTTTCCAATCTATTATTCATCTATTTCTCAAATTCTTTGCACAACGTTGGATTAGTTGATCCAAAGCTAATGTCATCAACATAAACTCATTCCATGTCCTTTTAACAAATATTATTCCATCAATACTACCCTCTTGTAGCCATGTTGAACAAGGTACTGAGATAGTATCTCATATGACTTACTTGGAGCTTAATACGGACCATAGAGAGCTTTTTCAAGCTTGCAGACATAACCATGATGATTTGGGTCTGCAAAACTAGGTGGTTGTTTGTCATATAGTTCCTCATCAATCAACCCATATAAAAAGGCACACTTGACATCAAGTTGGTAGACCTTAAAATCCTTGGATGCAAAAAAAGCAAAGAATATCCTAATAGCTTCAAGTCTTTCTATCGGAGCAAAAATGTTTATGTAGTTAATCCCCTCTTCTTGTGTGTATCCTTAAACAACTAGTCTTGCATTGTTCTTGATGAAAAGTTCTCGATCATCTTTCTTTCTCCTAAGAATCCACTTGGTACCTATTATGGTATTCCTTTGAGAAAGAGAACATAGGTTCCAAACATTTTGCCTTTTAAATTGCAGCAACTCTTTCTACATTGCTTCAAGCTAACTTCCATCCTTAAAAGCCTAGTTGATCTTCTTAGGATAAACCTAAGATAAGAAACAATAGTGAAGACAAACATTTTTTTATCATGGGTTTGTCCCCTTGTTCTCATCCCTTTCTCAACATCTACAGTAATGTTTATAGTCGGATAGGGCTTGTGGATTCTCAGTTGAGAAATCACATTCAGATCTGGTGATTGAGTATCACCCACCAGATTAGCACACTTATGAAGAGAAACTTGATCCAATAAGAGTGTGACATCATTGATGTTCTCTTTCATGGAGTGGATCTTGGATCTGGATCTCCTGTTAATAAGCTACCTGTAGATCCTAAAACATCTTCACAAGATTTGTTAAAACAGTTGGTAACTAAATCAAGATCAAATAGCTAATCAGGACTAGAACTTTTCATGCTAGGAATATGCTCATTAAAGGTCACATTGGCTGACTTTTTAACTACTCTAGTTCTAAGGTTGTATATTCTACAATATTTAGCTTGGAAAGAGTATCCAATAAAATGTCCATAATCTGATTGCTCATCAAATTTGGCTATCTGATCTTTCATATTCATGATGGTGCAAGGGAATCCAAATGATCTGAGGAAACCAATAAGAGATTGGACCTTCTAAAGATCTTGCATCGACCCTATAACAGACCTCAGTACTTCAAAAGAATTCTTTTCTTCGAAGATTACTTTTTTTCCGAATGTAAGTTTTCACTTATCTTCTTCTTCACTTTGGAGCTTATAGAAGGTTTCTTAGTCATGTGGATAGTGCTTTTGGGATTGTAGGTGCAATCCTTAGCAAAATGAGAAGTACTACCACAAATGATGCATTCAGTTGACTTCCTTCCGGGTGTCTTCTTTTGAGAAGAAGGCTAAGCTTGATCACTTTCGACTTCCATCTTCATCGTCATAGATGATCTAGTAGGCCAGTTAGAGTGAGGCTTGCTCCTAGAACTTGATGGATCATGTTTTGCAGTAGTGATGCACATTTCATAAGCCTTCCTCTCTTGAGTAGGATAATTTGAACATGAAAAAGGACTCTTGGTACTAGAGTCCTTGGTTGAGTCCTTAGTCGTCACCACTTCAAATCCAGTAGAGATGAATACTTTTTTTCTAGGAATTGAAGTTGGTCTTGATCTCTTGGGTTTTCTTTGACTTTGTTTTGGGTACCCTGATCAAGTTCTTCCTTGTAGACTTTGTCATCCTTGGTTATTTTCTCTCCTCAGGAGAATAGTGACCCTTTTAAGGATGATCATTTTCACTCCCCTCAGATCCATCCTTCACTACCTCCTCTTCATCCTCATCTTCTTCTTAAATAGGGTCATTAAGAGGCAGCTCATTTTGACAAGTTTCACACCTTGGAGGTTTTACGAATAACAATGTGTATGGAGGAGCTATCTTACATGAACCCAATCCTTTCCTCTTCGGATAAAAACTCTTTGCATGCATGGATGAATATATGATGTCTTAAAGGCTTCCTCTTCAAGAACACATTTTATGCCTTAGCTTTGCTAATCACAAGCTCATCCTAGCATTTGTTAACTTGGTAATGAGATCCTTTATTAGAGTTTTATAATTTGTGTGCTTGTGTTTAAGAGTTAAGATGGTTTCTAAATCTTGTATTTTAAATTTATAATCATTTTCAGTCCTTTTAAACTTAGCTTTTATAATATATAAGGACTCAATATCAAATCTCACTTCCAAGTTATAGGACCTATACATACTTTAGAATTGCATTTAGGAGTACAAAGATGTTCTAATACCTCGAATTTTTTATGGTCATCTATCGGTGCTTAGTTGAGAGAAACATCTTCTATCTAGAAGCCCCAGTGAAAGCCTCCTTTTCAATAACAAGAACATGTTGTTTTGGTTGGCTATGCTTCTCATGTCCTGGAGTACCGTTACTGTAGTTTGGTCTAGTTTGTGCTTGGCCATCATTTGTCCTTAGTTCCTTGCACTCTCCAGTAAAATGTCCTATTTGGTTACAATTGTAACACATCGCCTTGCTTTTATCCTTCCAAAATTTCCATTGAATACATTACTAGGAAACTTTCTTCTTGTCTTCTTATAGAACTTCTTGGCCTTGCGAGTAAGAAAAGCTATTTGCTAGACTATCTCCATGTACTCCAGATAATCTGAATGGATACAATCTAAGTCTTCAAGGGTGAAGAGAAAGTTGCCACAACTTTCATCATCAAACACAAAGGCTTGAGCAATAGTTGTCTATTGGAATGGGCTCCTTTGGATGTAAGCTCTCCCTTTGTGTCTTATGGAAAGTGATGAAAGTACCCTTTGATGATGTTTTGGATCACTGCTATCTCTTTCAAGCATATAAAGGGTTGAACTCTGCTGTTTGTTGGAAGACATGCTATGGAATTTCTTGTTCATCTCCATCTAGTAGCCACTAAGGATACCATACAACTCCTTGAGACTAAGATTAGTGAGGTTTTCATTTCTCATAATGGCCACACAATAGGGAGTCCATTGTATTAGAACAGAGAATGTGAACTTCTTCACAATGTCCATATTCTCAAGTTTCAACAACAACACAATAGAGTATCCACAATCTCAACATACTGAAGTATTGTTAAGTCATGGTTTCACCTGATTTGTAGGTGAAGTTCTCAAACTGCTGCTTCATGAGGTCTTCTAATTCTTTAGCTTCTTAAACCTTTGATACATTAGCTTCATTGCATTCTAGAGTTGCTTAGTAGTTTGCACTTTTTGAAGCCTTTGTAGATAGAATTTGAGAGAAGTTTGGAGAGCGGTCATGGATTCTTATCACATCAATTTTCTTCCAATCTTCTTAAGAATAATCAATCATTTCCTTTGGTATCATCCCATCCCAGTAGTGGCGAAGAGGTTCTTGGGATGTTATGTCCTTTAATGATAGATTCCACTTTTTGTCTTTAGACTTGATAATCCTTCCATACTTTAGCACCAACTATCAAAATCATTAGGATAGATTAGTGGAGACTTAGTCATGGTATAGGTTTCCATATCAGCCTTTGAGATAGCTATCATTTGAGTTGATAACTGTTTGTGAAATCTTAAGAGATATAAGATGTTGAGATCTTATAATCAAGAGCTAAAAAGCTCTAATAACCAATTGTAGGACCATTGAAATAGGTCAATGCAATAATTTGAAAAGGTAGAGAGACTTAGAACACTTAGTAGATCAAATATGGAACCATTTAGGATGAAACAATGGACACAAGTAGCACGGACAATTAACAAGAACACTCAAATATGGTTTTCAAGAATGATATGTATTACTCTCAAGTTCTTAGAAGTGTTACAAAGCTTATCTAAAGATAAAACTACTGAGAGACTTATACATGAGGTAAGGGGCTTGGAATGATGTTTATCCTGATTAACTAGTTAAATTAATGTGTTTAAGAGCTTATATATAAAGTATTGTGTTGAATAAGTTAACTACGATGATTTGGTCTTTTGAAGGTTAAAGGCGACGATTTTACGGATTGAGAATGTATATGTTTGATAAATGAAGATCATGAAAAGATGAGATGAAAGGGATTCAATTACGAGAACATGGCCGCAAGGGGGAGGAAACGGAGTTCTAACGAAGAAGTTACGAAGAAAACAAGAATCGGACAAAGCGAATGGCCATGACCTACGGCGGAAACATGACTTACGGGGTATCAGTTCAAACGAAACAGAATGGCCCTAACCTGACTTACGGCAGAAAGCTGACCTAGGTACATGATGGATGAAATCACTTATAAGTCACCAAAATTAGGGGTTTAGGGGGACTTTTCACTCTAAACCGCCCCAAGGTTCCCGAACG
Source organism: Flaveria trinervia (assembly GCA_025506515.1). Lineage (NCBI taxonomy): Eukaryota > Viridiplantae > Streptophyta > Magnoliopsida > Asterales > Asteraceae > Flaveria > Flaveria trinervia. Next base: position 20,893,430 of record CM046445.1, read on the forward strand.
ACCCCAATCGATCAGGAGGCTTCCGGAGGCGATTTCAAGGCACAAGATCTTATTTCATCATTCGGTTTGAATCTTAATGTTAGATACCATGTTTACTTTTGTTTGAGTTGTTTTTCGTTTCCATGTTAGCTAATCCACCCGTGGATCTTTCCGGGTGGTAAGGTTTATACTATGACTTGTTCTGATTGTTTTTGTTAATCTTAAGTTTGAACATGGTGAATTAAACGAGTCACATATTAATCGTTTGAGATCTAAAATAAATAGGGTGTTTTATCTTCATCCAATGTTTTGTTCTTGATGTTTTAGATTTCTTTTATCTGTAAACGTCAATGTGGATGGGATTGGGTAAAACAACGTAGGGTATGATTTGGATAAGTGCGTAAGCACCTTCATTCAATCTAACTTGAAACGAGGTAATTCGGTTTGTCTATGTGACCGTTAAACTAAAAAAACAAGCCTGAGATAACCTGCACCCGGAGAGGATTACTTCTTGATCATTAGTTACAATCAATTTTACTTTTGATTAAAGTCCTTTTTTGCCAATTTAGTACGTTAGAGTATTTCAAAACTTATACTTTATGAGTAACCACATATTCCTGGGATCGACCCGACTTACCCTAGCTCTCTTAGGTTGAGTTTGGACGGTATAAATTATTTTTGATTAGGCTTGACAAATCATATAAAATGGAGCCATTAACTGGGAATTAGTGAGCAAAGTGTTCGTTTGATTCTCGTTTAGTTTGTTTCTTTATTTACTTTCTTTTTCATTTAGCTAGGTGTGCTTGTTGTGTGAGGTGACAGCTCATGCATGCATACCCCGTACGCAAGGAATAAGTTCCACTAACTTTGACCCAGAAGTTGAAAAGACTGCGAGAAACTGAGCACAAATCCCGTGCAAAACCCAATCATCAGGCAGTCAAAGAGTACAAGATGGAACCCCACCCCACCATCACCATTAACCCAACACCACTGACCAACCGCTTATCCACCACTGATAACCTCCACCAAACCAACCAAATGATCCATTACCATACCCAAATAGCAGCCACATGCACAAAAACTAATTGGCCAGACTATGTGCAGGATCGTTCAAGGGCTTGAACACAATTACAACACAACAACACAATGAGGAGATTAACTAAACGTTAATCAAACAGTGAACTAGGTAACCAAAGGTGATGCAGAGAACACAAGTAAAGCAAGAGACAGAACAAGAGAGTATAGTTTTCAAGGTAGCAGTATTGCTTTCTCAAGTTCTTTTACAAGTGTTACAAAGCATTATGAAAGATACAAGAACTTGGAATACTTATACTACAACCTACAGCCGGCTATACTATGAAAGCCAGCTGGATACAATTGACTAGACACTAACAAAATCAATTGTAGGATCAAAAGGCATATCTGCCTTTTGACCTTGTGACTATGACATGCCATAGCTCACATCCTTATACATTAAAAAAGGATAAAGTACATAAAGTGGAAAGTTTCAGACTCAAGACCTCAATGTACAGTTACCAAAAGCATGGACCTTTTCACCCTCTTGTAAGTTGGTGACTTATCAGAGACGCAGCGGAAAAGGTGCTTTATGGAACAGTACATCAGATAAAGCATGTGTACTAAAAGTCTTCGGAAGAAATCTGTCTTCATAGGTTGAAGCTTCGGAAGACTTTGTCTCTTCAAGCTTCGGAAGACTTCATGTTAGGCTTCGGAAGATATTGGTCTTGGCTTCGGAAGATATTACACTTAGAGTATTTTCTAATGCTTTGTGTAATTCTTCCGAAGCATTCTTCACTTCAGTACTTAGTGCATGTTGCTGAAACACTTAGGCAGTTTTGGGTTGCATCAGACTTCAGGAATCCTTACAAACTCCCCCTAGGCTGATGCTACCAAAACACTTAGAAGATCTTTAAATGTTTGTAGTCTTCAGAATAATCAAGACCATCCCTTTCTTCATTTGATGGTCAGGATCATCAAGACTCTCATAGTATCTTCTCATTTCAAAGAGATCATGCAGAGGTAAGTTGATTATGTCTTGCCATGAGTAGACATTTTCAACACCTTGATCTCTGATAACATTCCATCTTTCTGGATTGGTAGAGTAAGTCCAGGATAAGATGGGTGTCTCGGTTGCTAGAGGAGCCACTTGCATAGGAGTTGATTGGGCTGCCTCATCATGCACTTCCTCAGGTTGATCTGATTCACCTGGGGGTAGAGGTAGATGACTTTGGCTTCTTCTTTTAGTCTTTGGTTTAGAGGCCATTTTCTTCTTCCTCTTTAATGTCTTTAACTGAGAAGACTGGTCTGCAGCACCATGTTGATCATCAGTGTCTTTCTCAGTTGGGTGTTCCTCCCTCACAGGTTCAGAAGGAGAGGGAGTTTGACCCTGTCTTGGATCAGAAGATGAAGTTTGCTGAGGCTCAGCTGGAGGTTCTGGTTCAGGTGTCTCTGGTTGTTCAAACTTGACCTCCACTTCAGGTGGGACTTGACTTGGAAGAGAGTGCAAATCAATGAGTTCACCACTTTTAATCTTCTGCTTGATTACCCTTATATGCTCATCCATTGTAGATAGAGACATGGGACCAAGTCTCCTTCCGGAGAATCCATATGACTTCAAGAAGCTCATCATTCTTTGTCTGTCAGCAGACTTCTTTGCATTCTTTTGAATGATGGCTCTTGACTTTGCAGCTTCTTCCCTTAGCTTCCTTTTGGTTGTTTTTCTTTCTTTGACTAACTCAAGCTCAAGTTGCTTTAAGTACTCGAACTCAATGAAGTCATAGGACAGGGGAAGAAGTGTATTTGCCTGATAGAAGCCTGTGGCACTCAGGTAGTTTATCATTTTGATTCTATCCTCTCTTTATCTACCTGAGGTTCTTGTGGAGCCACATCTTCCTGTGCAGGACTTTCTTGAACTGGAGAGAGAGTGGGAGTATGCTTGTGAAGTCTTTTCTGTCTCCTCTCCTCTTTGAATTGGAGAAGTAACCTTGCATCCTCTTTCTCCTTATCTCTCTTGACACTTCCATGTCAGCCAGTTCATTCAACTCTTCTAAGGGGAGGGAGATGATTTCATCAACATCATAGTTCCTGGTCTGTAAATAATTAATCCTGACTGCCCTTTGTTCATCATTTTGAGTATTTGGTCTGGGGGCAGCCCTGATTGCAGCTTGCATGAATTTTGATGACCCAGAAGAACTTTCTCCCCTTAGCCTCCTTTTCCTCTCTCTCTCTTCCTCCTCAATTTCCTCAGGAGTCATTATCCTTTTCCCTTTGTCACCAACAGACCTTTGTGACTCAGGGTGGATTGAGGCTTGGCCTTCATTGCTTGGTGTAGCTTCCATGCTCTGGCCAGAGAGAGGCTGAGAGACACCTTCACCAGCAGGTGTCTCAGATGGAGTTTGGACCTCTGCAGCAGTTGTTGATGGTGAGACAGGGTCTCAGGTTCTGCCACTGGGCCTTCAGCCAAGGTTTCCCCTATGAAACTAATCTTAGGGTCCACCTCAGCATCCAGTTGACCGATGACATTGCCTGATTGCCTAAGTCTCCTTCTTAGAGAGAACTCTGCAAGGATCCTGTCTTGGATTCTTTGAGCCAGCCTGTCAGCTTGTCTAGATTTGCTTGGGTTGACAAGTGGCATGTTGACCAAATCCAGTCCTTCATAGAAGCTCAGGCTTTGGAACTGAAAGACTTCTTGTTGACCTTGAACTCTGTGAAGTATGAGGGCTCTTCTGTCATCATCATACCTCCATCTGATAATGTAGTTGCCAGTTCCATGTGGTGGAGATGAGACAGCCCTTGGTATACCTTCCTCAAAGAGACTCCTGATGAGAGAGTCTATAGAGTCCACATTAATGTGAACTTGAGGAAGTTGCTGAGAATGCACAACAGCAAGTGAGGATGGTGAGTCCTCTATGTCCATTCTCTTTGAAGAACTCCCAGGTTCTGTGGTTGTGATAACTTTCTCCCCCTTTTGGTAGCATCACCCACTTGCATAGGTGAGCTGGAGGATAAATCAGTCACTTCCACAGGTTCTTGTGTTCCTGGTTGAGCTCTCCTAAAGGTCTCTCAGCTAGTTTTCCTGCAGATATGAAATCTGGAGTTGCTGATCATTGACCCTGTTTTGCAGGGTAGTCACCTGAGATTCCAAGTGACTAACCTTAGAGACTAGATTGCATGTTTGTGACAATTGTTGTACCTTTAGTCTCAAATTCCCCTCATCTTCATCAGAAGAATCACTGGGGGATGAGAGGATTGGACCAAAGTCCTTCTCTCACCACCAGCTTGAGTTTCTTGGCTGCTGGTTTTCCTCTGCTCACTGGCAACCTCAGTTAAGATGCCAATGGGCTGAGTTGCCATGGTTGAGGTCTTAATGATGTAATCACTTTCAAAAGTGAGAGCCTCTTCCATATGGACATCCTGAACAGGTTCAGATGTGTCCACCTCAGTAATAGGTGACTGATGAGGGATAGACTGAGGAGAGTCAGAGGTACTCATCTCTCTTTGAGTAGGGGAGGAGAAGAGAGACTCATGGTACTCACTGAATCCTAAGTCTTCATCAGTGTAAAAGGATAGGTTGGGAATTGGTTGGTTTAGATCCAAAGGCTGGGGATGGTAGCTGTCCCCTGAAGGTTGTTCACTTGAGTGTGAGACTCAGAGTGAAGGCTTACAGTTGTTGGGCTAATGAGCTCATCAGGTTGAGCTTGAGGAACCTCAGCCCTGATAGGTAAAGTAATGGGAGTGGTTTGCTCCTCAGGAGAAGTGGGAGCTCTGGAGTCCACTTCTTCCTGTAAGGTTGAGTATTTGGGGGCCTGCACAGACTCAATAGCCTGAGCAGGGGTTCGTTGGGATTTTCTTTTGTAGGTGATGAATATTGGAGGTTGTGAAGAGGGTAGGAGAGCAGTAGGTGTGGGTTCAACACTAGCTTGGACTGCTATGTTGTCACCTTGAGCAATGAGCTCTAACATTTTTGGGACTAGGGCTGTTTCTACCCCTGAGAAGCCTACAGTTGGCTTCTTCATAATTTTAAAGATGCCGGCTTCATCTGTCCCAGTTTAAGAATATTGCCTGTTTCCCTCAACTGTGAGCCCAGTTCACAGTTAAGAATGTGTTGAACATATCTAGGAAACATGTAATATTCTAAGGAGTCTAAGTTTGCAAGTAAATTAGTATAAAAAAATTGTGAATACCTGAACTTGACCCCCTGAACCATCCCATGAACTATAAAGGAGAGATCCTCAGGAATCTGGTCCCATCCACCATGCTTGTTTGATAAGCTGTGGATAACCACATGGAGCAGGTATTTCCACTGGGATGAGACCTTCCCTTTCCTGAAGGTCTTTACAGAGAAATCTCCTTCATAGCCCATCTGCTCGAAGGAATGATTAACCGCTTCTTTTGGAAGAACACTTCACCTGCTTCATCATCCAGCTGAAGATGTCGGTTGATGATGGCCGGAGTGATGAAAATTGTTCTCCCCTGCACTGTGGCAGACAGTGCCTTCTCCCCATCCATAATGACCTCTTGGCAGGTCTTCCAGAATTCAAGCAAATGATCCTCATATAGAGGAGGATCAATGGTTAGGGAGGTGAAGTAGTGAGACAAAGACAAGAAACGGCAAACCTCTGAGAAATGAGGATCTTTGTCAGAGCATAACAGAGCAACCTGATTGTGTTGTCTGTGTAGCTGCATGGCAAAGTGAGGATCATTTCTGTGTGTAAGGTCAGCCATTGTGAGGTAGCTCAGAGATGAAGAGAAAAGAATGGAAGTAAATTTCAGAGAGAAAGCTTTGGGTTTTAGGTATGGAAGAAAAGCAGATGATAGAAGAGGGGGGAAACCGTTGGGTTTATATGAGAGAGAAGGATTTCAGATAAAGTTTAATGAAAGAGGATAAACTTTGAAATCCGTATGTCGGTCCCACCTCTGAAAAAGTAGTTTACCTTTTTGCTCAAAAAGTAGTTTTCTTGGAATTCGAAAAGCTTCCGAAAGTAATTTGTCTTCGGAAGTTTGATTGAAAAAGCTTCCGAAGCTAAAGTGACTTCGGAAGAATTTTCCTGAGAGTCTTAAAGATTTATGCTTCGGAAGAGAAATAAACTTTGGATGCTTTGTATAAGAATGAACAAAGCTTCCGAAAGTAATTTTTGCTTCGGAAGGAAAAAGTCCTTAAAAATGAATAAGTGTCTAAGTTGAGATTTTAAGCTTCGGAAGATAAATTTTGACTTCTTCCGAAGGTAAAATTTCTTAGACAGTCATTTATTTTGAAGACATATTTTTCTTCCGAAGGTAAAATGTTATCTTCCGAAGTGTCAGAAAATTTTCAAGAATCCAAGGAAAGTCTTCAAAAAGAGTTTTTCATTCAAAGAAAACATGAGCTTATGAAAGTGATGAACTAGACAACTTAGGACACACATATTTTAAGAAGAAATAATTAGAATTAGTTTAAAAAAAAATCTACTCAAAGTTAATCATCCCATAGCTGATATCAGATACTTAAATCTCTGTTCATCAAAGCTTTTGTGAACAGATCAGCATATTGTTCATCTGTGTGAACTTTGACTAGTTTAATTAACCCTTTTCATAGTTATCTCTTATTAAATGATACCTGATGTTGATGTGTTTGGTCCTTGAGTGCTGCACAGGGTTCTCAGTGATAGAGATAGCACTGTTGTTGTCTATGTGGATAGGAGTCTCTTTGAAGTTAAATCCGTAGTCTAGCATCTGATTTTGAATCCAAAGCACTTGAGCACAGCAGCTTGCAGCAGCAATGTATTCAGCCTCAGCAGTTGATGCAGACACACAGGTTTGTTTCTTGCATTGCCATGAGACAACCCTTCCACCAAGGAATTGACATCCCCCAGATGTAGACTTTGCAGTCATGTTGCAACCACCATAATCACTGTCTGTATAGGCATACAGATTGAAATTAGAATTCTTTGGATACCATAAACCAAGTGTTGAAGCACCTTTGAGGTATCTTAAAATCCTTTTCACAGTGATTAAGTGAGACATCTTAGGATTAGCTTGATATCTTGCACAAATACATGTAGCAAACATGATATCAGGCCTGCTAGCTGTAAGATACATAAGAGACCCAATCATAGCCCTGTATAAGTGCTCATCTACACACTCCCCTCAGATCTGGACCAAGAGAGTGGTTTCTGGCTATGGGTGTCTTAGCAGTCTTACAATCAGTCATGTTGAACCTCTTGAGTATATCTTGAAATACTTTGACTGACTTATGAAAATGCCATCTTCAACCTGCTTCACTTGAATTCCCAGAAAGAAATTAAGTTCTCCCATTGAACTCATTTCAAATCTATCTTTCATCAGCTTTTCAAAGTCTTTGCAGAGCCTTGAATTGGTTGAGCCAAAGATGATGTCATCCACATATACTTGAACTAGCAGAATGTCGTTCCTTGTCCTTTGATGAAGAGAGTTCCATCTATAGTACCTCTCCTGTAACCATGTTTACAGAGATACTCAGACAGTGTCTCATACCACTTCCTGGGTGCCTGATGCAGCCCATAGAGAGCTTTGTCAAGCTTGCAGACATAATCAGGATGATCAGGATCTACAAAACCAGGTGGTTGTTTGACATAAACCTCCTCATCAATCACTCCATATAAGAAAGCACACTTTACATCAAGTTGGTAGACCTTGAAGTTCTTGGATGCAGCAAATGCCAGGAATATCCTAACAGCTTCTAGTCTAGCTACAGGAGCAAAGACATCAGTGTAGTCAATCCCTTCTTCTTGTGTGTATCCTTGAACAACTAGTCTAGCCTTGTTCTTGATGATGATTCCTCTATCATCCTTTTTATTCCTAAAAACCCATTTGGTTCCAATGGTAGTCTTCCCATGAGGAAGAGGACAAAGGTTCCAAACTTTCTGTCTTTTGAATTGAAGCAGCTCTTGTTGCATAGCTTCAACCCAACTTCCATCCTTTAGAGCCTCCTCAACTTTCTTTGGCTCTAACTGGGATAGAAAACAAGAGTGAAGACAAACATTTGCTTCATGGGTTTGCCCTCTTGTCTTTACCCCGGAGATAACATCTCCAATGATGTTTGTAGTAGGATGAGACTTGTGGATCCTTAGCTGAGGGATCACAGCAAGTTGCTGAGATAGATCCAAATTTGAGAAATTTAGATCTGGTCTTGAAGATTGATCCTCCACATTATCACACTTATCAAGATTAACTTGATCCAATGAGTGTGTGACATCATTGATGTTATCATCTATGGTATGGTTATTAGCATCAAGAGATTCTTGATCACTTTCACCATCACCATTGTTATCTTCTGCAATTGAGATGTCTTTATCTGGTTGAGAGGCCTCTGAACTGGAATTTGAAGGCATGCCAGATGTATCAGCTGGATTTGTCATTGTTGTGCTGATAGAAACCTCATTTGCTGAAGTAGTTCCAACTGGAGCTGAAGGTCTTCCAAGCTCAAATCTTGGATCAGGATCACCTGTATTTAAATTTTCTGCAGATCCTGAAACATGCTCACAAGATTTATTAAAACAGTTGGTAACTAAATCAAGATCAAATAGCCAATCCGGACCAGAACCAGCCACACTGGGAGTGTGCTCATTGAAAGTCACATTGGCTGACTCCTCAATGATTCTAGTTCTGAGATTGTATACTCTATAAGCTTTAGCTTGAGAAGAGTATCCAATGAAGTGTCCATCGTCTGATTTCTCAGCAAACTTGGCAACTTGATCTTTGGTATTCAAGATGGTGCAGGGACATCCAAATGACCTGAGAAAACCAATGAAAGGTTTCCTCTTGTGCCAAAGTTCATAAGGAGTCTTACCATGTGTCTTAACTACTAAGACTCTGTTTTGCACATAGCAGGCAGTATTAACTGCCTCTGCCCAGAAGGTGATAGGCAGTTTAGAGTCAGACAACATAGTTCTTGCAGCTTCAATAAGTGTCCTGTTTCTCCTCTCAGCAACTCCGTTTTGCTGAGGAGTCCTGGGAGCACTGTATTGTCTTGTAATACCCTTTTCATCACAAAATGTATCAAGGATTTGGTTCTTGAATTCAGTTCCTTGATCACATCTTATGGTTTTGACCTTGTGATCACATTGATTCTCAATCTTTAAGATGAAATTCTTTAGAATCTCAGGAGTCTCATCTTTAGTTCTAAGAAAGAAAACCCAAGTGAATCTTGTAAAATCATCTGTGATCACTAGACAGTATAAGGTCCTTCCTAAACTCATTACACTGGTGGGGCCAAAGAGATCCATATGTAATAAGTGTAGGGGAGTAGTGATGGAGTTCTTTCCTTAGGCTTGTGAGATACCTTGTGTTGCTTCCCTTTCAGGCATGCAACACAATGATCATCACTTGTAAACTCTTTCTTTGGCATTCCAGTTACCAGATCATGTTTGATTAATTTATTCATATTCTTAAAGTTTACATGGCACATTCTTTTATGCCATAGGAAAGACTCATCACTATTTGCTTTAGATAGAAAGCATGAAACTTCTCCAGAGGGAGATGTTTCTTGCAAATCCATCTTGTACATGTTCCCTTTCCTGGGGGCTCTGAGCAGAATATGCTCATGAGGAATGACCACTCCAGGTTTGAGAACAATGCACTCATGCTCAGTGAAGAGCATGTTATGACTCTGATCACAAAATTGAGATACACTCAGAAGATTGTACCCAAGCTCCTTAACAAAGTTTACCTTCTCAATGCTGAGCTTACCATTTGTGACCTTGCCCCTTCCATAAATGTAACCACCTTCATTTCCTCCAAAAGCAACTGGTCCTCCATCAATTCTCTCAAAATTATGAAGTAAAGACCTATCGCCTGTCATGTGCCTGGAACAGCCACTGTCAATTATCCAGACATTCTTGTTTGTCTTGAGCTGTTCCTGCACAAAGAAAATGATTAGTTACATTTGGAAACCCAAGCCTTACTTGTCTTGGGTTCAGTAAGTGTAATAGAAGGTAATGCAACAGTAATAGATCCTATGGTTGTACAGAGGGATCTTCGGCTGTTGTTGATGGAGAAACCTCAGTCATTTGGTCTTTCTTAGACTTCCACACCACCTTTGGAGTCTTGGACTTGACCTTCAAAACCTTAGAAGCTTTTGGAGCTTCACAAGTTTTAATGACTGATACTTCGGAAGAATCTACAGTCACTGCAGTAGACTTTAGTACTTCGGAAGAACTCCTTTCTTCCGAGACCAACTTTGCTTCCGAAGGTAATTTTCCATTTACCTTCTTCTTTGATTTGGAGCTTCCGAAGGAAACAGACTTTCCTTCCGAAGCTTGAGACTTCTTGAGATTCTTTGAAGTCTTTGTATTGGTCATGTGGATAGTACTTTTAGGATTGTATGGACAATCCTTGGCAATATGAGAAGTACTTTCACACATAACACACAGCATTTTCTTCTTCAAAGAAATCTCCTTTTGAGAGCAAGACTGGCCTTGGTCACATCCCTTTTTCACCTTCATCTTGGTAGATTCAGATACAGTTCCCTTGGGCTGTGAACTGTTCTTGGAATTTGATGGTCCAGGCTGTGCAGCAGTGGTACACAGCAGCTCAGTCTTCTTCTTTGTACTGAGATGATTTGAACATGAACCAGAACTCTTGGATAAGAGGCTTTGGTGGATGTCTTCAGTCCTTATTGCTTTGAAACCTGCAGAGATGAACACTTGTTTCTGCTTAGCATCAAAGGTAGCCTTGATTTCTTGAGCCTTCTTTGCTTTCCTTTTGCTCTTCCTGATCAAGTTCTTTCTCTTGGACTTGGTCATCACAGTTAATTTCTTCTCCTCAGAAGGATAGTGGCCCTTGGAGGAATCCTCTTCTTCACTCTTCTCAGAGGGATTCCTCACTATCACTTCTTCATCATCCTCACTTACTGGATCTATGAGAGGAAGCTCATCTTCACAAGTTCCACACCTAGGAGATCTTACAGACAAGATTGTGTGTGGAGGAGCTATCTCATTTGATCCCAGTCCCTGTCTATTTTGATAACAAACCTTATTGTGTAGGGATGAGGATATCATGTTCTTGAAGGTCTCTTCTTCAAGAACACTTTTCTCTGCCAGGGCTTTGCTGATCACAAGCTCAGCCTGGCACTTAGTCAACTTAGTGATGAGATCTTGGATCTGAGTTCTAAAATCTGTATGTTCATGTTTTAGTACTGAAATAGTTTTCTCCAAGTCTTCTATCTTTAACTTGTAATCATTTTCAGACTTTCTAAAGTCAGATTTTAATATGTTTAATGACTCAAGATCAGATCTCATCTAGGTTGTAGGACCTGTATCTATTTACTTTAGCAATGCATTCAGGGAGCAAAGATGTTCTAATACCTTGGCTTCATCATGATCAGCCATCAATGCTTGGTTTGGAGAAGCATCCTCCACCTGAAAACTCCAGTCAAATCCTCCCTCTTCAACAGCAACCGCAGCATGTTGCTTTGTCTTCTCAGCCTGAGGGGTATTGTTGGTGTAGTTTGGTCTGAGTTGTGTTTGACCCCCATTTGCTCTGGGTGCCTTACACTCCCTGGCGAAGTGACCCATAAGGTTACAATTGTAACACTTAACTTTGCTTTTATCCAGGCCAAACTTACCACTGGTAGCATTGCTTGGAAATTTTCTTCCTGTCCTCTTGTAGAACTTCTTGGCTCTGTGAGTGAGAAGAGCCATCTGCTGAACTATCTCCATGTATTCCAGGTCATCTGGATGGATACAGTCTAGATCTTCAAGAGTGAAGAGATAATTTCCACAGCTTTCATCTGCAGACACAAAGGCTTGAGAAGAACTTGTCTCTTGGAATGGCTTCCTTGAGTAAAGTTCTCCCTTGGTGTCTCCGGGAAGGTGATGAAAGGACCCTTTTGTGAGTTGTCAGGGTAGCATAGAGATGATGTTGGGGTTCTATGCTGTCCCTTTCAACCACATGAAGGGCTGAACCCATTTGATTGTTAGAGTTGCCAGATGAACCTTGTAAGTTCATCTCCATCTGGTATCCACTGAGAATCCCATATAACTCTGTCAGAGTAAGAGTTTTAAGGTTCTCAGTCCTCTTGATTACCACACAATAGTGTGTCCATTGCCTAGGAAGTGAGGACATGAACTTCCTTACAATGTCTCTGTTCTCAAGAGGAACTCCTCCATCCACAAGGGTATCCACAATCTCAACATACCTGAAGTATTGTTGGGTCATGGTTTCACCTGTTTTAAAGGTGAAATTTCAAACTGCTGCTTCAGAAGATCTTTCTTGTTCTCCTTGGCTTCAGAGGAGCCTTCATACATCAGCTTCAGTGCATCCCACAGCTGTTTAGCTGTTTTGCACTTCTTAAAACCTCTGTACACAGAGTTTGGGATAGCAGTCTGAAGAGCAGTCATGGCCTTCCTGTCAATCTCTACTCTTTTCCTATCTTCATCTGTAGTAGTTGGCCACATCTTTAGGAATCATACCAGCACCGGTAGCAGAGGGGGTGCTAGGTATGAAAGGTCCATATTCAACAGATTCCCACATTCTTGAGTCAAGAGACCTGATGAAGCCTTCCATCCTCATGCACCAGGTGTCGAAGTCATCAAGAGTGATCAATGGGGATTTGTTCATGGTTCCAGTCTCCATATCAGTCTTTGAGATGGAAGCCATTTGAAAAGTTTAGTTTTTGTGTGTGTGAGGGATCTTAAGATGGTTAGATCTTATATCACGAGCCTGAATGCTCTGATACCAATTGCAGGATCGTTCAAGGGCTTGAACACAATTACAACACAACAACACAATGAGGAGATTAACTAAACGTTAATCAAACAGTGAACTAGGTAACCAAAGGTGATGCAGAGAACACAAGTAAAGCAAGAGACAGAACAAGAGAGTATAGTTTTCAAGGGAGCAGTATATTGCTTTCTCAGTTCTTTTACAAGTGTTACAAAGCATTATGAAAGATACAAGAACTTGGAATACTTATACTACAACCTACAGCCGGCTATACTATGAAAGCCAGCTGGATACAATTGACTAGACACTAACAAAATCAATTGTAGGATCAAAAGGCATATCTGCCTTTTGACCTTGTGACTATGACATGCCATAGCTCACATCCTTATACATTACAAAAAGGATAAAGTACATAAAGTGGAAAGTTTCAGACTCAAGACCTCAATGTACAGTTACCAAAAGCATGGACCTTTTCACCAACTCTTGTAAGTTGGTGACTTATCAGAGACGCAGCGGAAAAGGTGCTTTATGGAACAGTACATCAGATAAAGCATGTGTACTAAAAGTCTTCGGAAGAAATCTGTCTTCATAGGTTGAAGCTTCGGAAGACTTTGTCTCTTCAAGCTTCGGAAGACTTCATGTTAGGCTTCGGAAGATATTGGTCTTGGCTTCGGAAGATATTACACTTAGAGTATTTTCTAATGCTTTGTGTAATTCTTCCGAAGCATTCTTCACTTCAGTACTTAGTGCATGTTGCTGAAACACTTAGGCAGTTTTGGGTTGCATCAGACTTCAGGAATCCTTACACTCTGCCACCTCAAAGAAAATCTAATCCTAACCAAGGCAGAAACATACCAACATGACTCCAAATAGAAATCTAAGACAAACAAAGGGGAGGTAATCAGGTTCGAGGAGGACCCTATCGAGACAGGTGAGTATCATACTTGGGAGGATGACAAGATGGACGAAAGAGTGATGGGTATGAAGAGGATTTGGCTCTTGAAGATGAGGCGTAACCAATGAACCAAATAATAATCGAGGGTCGGTATAGACAGAATGAACAACCAAGGGCAGCAAAAGGCAGAAATCTGGGCCGAGGTCCAGGTTTGAAGGGCGAGAGTCAGTCCTTGTGTTGGAACATATATGTATATGTAGTGTGTCCGAGCTTGTCGAATAGTTTAGCTTAATGTTATACACCTGATATGTTATAAAAACATGAAATGGGGTCATTCCAGGAGCATTGCGAATGAGACTCAGTCGTACCACTTAGCCATGCAAATGGACGTCGTTGCAACTGAGAGGATGCGATGGGGACATTCGTAAGACTGAACCTTAAGTATGTCCAGTCGTACGATGGAACATAAGCATGGTCCAGTCGTACGATGAACCATATGCATGGTCCAATAGCATGATGGGCCTAGTCGCATCTAATATGGGCCGAGGCCTATATATACCAGTTTCAATGTTGTAGAGAGAAAAGGATTCCTAAGGGGTTGAGAGAAAGGTGTGCTCGGGAGCCTAGGGCTACAGGATGAGAGGGGAGATCATGCCGATCTTCCCCTTGCCCAGAGTCTTGATTCTTATGTTGTAACGAGCTTGTAGTCATTAGGTTTTATCAATGAAACCATTCAGTTATAGTTCGTATTATTGTTTGACTTTTGGTTTTGTGCTGTTGTTTATCCTTCCATGAAGAACATGCTAAGATGTTTTTATCGATCCGGAAAAACCGACTTCACACCTTGGGAAATCAAACCTCGGGTTTCAACCACACCAAGCTATAGTTCAAGGGGTTGATAGCCATTCCACCCCACCATAGCTGGAGCTGCATCACCTATAGTCAGGCCGCAAGTGAAAGGGAGGTCATTCGAGATTAGATCCAATAGTTTTGCTATTCTTCCAGAGTTTCATGGAGTATCCAGGAAGAACCTTATCTGCCTTAATGTTTTAGTGCCATCTGTGAGACCATTGGGGCACAAGGTTTCACACTAGAGGAAGTGATGTTGGTTCTATTCTAGTTTACATTGAATGGATGCAAAAAGAATGTTCCATTCACTACCTGCTACAGCATTTACACTTGGGAGCAAATGCGTAGGCGTTCTTAGAAGAATACTATACACCATAGAAACAAGTGAGCCAGACTACCGTTCGTACCTTCAGTCAACAACAGATGAGCATTTCATAAGGCTTGGACAAGGTTCAAGGAGTTATTAAGAATGTCCACATCACAACATTCCCCAATGGGAGTTGATTCTTCCTTTTATGATGGCTTATCTGCTGAAGATGTGAGAGATGTGAATTCAACAAGTGCAGGAACTTTCATGACTATACTGAGGATGATGACTGGGAGCTACTGGAATGGATGAGTATACACTCAAAAAGACAAGCTCAGTCTGTAGGAGATAGGAATGTGGTGATGATGTGGATAGAAGAGCTTCAAGGTTGGGTCAGTCAGCAGGTAAGGCTACAGTAAAGGCTAACGTTCTTTTGTTATATGTCAGGGATGTGGTGAAGCTGGACACACGCTGCAAGAGATTGTCCAGAGTTTGATGAAGGGTTGGAAGAAGTGAATTATGGCAGGGTGATAGGCGACCATACAACAACAACACCAATAATACACCTATCACCCCGGTTTGAGGAATCACCCAAACCTCAGATATGGTAACCTAGATAACCAATTAAACCCAAACTTTCAAGGTAATTCACATCAGCAATATCAAAATAGGTCAATGGGTCAAAGTGGTCAATACAATCAGGGGAATTATAACAAGGGTGGTCAGAAGAACTACCAGAATAATCAAGACCAGGGTGGATCGGGAGGAATGCAAAGCCATCAAATAGGGAACTTCTAGAATTTATGAAGGAGATGAAGAAATCTAATAAAGTGAGAGACAAGATTGTTGAGGCTTTATCCAAGCAAGTTGGTCAACTAGCAAAAGAAGTGGCAGCTCTTAGGAAAGATCCGGGCAAGCTACCGAGTGATACGATCATAAATTCACAACATCAAGGGACAAACATAAAGAACATGAAAAATGTCCACATTAATTCAGTTAGTATCCTTCCTATCTGAAATATCACTAAGATTATTCTTTTTCAAATCAAGTTGTAAATAAAGTCGATACAGCAAAAGGGAAGACCCAAGAGCACCTATCATTCCAATCAAAGTAGGGAAGTTCAAGATAAAGGGCCCCTCTTGCATATCGGGAAGTGTAGTATCTTGCCTGGTGCGTTATATGATCAATATATTTGGCCCTTTACAGGAGGTTGACACCACCATGGTGTTAGCTGAATTGACTTGCAAACATCCTCGAGGGATGGTAAAAGATGTGATGATCAAGTTTGGAGACTTCCACTACCCGGTGACTTTATGGTGCTTACTATGTACCAGTGAAAACAAACGAGCAACAAAAAGTTATTTTAGGTCGACCATTTTTGGCAACTACAATGCTCAATCAACAGTCGGGATGGAACAATTGATATGACATGCGAAACATGTAAGTTACGTTTTGAGTGTTTTCAGTCAATCACTTACTTGTTAATGACAAACTTTTTGATGCAAATGTGACTAACGTGTGTGTCCTCCCTACATCTCACATGTAAGCGAGTACATAACTTTTAAGAATGGTTTTAAGTATGATAGGATAAGCAGGTAATTTGAAAGAGTTTGTAGATTTAAAAGAAAATAAAGAGCCGGTGATAAAGATGGTGACAGGATCAGCGATCACAGTTTGATGTATTAGAGTTAAAGCAGCGGAAAATAGAACAAGAATTAGACAAATTGTAGCAAGTAATCGATACTTGTATACATTAAGAGCAATACGGTTATAGTGAGAGAATATTATTTCTGATTCAAGGAATGTTTATAGATATAGAATATTTCTAATCAAATCATTCATATCATTCGTCATTCACATATTACAATAGGTTGTCACTCCTTATATAGAGTGCACAATCACTGCTGTTATCACGGAAAGTGACAACTGGCAGATCTATTACAAAAATAACTAAATCTTAACAAACTACTGAAATGTTTCAACTACTGAGAACATATCAGAGTGTTAAGTGCAGAATATAAAATACTATTAAAAACTACTGAAACTACAAGACTGAAGAACAAGCTCTTCAGTCGTTTTACAAAACTACTGAAACATAAAACTACTGAAACTAGAAATATAAAACTACTGATATCACAACTACTGAAGAAGTAGTCTTCAGCAGTTGTGACAAACTACTGAGGCTTCAGTACTTGATCTTCAGACTTTGACCTTCAGGTGTTTCATCAGCTGATGACTTCAGTAGATGTCATCAGCTGATGTCTTCAGTCTTTGTCTTCAGACTTTGTACATCAGTTGTTGATCTTCAGCACTTGTAAACTCTTCAGCTGTTTGTACTTCAGTACTTTGGTCTTTCAGCTTTAGCACTTGTGTTCTTCAGGTTCAGCTTTAGTACTTGCGTTCTTCAGCTGTTCAGCTTCAGTACTTGTGTTCTTCAGCTGTTGTACTTCAGCACTTTAGTTCTTCAGCTGTTGAAGTCTTCAGCACTTGATCTTCAGCTGTTGAAGTCTTCAGCACTTGTCAAACTGCTGATGAGGCTTCAGCAGTTGTTGTGATACCATGTGGGACTTAGAGGTTTTCTGATCTTGGCTCATTGGTTCTTTTGGTCCAACAACTCCCCCTGAACCAATACAGCCAAAACCTCTAAATTATTCATTATCCCACTTATTGTTGGCAAAATGTTGGTCTTTTTCCTTCTTGATCAGTAGAGAAGATGATCCATGTAAGCTCCGGCCTGGGAAGAAATCTCAAATATTTGTTTGGCAGGGTATGAATGGGAACTCTGTTTTGGGGAACTGGACAGAGAGTTGTTATCCCATTCATGAGATTTACTTCCCCATAATGAGTCTGTATGACTCTCGAACATAGGCCTCAAGGAGAACAACTTGTTCCTCCTGAGAGAGTTCTTCTACTCCTCCTTCGAAGAAGATCTCTGGACCATAGTACTCTGATAAGTACTTCATGGTCCTGCCATTTTTCAGCTCCACCGTAGTTACCTCCCTATATACAAATTCATCAGGATGATTGCCTTCAAGGAGTAACTGGAGCTCATTCTTCTGGATGTCTTCAAGTTTTTTTATATAACAACCCCTTCTTAATCATCTTGTTTTCTAGTAAAGCTTGAGGGGTCTTCTTTGCTTGGTGAGCTTTCTTGAATTCATCAATGATTTCCCAAGGTGAGACTACAATGGCCAACATGATGGTAGAATCTATTGTTTTTCTGACCTGGCCATTGTATCTGTGTGGAATAGTTCTTTTATGATTCTAGAACTCACCCTGGGGTCTGGCCATACTCTCACTCTCTCCTTCTGATACTGAAAAGTGTGCCTGAGAGTGTACAACCTTTGAGCATGCCCTTTCATGGCTTGAATAGATGATGACTGAGGAATTCCTTGTCAACCATCTTCAACAGTTGCTCATCGTGCTGTTTCTGCTGTTCTTCATCTTCTATCTTGACTCTGACCATTTCCCTTTGAGAGTCAGGTGTGATCATGGGTTGACTTCGGGATTTTGGTAGCTTTAGAACAGCAGTGAGTGGCAGACTATCATCTTCATCCTCCTCTTCTTCTTCTTCTTCCATCCTCAGCACCCTTCTCCTCCTTCTAGGTGCATCACTGGATGATGGTTGGTTTGGTGAAGGAATTGGTTTTGAAGAATGAGGATGTTTGGATTTTGGCTTAGAGATTGGTTGGGAAATTTGAGGGGTAGGCTCTGTTTGAGTGGGTGGAAGGGAAGGTTGATCCAGCATCTTTGTAGTAAGTTTCGCCTTTGTGAGTTTAGCCATCTCAACCTTTTACCAGCCCCAGCCTCATCAAGGGCTTCCACAATAATCCCTTTGTTGAATTGCTCAGACAGACAGATTCTGGTGGCTATAGCCAGAATACTGTCCCTGGTCCACGCGCGAATCTCCATTAACAATCTTCCTAAGTATTTTGCAATAAAGCGGATCATTATTTCCAATCTCTCTTTTTCCAGAGCATCATACCCAGCCCATCGGGTCTGAATCTCTTGGACTTCCAACCTTCTGATCTCACTATCCAATGCGGTTGTATCAAACCCCTGCCTGAAGAGTTGTTCAATTATTTTATCCATGGATCGGCTGTGTGTAATGTCAGCTTCTTTTACCAGCTCTTCCAAGGATTTGTCTTCAGCAGTATGATCATCAGCACTTTTCTTTCGCTTGTAAGTGAGCAGAGGTTGCTTTTCTTTCTCCTCCTCTTGGGCTTGCTTCTCTTCCTTCTTTTCCTCTTCTTTTCTTTCACTGCAGTACTCTCCCCCTTTTTGGATGCATTGGAGGAAGGGGTTTGTACCGCAGAAAGAGTCTTTTGTACAACAGCATCAATCAAGGGTTGTAAAGTAGAGGAAAGCCTCTCATCAATGGCTTTAGTCACAATATCAGTGATTATGGGTGTGATGAGAGGGAGGGAATTTTGAAGTACAGCACCTATTTGCTCAGGAGGGTTCTGTTCCTGAGAATAGGGCCTGAAGCAGAGGCAGGTGGTTGAGTTTGGAGTGGCTCGGTGTTTGGGGAACCTTCAAGTGAAGGTTCCATCTGTGGGTTGGTAGAGGCAGATGGTCTTTCTCCTTGTGAGAGTTGGTCAAGTAGGGTTTGCAGCCTACTGACTTTCTCTTCAAGGATTGTGTTCTGGGCAAGAACATCGTAGAAAAAGCCCAGGTCATCATCAGCCGAAGCTGAATCATCTGACCTCCTGCTTAGAGCAGGATTTACATGCACTGGGTGTAGACTAGTTGTTGCATGTGCCCCTGTGCTTGGTACTGGGGACTTCCAGCCTCAGGACAATGTCCATCATCAGTTGTTGCCTCTAGTGAGGTCTTAGCAATGTTACCAGCCTCATTCTGATCATGTGCTGATTCAGAAGAGGTGGCAGCCTCACCAGAAATTCTAAGCTCCTTATCTACACCAGGAGATAGAAGTGGTAAACCCCTGTGCTGTGGGTTCTCAAGTGCACTGTGTTCCTCCCCCTCAATTGTAGAGATGTTCCCAGTAGTAAGTGGTTTCTAGGGAGGGGGTGAAGAGTGCAGTTGAGTCAGCAGTTGTGCAACTATTAAAGTTGGGCTGTGAGGGGCGGTTGTTTGGGGTGAAGGGATAGAAGCAGTGTGCACCTGGGGAGGTTGGTGCTTTTCAATGGCAATCTCCTCAAGTGAGGAAGATCCCAGATATGTAGGTACCCCTTGTGTGGTTGCTGCAGGCTCCTGTTGAGAGGAAGCCGGAGCGGCTATGGCTGGAAGAGTCATTGTATCCACTAGGGGGTTGGACTAGTGGATATATCCTGCGTTTGTGGTGCAGGGGCATCCTCAGGGGACTCCATTCCCTGAGTAGCCGTTTTGGGTTTCTTTTTGGTGGGTTTGGTGGGGACTTTTGATTTGGAGGTGGTGGCTGTGGGTTCCAGCTGCGTGGGTTTTCGCAGCTTGGCAGCCATTTTGAGTGTCTGGTCAGAGTTGTGCCGGGAGTATACTTCCGGCAGAACAGCCGTAGCAGGGACTCCCAAGCCAACAAGTCCCTTAGCATTAAGCTGGTTTGTAATGATGGCCATTATGAACCGTGGATATAGTATCCAACGGTTGGCAGTTAGTTTTTGAGCCATATCCTTGAGCTCCGAAAATATTATTTCTGAAAAGGTTAGCGGTTGTTGCTCAAGAATAGAATACATTACGTGCTGCCATTTTGTCGACATTTGATCCCAAGACGACGTCTTAGGAGCCAAACATACATTCACCGTGTGAAAAATTAGGCGTTCAGCGTCATGGAAGTGTTTCTTCATGATAGTGGAGGCACTGAGGTCGCTTGATATCCATGTTGGGCAAAGGATAGATCTGTGGTGCCCTTCGGATATCCAACAGGAGAACTAGCATCATTCAGATGAAGAATTTGGCGGATTATTGCAGGAGTGATGACTACTTCTTTGTTGTTGACGACCGACTGGAGGGATGGTGTGTTGTTCTCCCCAGTGGTAATAGTAACGTTCATCCAAATTGGTGCAGGGATTCGGCATGTAGTATGGGATTCAGAAGAAATGCCGTTTTGTATTGGGACTGAACCATAAGATCGATAGTAGTACCGAACTTAGCCAGACAGGCGATTTAGTAAGTAGGCAACACAGTTGTGTCGCGGTTTAATTTGCATGGACGCCATTGAGAAGAGAGAAGTTTTGGAGAGGAACGTTAGGTTTGAAGAGGATGAAGCATTGAAGGATTAGGTCAGGGGTATTTATAGGGTGCGGTAATAAAATGACTGAAGGATGTGGGTTAGTCATCAGTAGTTTTAAACGACCGTTGACATGGTATTATCCTTTCAGATGTTGAAACAGCTGAAGTTGTGGTGTTAGGCATCAGAAGTTAGAAAACTACTGAAGACCATGGTTTTGACTTCAGATGATGAAACAACTGAGGACATGGTGTTTGGCATCAGTAGTTATGAAACTACTGAAGACAGTGGTTTTAGTCATCAGTTGTTGTAAACAACTGAAGACTTGGTATTAGTCATCAGTAGTTATAAAACTACTGAAGACATGGTATTGCTTCAGTTGTTTAGAATGAAACAGCAGTTGTACAAACGACTGAAGAGAAATTTCTCATCAGCTGTTTTCGTCAATTCTTAGCTTTTCAGCTGTTTCATGTTGTCCTCAACACATTCATCAGCCGTTTTGGCTCATTTCAGTTGTTTCATAGGACATCAGTACTTATCTGTTTTTACTGATTGCAGTAGTTGTAACTGCATCAGTAGTTGTAACTACATCAGTAGTTTAGAACAGATGAAGTACTTTAGTACTTGTGAGACATTTAGCCTTTAGTAGTTATAAAACTACTGAAGGGAAAAGGAACTCATCAGTACTTATATGTGACATGGTACTAATGAGCATTAGTACTTATTACTAAGATCATCAGTAGTTGTCACTTATTCTAGCTGCAGCATACCAAGCCTTAACACCAGGTTTTGGAAAGTTGAACTATCCAAAGGCTTAGTAAAAATGTCTGCAAGCTCATTAGCACTAGGCACAAACTTAGGATCAATCAGACCTTTTTCAAAACAATCCCTTATAAAATGATGTCTGATCTCTATATGTTTGGTCCTAGAGTGCTGGACTGGATTTTTGACAATGCAAAGAGCTGAAGCACTATCCATTAACAATGGAGTCTTAGTCTCTGTAAGGCCATAATCCAAAAGTTGGTTTTGAAGCCAGAGTACCTGAGATGTACAACTTGCAGCTGCAATGTACTCTGCTTCAGCAGTTGATGTAGCAACTGAGGTCTGTTTCTTGCTCTGCCAAGAAATCAAGCAGTTGCCTAGGAATTGACATCCACCAGAAGTTGATTTCCTGGTCAAGTTACACCCTGCATAGTCACTGTCAGAAAAAGCAACTAATTTACCAGAATGTCCAGTAGAATACCATAAACTAGAGATGGAGTGCCTTGCAGATATCTAAAGATCCTCTTGACTGCAATCAGATGAGACTCTTTAGGTGCAGCCTGAAATCTAGCGCAAACACATGTAGCAAACATAATATCTGGTCTAGAAGCTGTTAAATACATCAAGGACCCAATCATACATCTGTAAAGTGTTTCATCAACCACTTTACCTTTCTGATCTGTATCCAGTTGTGTGGTGCTGCACATGGGGGTAGAACAAGGCTTACAGTTTTGTAAATCAAACTTTTGCAAAAGATCTTTTGTGTATTTGGACTGATGAATGAAAATTCCATCAGCCTTTTGTTTGATTTGCAACCCCAGAAAGAATTGTAACTCTCCCATGGCACTCATTTCAAACTTCTGTTGCATCAACTTTGTAAAGGCATCACACAACTTTGGATCAGAGGATGAAAAATGATATCATCTACATAAATTTGAACAAGTAGATTATGCTGCCCAGCTTTCTTAATAAATAAAGTCTTATCTATGGAGCCTCTAGTGAAATTATTTTCCAGAAGAAAATTTGATAATGTCTCATACCAGGCTCTAGGAGCTTGTTTTAACCCATAAAGAGCCTTATCAAGCTTATACACCCAATTAGGTGTTTATTGTCCTCAAAGCCTGGAGGTTGACATACATAAACCTCTTCTTTAATTTTTCCATACAAAAAAGCACTTTTGACATCCATTTGAAAAACTTTAAGGTTTTGATGAGCAGGATAAGCTAGAAACAATCGAATTGCTTCCAGTCTGGCTACAGGGGCAAAGGTCTCATCATAATCAATACCTTCTTCTTGTGCAAACCCCTGAACAACCAGTCTGGCCTTGTTCTTAACAATAAGCCCATTTTCATCAGTTTTGTTCCTAAACACCCATTTAGTGCCTATTGCACACTTACCTGGAGGTAGAGGAACCAGTTCCCACACTTGCTATTTCTTGAACTGAAGTAGCTCAAGCTGCATGGCATCAACCCATCCATTGTCCTTTAAGGCAATGTGATAATTCTTTGGCTCTTGTGACTGATGAAGAGAGCATAGAAGCAGAAATTTGACAATTGACTTCTTGTTGATACTCCAGCAGTGATATCACAAATGATTTGATTCATAGGGTGATTCTTCAGATCTTGATACACAATGAGATCTGTGCAAGTGTTTGTAGCTGGCTCAGCAGTAACAGATGGTGATGGTGAATCATTTCCTTGAAACCAATCAGTGGATGGTAATTCAAAGGAAGTTGAATTCGAAGAGATCTCATCAGCATTTGTTGTGGATGGTGCTACTGGAGCTACAGGAACATCAGGTCTAGCTGAATCAGGCAGTTGATCACTAAACCTGAAGAGGTGAGTACTGCAATCATCATCATCATCAGTACCAGCAGTACGACCAGGTGGTGAACTGTTGACAGGAGCAATAGCAGGAGTTTGATAAGGAACATATTGCAGTATGTCCAAATCAAATAACTCCACAGGGCTTTGTGGAATCTTGTCCTTTGGAGATTCATTGAACTTAACATGTAGAGTTTCTTCAACCATCTTTGTCCTACAGTTGAAGACTCTGTATGCCTTGCAAGTAGATGAATAACCAACAAAATACCCTGCATCCACCTTAGGATCAAATTTATGGAGTTGATCCTTTGTGTTGAGAATAAAACAGGGACACCCAAATGCTTTGAAAAATGAAATCAGAGGAGCCAAATGATGGAGGACTTCATATGGAGTCTTCATCAACTTACTAAGACTCTATTTTGCACATAACAAGCTGTGTTGACAGCTTCAGCCCAAAAGGTCAGTGGCAAACCTGAGTCAGCCAGCATGGACCGTGCAGCTTCAATGAGGGTCCTGTTCTTTCTCTCCACTACTCCATTTTGTTCTGGAGTCCTTAGGATGCTAAACTGCCTTTTGATCCCCTTTGAAAGATAGAAGTCATCAAGTGTATGATTTCTGAATTCAGTTCCATTGTCACTCCTAATACACTTGACTGGAAGGGAATACTGCTTCTCAATATACAACATAAAGTGAATAATCTTTTGAGCAGCCTCATCCTTTGAATGTAGAAAGAAAGTCCACACAAATCTGGAGTAATCATCCACAATTACCAGACAGTATTTCTTCTTTGCCATGCTCATTACTCTCACAGGACCAAATAGATCCATATGCAGTAATTGCAAGCAGGCAGTGGACTTAGGCACTTCAATAGGAGGAAATGAGACTTGTGCTGTTTTCCTTTTAAACAAGTAGTGCAGGTTTCATCACAGTGAAAGTCCTTTATTGGTAAGCCTCTAACTAAACTATTGTGGGTAAGCTGATTCATGTTTTTGAGATTAACATGACTAAGCCTTTTGTGCCACAGTTTAGATTCTTGAGAAGAGGCTTTGGAAAATAGGCAAGGATTGCCTTTGAGATCTATTTTCTTAGAAAGATCTAAGGCATACACTCTTCCTGTCCTGTTGGCTCTCAGGAGAGTGTGATCATCCAACACCTTGTCAATCAAGTGCAAAACTTTGGATGATAGAATCCTACAGTTTTGACTGGTGAAAAGAGCAACATGGCCCTTACCAATGATGTAACCCCTAGCATCATTGCCAAAAGAAACAAATCCTTTCTTTCCTTGAGAGTAGTCATGAAGAAGAGAGCTGTTCCCAGTCATGTGCATCGATCCCCCACTGTCTACATACCAGATGCTACTTTGGCATGTTGAAGAACCCTGCAAGAATAAACAATCAGTTAGTTTTAGAGACCCAAACCTTTTTGGTTTTGGGCCTGGTCTCATCAATAGATGGTAAACTAACAGGTTTATTTGGAACAACAGTCTGAGAGGAAGAAGATGGTGTAGAAGAGGAGTCCTTTGGCTTGGACCTCCTTTTCTGTGGTTTCAACATAGGAGCATCTAGTTGGTTAACTCTGCCAACAGATGTTGAACCATCATTACCAGCTGTGTCTGATTTTGTGACAAAGCTTTCAGCTCATCCGACACATTGCCAGTGGAGTTTAATAAGTTCCTATGTTGCACCTTCTTCTTCTGAGCACTCTCAGCTGTCACCTGTTTAACCCCTTCCTTTTTGGATTTCTTTGAGGACTTAAGGGTTACAGGATTTGATGTTGCTGATACAAATGTGGTCTCAAACTCAGTTTTCATTTTTACCATTTTCTCTTTAATTTCTTCTTTTTGTTTGAGTTTGGAACCTCTTTTGTACCAACAATCATCTGTAAGATGATTGAACAAACCACATACTTCACATGGTTTCTTCTTCATCTTAGGTTGATCATCAACTAAAGAGGGTGAAGCAACAGAAGACTTGTTCTTCAATGCTTTGGAAGCATTGTTTGCTTTCTTGACTGCCTCTTTAGTAGTCTTCAAACTCTTTCTACTGGCAGTTTTCTTCTCTTCAGTACTGTCAGAAGTTGAAGTTTGAACTTCAGGTGTTAAATCCTTCTCTCTAGTCCTTTCAGGACCTTCAGAATTAACTCCTGAGTTGATCAACTCATTGATCATGTGAGTGTCAGCATTTGAACCATCAACATCAGCTGATAGGTTCAAAGAGGGCTTGATGCTGACTGCTACTTCTGATTGTGCTTCATCAGAAAGTAGATCACATGATGTGATGGATTGGTTATCACTCTCACCATCAGATTTTACCTCTGCTCTTGGGGTAAAATCTGTAGGTGGAGCAGTGTGATTGTAACCAATTCCAAACTTCACATTTGAAGCAGATTGCTTACTAAGAAGCATTTCAAAACCTTTGCATGATTGTACCCATCTATCACACTCTACCTGGGTAACTGCAAGGGTTTCTTTGAGATCTTTGTACTTCTCTAGAAGTACCTCTTCTCTAGCCTTATCATCAATTATTTGGCAATTCAGTTTGTAAATCTCATCATTTTTATCTTAAGTACAGACTCAAATTCAGCTTTGTTTTTGGAAATTATTTGTTCTAGCTCAATGTTCTTATTAATTAGAGCTACATTTGCTTCTCTAATGGAAGCAAATGCTGCTACGCATGGTTCAGAACATAATTTAGCTTTTGCCTCAGAAGATACCTGTGATACCTGAGGTGTAGAGGCATTAGAAAATGAAGTATCAGCAGACTCCAAAGCCATAAGAGCTAGATTCCCAAAAGGACTGTCACCACCATGTTGACCAGCACCTGAGAATAGTTGGTCATGACCAGACATGTCATCTGGTAAACTGCTCCAGTCAACAACTCCTGGGGTGAAGAAGCTGTGTTGTTGAGGTTGAGTTTGTTGATGAGATTAGGATGGCTGAGGTTCTGGTAGTGCATGAGGTTGTGGTGTCATGGGAACTTGAACTTGATTTGACTGTGGCATGTAATAACAAGGGTACGGATATGGCATTTGACCCTGAGGAACAAAATATGCGGAGATTGTTGTTGAGGATGATGACTAGAAGTGACAGGATGTTGCCCTCTGTGTTGTTGACTATTGCCAGGAAAAGTCACAAAGGGTGCAGTGGAGTTAGATCCAGTTGATCTACACTCTCTTGCAAAGTGTCCAAGCCTTTGGCATTTGTGACACCTCAACTTGCTCTTGTCAAAACCAACTTTGGTTTTGCCAGAGAGTCCTGGGAATTTTTTCCAGTTCTTTAATAGAACTTCTGAGATCTGATATTTATCAGGGCCATTTGGCTCAAAATATCCATCTCTTCTAAGTCATCATCAGCAATCCCCTTGAGATCATCCATGATGAAACATAAATTGTCATTATTACACCCAGTAAACTGACCATCAACACTCACAAATGCAGAATCAGAAGTGCTTGAAGAGAAATTAATATGCTCATCATACTGGCATTCAGATGAAGCATATTCTGACTCATGACCAACCAAGGCAGTGTTGCCTGGTACAAAGTCTTCAGTGAGCTTTCCAGATGAAAACAGCTTTCTCATCTGTTCTATCTCTCTCTCAAACGTGAGCAGTTTCCCATGGAGTGGGTGAGAGATAGTTGTCCAAACTTGTACTGGAGCGTAGGACAATAGTATATGTGTCCCATCTCTCAGGCAGTGATCTGAGAAATCTGTTATTCATCTGAATATTTGTGTACTCAAGTTTGACCATTTTAGTTCAGAGATCAAACAAGAGAACCACTCATATTGTTGAGTCAGTGTCTCACCCTTTCTATGAGAGAATGTCTCATATTGTTGGGCAAGTATTTCTCTATTATTTGCCAAGACCTCATCTGTTCCTCCAAATTGTTCTTTCAGGCATTCCAGAGGTCATGGGCAGTTTCATGATGCATTAGCCCAGAATAGATTTCATTGGGAAGTGCCATGGCCAGAATTCCATGGGCTTTTGCATCAATTTCAAGCAACTTCTTATCCTCATCTGAGTATTGCTCCCTCCTCTTCGGAACCATTTGATTGGTTTCCGGGTTATTCACCATAGGCTTGTGTGGACCATGTACCACTGATGTCCAACAACCTGCGCTGTTAACAGACAGGTGATGGAGCATTCGTCGTTGCCATATGTTATACTCATTCCTAACCAGCATTGGTGGCTTGGTTGAGGAACCAGTATTGTGAGGATCATTAGAGGGAGTAGTCATTTTCAGTTCAAAAACAATTTGATTCAAGCTTTTAAAAGTTTTACACAGACCACAACAAACTCAATGAAAACCAAGAAAAGATCTCAGGATGAATGACCAGGAATACAGAAAATTCAATCTCTATAACCGTTTCTTGCAAAAACAAAAGCTAATTCAATCAAACTTGGATCTTGAATAGCAGTTTCAATGATCAATTATTAGATCGATCAATGATGAACCGGCTCTGATACCATTTGACAGGATCAGCGATCACAAGTTTGATGTATTAGAGTTTAAAGCAGCGGAATAAGAACAGGAATTAGACAAATTGTAGCAAGTAATCGATACTTGTATGCATTAAGAGCACATACGGTTATAGTGAGAGAATATATATTTCTGATTCAAGGAATGTTTATAGATATAGAATATGTCTAATCAAATCATTCATATCATTCCCATCATTCACACTATTACAATAGGTTGTCACTCCTTATATAGAGTGCAACAATCACTGCTGTTATCACGGAAAGTGACAACTGGCAGATCTATTACAAAAATAACTAAATCTTAACAAACTACTGAAATGTTCACAACTACTGAGAACATATCAGAGTGTTAAGTGCAGAATATAAAACTACTGATTAGAAACTACTGAAACTACAACGACTGAAGAACAAGCTCTTCAGTCGTTTTACAAAACTACTGAAACATAAAACTACTGAAACTAGAAATATAAAACTACTGATATCACAACTACTGAAGAAGTACTCTTCAGCAGTTGTGACAAACTACTGAGGCTTCAGTACTTGATCTTCAGACTTTGACCTTCAGGTGTTTCATCAGCTGATGACTTCAGTAGATGTCATCAGCTGATGTCTTCAGTCTTTGTCTTCAGACTTTGCACATCAGTTGTTGATCTTCAGCACTTGTAAACTCTTCAGCTGTTTGTACTTCAGTACTTTGGTCTTTCAGCTTCAGCACTTGTGTTCTTTAGCTGTTCAACTTCAGTACTTGCGTTCTTCAGCTGTTCAGCTTCAGTACTTGTGTTCTTCAGCTGTTGTACTTCAGCACTTTAGTTCTTCAGCTGTTGAAGTCTTCAGCACTTGATCTTCAGCTGTTGAAGTCTTCAGCACTTGTCAAACTGCTGATGAGGCTTTCAGCAGTTGTTGTGATACCATGTGGGACTTAGAGGTTTTCTGATCTTGTCTCATTGGTTCTTTTGGTCCAACAGATGGAAATAAAGCATGAAAAACCAAAATGGAAGGAAAAAGGTAGTGATCCACTTGATCCTAAAAATACTCTAGTTGATACAACAATGTTCGGTCCATGTTTTGATGACATTAGGAACCCACTAGATCAACAAAAGAAAACAGTTATAGAACTCTCAGAAGGCAAGCACCACTTTCAACCACCATGAGTGGTGACAGGTACGGTCTGGCTGAAGACCTAAAACTTAGCGCTACTTGGGAGGCAACCTGAGATATTGGTACTTTTTAATGTTTTTAGTTGTTTTGAACTTTGTGGGTGTGTTCACTAGAAACCCTCACGAGACTTCACTCGTCCACTCGAGCCTATCCAGAGGTGTAAAAGGCTTGTTGCATATGCTAAATGCAACCGTGATTCCTACGAAAGTGAGTTTTATTATTTTTTAGTTTTTGTTTTGTTTTTTAGTTTTAGATAGCCAATGCAAACATGCAAGTGTGGGGAAGCACATGGAATTTTAGAAGCATATTTGATGAGGTGCTTGGTAGGTTTACCCACAGTCTCCATATAACAATATTGAAGCACTATCAAATCATCCACCATCAAGTCCATGTGAACTTTCTTTGACTTTATTTACTATTTTGTTTTGCACTTGACAGAGTGTTTGGGGCTAGTAAAGATCACAAGAAGTCATGTTAAATTTGAAAAAAACCATACATTAGGGACAATGTATCCCAAGTGTGGGGATGGGGGAAGCATCAATAGACACATTTTGGAGAAATGGAAATATGGACAAATTTTAAAATTTTTAACATTTTCCTCTATGTATACTAATCATTGGTTAAGGTTCTTGGTCATGGTTGATTCCCTAAATGTTTAAACCCGGTTGCTCTGTGTAAGTTGGAAAAGGAATGCCTAACTAAGGACGACAAACTTTGGGTGTAATAAACTTGCATGTGTTATGTCGGTAACTCAATTTCACCGTTTCCATATGTGAGAAGCCTATTCTTTGATATTGTTATATCTGATTTCTTGTTGAGAGTGCAATAGTGCCTACTTAGTGGTAGAACTTGTGGGGCGTGTGCATCTTGAGATTCGAGACCGAGATTCATATCGAAGTGATTGAGGCATAGGATCAACCATTGAATAACCCCATAGGATCCACCCATCCGACATCTATTCACTAGTAGCCAAGTTTGAGCATTTTCCCCATTAATTTGTTTAAACTAAATTTTTTGACCCATTAGCCATTTGTTTAGCCTATTCATTTGCTTACCCGTGTGATGGAACTTCAGTTAATTAATGGTAATAGTGTTAAGTTTGATTTGATATCATGTTTTGAAGTTGCAGTTGGGGATAGCTAAGTTGAGTGCACTCCACTGTATTTTGTTAATTTAGGTTCATTAGTTCAAAAAAATGAAAAAAAGAAAAAAAAGAAAAAAGAAAAAAAAAGAAAAGAAAGTGGTCGAAAAAGTTAAGTTTGAAAGACTGAATTATTAGACAAGAAAAGAAAAAAAAAGATGGTGCTTTGAAGTAAGTTGTAGTTAAAGTATTTGAAGTAGTTTTGTTTAGTGTTGAATAAAGTAGTTAACTCAAGCGTCCCATCACCCTAGTCACTATAGCCCAAATTACTCCTACCCAAACCTCAACCTAAAATTACAATCTTTGAAAAGCCCTCATGATTGGTATGATATCTTATGTTAGTGGGTGGAGAGGTGATTGTTTTACAAGCCTATGCTCACTAGTTTGAATTATTGTTGGGTGTTCATAAATTACCGGCACATCTCCTGCCGAGTTCAGAAAGCAAACTGAGTGGAGAGTCTCATTGTGAGGGGTGTGCCATGTGCAAGGGAGCCACTTAGAGTTTGGGACCTCTAGTTAGGAAATTTTGCGGGTTAGAGGGTGTATGGTTGTAAACGGGTCATGATTATCGAGTTTGGAAATTGGGTATGACTTTGAGCCTTGGGTGATGGTTAGTAGTTGTGTGATTTAATTGAAAAACTTTAACCCGAATTGTTGAGTTTTAAAAGCAACCTCTCTTGAGGGCAAGCGAGAAACAAGTGTGGGGATGTGATGTAATGGGCTTGGAATGATGTTTATCCTGATTTACTAGTTAACTTTAATGTGTTTAATGAGCTTATATATAAAGTATTATGTTGAATAAGTTAACTATGATGATTTGGTGTTATTTGAAGAATGTATATGGTGATAAATGAAGATCATGAAATATGAGATGAAAGGGGATTCAATTACGAGAACGTGGCCGCAAACGGGGAGGAAAACGGAGTTGTAACGAAAAAGTTACGAACAAAACAAGAATCGGACAAAGCTGAATGGCCATGACCTATGACGGAAACATGACTTATGGTGTATCAGTTCAAAACTAAACAGAATGGCCCTAACCCGACTTACGGAAGAAAGCAGACCCATGGTACATGACGGCTGAAATCACTTATAAGTCGCAAAAATTACGGTTTAAGGGGGACTTTTCACTCTAAGCCACCCCTAAGGTTCCCGAACGACCCCAATCGATCCAGGAGGCTTCCGGAGGCGATTTCAAGGCTCAAGATCTCATTTTATCATTCGGTTTGAATCTTTAATGTTAGATACCATGTTTACTTTCGATTTTGAGTTGTTTTTCGTTTCCATGTTCGGCTAATCCACCCGTGATCTTCTCCGGGTGGTAAGGTTTATACTATGACTTGTTCTGGATTGTTTTTTTTTGTTAATCTTAATGTTTGAATATGGTGAATTAAACCGAGTAACATTATTAATCGTTTTGGGATTCTAAAATACGTGTTTTATCTTCAATCCAATTGTTCTGTTCTTGAATGTTTTAGATTTCTTTTCATCTGTAAACGTCAATTGTGGATGGGATTGAGGTAAAACAAACGTAGGGTATGATTCAGATAAGTGCGTAGACACAGTTTCATTCAATTCATTATCTTGAAACGAGTTAATTTGGTTATGTCTATGTGACCTGTTAAACTAAAAAAGCAAGCCTGAGTCATAAACCTGAACTCCGGAGAGGATTACTTCTCTCATCATTAGTTACAATCAATTTTACTTTTTATTTAAGTACTTTTTGCAATTTAGTTAAGTTAAAAGTATTTTCAATAAACCCTTATACTTTACGTGTTGAACCATACTTTCCACATATTCCTTGTGGATCGACCCGACTTACCCTAGCTATCTTAGGTGAGTTTGGACCGTTATAAATTATTTTTGATTATGCTTGACAAACCGATATCAATACTATACTACAGCCGTCCATACTTTGAAGGTCATCTAGAAATACTAATCTAGACAACAAGATAAATGTAGAGTCAATAGGCAGATTGCCATTTTAACTGGTGACCATGACATGCCGTAGCTCACATTCTTATCTATTACCAAAAGGATAAAAGTACAACAGTAGAAATATTTCAGACAAAAGACTTTAATCTAAAGTATGATAAAAGTAAGGACTTTTCACCATCTCATATAAGTTGGTGAGTTATCAAAAGTGGAAGCGAAGTTGTTTAGCTTTTGTCAAAAGACGTTTTAGAAAAATCATGACTTCTCTGTCTTTAGAAGAAAACAGTCTTTGGTTTCTGAAAACTTTGTCTTTGAAGATTCGAAAACTTCATCCTAGTCTTCGAAACATTTGGTCTTTAGGCTTCGGACGATTTGATACTTAGTATAATCAACTGAGTTGTATCAAATCTTACAAAGTAACTTTCTTGTATTTCACATGTGCATCCTAAGAGTTCTTTGAGTTGTTATTCGGTTGCATTAGCTTCTAAATGTGATCCTTACAACATATAAGATTCATTACCTTAGCAATAACTAACTACTAATATTAAAAAAAAGTTAAAGCCATTTGAGTGCAAGTACTTAATGCATAATTTTAATGACAAATATGTAATTTTCTTATACCTCAAGGTTGATTATTATATTATACTATTATACTATATGTATTTAAAAAGCAGTTGAATGAACAGTAACTTAGTACCGGTTACAACATCAAAGTACGTACTTTCTAACTGGGCAACTCTCGTATAATATGTGGGTGAGTTAAGATCATGCGTGGCACACACCACAGAACAGGGTGGAGTGAGGCAACCTACATGTGTTTATCTTTCTCTCAATCTTGACCTTCTACCCCAACCTCCACCTTCAACCTTTTGCTATCACCATCTTCATTGTCCACCGCCTCCTCCAACAGACAAAACCGCTACCTATTAGCAACAATAAATAGGTTGCAGATGTCGCTTTCTTCTGCCAAATGCCTGGAGAAAGTGATGAGAGGGACGTATCGAAGAAGCCTGATTATAACTTGCATGTTCAAGAATCTGGCTAGATCGGCACTAGAAAAGGGTACCATAAGATGAACATGCATCCGGGGTGTCGACGGACTTTTATTTCAAGAAAAAGGTTTACATATTTGAAACTTAATGATGACACACTTCAACTTTTTGATAAAATGCTTTAAACCTGATTATCCAACTATTTGTTTAAATGAGCCTTTTTATAATGATTTATGTTTGATTGTTATTTCTTTACATAGTGATTAAATTCTGCTTATATGAATGCAATTCCTATCAATTTTGGCATGTGTTTCAGAGAGCTCGATACCCATACTCTTTCGGTTGGTTTTATCATATATCAGGTTATACAATTTTATCATATATCAGGTTATGTATAATTGTCTGTGTGGTGGTTTGCTTTTTATAAAAGTATTTCATGTCTTACATATATTTAATTGGATGGCTGAATGAAATAGAATGTGTGGTTTATGCTTATAATGTTTAATATTTCATTGATTATTGTATGATAACGCTTATTGAACTAACTATATAGGTTTGTGGTTGTTTGAATAGATCTAAGTCAAATAATGATTGTGAAACATATTCAAACTTAGTCATATGAAGTTCTCATGCGAATGGCCCATGCTAATGGACCATATGCATGAACAACTTCATACTAATGAACCAGTCGCATTACTAAACCAGGAGACTGGATCAGTCGTACAATTGTGACATGAGATTGACTCAGTCGCACAACTAAACACTTAGTCGTGCGAATGGATCAACTGCATGACTCAATCGCACAAATGAACCATGCTAAGGGTTCAGTCGCCCGAATGAGAAACCTTAACCTATAAATACCACTTAAATCGTGGAAAAACATAACACTTCGAAAACCTACGCACTAAATGGTACCCTAGCCATCCAGAGACTTCTAAGAACCTGTTCCAAGTTCATAGATCACACTAGATCGATTACCAATCGTTCTTAACGTTTAGATTCAATCTACAATTATTTCTACGTGCGTTCTCATTGATTGGATCGCCAATCAAATAGGATTCCGCACTATTTGACTTGGTATACACGTATATCAGTTAGTATTTCGTTTAATACACGATCCTAGTAAGTGGTATCAGAGCTTTGGCTCTTCATTACGTGTGTTTCAATCGACTTTGATATAAAAATTGTGTTTTTCACGTAAAAACGCAAATCCTTTTGTGTCAAACGTTGTTTTGGACGTCTCCGGATCGGAAAGTTAATGTTTTTCCGGCATACGCCAATTAGGGTTCTTGAAAAATTCGTGTTTTTGCATCAAAATACCTTAACCATACGAATTTCAAGTTTCAGCAGCTTCAGTCGCACGATTGACTCAATCGCATGACTGAATTCATTCGTATCCCTCATACGCATGATTGGACTAATTCGTACATCCATTCGTATGACTGAATTACCCATTCGCATTGTTCATTCGCACCTGTACATATGCACGATTGAACCATCCACATTTGCTCATTCACACGTCTGAGTCAACTGCATTGTTCAATCGCACGAAGTGTTCAATCGCATACCTTCATTCGCATAGTTAAACAGTTTGTTTCAAAGTTTAAAGTTCATAGCAATGGAGGATCAATATTCAGCGTTCACCGCAGGAAGGGATTCAAGGATTCAAAACTTATTGCTTCTAGAAAATGAAATAGGAAATCATAACAAGCCCCCTAAGCTAATAACGTTAGATGATTATCCACAATGGATTCAAAGATTTGAGATTTACTTAAATGGAGTAGATCCTAATCTGTGGGAGTGGATAGAGACAGGATTTAGCATGCTCGTAGGGGCAGATGGAGTCAAACTCACCTTAAGCGGTATGACTGACGGACAAAATGTAAAATACAATACAGAAAAGAAAGTATATGTGTTGCTCACTCAGTCAATTCCTAAGGACATCTTCCATCAATTTTCTGAGAACAAGCAAGCTAAAAAGCTATGGGATGCATGGAAAAGAGGTATGAGGGAAAGGCATCGTTGAAAGCTCTGAAGGCTAAAGCATTGAAGAAGGAGTTTGATAACTTCTCATCAATGGGAAAGGAGAGCTTGGATGATGTAATTGATCGTTTCTACCATTGATGAGTGAGCTGCACACTCATGGAGTTACTACATCTATGGAAGACAAAGTTTCAAACTTTGTAGATGGTTTTCCCGAGAAGTGGAGTTCGTTTGTTTCCAACCTCAAACAGAATGATATGCTAGCAAAGTTAGACATCAACGACATCATTCTGAAGCTGCAGGAGGAAGAGTTGAGGATGAAGTATAGGGCACAAAATTCTACTTATGATCAGAATCCTGCTCTGTACAACTCAACTCCATACGCCAAAAAGTCTGGAGCTCCACTTCAAACGACATTTGTGTCTAGTTCAGCTGAAGCAAATGCTACAAAACTGAAGACCGAGAATCTTGGGAATGTGACTGTTGAGGTAGCAAAGGAGCACATGGACCTCTTAGCAGCGATAGTCCACTCCTATGATGGGCTAGTTGCTGGGAAAATTGGGAACTGCCATCTGGCAGAAGAGGACTACGAGTAGGTAGACGAGACAGAGTTCGAAAGAATGGACATAATGTGGGCCTTAGAAAGTGCTATTTGGAGAGCAAAGAAGTTTGTCAAGAAGACCGGACATAATCTGATTGCCACTAAGGACACAACTTTTGGCTTTGACAAGACAAAAGTTACCTGCTTCAATTGGGGGAAAAGGGCACTTCAAATGTGAATGTGTAAATCCTAAAAAGACAGGAAATGGAAATCCATTCTCATCTTTCACTTTTCATTAGAAGCCCACAAATAGTCCTACTTTGTCGAGCAAGGATCCTAAAGCTTTAAAAGCTCATGATGACGAAGGACAAGATTGGAGCTTTCGGTTTGTGACTCCAGGAGAATCAAACATTTCTAGTGTTGAGGATCTGGATGACGACTTAGCAAGTGAAGGTGATATTGCAGTAAAGCTCGCGATGTCAAATGTTAAATAATCTACAACAGTAGTTGATCACTGTTGATACATGTATGTCCCTAGATCATGATATGAAATGTAATAGATCTTGTTTATCTGATTCTGGTGTAATTTGATATGATTAATGAAATGATATTGGTTGTTTGTGATTTGTAATGATTAATATTTCATTAATAAGTTGATATTAAATTAATTAATTAGGTTAGTGATTGGTTGAATGTTTACATATAATGTTTACTACTTAATACATTCAAACTTAAAATAATAAAGTTATCATGCGAATGGCCCATGCGAATGGACCATAAGCATGAACACTTTCATACGAATGACTCAGTCGCACGACTGAACCAGGAGACTGGATCAGTCGTATGATTGTAACATAAGATTGGCTCAGTCGCACGACTGAACACTCAGTCGTGCGGATGAATCAACCGCATGGTTCAATCGCACGACTGAAACATACTAATGGTTCAGTCGCACGATTGAATAATACCAACCTATAAATACAACCCAATTCGTGAAAACTAACAACTCTCGATTAATTACGATTCCAGACGTACCCTAGCCGTCCAGAAGCCTCCCAAATTCGTTCTCCAAGTTCATAGAACACATTAGATCGATTCCCAATCGATTTCTAACGTTAGTTTCAATTCTTGATTGATTCTTCGTGTGTTCTCACTGATTGGATCGCCAATCAAATAGGATTCCGCACTATTTGATCTGGTTTACACGCTAATCACTAGGTATTTCGTTCAAATACCAGGTCCTAACAAGTGGTATCAGAGCTTTGGCTCTTGATTACGTGTGATTCAATCAAGATTGATAAAAAGTTTGTGTTTTTGCACTAAAAATGCAATCTTTTGTGTCAAAAGTGATCTTGGACGTTCCCTGCTCATCAAAGTTTGGTTTCTATGGACTTAGGCAATTCAACCTTGCAAAAGTTCAAATTTTTACGGCTAAAACACGTTTAACCTAGAGATTTTCACATAACAGCAGCTTCAGTCGCACGAGTGAGCCATTCGCATGAGTGAGCCATTCGCACGACTGGACCTCATTCGCATTGCTCAGACGCACGATTGGACATAGTCGTATCTCCATTCGTACGATTGAACCTTTCGGTCGCACTTACATACGCATCAGATTCATTCGCACGACTAAGCTAATCACTTAGTTCAGCCGCACGATTGAACCAGTCGTAGAGTTCATACGCACGACTAGTCTATTCGCACCCTTCAGTCGCCCCAGTGACAATTGCTTATTAGACTTAAAGTTATTCACAATGGAAGATCAAATGTCAGCCTTTACTGCTGGGAAGGACTCTAGGATCCAGAACCTGCTGTTACTTGAGAGTGAGGTGGGTAATCATAATAAACCACCAAAGCTTTTAACGTTAGATGAGTTTCCCCACTGGAAACAACGTTTTGAGATCTACCTCAATGGAGTGGATCCGAATCTGTGGGAGGCCATCGAGATTGGATATAGTACGCCGGTGGGAGCCGATGGAGTAAAGTTAACCTTAGGAGGGATGACAGACGCGCAGAAAGTCAAATATAATGCAGAGAAGAGGGTCTATGCATTGATTACACAGTCTATCCCTAGAGATATTCCACGTACTCAGAGAATAAGCAGTCCAAGAAACTATGGGATGAGCTAGAGAAGAGGTACGACGGGAATGCCTCGTTGAAGGCAATCAAGGCTAAGGAGTTAAAGAAGGAATTCGAAACTTCTCATCGATGGGAAACGAGAGTTTGGACGATGTTATAGATAGATTCTACCATCTGATGAGTGAACTGCATACACATGGAGTGGCTACTACCATGGAAGAGAAAGTTAATAATTTTGCAGACGGATTGCCTGAAAATGGGTTTCATTCGTGTCTAATCTTAGACAGAATGGAATGCTGTCAAAACTGGATATTAATGACTTCATTCTTAAGTTGCGAGAAGAATCACTTAGAATGAAGTACAGAGCTCAGAAGTCTACGTACAATCAAAATCCAGCTTTATACAATGCCACGCCTCAAGCTAAGACATCTGGAGCACCTCTCCAGACTGCATTTGTGTCTAGCTCATCGAGTCCTACACATGCACCTCCTTCAGGTTCAAAACGTCAGGGTCTTCTTGTACCCAATACATTGGATCTGAAGCGAATGCTACTAGACTGAAGACCGAGAACCTCGGTAATGTGACTGTGGAAGTAGCTCGAGAGCACATGGATCTATTGGCAGCAATGGTCCATTCTTATGATGAACTTGTTGCTGGAAAGATTGGAAACTGCCATCTGGCAGACGAGGACTACGAGCAGGTGGACGAAATGGAGCTTGAGAGAATGGATATAATGTGGGCCTTAGCTAGTGCTGTCCGGAGGGCGAAGAAGTTTGTGAAAAAGACTGGACAGAACTTGGTTGCTACTAAGGATACCACCTTTGGCTTCGACAAGAGTAAAGTGACCTGCTTTAACTGTGGTGAAAGGGCACTTCAAGAGAGAATGTGTGAAGCCAAAGAAGACTGGGAACGAGAACCCGTTCTCATCCTTCACTCGTCTAGACAAGCAAACTACCAGTTCTACTTCCTCAAACAAGGACTCCAAAGCCTTGACTGCTCATGATGATGAAGGACAGGATTGGAGCTTTAGGTTTGTCTCACCAGGGAAATCAAACATTGCAAGTGTAGAAGATATTGACAGTGATTCCGCTAGTGAAGGAGATCTAGCAGTTGAGATAGCAATGTCACATAGTGAAGAAGCAACTGCAACTGAGGTCAGTTACAAGCCAAAAGTGGAGACTACCATGTCAGAGACAGAAAAGACAGAAGCAACAGAATCAGAATCATCTCATACTTCATTGATGGCAAACACTTCTGAATCAACTCAGGTAAGTACTACTGACGCAATGTTTAATAATCATGCTTGTTCTGATTGTGATGCCTTTAGGAATAGCATAGATGCTAAATTTGCTAGGTTATTAGATCATAATGATAACTTGATAAAATTTGCATCTATGCACTGAGGCTAATAGGGTATTAAAACAAAATGAGCACAGTTATAAAGAAAAGATAGACCTTTTGACTAAACAGCTTAGGGAAACCGAAGTAGTTGCCTTTAATCAATAATGACATTAGGTATTATCTAAACTCCCTAGAAGACACTAAGAAGCAAAAGGCAGTTCTAGAAGTAGAAGTAAATTCACTAAAACAGAACTGCATAGTTGGACTAGTTCTCGCACATAGTCCAACACTTAGTGAAAGAAAGGAACAACGGGGAGGGACTGGGTTATAAAGTGGTTCCGCCACCACCTGAGACTTTGATGAACACTAAGACTAGACCTATAAATAGTAATCCCATCAAGGATCATGTAGTGTCTACTCCTCTTGTTAGTGATCCAGATTCCTTATGTTCATCTATTGACACTGGAAACAAACAAAAGGAGACCACTTCAAAGGAAAGGGTAAATTGCCTTGTGTTAATCTGGAAAAGGAATTTGAAAAGGTTAACTTAAAGTCAGGTTCAAACAAAGTCAAATCAGAACCTAAAAGGGCTTTTAAGGATAATCTTTCACATACTTCAAGTCAAAGACCAATTAACCAAAAAGAAAAGGATGTCAAACAGGTTAAATCAGTTAATTTTGTTAAACCAGTAAACACATCAAAAGAACCAGAGTCAAAACCTAAAGTGAGTGATGTTACTAGAGTGTCACCACGTCTCCACAAAGAAAGTTTAATCATAAGTTGATAGCAGGGCGTGCTAAACTGTGGAGAATGTGGACACATTGCTTCCTATTGTTCTTATTATCAGACACCTAGGAAGAAGATTGAACTTCAGGACTCAAAACCTAAGTCTTCTAAAAGGAGCTCTTTAACTCCACCTAGAAAAACTAGTGAACAGAAGGTTCAACCCTTAGCCAGTCGACTGTTTATCACAAACAGGCATTGCACAAATCTGGCTTATGGAAAGAGAAGTCAATCTCTATGTCTGATAATGATGACAAGAAGGAACCTGAGCTACCCTCACCTTCTAAGGGTCAATGGGTTGAATTTCTGATGTGTGATGCCTCTGGGAAACCAAGCCAGTAAAGGCTTGGGTTCCTAACCTAAACTAATCCTTTACCTGTATGTGCAGGTTGTTCAATACAGTGCTGAAACTAACACGTGGATAGTAGACAGCGGAGCATCCAGGCACATGACAGGAAACAGAGCTCTTTTATCAAATGTCAAACAAATAAAAGGAGGGCATGTTTCGTTTGCTGGAAACAAGGGAGGCTATATCACAGCTCAGGGAGAAGTTGGAAATCAGAAAGTTAAGTTTGATAGGGTGAACTACGTCCAGCAACTTCAAAACAACTTACTCTCTGTTTCTCAAATATGTGATAAGGAATTTAAAGTCATCTTCGACAACAAGAAGTGTTACGTACTACAGAAAGACTACATGATCCCAGAGGACCAAGTTTTGATGACTGCTTCAAGATATAAAGATCTTTATGTCTTGGATCTGTCAACAGCTTCTACAATGGATCATGAGGTTCAGTGTTTTCTATCCAAAGCTACTGAAAAAGACTCCATCTCCTGGCATAGGAGAATGGGACACATCAGTCAAAGGAAGATGAATCACTTGATTCAGAAGGATCTGGTGAGGGTGTTAATGTCAAGAACTTTCAGCTTCCTGATTTCTGTATAGCTTGCAAGAAAGGTAAACAGACAAAGAAGTCTCATATGGAAAAGAAAGTTAATTCAATAGAACTTCCTCTTGAACTTCTTCACATGGATCTGTTCGGTCCAGTCAGTACAAAGAGCATTGCAGGCGACTTGTACTGTTTTGTGGTCACCGATGACTACTCAAGGTTCACTTGGGTAATGTTTCTGAAATCCAAATCAGAAACATTTGAATCATTCAAGGAGTTGGTAACCACACTGGAATCTCTCTACAAGCTGAAAGTTAGACAAGTACGCTCAGACAACGGAACGGAATTCAAGAACCAGTGGATGGAGGAATACTGCAAGGAAAAGGGGATTGTGCATCAATTCACTTCTGCTTACACACCTCAGATGAATGGCGTTGCTGAGAGAAAGAACAGGAGCTTGATAGAGACAGCACGGACTATGCTGGCAGACTCGAACTGCCTATCCAATTCTGGAATGAGGCAGTGGCAAATGCATGTTATACACTGAATCGAGTCCTGATAGTCAAGCGCCACGGAAAAACATGTTACGAGCTACTACAAAGACGCAAACCGAACTTGGAGTATCTCGAACCATTTGGGGCGCCGTGCACACTTCTGAAGAAGACACAAGAGGGTAAATTCAGCGAGAAGGCAGATGAAGGCATCTTTCTAGGATACAACATACCTAACAAGCGAGTTTACAACAACTCAACAGGTCTAGTAGAAGTTTGGTGTAATGTTGATGTTCAGCGATTCACCACACCACCTACTGGCAAAGGACCCGCCTACTTCTTTGACTATGATGGATTCTTCAAGTCATTCAACATTCCTCTCTCTCCCTCGGATGACGAATTAGCTACACGAATGATGTATGATAGCTTGAATCCACAACATCTAGCTCACAGGGAGAATCATCTACTCAGTCAGGGGGAAATCGACGACAGTGACACCTCCTCTGAAAATGAAGCTGAAGAAGATAACCAGAACAGTCAGGAGGAACAGGTTCCAGTTCCTGAAAGTCCACAAGCATCTACCAGTGGTGCACCTTCGACTTCAAGCCTCAAACTCCAACTACCTCAGATGAAGAACCAAATGTTCATCATCTTGGCTCTGAGGTAGCTGTTCCTACTACTCCAGGATCACGACTAAACGTCTATCATCCAATAGACAATGTCATTGGAGATGTCAGATCAGGAGTACAAACCCGAAATCAGTTATACTCAGCGATTACGCCTCAGTTATGGAGAAGGGATATATTCATGATGGTGCCTATCGGTGTTTTGTCTCACAGTTTGAGCCAAAATATGTCAGTGAAGCACTAAATGATGAGGCATGGGTGAGTGCAATGCAAGAAGAACTTCTTCAGTTCAAGAAGTTAGGTGTATGGACTCTGGTTGATAGACCTAAAGGTGCTAAGGTCATTGGCACCAAATGGGTTTTAAAATGCAAGAAAGATGACCAAGGGGTCATTATCAGGAATAAAGCTCGACTGGTGGTTCAGGGTTTTCGCCAAGTCGAGGGAATTGATTACAATGAGGTGTTTGCACCCGTGGCAAGGATGGAAGCCATTCGTATCTTCCTTGCCTATGCATCGTACATGAAGATTAAAGTCTATCAATTAGATGTGAAGAGTGCATTTCTTCATGGGGAAATTAGAGAAACAGTCTATGTCAGTCAACCCGAGGGATTTGAAGATCCTTATCATCGGGATAGAGTCTACAAGCTCGACAAGGCTTTATACGGGCTTCATCAAGCTCCAAGAGCTTGGTATGAGAAACTCTCGACTCATCTTGTGAAACACGGCTTTCGCAGGGGAGTCATTGACTGCACGCTGTTCATTAAAGAAAAAGATGGCGACCTACTGCTCGTACAAATCTATGTTGATGACATAATTTTCGGTTCAAAGAACGAAGAGTTATGCAAAGAATTTGAAGCAGTTATGCAGAAAGAGTTTGAGATGAGTGCTATGGGGGAGATGAAGTTCTTTCTCGGGCTACAGGTGGATCAAACACCAAATGGGATCTTTCTACATCAGACCAAGTACGTAAGAGACATTCTCAATCGTTTTGACATGGAGAGCATCTGCTGCCGGGACTCCACTTGCTACGAATCACGACATTGCACCTGATGAAAATGGAGATCTTGTGGATGCCACGATGTACCGAGGAATGATTGGATCCCTCATGTATCTCACTGCCTCTAGACCAGATATCATGTATGCGACATGTTTATGTTCTAGATATCAGGCTAAACCTAAGGTCAATCATCTGATCGGGGTCAAAAGGATTTTTCGCTATCTAAAGGGTACACCCACACTTGGGCTGTGGTATCCTCATGATGATGATTTTGAGCTCACGGCGTATAGTGACTCGGACTACGGAGGCTGCAAGATGAACTACAAGTCTACATCAGCAGGGTGTCAATTCTTTGGGAGAAGATTATTACCTGGCAGTGTAAGAAGCAGACATCGGTTGCATTGTCAACCTGTGAAGCCGAATATGTTGCTGCTGCAAGTTGCTGTTCACAAATCATCTGGATTCAACAGCAAATGCGGGATTACGGTTAACGTTCTATTCTACTCCTATTTTTGTAGATAACTCTGCTGCAATTGCAGTAACTAAAAATCCGGTCCAACATCCTAAGACCAAACATATCGGTATTAAATATCATTTCATAAGAGATTGTTTTGAAAAGAACTTAATTGATGTGGTAAAAATTAATACTGATTTTCAACGCGCTGATGACCTCTATACTAAAGCCTTTGATAAACCACGTTTTCAATATTTGCTAGAGGTCAACGGCGTTAAAAAGAGAAGTGAGGTTATTCCTGATGATGATCATGTGTAGTCTGATGTAGCTTAGCTAATTCTTCATTTTGTTTGAGCTTATTTGGTTAAATTAGTCTGGTTAACGTTAAACTTTGTTATTCTGCTGTTTATTAAAATCCTAAAATAATAATACCGGTTATGATTTTAGTATTTTAGGGGGAGAATAAGTCAGCAAGCAACTTTAAAAAAAAGAGGAAGAAGAAGTGGAAAGCTGATATAAGGTAGATCGTATCTGTGATACCGATTCAAACCCTTTGGAATATGATAGTATACAGGAACAAGTCAAGAGGGACTTTAAAATCCTAATTTAGAAAAGGTGCAAAAATAAAGTATAAGTCTGTGTAGTCTAAGCAATATGAAAGGGAAGATGATAGAAAAACTGGTAACTCCTAAGGTAAAACAATGAGAGTAGACCTAGAGGTTGCTAGACCACAATTGATATGTCGGTAGATTCAACACAATAGATGATTAGACCTGACTGGTGATCTCAAGATCAAACTAAGTTGTTCAACTGACTGTGGGCTTCCATCTTATCACTGGTAAACACAATCAACAATATTCCAATAAGGGGTAATGAGCATGTAAACGCCACATGTGTGCGGATGACCATAAATAGAGCAAAGCATGAAAAAAAGAAAGAAAAATGCTATCAAGCTAATGACCTATGTTGTTGGTGCATTTGGTGCAAAATGAAATAAGCTGCTCTAACAAGGAGATAGGTTGTGTGCCTCTCTGCTGTGCGATGGCACTGACCTGAGGATAAGCATAACCTAGATATTCTAGAATTCATTGTTGTTTGCCGCCTCTTTGCTGTGCGATGGCACTGACCTGAGGACTGGTTTCTCTATGAAAGCTCTAAGAATAGTCTCTTCTTGTAACAATACCCGTAGACCGCTCAAAA
Source organism: Flaveria trinervia (assembly GCA_025506515.1). NCBI lineage: Eukaryota > Viridiplantae > Streptophyta > Magnoliopsida > Asterales > Asteraceae > Flaveria > Flaveria trinervia. The sequence continues at coordinate 20,937,996 of CM046445.1, forward strand.
GCTCCTGAGGATGTTGATTACCATATAAGTGTGGGATCCACAAACGTTAGTTGAAATAATTAAACTTAAAACAATCACCAGTATGTGTCAAAAGTCTGTGTATGGATTTAAGTGGACAAACAAATTGACAATCATTGTGGCTGCAATTCTTGAAAGTTCAAATCAAGATGGTAATCTAAGAGTTCCAGTATGATTTCCTAAAGTTGCTAACGACTCTGGATGAACACCAAGAATGAGCATCAAAGATTTTGATAACAAGTCCCAAATGATTTGATGTGCCTGTATGATTTCAAAATGGAATTGGTCCAGGTGTGGTCAATCTAAGTTGAAGCTTTCTATTCCGGAACCAAATCCAGTAGATTTCCACCTTAGTTTCTATCTCTCACAAAAGCCAAACAAAGTCTTAATGTTTAGTCTTTAGTTTAAGTTTCTAATTTAGCGAGTCGTTTTAGCTAGTTTGTTTGCCTGACTACATCATGATAATCGATAAGTGATCAACTCACTGAATGGGTCATGTTGAGATGACCACATGAACTTTCAAGTTTAAAGCAGTCACGTCTGAGGTGACTCAATTGTTTAAAAATGATCATGTCTGAGATGATCAAAACTTATAATGTCTATTTCAAAAGGTTTAAATGTTCAAAATGGCAGAAAATCTACCAAGTGTGACCCATTCGCACGATTGGACCATGAATATGGACCAACCATGCGAATGGATCCCATTCGCACGATTGGACCATGAATATGACCAACCATGCGAATGGATTCCATTCGCACGACTAGACATGAAATTTACTCATTCACCCGAATGGCGTTAAGAATGATCCTTTCGACCGAATGATAGGGTGCGAATGAGTCATCAACCGACTGAGACTTAGTCGGTTAATTGAGAAAGCAATGAAAGGGCACGAATGAGTCCAGTCGACCGACTGAACCTCAGTCGCCCGAATGAACTGAGCGAATGAGGCCAGTCGGCCGATTGAAATTAGGGTCAGTATTTAAAGGGCCTCAGTCGATCGCATTTCACTCATCACTCCCAATCGCACCCAAATTGCTTTCTTTCCCGTTACTCTGCCAAAATTTCTAGAGATAGTTTTTCACATTGCTATTGATCTTCTGACATTCGATTGACAAGTATACAGGTACATTGCAGTTAAACCTTATAGAAATCAGAAGATCTTGAGTCAAATTTGGGTTATTCGAATGAAACATTGATCGGATTGAAAAATGCCCTAATAACCTACATAAACAAGCTAAATGTTAAAATTAAGTTTAATAGATCATTAGAGACAAGATGGCGAGTCCAATGAACTAGATATAGAGGTTTAAAACAAAAAAATTGGTGAAACAGAAAATTTGAATCGAACAGTTGGTCTTCATGCGAATGGACAGCATGATGAACTTCAGTCGCACGACTGAAGGGCTCAAACTGCCCATACGCATGGCTGAACCATGCGTATGAAGTTCAGTCGCATGACTGATGTAACCGCATGAAGGTATATGCGTAGGAGCCCAATCGCACACTCCGAGATACGTATGGGGTCAATCGCACGACTAAATCCCATTCGTACCATTCAATCGTACGACTGAACCCCTTTCGCACGGTTCAATCGCACATTTGAACTAAGTCGCACAATTTCAATCGCATGACAGAAAGATGTTCTTCAAGCTTAATGAGTTCATGACTTTCTTAGTAAATGGTACTAATGTTTACTATCTTTGTGTAACAGATGGCGAGTAGATGGATTATGAGCACAAAGCATAATATATGTGCCCATCTGGACTTAACATCAAGAAATGCTGCAGAATTCTCTGGCATTATCACATTCTTATTGAGATCACGGATTGCGCATGCCATCTCTACCCCTGGCACCCCATATCGATCCATTCAACAAGCCTTCTGGAAAGGCACTACAGTTGATAGATCATCTGAACCTCACTGCATAAGAAGTACCATATTTGGCGAGGATATTACCGTTTCTGAGGAGGATCTAAGGATTGTACTTCAATTGGGGGATGACGCTGACTGCCCAACCCGTTTACACCCCCTCACTATCAGAGGATGTTTTCTCAGAGCCAAATACTCTGGGGACATCAATTCAGGGGTACTCAACAAGAGTAACCTCTGTCCCCAGTTTAAATACCTTGCACACGTGCTGCTCAAATGCATGGCTTCAAGAAAAGGTGGTTTTGATGAGCTGTCGGACCAGATGCAAATGCATACGTTGCGTTGGTGCTGAACCATCCGTTCAGCTTCTCTAAGATGATCTTCACCTATCTGGTGGAGAACATCGAGGGGAAAGGGAAGGAAGCCTTCTGTATGTACCCACGGTTTATGCAAATGATAATAGATCAGAAGCTTCCTTCCATGCCAAAAGAACAGGAGGATTCGGTAGTCTTGGAGGTAATGGATGACACCACCCTGGGAAGGATGAAATATACCGGGGAAAGCAAGTGAAGCCTCCGGTCAGGAGGTTGTTTGGTCATCTTGCCAGAAAGGACTATGTTGTGCCGGAAAAGAGAAAGTGGCGTCACGAGGACAGTGACTCTGATGTGGAACAGATAGCCCTATCCACTCATGACTCAGATGAGGATGACAGTGGGGATGCTGCTATTCCACTTAGAGGCACTGTGTCTGATTCTGTACCTCCTGTGTCCGTCACATCTGCAGAAGTAACTGAGTCAGCGGGATTTCATCAAGATTTTGTTCTTGACGAGAGGATGAGGCTGAATCGGATGAGGAGCCACTTACCCGAACTGTGGGAAGGAAAGTTGTTCCCACAAAACATGGGTTAGGGTTGTTGGTGAACAACCGAGAGGCTCCGGAGATACAGAAACTGACCCAACCTATGCTCCGGGGTCCTTAGGCGGGATTGTAGGGGGAGCTTCCTCCTCAACTGGAACAAGGAGGAAGAGAATGGCCAAACCCCATGGCCAGAAAAAGAAGAAGCGTAGGGTGACCTTTATCACCACACATCCACCACATCTACCACACCCCCACCATACCTTCCACCACTTCCACCACATCCACCACATCCACCACATATCACAGCCCCCACCATACCTTCCACCACAGCACCATTTCCCTCCACCACCACATCCTTTACTCCCTCATCACCTCCACCACTATACAGACCTATCTTCACTACCGCCACCTCCACCACCACGTCACACCAATCAATGCCCTCAGCCCATCCCTCACACACCTATAGATCTCCTCTACCTCTAATCGGGGTAGAGGAACAATTGTCAGCGATAAACAGAATGGTGTTGCGATTGCTGGCGGCTGATGAAAAAGACAACTCAGATCCGCCAGCTTACTGACCTGACTGCTGCACAATCTCATAAAATTGCAGAGCAGGATCGAGTAATTGAGGAGCAGGCCCAGCAGTTGGCTGCTCAGAGCACCAAGATGGACCAACTCCAAGCTCAAAGTGTCGCAGCAAGTAAGCAAATAGAGGAGCTGGAGAAGCAAGGAAGTTGATCCTTTGAAACTAAAAGGGTCTAAAGAGGAGCCATTAAAGATCAGGGAAGGAGACAGAGATGAAGATGATGAAGATAGTGATGAGGATGATGAGAGTGACACTGAGGATGACGGAGAAGGAGAAGTAGGGGATGCACCTGCATCGGCCACTGCTACAGGTCAGGAGAAAAGGACTAAGAATAGGCAAGATCAATCAGCTTCTACCTCTACCCCTACAAGTGATGAAACCTTGATACAAGAAAAAAGTAAAGATTAGATGATTATGTATTTATCTTCTTTTGTATTTGAATCATGTAATTGACACAATGTAGTTAATGTTTATATTATTTAATGCCTTTCTGTTTGATGAATTACTAATGATTTATGTGTGAAATGTTTAAATCAAACAGATCAATTACCAAAGAGATGAGTTTGACATTGCTCCTCTTCAGCAGGTTAAGTCTCAGCTAACGATGATACTTGACCTGCAAGGGATTGTCAGGAGGTCAGTGAATTACACCCCTGAAGAAGGGGAAATAATTCATGATCTAACAAATGAGCAACTCGCTGAGCTTTTCGCGCTAAATCCAGATGAAATAGTAAAAGATGCTCCACATGCGATTCGACTAGTGACGAAGAGTTCAACGATGTTGATGATGTAGAGATCGAAGATGTCACAGCCGAGGAGTACCCTCAGTACGCAGACAATGAGGGTAATGTGGTCCCAAATCTGGGTGAATCCGTGGTCAGAAATACTATTGAGGTGTTGAACAATATGGAGCAAGAAACAGAGAAAGCAGAAGACACAACCCAACTTTCAAATGATGTTGTTGACGTTCGAAAGGCTGAGTGGGCTGCATGTTTTGAAGAAGTTAGAGCCCAAGGTACTGCACCAAAGAAGGATTCCTACATGAAACTCTATAGAGTCAAGAAACATAACAGGGTGTCAGGAAGGATCATAGCATGGGCGTACTTTGAAGATCTAATACGTATGCAGTTAAAAGAGAACATGGCATAGAGTACTTCAGATTCCCACATGATCTGAAGACCCTACCAGGTTTTGAGCTCAACCAGCTGGCCAAACTAAGGCTTTTGTATGCTGACCCGAGGAAGATGTCAGGCTGCTTTGAGACTGCCCTAAAGAAGGAGTACCACACTAGATGGGTTAACTTCAGACCTCAACATCCTACTAGGTATATCAGAAGGTCTGAGGATGATGTCATTACTGGCAAGCCTAAGATAGTGTTGAAGTGGAATCCTCCTCGCACAATGTCGAGAATCCCACTCAGGAAATGCCACAGGATTTCACTCCACATTTTAAGGGGTGGTATTATGATTGGAGAACAGCTGAAGCGGTCATAGTCTTAAGTAAAGAGGGACAATGGATACTATCAGGGTATTCGACCCGATGTGGCTTACAACTTGTCGGAAAGTGATGTCTATACGCTATACAAGTGGCCACTATTCTATGATACGCAAGATATTGTACAAGCTCTTCAGTTCCAGAACGTTATACGACTCTGCTTCACGTTGAGATTCACACAGGAGTCACAACAGAGGAGAAGTACAAGAAATACAAGGAGGTCATGCAGAAAACAAGAGATTAGAGAGATCTAGGTCCAAGGGGGAGTTTGTTGATACATGTATGTCCCTAGATCATGATATGAAATGTAATAGATCTTGTTTATCTGATTCTGGTGTAATTTGATATGATTAATGAAATGATATGGTTGTTTGTGATTTGTAATGATTAATATTTCATTAATAAGTTGATATTAAATTAATTAATTAGGTTAGTGATTGGTTGAATGTTTACATATAATGTTTACTAATTAATACATTCAAACTTAAAATAATAAAGTTATCATGCGAATGGCCCATGCGAATGGACCATAAGCATGAACACCTTCATACGAATGACTCAGTCGCACGACTGAACCAGGAGACTGGATCAGTCATATGATTGTAACATCAGATTGGCTCAGTCGCACGACTGAACACTCAGTCGTGAGGATGAATCAACCGCATGGTTCAATCGCACGACTGAAACATACTAATGGTTCAGTCGTACGATTGAATAATACCAGCCTATAAATACAACCCAATTCGTGAAAAATAACAACTCTCCATTAATTACGATTCCAGACGTACCCTAGCCGTCCAGAAGCCTCCCAAATTCGTTCTCCATGTTCATAGAACACATTAGATCGATTCCCAATCGATTTCTAACGTTAGTTTCAATTCTTGATTGATTCTTCATGTGTTCTCACTGATTGGATCGGCAATCAAATAGGATTCCGCACTATTTGATCTGGTTTACACGCTAATCACTAGGTATTTCGTTCAAATACCAGTCCTAACAATCACCGGCCTGAAGAAGGGACAAGTCCAACAAGTCCAGAATCACCAGAACCAGAGAAGCCAGACACTACTTTCATGGCTGATTCAACCTCACCCTCTAAGGTAAGTACCACTACTCAACTTTTCAATAATGATGCTTGTTCTGATTGTAATAAATTTAGGGAAAGCATTGAGATGAAATTTTCTAGGTTATTAGACCATAATGATAACTTAGTAAAGGACTTGCAAGTGTGCACTAAAGCAAACAGAGTCTTAAAACAAAATGAGCACATCTATAAAGAAAAGACAGAACTCTTAAATAAACAGCTTAGGGAAACTGAAGTTGTAGCCTTTAACCAAGCTAATGACATTAAGTTCTATCTAAACTCCCTAGAAGACACTAAAAACAAAAGGCAATTTTGGAAGTAGAGGTAAATTCATTAAAACAAAAACTGCATAGTTGGACAAGTTCTTCTCACATTGTCCAACACTTAGTGAGAGAGCGCAATAATGGGGAGGGTTTGGGATATAAAGTGGTTCCACCACCATATGAGACCTTGGTGAATGCAAAAAGTAAACCAATAAATAATAACCCAATCAAGGATCACGTGGTGTCCTTTCCTCTTGTAAGTGATCCAGATTCCGCATGTAAACTAAATGAATCTGTCACAAAACAAAAGGAGGCCACTTCAAAATCAAAAGGTAAAATGCCTTGTGTTAATCTATACGAAAAATTTGAATAGGTTAAAATAAAATCTGGTTCAACGAAGTCTATTTCTGAGCAAGAAATGCCAAAAAATTTAACCAATCACATGCTTCATGTCTTAATCCAAATAAACAAAAGGGAAAAGATGTTAACAATGTCCAAACAATTATGTTGTTAAACAATAGAAAACATCTAAACAAGAAGTGTCAAAACCCAAACAGAGTAAAGTCACTCATGTGTCACATACTTCTCCACAAAAACAGGTAAATCGTCAAGTTGAAAGCAGATCATGCTACAATTGTGGAAAGTATGGGCATATAGCGTCTTATTGTCCTTATTATCAGACACCAAAGAAAAAGATTGAACTTTATGACACTAGAGCAAGCTCTTCCTAAAGAAGCTCAATGACTCCACCAAAAAGAGTTAGTGAACCTAAAGTTCAACCTATCAGTCAGTCGTCTGTTTCTCACAAATAGGCCTTACACAAAGCTGGCTTATGGAAAGATAAGTCTATGTCTGGTAATGAGAAAAATAAGTCAAATGATCTTCCCTCACCCCCTAATGGACAATGGGTAGAGTTTATGATATGTGATGCCTCTGGGACACCTAAGCGGTTAAGGCTTGGGTCTCTCACCTTAACTAATGTTTTCAATTGAATGTGTAGGGTGTTCGCTATAGTGTTGAAAAAAAACATTGTAGATAGCGGAGCATCAAGGCACATGACTGGAAACCGGGTACTCCTATCAAATGTCAAACAAATCAAAGGAGGTCATGTTTCTTTTGCTGGAAACAAAGGAGGGTACATCATAGCTCAAGGGGAAGTAGGGAACTAGAAAGTTAAGTTTGACAAGGTAAACTACGTTCAACAACTACAGAATAATCTACTTTCTCTTCCCAAATATTTGACAAAGGATTTAAGGTAGTTTTCGACAATAAGAAGTGCTATGTTCTCAAAAAGGACTATGTGATTCTGGAGGAACAAGTATTAATGTCAGCCTCAAGATATAATGACCTTTATGTCTTGGATCTATCGAAGGCCTCCATAACGGATCATCAAGTTCAGTGCTTCTTGTCAAAAGCTACTGAGAAGGATTCTATCTTTTGGCGTAGGAGAATGAGGCACATCAATCCAAGGAAGATGAACCACTTGATCCAGAATGATCTAGTGCAAGGAGTCAATGTCAAGAACTTTCAACTACCGGATTTTTGTGTAGCCTGCAAGAAAGGCAAACAGACTAAGAAGTCTCATAAGGAAAAGACAGTTAATTCTATAGAACTTCCTTTTGAGCTTTTTTACATGGATCTGTTTGGTCCAGTCAGTACAAGAAGCATCGCAGACGACTTGTACTACTATGCAGTTACAAATGACTACTCAAGATTTTCTTGGGTGATGTTTCTGAAATCTAAATCAGAAACATTTGAGCCATTCCAAGAATTGGTAACTGCGCTGGAGTCTCCCTACAAGCTGAAGATAAGACAAGTATGCTCAGACAACAGAACCGAGTTCAAGAACCAATGGATGGAGGCTTTCTGCGAAGAAAAGGGAATAGTGTATCAGTTCACTTCCGCCTACACTCCTCAAATGAACAGGGTTGCTGAGAGAAAGAATCGCAGCTTAATAGAGACATCACGTATAATGCTAGCAGACTCGAAACTGTCTATCCAATTTTTGAACGAGGCAGTGGCCAATACGTGTTACACATTAAATCGAGTTCTGGTGGTAAAACGTCATGAGAAGATGTGTTACGAGTTACTTCAACGACGTAAACCAAATATGGAGTATCTCGAACCATTTGGAGCACTATGCACGTTACTGAAGAAGACACAGGATGGGAAGTTTAGTGAGAAGGCTGAAGAGGGCATCTTTCTAGGATACAACATACCAAATAAGAGAGAGTACAACAACTCAACAGGTCAAGTAGAGGTGTGGTGTAACGTCGATGTTGAGAGATACACCACCCCTCCTGCTGGAAAAGGACCCGCTTTTTTTTCGACTATGATGGATTCTTTAAGTCCTTCAACATCCATCTCTCCACGTCTGATGATGAGTTAGCAGTCAAAATGATGTATGATGTTCTAAACACACCATCAGAGGAATCTACATCTTCTGGCTCACAAGGTGAATCACTAACCATCTCGGGGGAGCACTCGAGATAAGTGACTCTTCCTCTGACGATGAAGCTGTGGAGAATGATCAGGACACTCAGGAGCAACAGGTTCCTCGTACTACAAGTCCACAAGCATCTACCATTGATGCCTTTGAGTCTTTGGAACCTCACACTCCTACTACCTTAGATACGAGACCAAACGTTCATAATCTAGATTCTGAGGTAGTTGTTCCCACCACTCCTGGATCACGCCTAAATGTCTATCATCCTCTGGACAATGTCATTGGGGATGTCAGATCAGGAGTTCAGACAATAAATCAACTGTATTTAGCTGAGTATGCCTCAGTAATGGAGAAAGGGTACCTTAACGATGGTGCTTATCATTGTTTTGTGTCTCAGTTGGAGCCAAAATACATCAGTGAAGCCCTAAATGATGAGGCATGGGTCAGTTCCATGCAAGAAGAACTTCTTCAGTTCAAAAAGTTAGGTGTATGGACACTGGTTGATAGACCTAAAGGTGCTAAAGTCATTGGCACCAAGTGGGTCTTGAAGTGTAAGAAAGATGATCAAGGTGTCATCATCAGGAACAAGGCTCGACTTGTAGTTCAAGGATTTCGACAAGTCGAGGGAATAGATTACAATGAAGTATTTGCACTTGTGGCGAGAATGGAAGCCATCCATATCTTCCTAGCCTATGCCTCTTACATGAAGATTAAAGTTTATCAATTGGATGTAAAGAGTGCATTTCTTCATGGTGAAATCCGGGAAATAGTGTATGTAAGTCAACCCGAAGGATTTGAGGATCCATATCATTGGGACAGAGTTTACAAACTTGATAAGGCTCTCTATGGGCTTTACCAAGCTCTGAGAGCTTGGTATGAAAAACTCTCAACTCACCTGATGAAACATGGATTTCGCAGAGGTATAATTGACTATACACTGTTCATCAAAGAGAAAGATAGTGATCTGCTGTTGGTTCAGATTTATGTAGATGATATAATCTTCGTTTCCAAGAACGAAGAATTATGTAAGGAATTTGAAGCAGTAATGAAGGCAAAATTTGAAATCAGTGCCATGGGCGAGATGAAGTTCTTTCTCGGGTTACAGGTGGATCAAACACCAAAGGGGATATTTCTACATCAGACAAAGTATGTAGGGGATATTCTCAATCGGTTTGACATGGACAATGCTTCCGTAGCTGGGACTCCACTTGCTACAAATCATGATGTAGCACCCAACGGGAATGGTAATCTGGTTGATGCTACCATGTACGAGGATGATTGGATCCCTCATGTACCTCACTACCTCAAGACCTGATATTATGTATGCAACGTGTCTTTGTTTAAGATATCAAGAAAAACCAAAAGTTAACCATCTTGTCGGGGTCAAAAGGATATTCCGTTATCTGAAGGGTACACCAACACTTGGGTTGTTGTATCCTCATGACGATGACTTCGAGCTAACCGCGTATAGTGACTCGGATTATGGCGGCTGCAAGATGAACTAAAAATCCACCTCAGCAGGTTGTCAATTCTTTGGGAGAAGATTAGTCACGTGGTAGTGCAAGAAGCAGACATCAGTTGCGTTGTCAACTTGTGAAGCTGAATGTGTTGCTGCGGCAAGCTGCTGTTCTCAAATCATCTAGATTCAACAACAGATGCGGGACTATGGTTTGCAATTTTCTAACACTCCTATATTGTTGATGATTCTACTGCAATATCCGTTACTAAAAATCTTGTCCAACATCCTCAGACCAAACACATCGGCATAAAATATCACGTTATATGTGATTGTTTTGAAAAGAATCTAATCGTTGTTGTTAAAATAAATACGGATTTTCAATGCGCTGACCTTTATAGAAAAGCCTTTGATAAACCATGTTTTCTATATTTGTTAGAGGTCAACGGCGTTAAAAAGAAAAGTGATGTAATTCCAGACGATGAACAGGTCTAGTCCGATGCGTCAAATCCATTTTCTTTTCTTTTATTTTCTTTTATTCTAGTTTATTTTATTTATTTTATTGATTTCAATTCTTCGCCTATTAAAATCCTAAAAACGCAAATCGTTTACGGTTTTAGAATTTTAGGGGAGAAAAGGTTAAGTTAGTAATAATAAAAAAAACGAGGGAGGAGGATAGGCAAGCTAATAGAAATGAGATCGTATCCGAGAGATCGATTCAACGACTATGGAAAATGATAGTACACAGGAACAAAGCATTTGGGACTTTAAAAGATTTAAATTGAAATAGATATGAAATTCAAATTATAAGTCTGAGAACTCTATGAAAAAATAAAAAGAAAAATGATAGTAAAACTAGCTACTACTAAGGTAACATGGAGAAAGTACACCTAGAGGTTACTAGACCATTAGATGATATGTCGGTAAATTCAACACAATAGATAAGTAGACCTTTTTGGTGATCTCAAGATCAAACTAAGCTGTTCAACAAGCTGTGGGTCATCATCTTAACGTTGGTTAACACAATCAACAGAGTTCCAATAAGGGGTGACGAGCAAATTGAACGCCACAAATGTGTGCGGATGACCAAAATATGAGCAAAGCACATGATGGAAAATGAAAAAAGCAATCAAACTGATAACCTATGTGGGTGTTGAGATCTGTGCAACAAATAAATTGCTCAAACAAGAAGATAGGTTATGTGCCTATCTGCTGTGCGGTGGCACTGACCTGAGGATAAGCATAACCTATATATTCTAGAATTCATTGTTTTTTGCCGCCTCTCTGCTATGTGGTGGCACTGACCTGAGACTTGGCTTCTTTTTGAAAGCTCTAAGAATACTATCTTCTTGTCAAACTACCCGTAGACCGCTCAAAAATCTCCTAGGGAATGTTGATTACCATATAAGCGTGGGATCCAAAAATACTTGTTGAAATGATTAAACCTTAAACTGTTACCAATATATGTCAAAAGTCTGTGTATGGATTTAAGTGGACATGTATACTGACAATAATCATGGCTGCAATTCTTGAAAGTCCAATTCAAAGTGTGCATCTTCTAGTACTAGTATGATTTCTTTAATTTGCTAATGACTCCCACGAAAACAAGAAGTTAGCATCAAATGAATTTGGAAACACGTCCTGAATGACTTTATTACCTGTATGATTTCATAATGAATCGTTTCACTTATTGTGAAAATAACTTGAAGCTGCCTGTTCATGCAATAAATCTGGTAGATTTCTATCTTAGGATTTTCACTCCACACAAAACCACAAAAAACATTTTAGTTCTGTTAGTAAATTTTGCTTGTTTTAAAATTTTTAGTCATTTTAGTTTCATCTGTCAGACTATGGCATGGAATTCAATCTGGAATTGAATCACTTAAAAAGGGTCATGTCGGAGGTGACCACACATGTTTTCAAATGTAAAATGAGTCACGTCTGAGGTGACAAACTTTTTTAAAAGGATCACGTCTGAGGTGATCAAAAACTTTTCAAAGTTAAAAGGATCATTTCTTTGATGATCGAATGCTCAAACTGTTTAATCAATAAGTTAAGTGAAGTTAAAATGTCTATGGTCATAAAGCATAAATCATGAGCTTGATCCATTCGCACGACTGGACCATGCGTATGGACCAATCGTACGACTGGACCATACTTATGCACTAGACAACCAAATGAAGCATGAGTATGAACCATTCAGATGAATGGATTACAAGATTAAGCCAGTCGCCCGAATGGAGTTGTGCGAATGAGTCAGTCGCCCGACTGAAACCCAGTCGGCTGACTGGATGTAATCGACTGAACCAATCGCACGACTGACATCCAATCGCCCGAATGAAAAGAGCGAATGGGTCCAGTCGCCCGATTGAAATCAGATTAGTATAAATAGGGCCATAGTCGATCGCATAAACTCATCACCCCCCATTCGCTCTAAAATCGCACAGCCTACCGTTACTCTACCAAAATTTCCTCTGATCGAATTTGACACCCTATTTCAATGTTCTGATTATCTCTGGTGTTTATACACGTACATTACGGTGCTATCTCACCAAATTTCAGTTGATTTGATTCTAAAATGACAATTTTCGGGCCTAACAAGAACCGTGACTTTAGTTGGACAAATAACCTAACTAAACTAAGTAAAATGTTGAAATCTAAGTTATTAGGTGCTAAGTTAAGTGATTGCGAGTCTAATGAACCAAAACACGATGTCTAATTTTAAGAATTGGTCAAAATTTGAATTTCAGTCGAACAAATAGTGGGTCATGCAACTGGACACCCGGATGAACTACAATCGCCCGATTGAGCTGGACGAATGACTCAGTCGGCCGAATGACTTAGTCGACCGAATGAATGATACGAATAAGCTCAGTCGGCCGACTGAACCAATCGCAGGCTCAGTCACTCGATTGAACTCAATCGCATGAATAGTCACCTGATTGTATCCAGTCGTATGTTAGTTCAAACGACTGAACCCAGTCGTATGGTTCAATTGCATGATTGAACCAGACTAATTTCGAACAGGTTAATTAGAAATGGTTTCTATTGGGTGATGATCTAACTCCTATGCTCCTTGTGTAATAGATTGATGGCTGATAGGTGGACCATAAACACCAAGCATAACATTTATGCGCATCTGGATGCCATAACTCGGAACGCTGCCGAGTTTGCCTATATAGCTTTTCTAAAGAGGTCTCGGATCCACAGGTCTATATAGCAGGCCTTCTGGGAGGGGGCGTCGGTTGATCGATCCCATGAGCCCTACAATATCCGGAGTACTATATTTGGGCAGGCTATCGAGGTGACTGCTGATATTCATCGAGTACTAGATCTGGCTGATGATGCCGATCACCCGACCAGATTACACCTTCTGATAGTGAGAGGGTGTTTCCTCAGGATTAAGTACTTCGGGGACATAAATGCAAGGGTGCTCAACAAGAGCAACCTGTGTCCCCAGTACAAGTACTTAGCACATGTGATACTTAAGTGCATAGCCTCTAGGAGGGGTGGGTTTTATGATCTTTCAGACCAGATTCAAAATGACTACGTGGCACTGGTACTGAACCACCGCTTCAACTTCTTGAGCATGATATTCTCATACCTGATTAAGAATCTGGAGGCTAAAGGCAAAGAGGGTTTTTGCATGTAACCAAGGTTTCTCCAGATGATTATTGTTGAGAAGCTGCCCTCTCTGCCTATGGAGAGCCAAGATGCGGTGTCACTAGAGGTGATGGATGATATGACACTAGGCCGCATGAAGGTCTACACGGGAAAACAGGCCAAACCCCCTGTTAAGAGACTGATCGGGCATCTGGCCCAGGTGGAGTACGTGGCGTCGGGAAGGCGAAAGTGGCACTACGAGGAGAGTGATTCAGATGTTGAGCAGATTGCTCTTCCATTTGATGACTCAGATGATGACGACAGAGACACGGGTGGAGATTCTGGCCCCGCTGTTTCAAGGGCCGGCCCTGCTCATACTACATATCCACCCTCTACTCATACAGATGCCACCACTACCATCTTTCACCAGGATTTCTGTCCTCCCGTTGAGGAGACAGAGGGTGATGAGGAGCCTCTGACTAGGACTGTGGGCTGTAGGGTGGTTGCCATAGAGAGAGGTTTGAGAGCGGTTGGTGGATGCCCACAGGAGTCCGGGGATGCTGCTGTTGATTCAGATCCCTCATATGCCCCAGACCCGCCTAGTAGCCAAGGGGGTACCTTAGTGCCTAGAGGCACAAGGAAGAAGAGGATGGCTCACCCCTATGGCCAGATGGGGAAAAGTCTAAAGTTTACCCTGACCTCATCTACCACCACAGCCACTACCTCAGCCACACCTTCCACCACTACCACCACCACTGCTACCACACCACCTGTCATCACCACTACCACCTCACACACCATTACCACACCACTCCACCACTTACCCACATCCCATCCACCACCACTACGGCTCATTCACCACCACCCACATCTATACCACCCCTAATATTCACCTCTGTCACCACCACCACCACTAGCCACCAAGCCAGACCGTCATCTCACCCTACATTTCACACAGGTTCATCTCTAGCTCCCAGTGGGGTAGAGGAACAACTGTCAGCACTCAACAATATGGTGTTGAAGTTGTTAGGTGCTGATGAAGAGAAGACTGCCCAACTACGTCAGCTTGTGGAGCTAAACGCTACCCAGCACAGCAGATCTAGCAAAATGAAGTTGCTATATGTTGACCCTCGTAAGATGTCAAGCTGGTTTGAAGTTCCTTTAAAGAGAGACTACCACACCAGGTGGGTCAACTTCAAACCTCAACAACCAACGAGGTATATCAGAAGATCTGAAGTTGATGCCATTACTTGAAAACCAAAACTCAGTCGTGCGAATGGATTAACCGCATGACTCAATCGCACGGATGAACCATGCTAATGGTTCAGTCGCCCGAATGAGAAACCCTAACCTATAAATACCACTTAAATCGTGGAAAAACATAACACTTCAAAAACCTACGTACTAAATGGTACCCTAGCCGTCCAGGGACATCTAACAACCTGTTCCAAGTTCATAGATCGCACTAGATCGATTACCAATCATTCTTAACGTTTAGATTCAATCTACAATTGTTTCTACATGCGTTCTCACTAATTAGATCGCCAATCAAATAGGATTCCCCACTATTTGACTTCGTATACACGTATATCAGTTAGTATTTCGTTCAATACACGATCCTAATAATAACAATAATTTTTCAAACTTTCGTCTTTAAAAAAGTTTTACTTTTAAAAAGACTAGTTAAAATCTAGTTAGCGTTAATCAAAACTTTTAAATTGAAGCGTTTAGTCTCACTAGTTGCTTCATATTTTTCTTTTAAGTTTTAACTGAATATGTTATTAATTGACTTTATTTTAATTGGACAATTAGGGTCTTAAAAAGACTAAACTGCACTCATATTTAATGGAGAACTTAACGGAGTTAGTGTAGTGGATGGAAATGACAACATTTGGTAAACCACAGTAACTAAAATGACAAAAAAAAGTTTTTAGATTAATTGAAATAGAAAATTTAATAAAACGTCAAGGATGAAAACGACATTTTACTCTTTAAACTCTCACCACCTCAAGCTTTATTTTAAAGCAACTAACATCTTCTGCATGCATATAGTTATGAGAATCAAAGTACACTACCTTACAAAACTATATATATTATCACAGAAATTTAAAACAAATAATTAGGTTTACAAATAGAAAATTCTATATGAGTAAATTAAGTTAACAATTGGATCATGCTTAAATAAATTCATACAACTAGAGAAATGCTAAATGCTTTAGGGCTCAATGTTCAAGGAGTAATTATATACATACGTATGCCATCACAATAACCTACATTATAAGATCGAATTATGAGTACAAATCAAACGCTCTCAGTATGTCTCCTAGCGTTTGTATGGTCCGTTCACTTTGGCCATCTGTTTGAGGGTGATAGGCGGTACTCATGTCTAATCGAGTGCCCATTGCTTTCTGTAGTGTTTGCCAAAATCGTGAAGTGAATCGGCCGTCACGGTCGGATATGATTGACACCGGCACTCCGTGTCTTGTCACGACCTCTTTAATGTACAATCTCACCAACTTGTCCATTTTGTAGTCTTCTCGGATTGGCAAGAAGTGTGCTGATTTCGTCATTCGATCCACTACGACCCATATCGAGTCATGCCCGTTGCTCGCTCGAGGAAGTTTGGTAATGAAGTCCATGGCTATATTCTCCCATTTCCATTCGGGAATCTCAGGTTGCTGTAACAGTCCCGATGGTTTCTGATGTTCAGCTTAACTTTCGAGCATGTGAAGCATCTGCTGACATACGTGGCAATGTCTTTCTTTAGGCCTGGCCACCGGTACAGATCTTTGAGATCGTGGTACATCTTGTCTACGCCAGGATGAATAGAATATCGCGTCTTGTGTGCTTCATCCATGACCAAGGTACGTACACCTCCCCACTTGGGTACCCATATACGGTCCACGAAGTACTGTACACCATCGTCCTTGCACATCAGTTGTTTATCCAGCCCTCGGAATTCTTCTCCCGCAAGGTTTTCTTCTTTCAACGCCTCACTTTGTGCAATTTGGATCTGAGCTTTCAAATTTGTTTGAATGGTCAATCCCAAAGCTCGAGCATGTAGTGGTTTCACGCGTTCCTTGCGGCTTAGAGCATCAGCCACCACATTAGCTTTCCCCGGATGATACCGGATTTCACAATCGTAGTCACTAAGAAGCTCTACCCAACGTTGTTATCGCATGAATCCGGCTAATCCTAAGAACTGTCATATCTCTGAAGGTGTCTGGGGTGTATCCCATTTCTTTACCACTTTGATCTTGCCGGGATCTACATGAATCCCGTCTGTGTTAACCACATGACCCAAAAACTTCACCTCTCGCAGCCAGAATTCACACTTCAAGAACTTGGCGAAAAGTTTCTCTTCTCTTAACAGTTCCAGTATTGCCCGAAGGTGTTCTTCATGGTCCTCCTTTGATCGAGAGTAGATAAGTATGTCATCAATGAATACAATCACAAACTTATCCATGTAAGGTTTGCACACCCGATTCATCAAGTCCATGAACACAGCTGGTGCATTAGTCAATCCGAACGGCATGACTAAAAACTCATAGTGCCCATAACGAGTTCTAAACGCTGTCTTCGGTATGTCCTCCTCGAAAACTCTTAGTTGGTGATATCTAAATCGAAGGTCGATCTTGGAAAAATACGAAGCTCCTTGCAACTGATCAAACAGGTCATCGATTCTGGGGAGAGGATACCGATTCTTCACAGTTAACTTGTTCAACTCGCGGTAGTCGATACACATACGGAACGACCCATCCTTCTTCATGACAAATAACACTGGTGCTCCCCAAGGTGAGTGACTTGGTTGTATAAAACCCTTCTCCAGTAGTTCCTGTAACTGGCTAGACAACTCTTGCATTTCAGACGGTGCCAACCGATACGGTGTCTTTGCTACCGATGTAGCTCAAGGAACCAACTCAATACGAAATTCCACCTGTCGTGGAGGAGGCAAACCAGACAAGTCATCTAGGAATACATCTGGGTAATCCCGCACTATAGGGATATTTGCCAATTCCTGTTCCTCCTCTTTCTTTTCCACCACATGAGCCAGAAAAGAGTAGCACTGTTTTCGTAAACTCTGGCGTGCTTTCATGCAGGAAATAAGCTTTAAATTTCTCCCCGGTCTTTCTCCTTGAACTCTGAGTACTCCTCCGTCTGACATAGGGATTCGCACTACCTTGTCTCGACAGACAATCTCGGCCCCGTGTTTCGACAACCAATCCATTCCCACAATCACGTCGAAACTTCCTAGCTCAAAGGGTATCAAGTCTATATCGAAGGTGTGGTTCTCTAATATTATCGAGCACTTTCTAATAATCCCGTTGGCCTGAGCAACCCTACCATTGGCCATCTCTACAAAGTAGCTAGTTTCTAGCCTACTAGGACTCA
The DNA here is from genome assembly GCA_025506515.1 of Flaveria trinervia. Lineage (NCBI taxonomy): Eukaryota > Viridiplantae > Streptophyta > Magnoliopsida > Asterales > Asteraceae > Flaveria > Flaveria trinervia. The sequence continues at coordinate 20,956,066 of CM046445.1, forward strand.
AATCGAGCAATTGCATAAATTCAGAAGATATAAAGCTATTGTCGGCTCCAGTGTCAAATAATACAGATGCAAAGTGATTATTGAGTAAGTGCTTACCCGTTATGACATTTGGGTCCTGACGGGCTTCATTGGCTCCAATGGCAAAAGCGCGTCCCCGAGCTGTATTCCCCTGATTGGTCGGACCTTGATTTCCAGCTATAGCCATCACTTGTTGCTGGTTGTTTCCTTGTTGACCCGGTGCCCGATTCAGCCTGGGGCACATGTTTCGGTAGTGATCAAGGCTTCCACACTCATAACAATCCCTTGCATTCCCGACGGGGTTAACCGCGTTGACCGGTGCAACCATATTCGGCGCTGTTCTGCAGTCTCTTGCATGATGCCCCGGGCGTCTACAGTTCGCGCACACCCGGCACTGCGTTCCTGGGGGATGATGATAATTGCACTTGTCACATTTGGGGTGCGGACCCACATACTCTCGCCTGCCCTGCGTCACTGCCACGAAGTTTCTGGTTGTCTTGGCTCTTTTATCAAACTTCCCGGCACTCGACCGGCTCGTTTCCCCAAAATCCTTTCTCTTTTCTGCTCCTCTACCCAAAACTCCCGTTCTCACCATTTCATCAGTCAAAGCGCCAGCCTTTAGAATCGCGCTCTGAATAGTAGGAGGAGCGGTAGCGGTTACCATTGCCCGGATTTGAGGCGCAAGTCCCCAAATGTACCTCTCTATCCTTTTTTATTCCGGGGTGACTAGATGTGGGACCAACCTTGCTAACTCATGAAAACGGTCGGTGTAAGCTGCGTGCCCAGCCCCCACCATGGCATGATTCCAGAACTCATGCTCAAGTTTTTGCTTCTCATTGAGAGGACAGTACTCCTCGGTGATTAGGGCCTTGAACTCATCCCATGACATTTGCATCGCGGATTCTCTTCCCCTAGCCTGAATCTGAGTGTTCCACCACGTCAGTGCCTTGCCCTGTAGTGAGCAAGTGGCGTACTTAATTCTTTGACTGTCGAGGCATTCGCTGATGTCGATCACAGCCTCCATCTTTTCAAGCCATTTGGTCAGAGCTATGGCTCCACCTTTGCCATCAAACTCTCGTGGTTTACAAGCCACAAATTCCGTGTACGAACATCCCCGTCTAGCATTCACAACCCCAGTCTCATTAACAATTCCAGTTTCGTTACCGGCTGTACCACCATTTCCGGTCTCCTGATTGCTTTCGTTCCCAGTCGGGTTACCGTTATCCTCATTTTCATTGCCACCGTCCCCGTGGGGGTGAGAATTCTGAAGAGCATCGCTCACTTGGGCCACGATAGTCGGAATTAGTGCGGCCAGCTGTTGAGCGATCAGGGCTGCCATATCCGCATTCCCTGTTCCTTGATTGCTACTGGTTGGAGCATCACTTGTTCTTAGGGTTCTTCCCCTGCCGCTGCCACTGCCTCTGCCCCTTGGGGCTTCAATTCCGCTACTATTACTGCGAGTAGATCTTCGAGGTGGCATGTTCTATTCATAAAAGAGGTAACACATATAAGCTTTAGTTACCATAAGATACACAAGTATTCCGTTTATCAAGTTCCAATGTTCATGTTCCGGTCGGTCAAGATCACCATGTAGCCCATTTCAAGCATATTCTCGGTATACCGGTGATGTTTATATATAGGGTTCCCCGCAGCGTTCCCACCACACCCACGATGTACCGAGAATGATGCCCGATCTGGTTACATGACATCCGACTTTCCTTTACATCATATCCATAATAATCCATCAGGTCAACTGAGAGCCCAAGCATGTAATCACGCATAGTCTGGTGGAGGTTGCCTATCTCGCATCCTTAAAGGACTCAGACATAGCCTCCTCGGGTCGGTCTCAGTATCCAAGGTTAAGCGCAGTATATGATCTGTGAAGATCTCTTCGGGTCCCAATGCCCAAATTCGGTTATCATAACTTGGCGCGCAGAGGGAACGGAAGATCTAATAAGAGCATCCCATAAAAGAGTGAGCACAAGGCTCTCTCATAGGGTGAAACGATCACAAAATAGATAGATAAACGAACAAGTAATGAGGAACACGTATGAGATACAAAATGCACACAACCCTGGCATGCAATCTACATGAAGGTTCCTAGGTTATAGTCTAGGTCAAGTGTATTGCCTAATTCTCTATAACCAATGGCTCCGATACCAGTCTGTCACACCCCCGCTAAGAGCGGAAACACGGGGTTGCGACGAGACGGGAATCGTCATAACACATGGTAAGCGATAGAGATGCAATAATAATAATGATGACATGCGTGTCATGACGACACCCGACAACAAGGGGACTTGTGTCATGTTTAGTCAGTATTCACGACAACATAGCCATAAGCATATACATGATATAAGATAAACATAGGTAATGACATTGTATTCAATTCCCACAACCCGAGAACAACTTACAAAGTATAATGTTGTTTGAAACAGTTACAAAAATTGTTTTCAAAAAGACAAGTTTGGCCCGAAAAATGCATCCTAGGGTCTCCACTAAGGCAGCACACCTAGAACCCCAGCTAGCATGATCACCTGAAAAGATATGCTCAAAATGGTCAACAAAATTGTTGGTGAGCTCGCAGGTTTAAGTAATAAAAGTGTAAGTGATGCTGTATAAAGTAAATGATATGGAATACCGTGAATACAGTTATATACACAAGTAAAATCACATGACATGAGCTTTGCAACCAAACCTAACGACGTACACAAAGAAATTGTCGGCATATATTCACCCAAGGGCCCGTTCCTGGCCACTGATGGTACCAACTAGTATACCATCGAACAGGGGTGGGGGTGTCAACCCAGTAGTACTACCAATACCTAACCGTCAGTTCCCACACTGGAATTAAATAGTTGCAAAGATAGAACCACACAGCAGAACCAAGCATGTATCAGATAAGTACTTGAAACACAGTATCACGTGGATTCCTTGTATGAAAATTGTATGTATGTTGTACAGCATAGAAAACGGGCGAGCATACTTTTCCCCCATGTTTGTAAATGTTTGTAAAATAGTATAAGCATAAAAAGGGGCCACGAAACTCACATGTTAAGTGGTAAGTATGAAAGGTCGAGATTCCAACAGTTGAATGAAATGATCGGTCAAACACCTATTGACAGTTATTGTCAAGCATTAATGACATGTATAAAGCGTATAGTAATGTTTGGTCGGTTCGGGTTGTATCGGTTCGGTCGTGGGTGGCACACACACACAAGCGGACACACGTATCAGATCTTATGTAGATCCAAGTACTACGAGTAGTCGTCATTGCTTATGACATCCTTGTAAAGATCTCATTGTTATGAAAGATGACACTTGTTAAGTATTTGTAGTTTCAAATGGGTTGTCGGTAATTGTAAAATGTTAGGTTTATTTCAATTGAAATAATATGTGCATGTTGATAGCGTTGACTTTAATCTTTGGGGTCAAGCAATGACAGTTTTACTGATGTTTCCTTATCATCATCAGGCGTTCAAGGGAAATTCACACTCAACATCAGTCACACAACAGGACTAGACGCTCGACCCACGTTCCATTTGTACGAATCAACCTTCAATAGTGCGAATTAGCTACTTTCGTGCGATTGAACCTTCATTCGTGCGATTGGACTCAGTCGCACCACACAACACACACATTCGCACGACCCAACCTCCATGCGCACGAATCAACCCTCAATCGTGCAAATTAGCTACTTTCGTGCGATTGAACCTTCATTTGTGCGATTGGACTACAGTCGTGCAAAACACGCACAATCGCATACATTCAGTCGGTCACCTGACTCAATCGCACACAAACACACAGTCGCACGACATGCCTAGTCGCATAACTCAGTCGCACGATTGACTTAGACACATGATTCAGTCGCATGACTCACTCAGTCGCACGGCTCAATCGCATACAAACACCCAGTCGCACGACTCAGTCGCACGACATGCCTAGTCGCACAACTCAGTCGCACGATTGACTTAGACGCATGATTCAGTCGCACGACTCACTCAGTCGCACGGCTCAATCGCATGACAGACCCAATCGCCTGAACTGCAGAATCGCGACTGTGGTCGGGCTGAGCAGCCCCTGAGCTGCTCTAACGCGAGTTTTATACCACGAGGACTTCCAGAAACTCTCAACAAACATACACAAACATGAAACACAAGCAGAAAGACCTCACACGCACCCACACGACCTCATGTGCTCGGATGAACCCGAGCACCCGAAACCCTAGAAATCACAGCAGTAAAAAGACAAGAAAAGAGACAACCAAAGTCGTCTATCTACTAGAAATGAGTAGATGAGGCTGTAGATGAAGACTAGACGACGAAAACGATACCACACGGGTAGATTTTGGTGCTAGAATGAAGAAAATGTGTGTGTAGGGAGTGAAGAGGTGAAGAAGATGAAGTGAGTGAGGAATGGCTCGGAATGGGGTTTATATACCCAGCCCAAGTTTGCAAAATTACAAGTTTAGTCCCTGCACTTAACCCTCGAGTTTCCCAAATTTTGTTTCGGTTGATTACGACCTTAAAATGTTCGTTATATTAAGGTTAAAAGCGTGTTTAATGGCATTTGATAGTTTAAAATGGTTTTATTAATGACAATGGTCGAAATAAAAGAAAAAAATGATATATTTGGTGGTAATGGTGATGAAATTTATAAAAGTTTTATGCTTAACACACGTTCTCGAAGGAAGTACAGGCACAAAGGAAAATAAGCAGACATGATTCCTTAAAGCAGGAGTTCATGAAGAAAAGGAAGAATAATTAAAATATTTCTATGTTTATTTATGTCGTTCGACGAACCTTAAGGTGACGGATGTCACAACTCAGTCGACCGAATGAATGATACGAATAAGCTCAGTTGGCCGACTGAACCAATCGCAGGCTCAGTCACTCGATTGAACTCAATCGCATGAATAGTCACCCGATTGTATCCAGTCGTATGTTAGTTCAAACGACTGAACCCAGTCGTATGGTTCAATTGCATGATTGAACCAGACTAATTTCAAACAGGTTAATTAGAAATGGTTTCTATTGGGTGATGATCTAACTCCTATGCTCCTTGTGTAATAGATTGATGGCTGATAGGTGGACCATAAACACCAAGCATAACATTTATGCGCATCTGGATGCCATAACTCGGAGCGCTGCCGAGTTTGCCTATATAGCTTTTCTAAAGAGGTCTCGGATCCATAGGTCTATATAGCAGGCCTTCCAGGAGGGGGCGTCGGTTGATCGATCCTATGAGCCCTACAATATCCGGAGTACTATATTTGGGCAGGCTATCGAGGTGACTGCTGATATTCGTCGAGTACTAGATCTGGGTGATGATGCCGATCACCCGACCAGATTACACCCTCTAATAGTGAGAGGGTGTTTCCTTAGGATTAAGTACTCCGGGGACATAAATGCAAGGGTGCTCAACAAGAGCAACCTGTGTCCCTAGTACAAGTACTTAGCACATGTGATACTTAAGTGCATAGCCTCTAGGAGGGGTGGGTTTTATGATCTTTCAGACCAGATTCAGAATGACTACGTGGCACTGGTACTGAACCACCGCTTCAACTTCTTGAGCATGATATTCTCATACTTGATTAAGAATCTAGAGGCTAAAGGCAAAGAGGGTTTTTGCATGTATCCAAGGATTCTCCAGATGATTATTGTTGAGAAGCTGCCCTCTCTGCCTAAGGAGAGCCAAGATGCAGTGTCACTAGAGGTGATGGATGATACGACACTAGGCCGCATGAAGGTCTACACGGGAAAACAGGCCAAACCCCCTGTTAAGAGACTGATCGGGCATCTGGCCCAGGTGGAGTACGTGGCGTCGGGAAGGCGAAAGTGGCACTACGAGGAGAGTGATTCAGATGTTGAGCAGATTGCTCTTCCATTTGATGACTCAGATGATGACGACAGAGACACGGGTGGAGATTCTGGCCCCGCTATTTCTAGGGCCGGCCCTGCTCATACTACATATCCACCCTCTACTCATACAGATGCCACCACTACCATCTTTCACCAGGATTTCTGTCCTCCCGTTGAGGAGAAAGAGGGTGATGAGGAGCCTCTGACTAGGACTGTGGGCGGTAGGGTGGTTGCCATAGAGAGAGGTTTGAGAGCGGTTGGTGGATGCCCACAGGAGTCCGGGGATGCTGCTGTTGATTCAGATCCCTCATATGCCCCAGACCCGCCCAGCAGCCAAGGGGGTGCCTTAGTGCCTAGAGGCACAAGGAAGAAGAGGATGGCTCACCCCTATGGCAAGAAGGGGAAAAGTCTGAAGTTTACCCTGACCTCATCTACCACCACAGCCACTACCTCAGCCACACCTTCCACCACTACCCCCACTACTGCTACCACACCACCTGTCATCACCACTACCACCTCACACACCATTACCACACCCACTGTACCACTTACCCACATCCCATCCACCACCACTACAGCTCATCCACCACCACCCACATCTATACCACCCCCAATATTCACCTCTGTCACCACCACCACCACTAGCCACCAAGCCAAACCGTCATCTCACCCTACATTTCACACAGGTTCATCTCTAGCTCCTAGTGGGGTAGAGGAACAGCTGTCAGCACCCAACAGTATGGTGCTGAAGTTGTTAGCTGCTGATGAAGAGAAGACTGCCCAACTACGTCAGCTTGTGGAGCTAAACGCTACCCAAGCACAGCAGATCTAGCAAAATTGAAGTTGCTACCTGCATACCCTCGTAAGATGTCAAGCTAGTTTGAAGTTCCTTTAAAGAGAGACTACCACACCAGGTGGGTCAACTTCAAACCTCAACAACCAACGAGGTATATCAGAAGATCTGAAGTTGATGCCATTACTTGAAAACCAAAACTCAGTCGTGCGAATGGATTAACCGCATGACTCAATCGCACGGATGAACCATGCTAATGGTTCAGTCGCCCGAATGAGAAACCCTAACCTATAAATACCACTTAAATCGTGGAAAAACATAACACTTCAAAAACCTACGTACTAAATGGTACCCTAGCCATCCAGGGACTTCTAACAACCTGTTCCAAGTTCATAGATCGCACTAGATCGAATACCAATCATTCTTAACGTTTAGATTCAATCTACAATTGTTTCTACATGCGTTCTCACTAATTAGATCGCCAATCAAATAGGATTCCCCACTATTTGACTTCGTATACACGTATATCAGTTAGTATTTCGTTCAATACACGATTCTAATAATAGCAATAATTTTCCAAACTTTCGTCTTTAAAAAAGTTTTAATTTTAAAAAGACTAGTTAAAATCTAGTTAGCGTTAATCAAAACTTTTAAATTGAAGCGTTTAGTCTCACTAGTTGCTTCATATTTTTCTTTTAAGTTTTAACTGAATATGTTATTAATTGACTTTATTTTAATTGGACAATTAGGGTCTTAAAAAGACTAAACTGCACTCATATTTAATGGAGAACTTAACGGAGTTAGTGTAGTGGATGGAAATGACAACATTTGGTAAACCACAGTAACTAAAATGACAAAAAAAGTTTTTAGATTAATTGAAATAGAAAATTTAATAAAACGTCAAGGATGAAAACGACATTTTACTCTTTAAACTCTCACCACCTCAAGCTTTATTTTAAAGCAACTAACATCTTCTGCATGCATATAGTTATGAGAATCAAAGTACACTACCTTACAAAACTATATATATTATCACAGAAATTTAAAACAAATAATTAGGTTTACAAATAGAAAATTCAATATGAGTAAATTAAGTTAACAACTGGATCATGCTTAAATAAATTCATACAACTAGAGAAATGCTAAATGCTTTAGGGCTCAATGTTCAAGGAGTAATTATATACATACGTATGCCATCACAATAACCTACATTATAAGATCGAATTATGAGTACAATTCAAACGTTTCGAATCACCAGTCATGAAAGGGGCAACTGCATTAAAATTCAAGTGGGCCTTTTAGGTGATTGTTTTTACTCGACGGTAATTAGGCAATGCAAACTCCCAATTAAGGTATGAAATCTTTACCTTTCTTTTAAATTTTTATATTTCATGACTTTTGGTCCCTAAATAATCATTTTAATTTTTATAATAGAACAAAAGATGATGACTTTAGGTTTAAGTACTTTAACTATGGAATGTACATGTGAAACACGAAAAAAGTTTAGAGGAAGAGATAGGCATATAATTCCAAATGTAAAGGTTATTAAAATTTGATAAAGTAAGTTGTCACACCCCGAGCCCCAAATGGGTGGAATGTCATAGACCGGTAAACAAAACAAACATGGCAGTGGAAACTAACAATCAAGAGAGCACAAAAGGAGAGAAAGTCACGTGGCATCACATTTCCACAATAACCAAGCTATAAAAGGCCATACCGGGTCATTGAAAACATAAGTAATTCAGTGTTGGACCAAAAGAACCAATGAGCCAGATCAAAAAAACCTTTAAGTCCCACAGACATCAAAACAGCTGAAGTGGTCTACAACAGCTGAAGACAACGTCTGAAGATAAAGTCTGAAGATAAAGTCTGAAGACAATAGCTGAAGACAAGGTCTGAAGACAAAGTCTGAAGACAAAGTCTGAAGATAAAGTCTGAAGACAAAGTCTGAAGACAACAGCTGAAGACAAAGTCTGAAGACAAAGTCTGAAGATAAAGTCTGAAGACAAAGTCTGAAGACAAAGTCTGAAGACAAAGTCTGAAGACAAAGTCTGAAGACAATAGTTGAAGACAAAGTCTGAAGACAAAGTCTGAAGATAAAGTCTGAAGATAAAGTCTGAAGACAACAGCTGAAGACAAAGTCTGAAGACAAAGTCTGAGGATAAAGTCTGAAGACAAAGTATTAAGACAACAGCTAAAGAGAAAGTCTGAAGATAAAGTCTGAAGAGAAAGTCTGAAGACAATAGCTAAAGACAAAGTCTGAAGACAAAGTCTGAAGATAAAGTCTGAAGACAAATTCTGAAGACAAAGTTCTTAGAAGTTGTCAAAACAGCTGAAGTAGTTCTCTTCAGTAGTTGTGATGGTTTAGATTTCAGTAGTTTGTAATGAGTACTTTTATATTATGTAAAACATCTGAAGTTCTTACACTTCAGATGTTTAACTTCAGTAGTTTAGTTTACTTTCAGTTGTTTGTATAAATCAGTTAGCTGTCACTATCAAGTGACGTTAGCTAATGTCACATTCTTTTATAAAAGGGATGTTGACCTAATTTCCTTGGACGGGAAGCATGTGCGTGAATGAAAACATTCTTTTTGCAGAAAACTTTCTCTCTCTATAACTGTTACTGTTTGATTGAATATTCATATTATTCTTGCTAAAATTTCGTCTAATTCATGTGCTATTCCGCTGCAAATCTTAATCTAATTGATCAAACTAGATCTCGATCCCTTTCAAATAGTACAAAATATTTCATTGTTGAAAACACAAAAAATTTAAATTGCTCCAATTGTTTCAAAACCAAACACACTAATGCCATGGGTCACGATGCTAAGTCATCAAGTCTTCTACACAAGCTAGACTCCCATCAACGATTACTTGAAACATGCTCAAAAGAAATTTGTCCCAACTAACAAGTTGGTGAATTCAAATGCTTAAAGTTCAAAAATAAAAAGATTTCTTAGAATCCAACATTTAATTTAAAAATCATAGCATCATTGTCATGTGGATCACAATTAACCCTGCACCCAGCCCCGGCTAACCTCTTCAAAAGTTGTGTTACCGGTTAAATCCCATTGGGAGAACTGAACCTCAAATCACTACACCATACCTGTTGGATGGTTCACCATAGTATCTTATAAAACCTATTACATGCCATAAACGACCCCTTAGGATCTCAGGGTGTTACCTTTCTCGTTCATCACGGAAGGCACTGTGTGTAGGGGATTCCCTAACTAGATCTACCCATATAAAAAAACGGTTCACATAAGAATTAATGACTATGATAGAAGTATGAACATGTAATAACATTACCACAACATATAACATCAAGAAATAGCATAGTAATAGATCAGTTTAAATAGAGCAAGCTTTATCCCAAAACAGTAGTAAAAAAGAGGACACTTGAACTCACCTAGGAATAGGAATTGGTCGTGAAAGAAAAGTGATTTGATCCTAGCACTCTAATCAACAAGATTCAAGAAATAAGCTATTTGCTCAAGTGTCATTATAGATTTATTTAGTGGTCTTATAACATTAGATGTTCCAAAAGCTTGATTCAACAATCTACTCGTTAAAGAGTTTCCTTTTTAGGACGGTATGCGTTATTACATCTAAATGGCAGTCCTAATGATGATAATCAGTATAGTGATATTAAATGAATCAGATATTTTTAGTCAAAAGGGTCATTTTTGGTGAATTTACAGAATTTATCCTTTAGTCCCCTAAGTTTCGAAGTTTATAGTTTTTACACCCAAAGTTTGTTTACTCTTAATGTTTCACTGAAATATCAATTCAGGTATTCTAACTTACTGAAAAGATTTTTATGGTTGTTATATCTCTTACTCTATTTTTAATATTTTGTCTAAAAGTCTTTCGGTTTAGGCTTACTATTTAATAAACAATTCATTAAAAATCATTATTAATTAAATAAATCTCCAATTTGGACTCTTACTTCCAAAATATTTATTTTAAGCCTGGAATTCCTTTTAAAAACATTTTAAGTCTCTATATTCAACTATTTTTATGGGCTTTACTCCTTTCGGGTCCCTAAAATGGCTCATCATTACCACAACCCAGTCCTTACCAAATTTCCAGCCAACATTACCCAAATTTTGGCCTAAAACTTAATGAATTCCTAGTCTAGTTCTTGGTGAAACCTATATATCACGAATATGGCCATCAATGGGCGTTTTTCACGGTTTACATGTGCAAGAGTCATAAATTATACCTATGTGTATCCTAAATCATTTGTAACTTTCAAGTCAGATTATAATGGAGTTCAAAAGCTGTTTTTATATGGGTTTCTAAATATGTCATGGTGTACTGAGTCCAGATCTTTCGAATACTTAAGAAAATTACCTCGAACGAAGATCAGAAGTCCCTCAAAGATAGGAATAGAGCAGCAAACTTTTGTTAGATCAAGAAGGGTTTGGTTTGCGGTAAGGAAATGGTGAATACTTTAAGATTTAGGACATGTGAGCATGAGCTTACCTATGCCTTGGACGGTGGAGAGGCGGTTCTTCGGTTGTTCTTGCTAGAATTGTAGAAATGCAGGTGTGTGTGTGTATATTTGATTTCGGTTGAGAGAATAAGAGGGTAGAGAGGAAGAATCCGAGTGTAAGAAGTGTTATGGGGGTAAATTGGATATTTGCATGCATGGAAAGAATAAAAGAGCTTGTAAGTAGGTTTGGTAGAATCTAGGTGGTGAGGGATTGGTAAAAAAGGGGGCGGCCGTTATGAGTGGTAGGAAGGGTCTTTGTTTATTTTATTACTTGTGTAAGTTATTGGGTAGAAAGTTTTAGACGATAGTTCAAGTTTATAAGTTATTAAGCTCACCGATATAAAAAGATGTCCTAGTTGAAGGAATTCACCTGATAGACAATCCGCAATAACCAATGCAGGTACTCAAAAACAAATGCGATTGCGGTTTTGTTCATCTGCATTACTAAATGCGGACGACACAAGAAATGCCGTGACCCTCAAAGAAATGCAGATACATCAAAAGAAATACGGGTGAAAACTCTTTTTCCGCATTAACAAATGCAGGTGAAAACTTACTCTTCCGCATTAACAAATGTGGATGAAAACTTACTCTTCCGCATTCACAAATGCGGTTGAGCCTTACAAGTTCTAAGTTTTATATTCTGCTTATTATTGTCCAAGTATAATTAATTTTTTTACCCGAGCGCATAAGTTAGATTGCATTATAAAATTTGGAATAAACTTAATAAAATTACAAATGTAATCATGTTTTAAAATAAGACCAAACAATTAGATTAAAACATGTAATAGTAATAACAACAATAGAACGGAGAACAAAATAATACCAATATGTAAGTAAAATATATAGGTGCATGAATTAGACAAGCGCCCATACTAGGACATCTACACGAATCCATAGTTTGTGTTGGTTCCGAGAGGTTACATAAGTTTAATGAAGTCCATCCTCATGGATGCAATCTCATTAGGCATTTGGTTGCACAAGAACAAGATATAGAATTTGTGGTTCAAGAAAATAAAGTATGAGTTACTTATTAAAGTATTAAACTACACGTTTAGTTCATAAACACTTGGATTTCTACATCTATTTTGGTATTTTTGGTTGATTTTGATTCTAATTTTGATGTTCTTGAAGGGGTTTCAAGCCTTTGATAAAAAAGGTAATGGTTGAGCTTGATGGTGTTCATAAAGTTTTATCTCAAAATCACAAGATACAAGCTGCCAGTTGCAATGTTACGTATTGTAAGGCCTCGTTTCCAGGAAGCCTCACAGTTGGTTAATCATAACATAAAATCAACATTGCAGCGGAAATTATAGTAAACTTTCATTTCAAACTAGTAAGTCATATTATAATCATAAATTTGTCTCCCAAATGGAATAAAAAGATTGTACTTTGTTTTAAACTAAAATAAACAATTTCATTAAAAAGGATGCCATCGATCGCCCTCCAAGTAGCTTCTAACCTTGTGTCATCCTTAGCATCATCATTCACCTGCCAACTATTATGCATAAAAGTCATCTTTGCTGAGTGAGTCCTAGTTTTAATTAATGTAGGAAAATATAAACTTTATCATTCTTATAATTGTGACATCCAGTAATTTCTGTTACCAAACTCCGTCAGTTCCGTTAGGTCTTGCATACATGTGTCGTGAGCACACACTAGTTGTCGTTGAATGTTGGTGACTTAATAAAGCTAATCTATGATAAAAAATAATAATCTAATTAATAATGTTGATTATTAGTTGTGATTATGTGAGTCATGAATGTATTGATTCTTAAATAGTTATTTTATAAATTCTACGCGATAACGTGATAACGTGTTATATATATATTTCATGTGTTGTGACTTGTTGTAAATTTTATGATTATTATTTTTGGTTACTAATAATTATAAATTATAGTTGAAATTATTTAAAAAGGGTTAAAAAGGTTAGTTTTATAAAATAAACTAAAGGGGTTAATTTGTAATTACTTTTAATCAAATATTACCAAAATTAACCCAAGCCTTGCCCCCCAAACCCCATTTTCAGTCGAAACCTTCACCCAAACCCCCACCCTTGCGATTTTGATCTAGATTACACACATACAATTTGATTTTGGTTGGTTCCAAGAGTTACAAGGTGTTTTACAAGTCCAAATGTTGATTTCTACACAACTAAAGGTTAGTTTTGTTTGGTTTTTCATAGTTTTGATCTTGATGAAACCTAGATTTGAAATTGGTGTTGAAAACATGATATTGATGATTGTTAGATGTTAATATCATGTTAGTTAGGTTGTATGAATGCTAGATTATGTAAATTATGCAAGAAATCTATGGATTTATTATGTAGTTCATACATTGCCATATGAGGAAACTTTTTATTCTTTGAATTCATGATTTGATGATGTTATGATATTAGATACAATGCTTGGATGTTAGTATAATTGAATTGTGCAAGAAAATCCATGAATTTGAGGTTTTGATCATGAATTACTAAAAGTATAAACTTTTGTGAATGATGTTTGAAAACTTGGATGATTTGTTGTGATGTATTTATATTTGTGCTGAGCATGTTGGTTGTTTGAAATTTGCATGAGTGCATGTTGATCTAATGTGGTAGATGTCCTAGGTAGAACTTGGGTTGATAATGTGATACACGTGGATAAATTGTATGATATTCAGGTAATGTAGGCAGATATTAATGGTTAAACAATATTTCAATTAATATGATACCAACGGGTCAACTAGGTTAACTTAGAGTTTTTAAACTTTGTGTACACGTACTTATGTACTTATGTGTTCTAGGTAACCTTTGATGGGTTGTCTTTGCACCTATCACCAGTCTCTATATTCATTTTCTTTGTAGACGAGGTGAGTTCATGCCCCTCTATTTTATAAACTCTCTTCTGGGGAAGGTAGCATAGTTGTACTCAAATACTATTTTATTATTATAAGTTCTGTATGTTCTAACATAGTGCTTAATACCTTAAAATTCCTCACACCTTCGGATCGTTAATAATGGTAACTAGCGAGAAATCTTGGGTAGTTCTACTAGGTATGACGAGCCGCACCTGTGCTACTGGAGGTCAAACGGGTGCAATTTTGTCCTAAAGACAAACATTGTCACGATTTGGTAAGTCGTGACGGGAGGCAACAAAGGAAACACAATCAGTTTCAATCGTGAAATCACTGTTGTTATTGCTTGTGAATATAGACTAGCTATCTATTTCAATACACTTCTTATGTTATGCAAATGTTATTATTTACGTAAACAAAAACTTATGAACTCACCAACCATTGTGCTAACATTTTAGTATGCTATTCACAGGTCGATAACTCTGATTTCCATTAGGAGCACCACACAGGTCCATCATTAATCCTAAGACACTATTTTGCCAAATTATGCATTTTTATATTTTGGGTTTGTTTTAATTATTAAACACCTCCGCATGGTTTTTAAGTTTGAACTTTGTTTGTTTTTTTTAAAATGTTGCATATAGTGTCGTTCCGAGTAACTAGTGACTATGATCCTTGTTTGTTCACACGCCTCGCAGTAAAACATCACCTGTGGATTTTGAGGATGTGACAGATTGTTATAATAGCCATTGGTTATAGGGAACTAGGTTGCATACACACTAGTATATAACCGCACACAGTTAGTTAGTTACTCTTGACTTATCCTTTTACTATATACTTATTGGCATACACATCACATGTACTGTAGCATGGCATCATCATATCGGGTCTTGGGAAAAAGACATGCTCATTCAGGATCCCCTCTACCTATACCTCACAGAGCACCTGATTGGCCATGACATACTTACCCTAGTGGTGAGATAAACTGGGATCAACTGTTTGTGTTACCTGAGTGCGATCCTCCGCGGGATTGGAGTTATTACTTGATTTGCATAGATCGTATGATATGTAGAGAGCATGTTCCGCAACCAACTATTTCTAGACCTAGATCTAGGTCAACGACCACTTCTACATCACATTCTCTCCCACCTCTTAACGTGCCCCTCGAATGGGTTGTGGCAGCACCGACCATAACACTTGATACTGAGCATCGACAAATTAGAGTACTCACTGATGAGAACTCCATACTAAGGATGATATACACCGACTAAGGCCATAGATGGTTATACTTGAGGAGTGGTTGTCAATGTCCATCACCGGGAATTTCAAGATGGCTGGTAGAGTGATGAATCTTTTTGAGTGAATGGGCGAGCAGGATCTCCATAATGTGGGCGTTTATAGTAGTCTAATTGGGCTGGATGCACAACTCGGAGCATTACAAATCGAGGACAACCCTGCATCGGCTGAGGACTCCGATGAAGACCCTGAAGAAGAGCCAGAAGAAGCCCTGGACGTCAAACTGTTGGATTGATTTTCCTTATTCTTTTGACTTTCACTGCATAGCGTTTTTCTTAAACATATGTGGCAGGGTTTGATTCCCACACAACTGAAAACTTGAATTTTGATATTGATTGAATATTTTGTGAGCTACTTACAATTTATTTATGATACGTTATCATTTTGGTTATAAATGTTGTTGTTGTGACTGTACCTTATTACTTATTATTTACCATACTTTGATGAGATTAATATGCTGGTTACTCATTATAGTATTTGTGAATGTAAAGTGAAATATGGACGGCAGAGGCAGAGGACGTGGACGTTGCCGAAGGCATGGCGGTAGACGTGGCGCTGACAACATGAACATGACCCAGTTGAATTAGCTGCATTAATAAACCAACACGTGCAAGCGGCATTAAACACTCAGCCCACATAGTTTGGATGTAAACGGTGACACTAGTCATCATTAAACGACTATTCCGTTAGGTGATTAATTCTTTCGTTTTGATTTGAATACCCTAAAACGTTGAATACTGGACCACTTGGATGCACGTATAAGGCATTCATGGACTGTAAGCCACATAACTACAGTGGAGCCAAGGGAGCTGTATGGCTTGTAAGGTGGTTTGAGAAGACTGAGTCGGTCTTCACCAAATATGACTATCCAGTGGTGAACCAAGTGAAATACCCACGGGAGCACTCGAAGGTGCAGTGTGACATCCGGTAATTTTCCGTTACCAAACTCCGTTAGTTCCGTTAGGTATTGCATACACGTGTCGTGAGCACACACTAGTTTTCGTTGAAAGTTGGTGACTTAATAATAATAATCTAACTAATAATGTTGATTATTAGTTGTGATTATGTGGTTCATGATTTTATAGAATTTAAAATGTTTGTTTTATAAATTTTACGTGATAACCTGACAACATGTTATATATATTTTGTTTGTTGTGTGACTTATTGTAAATGTCTAGGATTATTATTATTAGTTAATAATAATTGTGTTTTGTAGTTAAAAACTATATAAAGAGTATTCAAAAGATTGGTTTTTATAAAATAAAAATCAAGGGGTTTAAATTATAATTACCTTTTAGCTAAAAGTTACCATAATTAACCAAAAATCAAACCTAATCCCACCCCAAACCTTATTTTCGGTGGCAACCTCACCCCGACACCCCTCACCTTGCGAATTTGATCCAAGAACAAGAACATAAGTCTTCCAAGTGGTTTTAAGTATTACAAGTTGATTGCTAGTGATAATCATTATCTAAGCACATCTAAGGGTTAGTTTTGATTAGTTTTTCATGTTGATTGTTCTTGATGAACCCTAGTTTTGAAACTGGTGATGATAATATGAATTTGAAGATTGTTAGATGATTATATGATGTTAGTTAGGTTGTATGAATGCTACATTATGTTTATTATGCACAAAATCTAGGGTTTGATCATCTAATTCATACATTACCATAAGAGGAAACTTTGTGTTCTTGGAATTTATGATTTAATGATGCTAAGATGTTAGATGCAATGCTTAGATGTTAGTTTAATTGAATTGTACAAGAAAATCCATGAAATTATGATGTTGATCATGACTTACTAAAAGTAGAAACCTTTGTGTATGATGTTTGGGAATTTGGATGTTTTGGAGGTGATTAGCATGTTAGAATGAATGCTATGAACTTGATTAGGTATATAATTGTTGAAATTATGATTGAATTGGATGCTAGATCACTTTTGGGTATTACTTTCCTAAAAGGGAAACTTTATTTTTGTAGAACTTTGGATGTGATGATTTTGGGCATGCTTATGATGTTAGGATTATGTTAGAATGATCGTTGATGATGTTAATGCGATGGAATATGAACATTGAGTTATATGAATAATTGGTTGATCATGTAAGAAAATAAGGTTTGATGATCATACATGGTAATGAATAGTAGTTAGTGTTTAGAGAACCATGATTGGGTTTGGAATTGGTTGTCACTATGTATGCTAGTAATGTGATTATGATTGTCATACACGTATGCGAATCCGAAGCCCCTACTTAGTAGGATTGGCAGGGTTTAGGATGTGAAGTCATGGGTGGCTTCACATGATATATAGTGCATGATTAGACTTCACATATGAATTGTTTAATGTGATGTATTTATGTTGATTGAGCATGATGATTATTTGAGATTTGTATGAGTGTATGATGATCTAATGTGGTATGATGACCTAGGTAGAGCTTGGGTTGATTATGTGATGCATGTGGATGACTTACATGATATTCATGTATGATAAGTTGATTTGCGTGATTAAACAATATTCCATCTAATATGTCACCAACACGTCAAACGGGTCAACTAGGTTAACCTAGGGTTGTTAAGTTTTCTATGTACACGTAATTATGTACTTTTGTGATCTAGGTAACCTTTGAAGGGTTGTCTTTGCATCTATCAAGAGTCTCTTTATTCATTATCGTTATACACCAGGTGAATTCATGCCACTCTATTTTTATAAACCTTCTTCTTGGGGAGGTAGCATACTTGTACTCAAACGCTGTTTTATTATTATAAGTTGTGTATGTTTTAATATAGTGCTTAATACCTTGAAAAGTCCTCACACTTTCAGATCGTGAATAACGGTAACTAGTAGGAAATCTTGGGTAGTACTACTGGGTGTGACAAGCCCCACCTGTGCGACTCGAGGTCAAATGGGTGCAATATTGTCCTAAGCATAAACATTTTCATGACCTGGTAAGTCGTGACGGGATGCAACAAACGCAACACAGTCAACTTTGATCGCGATATCACTATGATTATTAGTTGTTAATATAGACTAGCTATATATTTCAACACACTTCTTATGCTATACAATTGATAATATTTATGCTAAACACAAGCTCTTGAAATCACCAACCATTGTATTGACATTTTTAGTATGCTATTCTCAGGTCGTTAGCTCTGCTTGCCATTAGGAGCACAACACAGGTGCAGCATGCATCCTAAGACTTTATTTCATAGACATATGTGTTTGTCTTTTATTTATGGGTTTTAAACATTAGGAGGGTACGTGTTTTGGCATATTATGCATTTATTTACTTTGGGTTTGTATTATTTACAAAACGCTTCCGCATGGTTTTAAACCTTTGAACTTTGGTTAGTTTCATTTTGAATGTGGCATATAGTGTCATTCTGAGTAACTAATGACTGTGATCCTGGTTTGTTGACACGCCTTGTGGTAAAACTCCGCACGTGGATTTTGAGGGTGTGACATGTAGCACTCACATGGTGGAATGCTCAAGTGCAAATGGTTGGCCAGGCAATGGCAAATGCACTGCCGTAGGAGGATTTGAAGATGCTGATGATGGAGGAATACTACCTCCGTGATGAAGTTCAAAAGCTGGAAACTCAGTTCAGGAAATTGAAGATGGAAGGATCTAACATTGAGGCTTACACTACTAGGTCACATGAGCTAGCTACACTCTATCCTGGCATGGTTAACCTGCCGGGATTGAGCTCTACTTACGTGGTTTAGTTCCGTAGATATAGAGTATGGTGACTTCTTCAAATCTCCCTACTATTCAGTAGGTTATACGACTGGCTCACAAGTTCACTGACCAATCTGGGGAGCAAGGAAAGTTACCCAAGCAGGGTCCGATGGCAAGCGTGCCTGATAATAAACCCAAATGGGAGAACAATGGTAGCAAGGGAACGTTATCTGGTAACCCACCCCATCAACACCAACCTCAACAGCATCAGCAGCATAGACGGTTTAACAAATATCGCAACTTCAACCAAACATCTTCATAATCTCAAGGACTGGAGTGGATACTTGAGGAAAAACCCAAAGTGCAACCGATGAAATTACCACCATAGTGGCAGGTGTGACAACTTTCGATGCTAGCATTGTAGGAAGGTTGGAAACATGGAAATGGATTGCCATGGAGAGTTAATTAAGTAACCTCAGCAACCTTAGTAACCCAGCAGCCCCATGAAACACCAAAGGGTTGCTTTAAATGTGGAAAGAAGGGAATTACAAGAGGAACTGTTCTCAACTGAGAAGAAATGGTAACGGCAACGAGAATCGTGGTAATAATAATAACAGGGGTAGGTGGCAACAATAGTGGAGCTAAAGGGAGAGCCTTTTTCATGGGTTCAGGTGAGGCTCTAAACGATCCTACTACTGTTACCGGTAAATTTCCTGTTAATGGTCGTTTGGCTTCTATACTATTTGACACTGGGGCCGATAGGAGCTTTATCTCTACTAAGTTTTGTTGCCTCTTAAGTGATATGCCTTTTGCATTGGACTCTAAATATCTTGTAGAATCGGCTGATGGTAAGCACATCTCTATTACGCACGTCCTTAAGGGTTGCAAGATAGAACTTGTTGGTTATCGATATTGATCTTATGCATGTTACTCTTGGAAGCTTATTTGTGGTCTTAAGGATAGACTGGCTATCCGAGAAGCAAGCAGAGGTGATTTGTCATGAGAAGGTTATTCACATTCCTTTAAAAGACGGGGAAACATTCTCAGTTAAAGGCAAGAAGGGTGGTGTTGTGATAGGCATCATATCATTCATGAAGGCTCAAAAGTGGTTATGCAAGGGTCGCTTAGCCATATTAGCCCTTGTCTCTAACATGCAACAAGAGGAAAAGAAAATAGAGGATATTCGGTGGTTCGTGACTTTCTAGAGGTGTTTCCAGAGGATCTACCTGGATTACCACCTTATCGTCAGTTGAGTTCCAGATCAATTTGACTCCCGGAGCTGCACCGATTGCCCGAGCACCTTACCGATTGGAACCAAATGAACTGCATGAACTATCTATACAACTACATGAGCTGTTGGATAAGGGATTTATTCAACCAAGCTCATCACCATGGGGAGCATCTTTTCCTTTTGTTAAGAAGGAAGATGGCACATTCCAAATATGCATTGACTACAGGGAGTTGAACAAAGTCAGTCAAGAACCGATACCCTTTACCTCGTATCGAAGACTTGTTTGATCAGCTTCAAGGATCAAGCTATTATTCGAAGATTGACTTGAGATCTGGTTATCACAACTGAGAGTTTGAGAAGAAACATCTCCAAAACTGCATTCTGTACTCGTTATGGTCATTATGAGTTCTTGGTCATGCCTTTTGGGTAACTAATGCACCAACAGTGTTCATGGATCTCATGAATTGTGTGTGCAAACCCTACCTTGATCATTTTGTTATCATGTTTATCGATGACATATTGATCTATTCTAAGACCAAGGAAGAACATGAGGAGCACCTACGTTTAATCTTGGAATTACTCCAAAAGGAACAGTTGTACACTAAATTTTCCAAGTGTGATTTCTTGATTTGTGAGGTGCAATTCTTGGGTCACATTGTTAAGGAGAAGCAAATACACGTGGATCCTACAAAGATTGAGGCTATAAAGAACTGGTCGGCACCTAAGATGTCTAGTAAGATAAGGCAATTTCTTGGACTGACAGGGTACTATGAGCGTTAAATTGATGGATTTTCAAAGATCGCTCAAGCTACACAGTTTTGACCAATAAAGGAACAACCTATAAATAGGGTGAGAGTCAAGAAGCTGCTTTTCAGTTGTTGAAATGAAAACTCTATAGTGCACCGATATTAGCATTACCTTAAGGAAGTGATGATTTTGTGGTTTATTGTGATGCTTCTATCCAAGGACTTGGTTGCGTCCTGATGCAATGTGAGAAAGTAATAGATTATGCCTCGTAACAACTAAAGGTACATGAAAAGAAACACACTACCTATGATTTGGAGTTAGGAGTAGTGGTCTTTGCCTTGAAGATTTTGAGACATTACTTGTATGGTATCAAATGCACTATTTACACCGATCACAAGAGTTTTGAGCATATCTTTGAGCAGAAAGAGCTTCACATGAGGCAACAATGCTGGATGGAATTGTTAAACAACTATGATTGTGCTATTAAATACCACTCGGGAAAGGCGAATGTAGTCGCTGATGCCTTGAGTAGAAAAGAAACCCCTAAGCCCCAATGAGTGCATGCTCTATAACTTAGGATTAGCACTCACTTGCCTGAACAGATCAAGGAAGCCCAGACAGAAGCCTTGAAAGGTGAGAACGTTGGATCTGAATCTTTATGCGGGATGGATAAATAGTTAGAAGTCAAATCCGATGGAATACGACATTTCAAGGATAGACTTTGGGTACCTTTATATAGGAACCTAAGAGAGTTGGTTATGGGTGAAGCACACAAGTATAAATATTCCATACACCCCTGCTCTGACAAAATGTATCATGACTTGAAGGCGCACTATTTGTGGCCTAGTATGAAGGCTGATGTAGCTACCTACGTGAGACAGTGTTTACCTGTTTTAAGGTTAAAGTGAAATATTAGAAACCATCTGGGTTACAAAAATAACCTAAAATGCCCTTGTGGAAGTGGGAACAAATTTCTATGGATTTGATTACCAAGTTGCTGAGGACTCCTAGTGGTTGTGACATGATATGGGTGATTGTGGATTGACTCACCAAGTCAGCTCACTTCTTGGCGATCAAGGAGACTGACAAAATGGACAAGTTAACCTGAATTTACTTGAAGGAGGTAGTTTCGAGACATGGCGTACCGATTAAGAATATTCCTGATCGGGATGCTCATTTTACGTCTCATTTCTTGCAATCGTTACAGAAATCATTGGGTACATGTCTAAACATAAGTACTGCCTATCACCCGTAGACCGATGGTCAAAGTTAAGGTACTATTCAAACTTTGGAAGACATGTTGTGTGCTTGTGTGATCAATTTTAGGAATAATTGGGAAGCTCATTTACCATTGGTTGAGTTGTTTTACAACAATAGTTATCATACTAGCATTAAGGCAGCACCATTTAAGGCCTTATATGGATGAAAGTGTAGATCACCGGTTTGTTGGGCGGAAGTTGGTGATAGTCAATTGTCTGGACCTAAGTTGGTACACGAGACCACATTTTAAAAACATTTTAAGTCACTATATTCTACTATTTTTATGGGTTTTACCCCTTTTCGAGTCCCCAAAATGGTTCATTATTACCACAACCCAGTCCTTACCAAATTTCCAGTCATCATTACCCAAATTTCGGCCTAAAACTTATTGAAATCCTAGTCTAGTTCTCGGTGAAACCTATATATCACTAATATGGCCATCAACGGGCATTTTTCACGGTTTACATGTGTAAGAGTCATAAAATGTACCTATGCGTCTCCTAAATTATTTGTAACTTTCTAGTCAGATTATAATGGAGTTCAAAAGCTG
This sequence comes from Flaveria trinervia, assembly GCA_025506515.1. Classification (NCBI taxonomy): domain Eukaryota; kingdom Viridiplantae; phylum Streptophyta; class Magnoliopsida; order Asterales; family Asteraceae; genus Flaveria; species Flaveria trinervia. The sequence goes on from CM046445.1 coordinate 20,978,831, forward strand.
TTTTTAAATGGGTTTTCTAAATAAGTCATGGTCACTGAGTCAAGATTTATCGAATACTTAAGAAAATTACCTCGAACGAAGATTAAAAGTCCCTCTAGGATGGGAATAGAGGAGCAAACTTATGTTAGATCAAGAAGGGTTTGTTTGAGGTAAGGAAATGGTGAATACTTTAAGATTTAGGACGTAGGAGCATGAACTTACCTATGCCTTAGACGGTGGAGAGGCAGTTCTTTGGTTGTTCTTGCTAGAATTTGTAGGAATAAAGGTGTGTGTGTTTGATTTCGGTTGAGAGAATAGGAGGGTAGAGAGGAAGAATCCAAGTGTAAGATGTGTTATGGGGGTAAATCAGATATTTGCGTGCGTGGAAAGAATGAAAGAGCGTTAAGTGGGTTTGGTGGAATCTAGGAGGTGAGGGATTGGTGGGAAAGGGGGCGGTCGTTGTGAGTGGTGGGAAGGGTCTTTGTTTATTTTATTACTTTGTGTAATTTATTGGGTAGAAATTTTTTGACCATAGTTCAAGTTTATAAGTTATTAAGCTCACCGATATAGAAGGATGTCCTACTCGAAGGAGTTCACCTCATAGACAATTCGTAATAACCAATGCAGGTACTCAAAAACAAATGTGATTGCGGTTTTATTCATCCACATTACTATATGCGGACGACACAAGAAATGTGGTGACCCTCAAAGAAATGCGGATACATCAAAAGAAATACGGGTGAAAACTTTTCTTCCGCGTTAACAAATGCGGGTGAAAACTTACTCTTCCGCATTAACAAATGCGGATGAAAACTTAGTCTTCCACATTCACAAATGCGGGTGAGCCTTACAAGTTCTGAGTGTTATATTTTGCTTATTATTTTTCCAAGTATAATTAAGTTTTTTACCTGAGCGCATAAGTTAGATTGCATTATAAAATTTGGAAGAAACATAATAAATTACAAATGTAATCATGTTTTAAACTAAGACCGGACAAGTAGATTAAAACATGTCATAGTAATAACAACAATAAAATGGAGAACAAAATAATACCAATATGTAAATAAAATATCTAGGCGCATTGTAGATACATGTGTACCTAGTTTATGTGCTTAAATGTAAAAGTCTTTCATTTGTTATACATGTGTAATTTGACGATGTAATGTGTGAAGTCGGTTTTCTCCGGATCAATAAACATCCAAGCATATTCTTGACGGAAGGATGAACAACCAAAACCAAAAGTCAAATCAATAACACGAACTATCAAATATTGGTTTCATTGATAAAAACCTAACGATTACAAGCTCGTTACAACATAAGAATCAAGACTCTTGGCAAGGGGAAGATCGAGCATGGTCTCCCCTCTCATCCGGCAGCCCTAGGCTCCGGGCAGACTTCCTCTCAATTCCCTAATCTCTCTACACATTGAAACTGGCATATATAGGCCTCGGCCATATTAGATGCGACTGGGCCCATTCGTGCGATTGGACCATGCGTATGGTTCAATCGTACGACTGGACCATGCGTATGGTTCAATCGTACGACTGGACCATACCTATGGTTCAGTCTTACGAATGTCCCAATCGCATCTCTCAGTCGCACGGCTGGTCCATTAGCATGGCTCAGTCGTACGACTGAGTCTCATTCGCATATGCTCCTACGAATGACCCAGTTTCATGTGTTTACAACATATCAGGTGTATAACATTAAGCCTAGACTATTCGACAAGTGACGGACACACTATATATGACTATATATGCTCCAACATAATGAATTATGATATATGCTTTGATGTTTATTTATCTTTAATTCATATGTATGACATCTTTTATAGGTTTGAGGTTGTTGTGTATAGTTCCTAGTCAATAATGATTGAGTATTATGTTCAACATAGTCGGATGAGTATTCATGCTAATGGCCCATACTTATGGATCATACGCATGAATACATCATGCTTATGGACGAGTCGCATGTCTAAACCAGGTGACTGGATCAGTCTTATGATTTAGACATAAGATTGACTCAGTCTCACGACAGAATCTTTAGTCATGCGTATGGATCAATTGCATGATTCAGTTGCACGACTGAACCATGCTAATGGTTCAGTCGTACGAATGGAAACCAATAACCTATAAATACCACCTAATTCGTGAACAAACAGAACACTTGAAGTGATATTACGCATACACATAAACCCTAGCCATCTAGAGCGTCTCAAACAGCCTGTCCAAGTTCATAGTTCGTTCATGATCGATTCCTACTCGTTCTTAATGTTTAGTTTTAATATTATGTCGATCGGGTAACCGTTCTCACTAATTAAATCGCCAAACAAATAGGATTCCGCACTATTTGATCTGGTATAACGTAGAATCAGTTAGTACTCCGTACGTACACGGTCCCCTGACAAGTGGTATTAGACCTTTGGCTCTTGGTTTTGCGTTTGATTCAATTAGGTTTGGTGTCAAAACCTACGTTTTAATCAAAATAGTCACCATTTTTGCTTCGATAGGTGTTTTCGACATTTTTAGGTGTTAAACTTGCGATTTTTCACTATACAGCAGATTAGGGTTCTTAGAAAAATCGTATTTTGTGTCTAAGTGTCAAAATCTTCGATTTTGCAAATACAGCAGCCTTCAGTCGCACGACTAGCTCATTCGTATAACTGAACTCATTCCTTCACTCCATTCGCATGACTAAACTCAGTCACATAGCTCATTCACACGACTGAACTACTTCAGTAGTTTGCTTCCAATCGTCCTGTTCATACGCACGACTGAATCCAATGGTACGATTAAATTCATTCGCACCCTTCATTCGCACGAGTGATCCATACTTATTGTCCATTAGCACAATTGAAGTTGTCCTGTTCTCCAAGTACAAAGTTTATAGAAATGGAGGATTAGTTTGCTGAGTTTACTGTAGGAAAGGACTCACGCATCCAGAACCTACTTCTTCTGGAAAATGAGATTGGTAATCATAATAAACCGCCAAAGCTGTTAACGTTAGACGAATATCATCAGTGGAACAACGGTTTGAGACTTACCTAAATGGAGTGGATCCCAATCATTGGACTTCCATAGAGACTGCTTACATAGTACCGGTCAGTGCAAATGGAGACAAGTTGACCTTGAGTGGAACGAGCGAAGCCCAGAAGATACTCTTCAATGCTGAAAAGAAATTTATGCCCTGTTGACTCCGTCAATACCGAAAGACACCTTTCATCAGTTTTTTGAGAACAAGCAGGCCAATAAGCTATGGGAAGCTCTAGAGAAGAGGAATGATGGAAACACGACATGAAAGGCACTGAAGGCTAAGGCTCTAAAGAAAGAGTTCGATAACTACTCTTTGCGGCACGCTGAAAGGATCATACATGCCAACTCAATAGGTGAATTGATGATTGTTCAGCTGGAATCCCACAAGTCCAAGATGCAATGCGGATGAAGATCTGCAAGAAAAATAACAAGTGTTATCTTCCGCATTAGTCAATGCGGAAGACAAAAATCTGATGCGGACAAGTGTTTACTCTTCCGCATTAACTAATGCGGAAGACATAATACTTATGCTGAAGAACAAGTTACTCTTCTGCATTGACTAATGCGGAAGAACAAAAGAAGATACGGACAAGACTTTGATCATCTGCATTGACAAATGCGGATGACCAACCAAATGTGCACAAGTATTTGTTCATCCGCATTAACCAATGCGGATGACCAACTTACTAATGCTAATGATCAAGTGGAAATGCTGATCAAGGTTATCTCATCTGCATTTGTCAATGCGGATGAACAAGCAGAGATGCGGATCAAGACTTAGACTAGTTTCTGATGTAATAGGTCAGGGGTAGTTTAGTCATTTTGTAAAGGCGTCTTGTCTTGTCTATAAATAGAATAGTTAACCTCGTACTGAGGTGACGGTTGATAGATAGAGGATTTTTTTGTAATTATTCTCTGTAACTTATCAACTTACATATATCAATACAAACAACATTTATGAGTAATTTTCTTGCTTGAATGTTCTTTGATTGTTTGTTTCCGCCACTCAATCATTGACTTGATTATGATATTCGATTCTCAGTAAGAATATCACTCTTACTCACACCCAGTCAATTGGTATCAGAGCTTTGGCTCTCGATTCTCTTTTAGATCTACACACAGACTTAATAAAACTCGATTGATCTGATAATCAAGTTGCTAGTAGTAGATATTGTCATCTCTACTTAGCAAACATCAAAAATACTCCTGTCAAACAGCAAGAACACTCATTCTGAACCTCAACAGAACTGCTTGAACAAGTCGGACTCATCAACCATAATCAATCTTAAAATCAACTAAATCTATATTTACACAAATCAACATGGATTCTAATAGTTACTCTGAATTAGGTCATACACCTAAACCTCCCATGCTTAAACACAAATCTGAGTTTAAACAATGGAGAACAGGGTTTAGAAATTATATCACATGTGTAGATCCTGACTTTTGGATCTCAGTATGTAAGGGTCCACACATTCTTGTTACTCTATCAACAGCTCAAGCTGCACTGTACAAGACTGCTAGAATACTAATTGAAGACTTAACTCTCGATGAAGATGACTATAATAAATCAAAATTGATGTTAAAGCATACTCTATTTTGACTCAAGCACTCAAAATGGATGTGTTGAAAAGATTGGAAAAATATGGAACTGCTAAAGCTGTTTGGGATGCCCTCAAAATTATGTGTGAAGGTAGCAGTGAAGTTGCTGAAATTAACAAAGACAAGCTGGTCAATTAGTATGAAACCTTCCATCACACCAAAGGAGAATCCATATCAAAACAACTGCACAGATTTGTACAGTTGGTCAATGACTTGGAAATCATGGGTGTTTCATACAACATTAAAGAACTCAACAAGAAAATGCTTCACAGCCTACCTGAAAGCTGGAAGCAAAATGTCACAATGTTGAAAAATACTCTTGATCTTGAGAGTACGACTCTAGACATTATGATAGCCAAGATTGAAGCTTTGGAACTTGATGAACAAAGCAGAAATCTGAGTGGGCCAAGAGTGATTGAAGCCTACAAATTCCCTTCAGAATCACATTCTGTTGAAAATGCTTTCATCACAGAGGAAGATGACTTCATCTTTTCAAGAGATCAAATGAACAATATTGGGTTCAATGGATCTCCATCATTCAATCACCATTCAACTTTAACACAAGCACCAAAAGTCTCCACTACACCTCCAATCTCTCCAGAAGACTTAAAATCAGAAGAGCAAAAGGCAACTTACAATGCCTTTGTTGCAAGTTTTGAAGCATATCTTGGGGGAAGACTCACTTCTGCCCATCTAATACAGGAAGATTTAGAAGAATTAGATCCTGATGATGTTGAGGAGATGGACCTACAGTGGCAAATGGCAATGATTGCCATGAGAGCAAAGAAATTCTTCAGAAAAGGAAGAAAGTTGAGCCTGAATGAGAACACAAAGCTTGGATATGACAAATCCGAGGTAAAATGCTTCAACTGTGGCATGACTAGCCATTTCTCAAGAGAGTGCAATGCTCCTAAAAGAAACAACCATTCAAGGAACTCTCTTGGTCAATCATCCTCACAGCCCAATTCAAACTATCACTCAAACAATCAACAACAGTAGTACCATCATTCTCATCAGCAACAAACATACCAGAATCAACCACAGCTGACAAATCAAGCCCATGCAAGCAGTCAGTCTTCTGCCAGTGCCATTGTGATCAAAAAAGATGGGATATGTGACTGGAGTGTGTATGCTGAGGAAGTGAAGCCTTAATTCCAGAATCATGCTCTCATGGCTCATATCAATGATGGACCATCTGCAATGCCTACTGAGGTAAAAACTAACCTTTGTAGTGAGAAATGCATAAATGAATTACAAGAGTATAGAGAACACAATCATAAACTAGCAGATAAAATTAAAGAAGAAAAGGTGAAGTCAGAAATGATGAAGAGAGAACTAAAAAGTTTTGAAATCAAAATCAAATCTCTCATTTCTGACATAGAAAAATTGCATGGTGAGAAATACAATCTTGTAGCTGAAAATGAGCTACTTACTGAAAAGTTAGCTCAAGCTAAAGCTCAACAATCTATGACTGAAGTGAAACTTGAAAAGTTTCAAATGTCTTCAGTCAAGCTGCAAGAAATGCTAGATTCACAAAGGATCCAAAGGACATGTTAGGGATTGGGTACAATTCATGTCCTCCACCATACAATGACAATTACACTGTCATGCCTGACTCTGTATCACTCTCTAAATCAATCGAACCTAAAATTGTGGAACCTAAATCAGTAGTGAAACAAGTGAGAAATCCTCAAAACAAACCTGACGTTTATTTTGAAACCAGTGAGGACAAAATCAAGTTAGGACACCTAATCATAATCAAAGAGTGCTCAGACAAGACAGTGAATGTCATAAAACCATCAAGCCCTGTAAAAGCAATTATACCTTTTATAAAATTCATACCATCTGTTTTGCAAGGGAAAAAGAAATATGTCAAAATAGTGAACCCACTATTGAGAGAAGTTCTGATAATGAGATTGTATGTCCATAAAATTCAAGCAAATCAGAAAAGGTTTCACTGAAAAAGAAACCAACTGTAAAACTAAGTTCAACACATAAAACTTCATCAGACCCTCAGTCATCAAAATTAAGGCAGGGAGTTGGGTTTGATATCTGTAACAAAGAACATGTTGACCAGTTCGAGAGAAAGGTGAGAAGTAGGTTGAAGAAACAGAAACAACCCAGACAACTGAACAAAAGTAGTATTGTGAAACAATCTACAAAAGGGCTGATTCTGGTTCATCACCTAAAGAAAGAAAGTGACTCATCAAAAGAAAGTATCAATTGAGTCACTCAAAGAAAAATCTGATTCGAGAAACAAACAAATGTATTGTGATATTTATGACATGTTCAATCACAAGACAGATAAATGCTTCTTCAACCAATATTGTTCTATCTGTGATATGAATAATCACTCCAACAAAAATTGCTATTTCAACAAGTATTGTTCAATTGTGACATGAACAATCACAATACATCTGATTGTTACTTCAATCAGAAGGGGTTGAGAATTCCAGAACACAAGCCCATCTCAAAGACATCTACTGTGATGCATTCTGTCAAACCTCATCTTCATAATACTCAATCTAGGACTCCTAGATCAACAAATGACAGAAATAACTCGAAGGATTTAAGGAATGGTCAAAGAAATCATCTCACAATGAAACACAACTTGACCTTCCTAAGCAAAAACCAACTTTTGATAATGAAACTCGGGCTAAATTTTTACAAAGAAATAGAGACCAACGATTTCATTATTCATCTGAATCCTCAGTAGATGTAGATGAGATGACTCGACCAATTCATTACCAAAAATCTCCCAAATCATGTCCATCTAAATCACCATTCAGAGGGAAATACCAGGAGGTGACTATCATGAATTGGAACGGGAAACCCAGGACCATCATGGCCTGGGTTCCTTATTCTAATTAGTTCTTTTTGTTTGTAGGTTCATCCACACAGGTCTAATAGCCTACGGTATGTAGACAGTGGATGCTCCCGACACATGACTGGAAATCCTTTCCTCCTTCATGATTTCAAGTACATACAAGGAACTACTGTGGCATTCGGAGGACATTCAGAAGGTGGTAGGATTACAGGAGAAGGATCTGTGACAAATGGGATGCTGAGCTTTGACAGAGTGAATTACTGTGAACAACTGAATTTCAATCTGCTAAGTGTGTCTCAGATCTGTGACAAAAAAATATTCCAGTTACTTTACAGACACTCACTGCTACATTCTGAAACCTGGATTTCAGATTCCTGAGGAATGGCTGTCTTAAAGACTCCAAGGAAGAATAATACATATGTCTTAAACCTGTGTTCTGCATCACCTATGGATGAAACATGTTTTTTGTCTAAAGCATCATTTGATGAGTCATAACTTTGGCATAGATGTTTGGGGCACACTAACTTTAAAAATATGAACAAGTTAGTCAAAGGAAACCATGTGATTGGTCTTCCTCAAAAAGAATTCAATTTTATTGATCAATGCTCGGCATGCCTCAAAGGAAAACAACATAAATCGTCTCACAAAACCAAGCTCGTGAACACTAACAATACTTCATTGAAGTTACTTCACATGGATCGTTTTGGACCAAATCATGTAATGAGTATGGGAAAGAAACAATATTGTTTAGTGATCATTGATGACTTTTCTCGATTCACATGGGTGTTCTTCCTACTTCATAAAAATGAAGCATCCCAAATCATTGAAGAATTTATCACTAAAATTGAAAATCAACTTGATCTCAAAGTCAAAATAATAAGAAGCGATAATGATACAGAGTTCAAAAATGAAAATATGAGTTCCTTTTGTGCAACCAAAGGCATTGCTCATCAATTCAGTGCATCTAGAACTCCTCAACAAAATGGGGTAGCTGAAAGGCGAAATAGAACACTGAATGAAGCAACAAGAACTATGCTAGCCGATGATAAACTGCCAATCACCTTCTTGGCTGAAGCAGTTAACACATCGTGCTTTGTGCAAAATCGAACTCTGATTGTTAAAGAAAGTAACATGACACCTTATGAACTGATATTTCAAGGAAACCATTTATTGGATTCCTCAAATCATTTGGTTGTCCAGTCTCAATATTAAACACCCATGATCATTTGGGAAAATTTTCATCTAAGTCTGATGAAGGATTTTTTGTAGGTTATTCTTCCATCTCAAAGGCTGAACATCCAGTTGAAACCATTATTGGTGATCTTAATGAGAGGGTGACAAGAAGCAAGTCAAGTATTGCAAACATCTGTTTGTTCTCATGCTTTCTATGTCAAACAGTACCCAAAAACATAAAAGAGGCGCTTCAAGACAATAGTTAGATTGAAGCAATGCAGGAGAATTGCTCCAATTCAAGAAACAAGAAGTATGGAAGCTGGTAGATCTTCCCGAAGGACAATACCCTATCGGTACCAGATGGATGTACAGGAACAATATTGATGATAGAAGGATAGTAATCAGAAATAAAGCAAGACTAGTGGCACAGGGATACACTCAGGAAGAAGGAATTGACTACGACGAGGTGTTTGCTCCTGTTGCCAGACTAGAAGCAATCAGAATCTTTCTTGCATATTCTGCGTCCATGAAATTTACTTTTTATCAAATGGATGTAAAGTGTGCCTTCTTGTATGGAAAGATTGCTCAAGAAGTTTATATAAGTCAACCACCTGGCTTTGAAGATCCAGATTTCCCTCACAGAGTGTACAAGCTTGACAAAGCTCTGTATGGTCTTCATCAAGCTCCAAGAAAGTGGTATGAGACTCTATCATCCTTTCTTCTTGAAAATGGGTATGAAAGAGGAAAGATTGATCAGACTCTCTTCAGAAGAATAAGAGGAAAAGACATGCTGTTAGTCCAGATCTACGTGGATGACATTATTTTTGCTGGAGAAACAAACAACTCTGCAAAGAATTTGAAGATTTATGCATTCAAAGTTTCAAATGAGTGCTATGGGGGAACTCACATTCTTTCTAGGGGTGCAAGTACAGCAAACAGCAGATGGAATCTTCATCAAACAATCAAAATATGTAGAAACCATGCTGAAGAAATTCCACTTTGCTGACTGTCAGTCTATCAGAACTCCTGTAGATACTAAAGTGAAGATTGGACCTGACCCTGAAGGCAAATGAGTGGATCAAAGTCACTAAAGATCAATGATAGGTTCACTTATGTATCTAACAGCCAGTAGGCCTGACATTATGTTTGGTGTTTGTGTGTGTGCTAGATATCAAGCTGATGCAAAAGAATCACATGTGAACGTAGTCAAGAGGATATTCAGATATCTGAAGGGCAAACCAGCGCTCGGATTATGGTATCCAAAGGAAGGAGAATTTAATCTCTAGGCCTACACAAATGGTGATTATGGAGGATGTAACTTCAACAGAAAATCCACTTCTGGCGATTGTCAATTTCTTGGTCCCAGACTAGTATCCTGGCAATGCAAGAAGCAGACAAATGTGTCTGTGTCCACAACCGAAGCTGAGTATATTGCTGCTTAAGCTGTTGCTCTCAAGTTCTCTGGATTCAAAACCAGATGCTTGATTATGGTTGTAACTTTTTGCATACACCAATTTCTATTGACAACACAACTGCTGTCTTTATAACTAATAATCCAGTTCAGCACTCAAAAACAAAACATATTGAATTAGATTTCATTTTTTGAGAGACTGTGCTAAAAAAGGTTTAATCAAATTGATTCAAGTACTAACAGAAAATCAATTAGCTTATTTGTTAACCAAGGCATTTGAACCTAGAGGGTTTGAATTTCTGGTTCAGTCAATTGGCATGATTAACCTTAAGTTAAAAAGATGAAAAACATTAAAAATATTTTAAAACATCAGAAAAACCACAAAAAGAAATCAAGTCTTATGAAGAAAAGAATCAAGGGAAATGATATAATTACAGTCGTTATATCATTCATTGTGCTTAATTTCAAAATGTAAAAGACTGAAATGACTTACCAGATATGTTGGTAGGCTCAACTTGAAAGAAAAGATACATGCAGTGATGAATTAAAGACATATTCAATTGTGAAACACTCATCACAAAATACAGGTATGTATTGGCTTATCTGAATGCATGTGTGTGTAGTAACCTAAACACACCAGGTAATGATACTTTCTGAATCTCTTTCACCATATCATGTTTCATCTTGTTTTGCAGAGCAAAGACCTGATGAAACTTGCACATAGGCAGATGTCATGATCCAAAAGATTCCTAATGTGGAACACATCCAAAATTCGATGAATCAACAAAGTAATACATTCCACGTGAATGAACAAAAGAATCCTATCATGGATCACCTTCCAAAGTGAAGTGAAAAGAATCCAATGAGGATCAACATGAAAAAGGATCAAATTAAAACAATCCCAATGAGGATCAGTGAATATGAGATTTCATGACTTAAGTAACCTGGTAAGAAAAGTTGTGATAAAGTTCTACCATGCATTGTATAAGGAGGGTTGATCATTTCATACTTATGTGTGTGAGGTACACATTGAATAATAAATCAACCAAAACATGATAAAAGTCATTTGCATCAAAATATCAACCAGGTATGAGCTTAAGAGGACAAACATACCTTCAATCTTCAAGTTCATAATCATGTCCATTAAATCATAAAGGATGCACATGTGTAATGAAAGATTGATATGATCCCTACAAAGAGATTTTTCTCTCATTATTAATATTAATCAAAATAATATTCAAAACTTTTAAATCTTTAAAGTTTCTCTCCAAATGTGGACATAAACTTTAGGGGGAGTAATTTAAATTTTTTGAGTAAGTTCAAATTTTTGTTTATTAAATCAATTTTGAAAAAAAAAAACAAAAATAATTTTAGTAGGTGTTATTGCAATAAGTCATACCATTATATCTCAGCTTATGCAGATTCTAAGAAGCATGATAAGCCCAAGATCTGTCAAAATTAGGAAACTTGGATTAGTTGTAACATACAAGTCAATCCAAGCAAAAATTGACAACTTCAACAGCCAACTTTATAAGAAAAATAAATCAAGGACACCTCTTCATAAGATGAATAATAAATTCAATCATATTAACTTTTGATTAAGTTCAAAAGGTAATGCAGGTAAGTGCATTAGTTAGTGCGGGTGAAGGTAACCCATACATGTAACTAATGCAGGTAACAATATTTTTTGAAGTACAACTAATGCGGACAATGATTTTACTCTACCGCATTAGTGTGTGAAGTGAATGTTAAGTTTACTCTACCGCATTTGATACAGTCAACAAATGTGTATGAACAGTTCTCTATCGCATTTTCAACAGTGCTGTGTTGACTTGTCAACCGCATTTGTAGTTGTACAAATGGACTTTGTTCTCTCACATTTGTTACTGTACATATTCAGATATGGTAAAACAAGCAATTCAACCGCATTTGTTACAATGTTCTTCCGCATTTACTACAACTCAAATGGGGACAGAAAAAATTTCAAGTTTAACTTCCTCATTTGCAACGGTACACAAATGCGGACAGCCAAAATTTCAAATTTAAACTTCCGTATTTACAACAGTACACAAATGTGGATAGAATAAAAAATTAACAAAACTTCCGCTTAGTAACAGTAGAGCAATGCGGACAGTTAGTCAAAAATTAAATCTTCCGCATTAGCTACAATCACCAATGCGGATGACCAAAAGAAGTCAAAGGCGGAATATAAATGTCAAAAGTTTGTCTTCCGTATTTGCTACAGTCAACAAATGCGGACAATCAAAATTAAACAAATTAATCTTCAGCATTTGCTACAGTGTTGACTGTATTTGCTTGTAAACTTGTAAAATTCCTCAAATTGTATTATTTGACTATTTAAAGGAATTCAAACGGGTCATTTCATACTTTTCAAATTTGAGAGAACTTATAGTGAGACAAGTGCAAAACTACAGTTCACCACCATCAATCATCATCATCATCACAATCATTCAAAGATTTTGTTGTGTTCATCTTTAAACATTATTATTATCAATTCAGAACCACAGTCATTCGAAGATAAGGTATAACTTCAACAGATTTTGAAACCAAAACCTATGTCTCGGACTGTTACCCTAAATCGAACAATGAACCAGAAAATTATTAAAGAACACCAAAATCAAACTCATTAATGTGATTTAATACACATTTTCGATCTCAATAAACATATAAATTGATAGGAATTCAACTAATATTAAAAAACCATGACAATCATGTTTACTGAGAAAAACAGAGCAATATGAAAAAGAAAATTGTGAAACAAATCAAAGCAAAGTTAAAGTCAAAATGTTAACTAACACACATGTATTTTGTGTAGAATACATGGCAAACCTCACATGGAGCAAGCTCCATAACGTCAGTGGTTATCTAAACCCTGATGTGCCTGAAGCTGAAGGTCTCAGAGATATGATAAGATTCTTATCTACCACAAGGGTAGCATATGCCATAACAGTAAGACCAATAATCTACGAGAATCCCATCAGGTCATTCTGGGAATCAACTGAAGTGGTTGAAGAGGATGGAGTGAAAACTCTAACTGGAAAGATCAACAATGAACTCACTCTGAGGATCACAGAAGAATCAGTTAGAAGATATATGTAATTCAATGATAATGTAGATGATCCTCTTGAATTGGATGATGAGGGAATAACCATATTTTTCTCTGAAATTGGTTATGAAGGGAGTTATGAAGCAAAATAGATAGTCAAAGGATTAGTGGATCTGCATTGGAAATTCCTAATTCATATGTTCCAACATTGTCTGTCTAAAAGGAAAACAGGATGGAATGACATTCCAGTCCTCACATCTTCTGCAATCTATGCTCTTTACACCAACAGATAGTTTAACATGTCTGCATATGTATTCAGTGGCCTAATCTCCAACATTCAAGAAGGGTTGAGATACAAGTTTCTAATGTACCTCAGATTCATTCAATGTCTAATCAATGAATCATATCATGACAATGTCAATAAAGGTCCTGTACTTAACATTCCTTATTGTGATGCAAGATCCTATAAGTACATCAAGAAGAAGGACCCAAGGAACTTCTACAGTGGTGCCCCTTCACCCCTTCTTCCTTGGATGCTTCAACAAATACACCAAGCAGGTCAAGCACAACCACCTCCACAACCATCACCAATACCATCACCAATACCATCCCCTATACCATCACCAATACCACAACCAATACCATCCCTTATAACATCACCAATACCACAACCAATACCATCCCCTATACCATCACCAATACCACAACCAATACCATCACCTATACCATCCCCAGTACCATCCCCAGTACCATCCCCAGTACCATCACCAATACCATCCCCTATACCATCACCAATTCCATCACCATAGCAAACACCACCAATGACCACTCAACCTACACCTATATCACCATACCATCAATCTCCAATATCACCACATCAATCACCAATTTCTCCTTACCAACCTTTACCGTTATCACTTGATCACCCTGCTAAACCAGAAGGATCAACAAGTAAATCCAAATCATCCAAATCATCTTCTGATGAGGAAGATCATCATGATCAAACCAAAGCTATGAAAGAACCTTCTGAGGCTGCTACTTCAGAGAGCTATGCTGAATCAAATATCAATAGGCCTGATGAAAAGGATGAATTAATAACTGAGTTGTTACTCAAAGTAGAAATAATGGAAAGAACTTTGAACAGGAGAGCAGGAATCATCAATGATAGAATCCTAGAACTGGATGAAAAGAAAGTGAATTGAAAGATCTCAAAGAAAAATATGCAGTTGAAAGAAAAGAACAAGATAAGAGATTGAAAATTTAAAAGCTGCACTGAAACACTCAAGAGAGAAAGTGAGTGGACATATAGATACTCTTGAAATACAAACTATTGCCATGGTGGAACAAGAAAACATCATAGAGGAACAAGTTGATATCATCTCAAAACTGGAAAAGGAAATTGAGAGCAAGAACAAAATAATACCCAAGCTTGAAATGATGATTAAAAGAACTGATGTGAAGGATGATGATGAGAAAGAAAAACAAGAAAAGGTTGATGATGAGGACAACAACTTAATAGATGAGAATGAAGAACAAGTAGATGATGAAGGCCAAACTGAGATCGAAGACCAGAGCCTAGACATAGTAGTGTATTCTGGAAACACTGGTTATTCAGACTCAGAAAAGGGTGAATTTGAAGAACTTTTTTCAATGCTTTGGATAGTTTTACTTCTGAACAATTCAACATTGATAATGATTTCTGGGAATTCATAAACAATCAAAGAACTGAGGCAGAGCCTTTTGTCTTTATTCCCAAATCACCAGTGCCTTTGGAAAAGGAATTAACTCTGCAAATTGTCTCTGCCATATCATTAACTGAAGAACAAAAAGAAGAACTCAAATAAAGATATGAACAAGAAAGGAAAGAAGAAATTGTAACTGAACAAAGTGAAAGGAAGGATCAAGAGCCACGTACACCTGAAAAGGTCCCTGTACTAGAAGATCAAACTGAAACCTCCAGCCCTCAACTTCAAACTTACTCACGAAAGAGGAAGTATTTGGCTGAAAAAGCTAAAGGCAAGAGACCAATAAATGAAGGAGAGCCATCAAAGAAACAAATAGATGACTCAAGAAGTTTAGCAACAATTGCTAAATTTTTGGAAGAACATGAGCAGGCAGAAGCTCAGTTGAAAAAGTTGGCTAGAGCAATTGATTTAGAAGAAGGAGAAATTGCTGATGAATATGAAGTTAAAAAGGATGTTCTCATGGACAGTCCTATTAAAGAAGAACAATCAGTAGAAGACATAGTGACCAAAGCTCAAACTGATGACTTGATGATTAAAGCCATGTTTTTTATCAATCAAGGGTATGATCCTGATGAAGTGTTTGCAATGACTTATGAGAGAATGAAAGAGGACGAAGAGAAAGTGAAATTGTTGCTTGATCCAACAATAGACACTGAATATGAGAAGACAATGACAAAGGAAACTCCAAAACATAAAGACTCATCCTTGAAGAAATCCACAAGGTATGACATTCCACTGCCAAGAAGAGGTCCCTTACAAAAGCTGTCACAAATGAAGAAATCAACCTCATCCCATCAATCATTATTTCCTAATCCTTATAACATGTCCGATAAGGAAATGAAGGAATATCTCTTAAGTCAGGGATTCACAAAAAGAAAGATTGCCAACATGAAGACAAATTCTTTAAGGGCTGTAACACTTCAATTGATCAATGAAAAGAAAGATAAACTCAAGAAACTGGAAGAAGAATTGACAAGGACCAAACCCAGAAGCAGAATGTCAGCTTAAGACATGCTGTTGAACATAAAAGACCAAGAACTACTTGCCCCAGTGCTCTACAAATACCCTGAATGGTTTGTAGAACCATCTCAGTTGAAGCTACAAGGAGGACTGACTACTGGTGAACTGATCAGAGGGGTATCTACTCCAGAGGGGAAGAGAGATCAGAAGATAATAGCATGGAAGTATGATAGCACATGGAACATGTTCATGGTGAAGAGAATCTCAGGGCTAGTACAATTCTTTACAGAGTACTCAGCTCTAGTAAATACCCTGAGATTCATGATTTGAAAGAGCTAGCTCAACTTGAACTGATCAATCATGCTGCTATGTTCAGGGGATATGAATTTGAGAACATAATTAAGATGTTCAGAAGGACAAACAACTTCAATTCATTAAAGACAATTTGCTTAAAAAAAGATAAAACTTTTGTCAATCCCCTGGATAAGAAGAAAAAGGTGGAAGCAGAAGAAATTGTATTCCCTGAGTTGAAGGTAAAGCCAACTGAGTCATTGAAGAGGAAAGTAGTATCTGGTACTCATCTTCCACTCCCATCTCAAATGTGTACTATGATGAGAAAACCTATGAGCTGGTGATAGAAAGGAAGTGGGGAGGAAAAGAAGGAGCTGACATCAGACTTTTCAGTGGATATGAAGTAACATTACTTGATGAATCATACATCCACTACATTTATACTAGGCACTTCAGGGAAGTAAACAACAAATTGGGTGAACAAGACATGCACTTCTTCCTGAAATGCATCAAGTTGTTGAAGTGGCCTATGATAGAATAAAGATTAAAAGAGATAAAAGGAAGAAAAAGAAAACACCACTGCAACTTGGAAACATTTTTAAGCTTGAAGTGGATGTGGGAGGGAGTTTACTGATTCATAGAGATGGTCTTTCCACAATCTCCATGTGGGAACCGATTTCTCTGAAAAAGTTACCAATGGAAGCCATCTACAACATGAGCAGAATGAAAATACATGTGCTGGGTAGAGACAGGATGTCAGAAGCAACTGATTTTGTAAACATGATCAAGGCCATTCTATATCCCACCAAAGCTGTATTCATACTACCTCCTGAAGACCCAGCTGAATCCTCACAACATCAATCACCTCCTAAACATTAAGGAAAACTAGGTTGTATAATCCTTAGGGGGAGTATTGTTGCACCCTGAAAGGATCATACATGCCAACTCAATGGATGAATTGATGATTGTTCAGCTGGAATCCCACAAGTCCAAGATGCAATGCGGATGAAGATCTGCAAGAAAAATAACAAGTGTTATATTCCGCATTAGTCAATACGAAAGACAAAAATCTGATGCGGACAAGTGTTTACTCTTCCGCATTAACTAATGCGGAAGACATAATACTTATGCTGAAGAACAAGTTACTCTTCCGCATTGACTAATGCGGAAGAACAAAAGTGGATGACCAACTTACTAGACTTTGATCATCCGCATTGACAAATGTGGATGACCAACCAAATGCGCACAAGTATTTGTTCATCCGCATTAACCAATGTGGATGACCAACTTACTAATGCTGATGATTAAGTGGAAATGCTGATCAAGATTATCTCATCTGCATTTGTCAATGCGGATGAACAAGCAGAGATGCGGATCAAGACTTAGACTAGTTTATGATGTAATAGGTTAGGGGTAGTTTAGTCATTTTGTAAAGGCATCTTGTCTTGTATATAAATAGAATAGTTAACCTCGTACTGAGGTGACGGTTGATAGATAGAGAATTTTTGTTGTAATTATTCTATGTAACTTATCAACTTTCATATATCAATACAAATAGCATTTATGAGTAATTTTCTTGCTTGAATGTTCTTTGATTGTTTGTTTCCACCACTCAATCATTGACTTGATTATCATATTTGATTCTCAGTAAGGATATCTCTCTTACTCACACCCAGTCACTCTTCGATAAGGAACAAGAGCTTAGATGATATTATCGACAGATTCTATCATCTAATGAGTGAGTTGCACACTCATGGCGTAACCACGTCAATAGAAGACAAAGTTTCAAGCTTTTCTAATGGTTTGCCTGAGAAATGGGACTCATTTGTGTCTAGCCTGAGACAAAATAACATTATTGCAACATTAGAAATAAATGACTTCATCTTGAAGTTAAGAGAGGAAGAACTGAGGATGAAGTACAAGTTGAAGAAATGATCCTATGTTCAGAATCCTTCGCTTTACAACTTGGTTTCCACTCCAATTGGTTCAGGAGCATCATCACAAACAACATTCGTTTCTAGTTCAGCTGCTCCTTTCCAAACCACTTCTTTAGGACCAGAAACGTCAGGGTCATCTGGGACCCAATACATAGTGCTTGAAGCCAATACTAAGAAGCTGAAGATTGAGAATATCAGTAATATCACAGTGGAAGTTGCAAAGGATCATTTGGATCTTCTACCAGCAGTGGTTCAATCGTATGATGGTTTAGTTGTTAGGATGATCGGAAATTGTCATCTTGTAGATGAAGACTACGAGTAAGCTGACGAGAACGAGCTGGAAAGAATGGACATCATGTGGGCTCTAGCAAGTGTAGTTAGAAGAGCTATAAAGTTTGTCAAGAAGACGGGGAAGAATCGAGTAGCCATGAAAGATACGACCTTTCATTTTGACAAAACCAAGGTCACCTGCTTCAACTGTGGTGAAAAGGGGCATTTTAAACGTGAATGTGTGAAGCCCAAGAAAACTAAAAATGGTAACCCATTTCCTACTTTCAACCATCAAGATAAAGAAGTGATTGGAACTAGTTTTTCAAGTAAAGAGACAAAGGCACTAACTGCTCAAGGGGATGAAGGACAAGACTGGTCCTTTCGATTTGTTTCTCCTAAAGAATCAAATATAGCCATTGTCGAAGCACTAGATGATGGACCTACTAGTGAAGGTCAGATTGCAGTTGAGCAAGCAACGTCAGATACAAAAGAAGCTGTGAATGTGGTAAATCACTTGGTTGAGAAAGACCTCAGAGCAACAAGTTCAGAATCTCCATCAACAGAAGAGTCTAACTCTGCTTTGATAGTTGATTTAACTAACTCCTCACAGGGTGTCTGCTACAGCGCTATCACTAATACCTAGATTATTGATAATGGGGCATCCAGGCACATGACAGGGAATTAGTCCTTCCTTTTCAATGTCAAACAAATCAAAGGGGTACATGATTCATTTGTTGGGAACAAAGGAGGCTACATCACAGCACAAGGCGAAGTGGGAAACGAAAAAGTAAAGTTTGACAAGGTCAACTACGTTCAACAACTACAGAAAAACTTACATTCAGTCTCCTAAATCTGTGATAAAGGGTTTGAAGTTGTGTTTGACAACTAGAAGTGCTACATGTTGAAGAAGGACTATGTGATTGAGGAGGATAAGGTTCTTATGTCAGCTTCAAGATATAATGACTTGTATGTCTTGGATCTATCAAAAGCATCCACAACTGATCACACGGTTCAATGCTTCTTGTCAAAGGCAACTAAGAGGGACTCAGTCTCATGGCATAGAAGAATGGGACACATCAATCCTAGGAAGATGAATCATTTGGTTCAGAATGATTTAGTAAATGGTGTAACTGTCAAGAATTTTCAGCTTCCAGACTTCTGTATAGCATGTAAGAAAGGGAAAAGGACCAAGAAAGCTCACAAGGAAAAGAAAGTTTATTCTATTGATATGCCTCTCGAGCTTCCACACATGGATCTGTTGGCCCTATCAGCATAAAGAGCATTGCTAGAGATCTGTATTGCTTTGTAGTAATAGATGATTACTTAAGATTCTCTTGGGTGATGTTTCTGAAATCCAAATCAGAAACTTTTGAATAATTCAAACATCTTGTAACTACATTGGAATCACTTTACAAGCTGAAAGTAAGGCAAGATTCGATCAGACAATGGCACAGAATTCAAGAATCAGTATATGGAGGCATATTGTAGACAAAGAGGAATTGTTCATCAATTCACCTCTACCTACACTCCACAAATGAACAGTGTAGCTGAAAGAAAAAATCGAAGCTTGATAAAGACTGCCAGGACAATGCTAGCCGACTCAAAACTGCCTATTCAATGCTGGAATGAGGCAATGGCTTATTCTACTTACACGCTCAATCGAGTCTTAGTGGTCAAACGACATGGGAAAACGTGTTATGAGCTACTCCAACAACATAAACCTAACTTGGATTATCTAGAACCGTTTGGCGCACCATGCATGTTGTTGAAGAAGATGCAGACTAGGAAGTTTAGTGAGAAGGCAAAAGAAGGTATCTTTCTCAGATACAACATACCAGACAAGAGAGTTTATAACAACTCAACAGGTCAGGTAGAAGTGTGGTGCAACGTTGATGTTCAAAGATACACCTCCCCCTGCTGGGAAAGGACCCTCATTCTTCTTCAACTACGATGGATTCTTTAAATCCTTCAATCAGCCACCTTCTCATACTGATGATGAGCTTTCTGCTAGGATGATGTACGACGTTCTAAATACTCCTCCACCAGACTCGTCATCAACTGGTCCATTAGATGATACTTCTAGCCCTTTAGAGGGAGACCTTGAAGTAAGTGATTCTTCATCTCATGATGAAGCAGTTGAGACTGCAAATGTGGACCAGGCGTAACAAGTTCCCATAAATGAAAGTACACAAGCATCAAATCCTGATGCCTATGACACTTCGGCACCTCATACTCCAATAGCTACAAATCCTGAACCTGGGTTTAACAATCTGGATAATGAGGTAGTTATACCAACGACTCCTGGATCTCGGAAAAATGTTTATCTTCCCTTGGACAATATCATTGGGGATGTTTGATCGGGAGTACAGACAAGAAATCAACTATACTCAGCTGATTATGCCTCGGTAATGAAAAAGGATATCTTCACGATGGTACTTATCGATGTTTTGTGTATCAATTTGAGCCAAAATATGTGAGTGAAGCATTAAACAAAAAGGAATGGGTCAGTGCAATTCAAGAAGAACTCCTACAGTTCAAGAAGTTAGGAGTATGGACCATTTTGGACAAACCAAAAGGTGCTAAAGTGATTGGCACTAAATGGGTGCTTAAATGCAAGAAAGATGACAAAGGGGTCATAATCAGGAATAAGTGTCGACTTGTAGTTCAAGGATTTTGACAAGTCGAAGGCATAGATTACAATGAAGTGTTTGCACCAGTGGCAACGATGGAAGCAATACGTATATTTCTAGCATATGCATCCTACATGAAGATTAGAGTTTATCAACTAGATGTAAATAGTGCATTCCTTCATGGTGAAATCCATGAGACGGTCTATGTCATTCAACCTGAAGGATTTGAGGATCCTTATCATCGAGATAGAGTTTACAAGCTGGACATGGCTCTTTACGGGCTCCATCAAGCCCCTAGAGCCTGGTATGAGAAACTCTCAACTCATCTTGTGAAACACGGTTTTCACAGAGGAGTGATTAACTGTACAATGTTCATCAAAGAAAAAGATGGAGATTACTACTAGTACAGATCTATTTGGATGACATAATCTTTAGTTTCAAAAACAAAGAATTATGTAAAGAATTCGAATCTATAATGAAAGCAGAGTTTGAGATGAGTGCAATGGGGGAGATGAAGTTCTTTCTCGGATTACATGTGGATCAGACACCAAAAGGAATCTTCCTGCATTAGACCAAATATGTTGGAGATATTCTCAGTCGATTCGACATGGAGAATGCTTTGGCAGCTGGGACTCCACTGGCCACGAACCATGATGCGGCCCCCAACGAAAATGGTGATCTGGTTGATGCCACCATGTACAGAGGAATGATCGGATCTCTCATGTATCTCACAGCCTCACGTCCTGATATCATGTACGCCACGTGTCTTTGCTCCAGATATCAGGCGAAACCAAAAGTAAATCATCACATTGGGGTTAAAATGATCTTTTGTTATCTGAAGGGTACTCCAACACTCGGGTTGTGGTATCCTCATGACGATGACTTTGAGCTTACAGCTTATAGTGACTCAGACTATGGTGGTTGGAAAATGAATTAAAAGTCAACATCTGCAGGATGTCAGTTCTTTGATAGATGGTTAGTCACTTGGCAATGTAAGAAGCATACCTCAGTTGCTCTGTCAACATGTGAAGCTGAATACGTTGTTGCTCGCAAATCATTTGGATACAACAGCAAATGCATGACTATGGTTTGCAATTTTCTAACACCCCTATTTTTGTTCATAATTCTGCTGTAATTGCTGTAACCAAAAATCCGGTCCAACATCCTAAAACAAAACACATCGGTCTTAAATATCACTTTATACGTGACTGTTTTGTAAAGCAATTAATCGATGTTGTTACAAATAATAATGATTTTCAATGCGCCGACCTCTACACCAAAGCATTTGACAAACCTAGGTTTTTATATCTTTAGAGGTTAATGGCGTGAAAAAAAAGTGATGTGATTCAAGAAGATGACAGTTCTTAGTCCGGTGATTAGTTTCTTATTTTATTAGTTATTTTATTTTATTTTATTTCCTGTCAGTTAAAATCCAAAAACACAAAAAGATTTTCGGGTTTAGAATTTTAGGGGGAGAATAGTTTTAGGTTAGTATTTAATTTGTTGTAGAACTTAAATATTAAAAAAAACGAGGGGGAGGATAGGTTAGCTGAAAGAAATGAATCAAATTTGTGATTATGATTCAAAGCTTATGGAAACTGATAGTACACACGAAACAAATTGGTTGGGACTTCAAAACTAGTTTGCTCAAAATGTGAAATTCAAAGTACAAGTTTGAAAAGTCTAAGCACAACTAAAGAAAAATGATAGTTAAACTATTTTGCTACTGAGGTAACATAGAGAAAGTAGACATAAAGGTTGCTAGTTCATTATATGATTTGTCGGTAGATTCAAAACAATAGATGAGTAGACTTCATTGGTGAATTAAAATTCAAGCTAACTTGTTCAAATTGTTGTGGCTCTCATCTTATCCCTGGTTAAGACAATCAACACATTTCCAATAAGGGGTGACGAGCAAAATAAATGCCACAAATGTGTGGATGACGATAAATATGATCAAAGCACATGTAAAAACTGCTAAAAGCATTCAAGCTAATGACAAATATGTTGTGGTGCGTTGTGTGCAAAATAAAAAATATGCTCTAACAAGAAGATAGGTTGTGTGCATCTCTGCTATGCGTTGGCACTAACCTGAGGATAAGCATAACCTAAATATTCTATAATTTATTGTTGTTTGCACCTCTCTGTTGTGCAATGGCACTAACCTGAGGCTTGGCATCTCTTTGAAAGCACTTAAAATAGTTTCTTCTTGTCTGATACCCGTAGACCACTCAAAAATATCCTCAGGAATGTTGATTACCATATAAGTGTGAGATCCACAAATGCTTGTTGAAATAATTAAACCTAATTCATCACCAATGTAAGTCAAAAGTCTATGTATGTATATAAGTGGAAAAACATACTGACAATCATCATGGCTGCAATTCTTGAAAGTTAAAATCATTGTGTGCATCTTATAGCTCTAGTATGATTTCTTGAAAGTGCTAATGACTCTCAGACAAAAAAGAATATAGCATCAAAGTGCATACTAAAAGGGGTTCCCAAACGATTCTGATATACCTGTATGATTCCATAATGAATTGTTCCAGAAATGATCAAATTAACTTGAAGCTCTTCTACTCAAACCCAACACAAGAAAAATATTTCTTGGTTTTCTTTTAAATTTCTAAGTTATTTTCTATTTTCTAGTCTTTTGTTGCGTAGATGTCGGACTATACAACTGAATGTAATCTGTGAATCACTTACTAAAAGGGGTCATGTTTGAGGTGACCAATCGGTTTTAAATTAAAAGGATCATGTCTGAGGTGATCATTCGGTTCCAAACTAAAAGGATCACGTCTGAGGTGATTAAATGGTGTTAAACGATCATAATGTTTATCAAAGATTAAAATTTTAAAGGTTTGAAAGCGTATGTGGTCAAACTCATGAGTATGAGACAATCGTATGATTGAATCATAAGTATGAGCAAATCGCATGATTGAAACATAGTTATGAGCCAGTCACACTATTGGACCATGAGTATGCGTCAACCATGCGATTGGACTACAAAACTGAACCAATCGTACGAATGAATGAAGAAGTATGAGCCAGTCGCACGACTGAACCCTGGTCACATGACTGGAGCATGAGTATGGGCTCAGTCGCACGACTGGAACATGAGTATGGGTTCAGTTGCACCATCGAAATTTAAAATAGAATAAATAAGGGGGTCAGTCGGTCGTAATCCTTACCACCCTTCAAAGCCCTCTGAAATCGCCAATACAAACATACTCTGCCAAAATTTCATTTTCCTGTTCTTACATACTGATTGTGATCCTAACTGATTTCTTATCTATAGGTACTGGGAGATTGCAATAGATCAAAATGAACATTTTATTCGAACGCTAAGGGCCAATTATGTTAAAAACAAGAACCGAGACCAAATCTTAATAATAGACCACTTAATGGACATAATCGTTGATATAAAGGACATTAAGTGATATTTCGAGTCCCCGCGTATCCAATGAGTCTAAACACAAAGTCTAATTTAACGATTTGACAAAGATTCAAGGTTAGAGTGTCGAACAAAGGAATATGGGAATGGACACGAAGTCACACAATTGAGCTAGGCGCACGATTCAATCACACGAATGAATCAATCGGTGACTCAGTCGCACGACTGACTCATCTGCATAGCTTAACATACGACTAAGTTCAGTCGCAGGCTCAATCGCACGACTGAACTCAGCCGCTGGCTTAATCGCACGACTGAACTCAGTCGTATGGTTCAATCGCACAATTGAACCAGGTTGATCTAAAATAGTTTAAGTTTTAACTGTCTTTTGTTATACAAATCTCGATGCTACTTCCAAGAATGCCACTGAGTTCGCTGGGATTATAGCCTTTCTACATAGGTCGAGGATCTACAAGGCTATCTCTGCTCCCTACACACCCTACAGGTCTATACAACAGGCCTTCTAGGAAGGGGCTACAGTAGACAAGTCCACAAAGCCATACAGTATCCAGAGCTCGATCTTCGGACTGGAGATCAGTGTTACTACAACAGATCTTAGGCAATTCTGGGATCTGGGTGAAGATGGTGACCACCCGACCAAGCTACACCCTCTGACAGTTAGGGGCTGCTTTCGGCGGATGAAGTACACTTGGGACATCAATGCAGGTGTGCTAAACAAAAAAAAACTTGTCCTCCAGTTTTAGTACTTAGCTCACATCATCCTCAAGTGTATTGCATCGAGGAGAGGAGGATTTGACAAGATGTCAGATCAAATCCAGAATGCATATGTTGCTCTGGTACTAAACCACCCGTTCAATTTCTCACACATGCTCTTCTCCTATATGATAGAGAACCTCGAGGCCAAGGGAAGAGAAGGCTTTTGCATGTACCCAATGTTTCTATACATGATCATTGATCAGAAGCTTCCTTCACTGCCCAAGGAGAGAGACGATGCTATTACATTCGAGGTGATGGATGATACGACATTGGGTAGGATGAAGGTCTACCGGGGGAAGCAAGTAAAGCCCCCGATGAGGAGACTGTTTCATCATTTGTCCAATGCGGAGTAAGTGGCGCCATCTCGCAAGAAGTGGCATCATGATGATAGTGACTCCAATGTCAAGCCCATCATGGCACCCACAGACGAAGACGACAATGATGATGATGATCAGGGTCAAGGTAGCGAGGCACCTGGTGGAATAGAAAGGGCTGCTTTCCACCAAGACTTCTTGGTCAATGAAGATGAGGGTTCGGATGATAAGCCGTTAGTGAGGACTATCGAGAGTCGGATTGTGGCCACCGATAAAGGGATAGAGGCGGTTGGTGGATGCCAGGCTGAGTCAAGGGGTGATGCTGCTGATGTCACTGATCCTACTTACATCCCTAACCAGCCTCTGAGCAAAGGGGGAGCTTTGGTCTCGAAGGGCTCAAGAAAAAAGAGAATGGCCCATCCTCATGGGAAGAAGAGTAAGAGGCCGAGGTTTACTTTGATTACTTCTTCTACTACTATAGCCACAGGCACCACCACTACCACTACCACACTACTACAAAGACCACCACTCCACCCACTACCACTATCACTCCTCCCACTACCACTACCGCAGCCACTCAACCACATCCTACTCTGATCCTACCTCCCATATTCACCACATCCACCACTACCACGATTACTCACCAGGTTGGTCCCTCCACCCAATCCACATTTACACCTAGATCCAGTCTGCCTAATATCGGGTTAGAGGAACAGCTTGCTAACCTCAACCACATTGTGCTAAGGTTGATTGCCACCGATGAGCTAAGGGCTACTCAGTTACACAAGATGATGGAGGTGAATGCAGCTCAGGCAAAGCAGATGGTATAGCTTAGCGAGAAAAATGCTCAGTGCGAGAGAGCGTTAGGCTGAACCCACCAAGCACTGACAAATCAAAATGAACTGGTGTTGGCTTCGCTGAAGAAGATAGAGGAGCTTGAGAAAAAGAACAATAAGATACTGCTAAAGCTCAAAGGATCAAAGAGCAATCCATTAAAGATAAAGGATGGTGATGATGATGATGATGATGATGATGATAAGGATGAAGATGACTCTGAGGAAGATGTTGATGAAGGAGGATCGAGTGGTAAAGATAAAGAGGATGATGATGATCAGGAAGATGATGCATCATTGTCAGCCTCAAATCCTCAAGCTCAGGAGAGGCATACTAAAAGAAACCAAGATCAAGAAGCCTCGTCCTCAGCTCCTCATGCTGAAGAATCAACAGATCAAGACTTATTAGATGTCTTTGTATTTAAAAATTTTCATACCGGAATTATATATTACATTAATGTAATTAATGATCATCTATGTTTGTTTATGTTTTAATGTTTTATATAATTACTTTTGTGTAATGTGCTAAATGTTTAATCAAACAGATGAACCTCAATAGACAGATGAGTATGATGTCGAACCCCTTCAGCAAGTCAAGACTTAACTTACCATGATTCTTGACTTGTAAGGGATTGTTAGGAGATCTGTGAGCTATACTCCGAAAGAGGGAGAGATTATTCAAGATCTAATGGACGACCATCTAGCTGAGATGTTTCGACTCAATCCTGATGGAATTATCGAAGATGCTCCAGAAGTCGATGTACTGAGTGATGAGGAGCTACAGGATGTTGATGAGATTGAGATTGAGGATGTTACAGTTGAGCGTTATCCAGAGTACGCTGACCACAAAGATAATGTTATACCCAACTTGGGTGATACTTTTAGCAGTGCTATGATTAAGAAACTGGAAGAGATGGAAAAGAAGAAGGAAAAATATGAAAGCCAATCCCAAGCTTCGAATCCTAATGTTGATATCAAGAAAGTTGAATGGGCAGCTTGTTTTGCAGAGATGAAAGCCCAGCGCACGCCCCAAAAGCATAATGCCTACACAAAGCTTTATAGAGTCAAATGACATCAGAAAGTGTCTTTCAAGATTATAGCGTGGGCATATTTTGAAGATTTGGATGTATATGTTGTAAAGAGAGAAAGGGGGATTGAGTACTTTAGATATCCTCATGATCTGAAGACTCTTCCTGGTTTTGAGCTCAATCGACTGGCATGCTAATCCAAGAAAGATATCAGGTTGGTTTGAGGTTGCATTAAAGAAGGAATACCACACCAGGTGGGTAAACTTTAGACCTCAACAATCGAAGAGGTTCATACATAAGTCTGAAGTGGACCTTATATCTGGAAAGCCTAAAGTAGTGTTGAAGTGGAATTTCTCGTGCACAATGTCAAAGATTCTCTTATGGGAAATGCCTCAGGACTTTCTTAGGGACTCTAGTTCATAGACTGGGATCACTCGAGATTGTCGAGAAGGGAGAAAGCCCATGGAACTGGACTGTGATGCTTCTATTTATTAGTTCTTTACTTTCTTTACTCATATAATCCTTTTGGAGTTACACTTCAAATGGTGGTATTATGACTGGTGGACAGGGGAAGCGGTCATAGTTTTGAACAAAGATGGAAAAACAGAGACAATCAGGGTATTTGACCCAATGTGGCTCGCTAACTTGTCAGTTAGAGATGTCTATCCATTATACAAGTGGCCACTGTTCTATGACACGCAGGACATTGTACAAGCTCTTCAATTTCAACATGTTATAAGGCTCTGCTTTGCTTTTGAGATACATGTAGGAGTCACAAGTGAAGAGAAGTACATGAAGTTCCAAGAACATGTGAAGAATGTTAGATGATAGAGTAAACTAGGTCCAAGGGGGAGTTTGTAGATACATATGTACTTAGTTTATGTGCTCAAATGTAAAAGTCTTTCATTTCTTACATATGTGTAATTTGTCGATGTAATGAATTATGATATATTCTTTGATGTTTATTTATCTTTAATTCATATGTATGACATCTTATATAGGTTTGAGGTTGTTGTGCATTGTTCCTAGTCAATAATGATTGAGTATTATGTTCCACATAGTCGGATGAGTACTCATGCAAATGGCCCATACTTATGGACCATACGCATGAATACATCATGCTCATGGACCAGTCGCACGATTGAACCAGGAGAGTGGATCAGTCGTATGATTGAGACATAAGATTGACAGTCGCACAACTGAATCTTCAGTCGTGCGTATGGATCAATTGCATGATTTAATTGCACAACTGAACCATGCTAAGGGTTCAATCATACGAATGGAAACCAGTAACCAATAAATATCACCTAATTTGTGGAAAAACAGGGCACTTGAAGAAATATTAAGCATACACATAAACCCTAGCCATCCAGAATGTCCCAAACAGCCTGTCCAAGTTCATAGTTCATTACTGA
This sequence comes from Flaveria trinervia, assembly GCA_025506515.1. Classification (NCBI taxonomy): domain Eukaryota; kingdom Viridiplantae; phylum Streptophyta; class Magnoliopsida; order Asterales; family Asteraceae; genus Flaveria; species Flaveria trinervia. The sequence continues at coordinate 21,007,516 of CM046445.1, forward strand.
TCGATTCCTACTCGTTCTTAATGTTTAGTTTCAATCTTATATCGACTGGCTAATCATTCTCACTAATTGGATCACCAATCAAATAGGATTCCGCACTATTTGATCTAGTATAACGTAGAATCAGTTAGTACTCCGTACGTACACGGTCCCCTGACACGCATGAATTAGACAAGCGCCCATACTAGGACATCTACATGAATCCATAGTTTGTGTTGGTTCTGACAGGGTTCTTACATAAGTTTAATGAAGTCAATCCTCATGGATGCAATCTCATTAGGCATTCGGTTGCACAAGAACAATATATACAATTTGTGATTCAAGAAAATAGAGTATGAGTTACTTATTAAAGTATTAAACTACACGTTTAGTTCATAAAGACTTGGATTTCTACATCCATTTTGCTATTTTTGGTTGATTTTGATTCTAATTTTGATGTTCTTGAAGGGTTTTCAAGCCTTTGATAAACAAGGTAATGGTTGAGCTTGATGGTGTTTAAAAAGTTTATCTCAAAATCACAAGATACAAGATGCCAATTGCAATGTTATGTATCGTAAGGCCCCGTTTTCGAGAAGCCTCAGAATTGGTTAATCATAACATAAAATCACTTTATAACAATACATTGCAGCGGAATTATAATAAACTTTCATTTAAAACTTGTAAGTAATATATAATCAGACATTTTTCTCCCAAATGGAATAAAAACATTGTACTTTGTTTTAAATTAAAATAAATGATTTCATTAAAAACGATGCCATCAATCGCCCTCCAAGTATCTTCTAACCTTGTGTCATCCTCAACATCATCGTTCACCTGCCAACTACTATGCATAAAAGTCATCTTTACTGAGTGAGTCCTAGTTTTAGTTAATATAGGAAAATAAAAACTTTATCATTCTTATAATTGTCACATCCAATAAAATCTGTTACCAAACTCCATTAGTTCCATTAGGTCTTGCATACACGTGTCGTGAGCACACACTAGTTGTCGTTGAACGTTGGTGACTTGATAAAACTAATCTATGATAAAAAATAATAATCTAATTAATAATATGATTATTAGTTTTGATTTTGTGAGTCATGAATGTATTGAACCTTAAATAGTTATTTTGTAAATTCTATGCGGTAACGTGATAACATGTTATACATATTTCATGTGTTGTGTGACTTGTTGTAAACTTTATGATTATTATTGTCGGTTAATAATACTTACAAATTGTAGTTGAAATTATTTAAAAGGGTTAAAAAGGTTAGTTTTATAAAATAAACTAAATGAATTATTTTCTAATTATTTTTATTCAAATATTACAAAAACTAACCCAAACCTAGCCCCCAAACCCCATTTTCAGCCGCAACCTTCACCCAAACCCCCACCCTTGCGATTTTGATCAAGATTACACACGTAAAATTCGATTTTGGTTGGTTCTGAGAGTTACAAGGTGTTTTACAAGTCCAATTGTTGATTTCTACACATCTAAAGGTTAGTTTTGTTTGGTTTTTCATAGTTTTGATCTTGATGAACCCTAGATTCAAAATTGGTGTTGAAAACATAAAATTGTGATTGCTAGATGTTGATATGATGTTAGTTAGGTTGTATGAATGCTAGATTATGTTGATTATGCAAGAAATCTATGGATTGATTATGTAGTTCACACATTGCCATATCAAGAAATTTTTTGTTCTTGGAATTCATAATTTGATGATGTTATGATGTTAAATACCATGCTTGCATGTTAGTTTAATTGAATTATGTAAGAAAATCAATGAATTTGAGGTGTTGATCATGACTTACTAAAAGTAGAAACTTTTGTGAATGATGTTTGGAAATTTGGATGATTTGGTGATGATTAGTATGTTAAAATGAATGTCATGAACTTGATTAGGTATAAAATTTATGAAATTATGATTGAATTGGATGCTAGATCACTTTTGGGTTTTACTTTACGAAAAGATAAACTTTATTTTTGTAGAACATTAGATGTGATGAATTGGGCATGCTTGTGATGTTAGGATCATGTTAGAATGATTGTTGATGATGTTTGATGTGATAGAATGTGTTAATTAAGTTGTATGGATGTTTGGTTAATCATGTAAGGAGTATAGGTTATGGTGATCATACATGATGATAAATTATGGTTAGTAATTAGGAGATCATGTTTTGGGATTGGATTGATTGTCACTACGAATGTTGGTTGGAATAAACTAAGTGAATAAATGTAATTATGATTGTCATACACACATGTGTATTTGAGGCCCCTACTTAGTAGGATTGGCAGGGTTTAGGATGTGCAGTCGTTGATGGCTTCACATGGCATGTAATGGATGATTAGGCTCACGTATGAAATATTTGTTGTGATGTATTTATATTCGTGTTGAGCATGTCGGTTGATTGAAATTTGCATGAGTGTAAGATGATCTAATGTCCTAGGTAGAACTTGGGTTGATAATGTGATACACATGGATAACTTGTATGATATTCATGTATGATAGGTAGATATGCAAGGTTAAACAATATTTCAATTAATATGTCACCAACAGGTCAAACAGGTCAACTAGGTTAACTTAGAGTTGTTAAGTTTTGTGTACACGTACTTATGTACTTATGTGTTCTAGGTAACCTTTGAATGGTTTTCTTTGCACCTATCACCAGTCTCTTATTCATTATCTTTGCACACCAGGTGAGTTCATGCTCCTCTATTTTATAAACTCTCTTCTGGGGGAGATAGCATACTTGTACTCACATGCTATTTTATTATTATAAGTTGTGTATGTTTTAACATAGTGCTTAATACCTTGAAAGTCCTCACACATTCGAATCATTAATGATGGTAACTAGCGGGAAATCTTGGGTGGTACTATTGTGTCTGATGAGCCCCACCTATGCGACTCGAGGTCAAACAGGTGCAATTTTTCCTAAACACAAACATTATCATGATCTGGTAAGTCATGACAAGAGGCAACAAACAAAACATAGTCTGCTTCGATCGCGAATTCACTCTTCTTTTTACTTGTGAATATAGACTAGCTATCTATTTCAATACACTTCTTATATTACGCAAAAGTTATTATTTACGTAAATGCAAACTTATGAACTCACCAACCATTGTGTTGAAATTTTTAGTACGCTATTCTTAGGTCGTTAACTCTGCTTTCCATTAGGATCACCACACGGATCCATCATGCATCCTAAGACTCTATTTAATAGACATTATTATTGGTTATTATTTATGGATATAAATTGTTGGGTTGGCGCGTATTTTGCCAAATTATGCATTTTTATATTTTGTGTTTGTTTTAATTACTAAACTCCTTCGCACGGTTTTCAAGTTTGAACTTTGTTTGGTTTTGTTTTAAATGTGCTATATAGTGTCATTCTGAGTAACTAGTGATTGTGATCCTAGTTTGGTCACACGCCAAACGGTAAAACTCCGCATGTGGATTTGAGGGTGTAACAATAATGACCACAAACACATGATATTACATAACATTTCTAGCCTCTTAATAAGCATGCTCATTATATTCATTCTTTCATTATCATTAACTTCATCATAAACGAGATTGCATGCAGCAACAACCCCTTGTTGATCGACAAAGAATGTCGATCCCTATTGATACACATGAAAATGGTAGCTAACCCCAACAGTTGATCCACATTGCAAGGCACATAGTCTCCTCATGAATACAGATCCATCATCATACATTGGACCCATATAAGTGAAGTCCATCATAAAGTTTACAAGACTTTTTATTATCATACGGGTCTTGGTAACATTTGTTAAGTTCCACTTTCATTAGTATTACCTTCAACTTTAATATACAATATTTAACTTACTGAGTACACAACATACCAAGTACAATTTATCGTAAAAACATATCTAACCCTCCGTGGGACAACGGGGGTTTGGGGGTGGCAGCCCCTAACAGCGGGTCCTAGGAGCAACAACCCCTAGTGGTTTCCAAGGGGCAACACCCGTGGTTGGGTCGGGTCACTATGAGTTAACACTAGGCGGTTATAGAACTCACCAGGTCACTACGATTAGCTCAGGTCTAAGTTTTTCTAAGCTAGGATCATAGTACACGGTCGGCATAAGTTAACACTCAAATGAGTTATTTTCAACCTAGATTCGACAGTAGATTCACTGCTAGTTTTCCTGCTAGTTTCACTACCGGTTTCACTGCCAGTTTCATTGCCAGTTTTGCTGCTAGTTTCGCTATCAGTTCCGCTGCCACTTTTGTTACCAGCTTTGCATGGCAGATTCACCCAACTTTCGTTGAAATTCCATGGTTGCAAAATTACCAGCAAAACTATAGTTTCGTAGAAAACCCACAGTTTCGCAGCTTGAACACACAAATTCACTAGACGTGTATACAGTTTCGTAGAACGTATCAAAATTAGGAACCAGACCATTTTAACCTAAAATCACAATTTTTGCGTCCATTTTTTTAGTTTTTCAACCATGAATCCATATCTAAACTTTGTACATGATTTCATACGTACAAATGTGACATTTATGCGATTCTTTGCAACTTTTCAAAACCCAAAACTCTAGAATTCGGCTTTGATCTACAGAAGAATTTAAAAGGTGATTCTTACCCGGATCTTTTGCTCGTTTCTTATGGTTTGATGCTCTAACACCCAAATATTCAATCTCTTCCCCAATGAAGCTCCAAATCTTGAGTTTTCTTTACTTTCTCTCTCTACTCTCTCTCTCTAGGATTTGTTGGCTAGGGTTATAAATAAAGGAGATGATGGTTGATTAGGTGGTTAAGGTGACTGATTATGGGCCTTAATTATCTTTGTCCATAAGGATAATTTGGCCCATGACCTATTTTTTTATTAAATTACTTGTATTTGAGCCCATTATCATTGATGACTCGTTTTGACTTTTCGGGGTGTTACACATGTTCATATGTTATGGACACAACACACACAATGTAATACTGGAATGATAGACGGGTTGAAATCCATCCTTGCGCAATGTGTGGGGGGAAAATATCTAGTTAAACTTGATTATTAATGGACCACATTAGCGAATTGTATGCCATCCATACATAACAAGGTTATCATTCATGCATGCATTCATACATACATACGTATGGGTAATAGGTCATGAATTGTGTGTATAAATTAATTCCTACATAAGTTAAATGTGATTAGAGCATATTTTGATAATTTTTAAAAGGGAAAGACAATGAAAATGTAAAAAACAAGTAAGCTTAAGAAGAAATGGTTTGTTTGGTTTTGTTTTAATAAGAGATTTCTAAAAATGTATGTTACAGTTTTTTACAACTTTCTTTAATAAGAGATTAAAGTATTTTTGTACTAAGCATTACACACTGCTGCATGAATGTTAGAAAATTAGTAATTTTTTTTCTCTTTTGAGGATTTTAGATCTATCCTTTTATGTTTGAAAAAGTACTTTCCTAGCTTTCACATTACTCGAAAGTAGTACTAAATTGATGTCACAACCTAAAACCAAGATTAGGTAAATTCCATATTATCTATAAACTGATAATACATATTAGTACTATTAGAGGTAACCAAGGTAATTTCATTTTATTACATGAATTGTATTATGTTTAAATGATCATGCACATATGATACATGAGCATGCATGCATGCATGAATAAAATTTTATGTGTGCATGTATTTCTTTTATATGAATTTCATGGTTATCAAATCATATGCATTTAGTTACCAAATCATATGGTTAAACGACTAGTTTCTTGAATGATGAATGTCTTATAGTTACATGAAATAAATTAATATAAAAACTATGACATATGTCAATTTTCCATTACCAAACTTTGTTAGTTTTGTTAGGTTTTGAATATACGTGTCGTGAGTACACACTAGTTTTCGTTGAACGTTGGTGACTTAATAATAATTATCTATGATAAAAAAAAATAATTTAACTAATAATGTTGATTATTAGTTTGTGGTTATGCGATTCATGAATTTATGGATTTAAAATGTAATTTGTGGATTTTGCTTGATAACGTGTAACATCTATTTGGTTCATGTGTTTTGATATTAGTTAAAATATATATTATTATTGTTGAATAATAATATATGAGTATTCTAGTTAAATATAATTTAAAAAGTGCTATAAATAATTAATTTTACAAAAGGTGATCAACTAGGGGTTAATTTGTAAAAACTACAATACTTATATTTTGATCAAGGAAACACACATGCAAATCGATTTTGATCGAGTTCAAGCATTGCAAGGTGTTAGCAAGTTCCATTATTGATTTCTACATGTTTAAAGGTTAGTTTTTATAGGTTTTCATGGTTTTTTATTCTTTATAAACCCTAGTTCGAAATTGGTGACAAAAAAGTGAAATTGATGATTGTTAGATGTTACTATGATGTTAGTTAGGTTGTATGAATATTAGGTTATTTGATTATGCAAGAAAAATCTATGATTTGATCATGAATTTCACACATTGCCTTAAGAGGAAACCTTTTGTTCTTGGAATTCATGATTTGATGATTGTATGATGTTAGATACATTGCTTGGATGTTAGTTTAGATGGTTTATGCAAGAAAATTCATGAAATCGATGTGTTGATCATAACTTACTATAAATGGAAACTTTTATGCATGATGATTGGGAATTTTGATGAGTTTGTGATGATTATCATGTTACAATGTATGTTACGAACTTGATTACGTATAAAGTTGATGAATTTATGAATGAATTGGATGTTAGATTGCTATTGTGTATTACTTTCCCAAAAGGGAAACTTTATTTTTAAAGATCATTGGATATGATGGTTCGAGCATATTTATGATGTAGGATCATGTTAGAATGGTTATTGATGATGTTTAATTGATAGAATATGGTAATTGGGTGGTATGGATGCTTGATTGATCATGTAAGGAATTTAGGTTCTTGTTGATTATACATGATAATGAATTATGGTTAGTGACTAGGGAATCATGTTTGGGATTAGAATTGATCATTATTGTGTATGTTGGTTGGAATGTACCATGTTGATAAATGTGATTATGATTGTCATACACGCATGCGAATCTGAGGCCCCTACTTAGTAGGATAGGCAGGGTTTAGGATGTGAAGTCATGAGTGACTTCACATGGCATGTATGCATGATTAGAATTCACGTATGACTTATTAGTTGTGATGTATTTATAATTCAATTGAGCATGTTGATTGTTTGAGATTCGCATAAATTGTATGATAATCTAGTGTAGTATGATGACCTTGGTAGAACTCAGGTTGATGATCTGATACACGTGAATAACTTGTATGATACTCATGTATGATAAGTTGTTATGCTTGATTAAACGATATTTCAACTACTATTGCACTAACAGATGAAACGAGTCAACTAGGTTAAATGTGTCTTGTTTTTCTAAACCTTGAGTCAGTGTGTTGATTGAGCACCTAGGGTTGTTCAGCGATCTGTGTACACGCACTTATGTACTTGCGTGTTCTAGGTAACCTTTGAACGGTTGTCTTTCCATCCATTGTTAGCTTTTGTTATTGTTCGTTTGCACATGAGGTGAGTTCATGTTGGACCAAAAGAACCAATGAGCCGAATCAGAAAAACCTTAAGTCCCACAGACGTCACAACAACTGCTGAAGTCCACAACAGCTGAAGACAAGTGCTAAAGACAAAGTCTGAAGACACAAGTGCTGAAGACAAAGTCTGAAGACACAAGTGCTGAAGACAAAGTCTGAAGACACAAGTGCTAAAGAGAAAGTCTGAAGACACAAGTGCTGAAGACAAAGTCTAAAGACACAAGTGCTGAAGACAAAGTATCAGACGTTGTCACAACAGCTGAAGAGGTCTTCTTCAGTAGTTGTGACGGTTTTCTTTCAGTAGTTTTATGTTTTTATTTTCAGTAGTTTTGTAAAACGACTGAAGAGCTTGTTCTTCAGTCGTTGTAGTTTCAGTAGTTTCGTATCAGTAGTTTTATGTTTTATACTTAGCACTCTGATATGTTCTCAGTAGTTGTGAATATTTCAGTAGTTTGTTAAGTTTTAGTTATTTTTGTAATTAATCTGCCAGATGTCACTATCCCGTGATATCAGCAGTGATTGCACTCTATATAAGGAGTGTCAACCTATTTGTAATCGGTGAATGATTGAGCAGAAACATTTGATATTATTGAAACAATCCTTTTCACAGAAATATATTCTCTCGTTACAACCGTATTTGTTCTTAATGCATACGAATATCAAATTCTTGCTATAATTTGTCTAATTCTTGTTCTTATTCCACTGCGTTACACTCTAATCCATCAAACTTGAGATCACTGATCCAATCAAATGGTATCAGAGCTGGTTAATCATTGATCGATCTAATAATTGATCATTGAAACTGCTATCCAAGATCCAAGTTTGATTGAATTAGCATTTTTGCAAGAAACGGTTATATAGATTGAATTTTCTGTGTTTGTGGTCATTCATCCTGAGATTTATTCTTGGTTTTCATTGAGTCTGTTGTGGTCTGTGTAAAATCTTTTAAAAGCTTGAATTAAATTGTATTTGGACCTAAAATGACTACTCCTTCCAATGATCCTCACAATACTGGTTCCTCAACCAAGCCTCCGATGCTGGTTAGGAATGAGTACAACATATGGCAACGACGAATGCTCCATCACCTGTCTGTTAACAGCTCAGGTTGTTGGACATCAGTGGTACATGGTCCACACAAACCTATGGTGAATAACCCGGAAACCAATCAAATGGTTCCAAAGAGGAGGGAGCAATACTCAGATGAGGATAAGAAATTGTTTGAGATTGATGCAAAAGCCCATGGAATTCTGGCCATGGCACTGCCCAATGAAATCTATTCTGGGCTAATGCATTATGAAACTACCCATGACCTCTGGAATGCCTTGAAAGAACAATTTGGAGGAACAATATGAGACATTCTCTCATAGGAAGGGTGAGACACTGACTCAACAGTTTGAGCGGTTCTCTTCTTTGATCTCTGAATTAAAAATGGTCAAACATGAGTACACAAATAGCCAGATGAATAACAGATTTCTCAAATCACTGCCTGAGAGATGGGACACATATACTATTGTCCTACGCTCCAGTGCAAATTTGGACAAACTATCTCTCACCCAACTCCATGGGAAATTGCTCACATTTGAGAGAGAGAGAGATAGAACAAAAACGAAAACTGTCATCATCTGGAAAGCTCACTGATGATTTTGTACCAGGAAACACTGCCTTGGTAAGTCATGAGTCAGAGTATGCAGGATCAGAATGCCACTATGATGAGCATATTGATTTCACCTCAAACAATTCTAATCATACCTTTGTGAGTGTTGATTGTCATTCTGGTAATAATAGTGACAATCTATGCTTTATCATGGATGATTTGAAGGGCATTCTTGATGATGATTTAGAAGAGATGGATATTTTGAGCCAAATGGCCTTGATCAATATCAGATCTCAGAAATTCTACAAGAGAACTGGCAGGAAATTTCCTGGACTCTCTGACAGAACCAAAGTCGGTTTTGACCAGAGCAAGTTGAAGTGTCACAAATGCCACAGGCTTGGACACTTTGCAAGAGAGTGTAGATCAACTGGATCTAACACTTCTGCACCCCTTTTGACTTTTCCAAATAGCAATTCACAATCCAAAGGGCAACATTCTGCTGGTTCTAGTCATTCATCACACCCTCAATCTCCTGCATATTTTGTTCCTCAGGGTCAAATGCCATATCCTTATCCCTACTATTATATGCCACAGTCAAATCAAGTTCAAGCTCCTATTGTACCACAATCTCATGCACTACCAGAACCTCAACCATCTCCATCTCAATCACAACCTCATCACAGCTTCTTCACACCTGGAGTCGTTGACTGGAGTAGCTTACCTGATAACTTGTCTGGTAACACTGAGCAATACTATGCTGGTGCTAGTCAACATGGTGGTGAACACCCTTTTGGAAATCTTGCTCTCATGGCCCTGGAGTCTACTGAGGGTTCCTGTTCAAATGCATCATCTTCACAGGTAACTCAGGTATCTTCAGAGGCTAAAGCCAAGTTATGTTCTGAATCATGCATAGCTGCCTTTGTCTCTATTAGAGAGGCAAATGTAGCATCAATAAATCAAAAACTTGAGTTGAGAAAACCATTTTCAAAAGAAAAGCTGAGTATGAGTCTGCTCTTAACAGTAAAAGTGATGAGATTTATAAGCTTAAATGCCAATTAAATGATGAAAAGGCCAAGCTAGAGGTTATTCTGGAAGACCACAGGAGTCTCAAAGAAAAACTTGCAGTGACCCAAGTTGAGTGTGAACGCTGGGTCTCATCATGCAAGGGATTTGAAATGCTTCTTAGCAAGCAAACTGCTTCAAATGTGAAGTTTGGCATTGGTTACAACCATACTACTCCACCAACAGACTTTACTCCTAACTCCATAGTTAAGTCTGAAAGTGAAAGCAATCTCCAAACCACATTATCGTGTGAGTCATTCTCCAATGATAATCTAAGATCAGAGAATGAAACCAGTGTTAAGATCTGAACAAATAAGTTGACTGATGGTCTAACTACTGAGATTCATATGAAGTTGAATACTTTAGATGTTGTTCCTCAATGTACCCCAAGTACTGAAAGAGACCAACCATCTGAAAAGCATTTCAAATCAGTTGAAATACAAGGACTAACAACTGCTGAGGAATCCATCAAACAGTCTATTAGGACGGATGGAAAACAGTTGAATTACCAGTCTTCAGCTGTTACAAATCCTTTAGTACCTAGTTCTGATAGGAGAAAAGTAATAAGATCACACCTTCAGTAGTTTCCACTTCAGCAGTAAAGATATCCAAGATGAAGAATAAACCATGTGAAATTTGTGGTAAATTCAATCATCTATCTGATGAATGTTGGTACAAAAAGGGTTTAAAGCTCCAAAGGGATGAGCTCATTAAACTAGAAATAAATAAAATGAAAACTGAGTTGAGACCAAGTTTGTACCACAATCATCTCAACCTGATAAAGCAAGGCCTTACCCAAATCCACTAAGAAGGATACGGTTTATCAAAGACAGCTGATATTGTTCCTCATGATAAACATAAGACTAAGTTTGTGAAATCTAAGAAGGAGGAAATGGTGGGTCATAACAACTCATCAAAAACAAGCTCTGGAGTGTCAAATGAACTGAAAGCTCAAGCTTCAAATCAGACACAACTTGTTATGATGGTTCAGCATCTGTTGGGGAGAGTTAACCAACTTGAAGCCATTGTGACCAAACCACTGGAGAGGAATTCCAGGTCCAAATCTATTTCAACACCATCTCCATCTTCATCAGCTGTTAATCATGAGAAACCAGCTATGGATAAATCTGTTGATAAAGTCAGTCCCAAAACCAAAAAGGTTTGGGTCTCCAAGCTAACTAGTTTCTTATGATTGTGTAGGTTCTTCAGCATGCCAAAGAAGCATCTGGTATGTGGACAGTGGAGGATCCATGCACGTGACTGGGAGCAGCTCTCTTCTTCATGATTACTCTCAGGGAAAGAAGGGGTTTGTCTCATTTGGAAATGATGCTAAAGGTTACATCATTGGAAAGGGATTTGTGTCTAATGGAGATATTAGATTTGATGATGTCAACTGTCAGGATCAGTGATCACAAGTTTGATGTAATGGAGCGTAGCACAGTGGAATAAAAACAAGAATTAGACAAATTGTAGCAAGAATTTGATACTCGTATGCATTAAGAACAAATACGGTTATAACGAGAGAATATATTTCTGTAACAAGGAATGTTTCAATAATATCGAATATTTCTTATCAAATCATTCATTTATTACAATAGGTTGACACTCCTTATATAGAGTGCAATCGCTGCTGTTATCACGGGTAAGTGACAACTGGCAGATCTATTACAAAAATAACTAACTCTTAACAAACTACTAAAATGTTCACAACTACTAAGAACATATCAGAGTGTTAAGTACAAAATAAGAAACTACTGATAAGAAACTACTGAAACTACAACGACTGAAGAACAAGCTCTTCAGTCATTTTACAAAACTACTGATAAATATAAAACTACTGATGAGCACAAAAACTGAAGAAGTATTCTTCAGCTGTTGTGTCAAACTACTGAAAAGATAAAACATAAAACTACTGAAAGGTAAACCGTCACAACTACTGAAGAAGACCTCTTCAGCTGTTGTGACAACGTCTGATACTTTGGTCTTCAGCACTTGTGTCTTCAGACTTTGTCTTCAGCACTTGTGTCTTCAGACTTTGTCTTCAGCACTTGTCTTCAGACTTTGTCTTCAGCACTTGTGTCTTCAGACTTTGTCTTCAGCACTTGTCTTCAGACTTTGTATTTAGCACTTGTCTTCAGACTTTCTCTTCAGCACTTGTCTTCAGACTTTGTAATAAGCTGTTGTCTTCAGCTGTTGTGGTCTTCAGTAGTTGTTGTGACTTCTGTGGGACTTAAAGGTTTTTCTGATCCGGCTCATTGGTTCTTTTGGTCCAACAAACTCTCCCTAAACCAATGCAGCCAAAACCTTTAACTTTATTGAGGTCCCACTTATTGTTGGCAGAATGGTTGGTCTTTTTCCTTCTTGATCAGTTGAGAAGATGACCCATATAAGCACTGGCCTGGAAATGAGTCTCTGATGATTTGGTTGGCAATGTATGGATGGGAGCTCTGTATTGGGGAATTGGACACTGAGCTATTTCCCCATCCATGAGACTCACTTTCCATGTATAAGCCTGTAGGATTCTCTGGTGTATACTATGAGAAACAGAATTTGTTCTTCCATGGTCAGGTTCTCGGCTTCACCATCAAACAATCCTTCACGCCCATACAACTATGACATGTACTTGGCTTGTTTACCATTTTTGAGCTCAACTGTTGTAATCTGTCTGTATGCAAACTCATCAGGATGAGTCCCTTCAAGTAACAGACTGAGCTCATTTTGTTTGAAGTTCTCAAGCCTCTTGTAGACTAATCCCTTTTTAATAATTCTGTTCTCTAACATCTTTTGGGGTGGCTTTTTAGTCTCATAGGCCTTCTTGAAATCTTCTACAATCTCCCAGGGTGATCCTACAAGGACCACTGTGATCTCTTCATCTACGATCCTTTTTACTTGGCCCTTGTATCTCGAAGGAATGTCTTTCTTTACAATCCTGTGAGCCACCCTAGGATCAGGCCATACTCTCACCTTTTCCTTCTGATATTGAAATGTGTTGGCAAGGGTGTACAACCTCAGAGCTTCTTTCTTCATACTTATTATTGATGACGAAGCAGCATAAGTTTTGTCGATGCTTTTCAACATTTCATCATCATGAAGCCTTTGCTGTTGTTCTTCTTCAATCTTTACTCTCACAGCTTCCATCTATGAGGTGGGAGTGATGGGCATGGGTTTGGCTTTAGCAATGTTAGGACTGTAGACAGAGGCAGCCTATCTTCTTCCACATCATCATCTTCTTCTTCTTCTTCTAGCCTCAACACCCTTCTCTTCTTCTTCTTAGGTGCATCATCGGCTGTTGGTTCAGAGGGTAAGGGAGTTGGTTTTGTGGTTGTGATTGTGGTTGTTTTGGAGAGGGAATGTTGACAGGCTGAGTTAGCATTTTGGGGTGTGAGTGTTGCTTTTGAGTGTTTGGCTAGCTCAGCACTGCTCCCTGCTCCTGCTTCATTCAAAGCTTCGACTACTAACCCCTTAGTGTATGCGTCAGACGAACAGATCTTGGAGGTTATAGCCAAGATACTGTCCCTGGTCCATGATTTAATCTCGATCATTGATCTCCCAAGATATTTTGCAATGAATCTGATCATGATCTCTAGTCTCTCTCTTTCTAATGCATCATAACTTGCCCATCTTGAGTTAATTTCTTCAACTTCAAGTCTCCTGATCTCTGAGTCAAGTTGTGCAGTATCAAACCCTTGTCTATAGAGTTGATCAATAATGGCATCCATTGATTTACTATGAGTAGCATCTGCCATTTTGATCATCTCATCAAGTTGGAGCTCTTTCTCTTTTCCTTCACCCTTCCTCTTCTTATATGTGACATGAAAGTCTTTGTGACTTTCACTCACTTGAACATTTTTGGTTCCCTTCACAGACTCCTCTTCCTTCAGTTTCCTTTTCTTTCATTTTGTGCTCCCTCTTTGCTTTCACTGACTGACTCTCCCCCTTTTTGGTTGCATTGGTTGCAAGGGTTTGAGTAGCGGAAAGCCTTGTGCTCACCATCTCCTCCACCAGGGGTTGTATGATTGAGGGAAGCCTCTCATCCATGGTTTTGATCACAATGTCTGTGATCATTGGGGTGATGAGAGGTAGAGTTTGCTGAAAGATAGCAACTGTTTTCTCAGAGGGCTCTGTACCTGAGAAGCAGTGCCAGAAACAGAAGCTGGTGGCTTGGAAGTTTTGAGTGGCTGAGTGTATAGGAGACCTTCAGGTGAAGGTGCCATCTGTGGGTTTATGTTGGTGGCAGATGGACTTGCTTCTTGAGAGAATTGGTGAAGTAGTCTTTGTAGTCTACTGACTTCTTCCTCAAGAATTGTGTTCTGGGCCAGAACATCATAAAAGAAGCCCAGGTCATCATCAGCAGATGCTGAATCACCTGACCTCCTGCTTGTAGCAGGATGTACATGCACTGGGTGTAGACCAATTTTAGCATGTGCCACTTTTTCTTAGAACTGGGGACTTCCAGCCTCAGGACTATGTCCTTCATCAGCTGTTGCCTCTAGTGACGTCTTAGCTATGTTACCAGCCTCATTCTGATCATGTGCTGATTCAGAAGAGGTGGCAGCCTCACTAGATGCTCTAATCCCATATCCACACCAGGAGATAGAACATGTAAACCCCGTGCTGTGGGTTGTCAGAAGCATGGTGATCCTCGTCCTCAATAGCTGTGGTTCTCCCCTTTGTTGGTGGTTGTTGGGGAGGAGGAGAGGCATGCAGCTGAGTCAGCACGTTTGCAATGATAAGGGTGGGACTTTGGGGGCGGTTGCATGGGGAGATTGGGTAAAAGCAGTGTGCACCTGGGGAGAATGGTGCTCTTCAATGGCAATCTCCTCAAATGAGGAAGATCCCAGATTTGTGGGTACCCCTTCTGTGGTTGCTGTAGGCTCCTTTTGAGAGGAATCCTGAGCGGCTGTGGCTGGGAGAGTCCTTATATCCACTAGGGGGTTATAACCAGTGGATATAGCCTGTGTTTGTGTTACAGGGGCATCCTCAAGGGACTCATTTCCCTGAGTAGCCTTTTTGGTTTTCTTTTTAGTTGGTTTGGTGGGGACTTTTGATTTGGAGGTGGTGGCTGTGGGTTCCAGCTGCATGGGTTTGCGCATCTTGGCAGCCATTTTGAGTGATTGGTCAGAGTTGTGCCGGGAGTATACTTCAGGCAATACAGCCATAGCAGGGACTCCCAGGCCAACAAGTCCCTCAGCTTGAAGCTGTTTTTCAATTATGGCCATTATGAACCGAGGATATAATATCCAACGGTTAGCAGTTTGTTTTTGAGCCATATCATTGAGCTCTAAAAATAGTAGTTCTGAAAAATTTAAAGGTTGTTGCTCAAGGATGGAGTACATTACCTGTTGCCACCTTGTGGACATTTGATCCCATGATGAAGTCTTGGAGGCAAGGCATACATTTACCATATGAAATATGAGACGTTCGGCATCCGGAAATGTTTCTTCAGTAAGGTAGATGCACTCAGGTCACCCTGGTATCCATGGTGGGCAAATGATTGATCTGTTGTGCCCTTTGGATAACCAGTTGGGAAAGTGGCATCATCCAGATTCAAGGTTTGACGAAGAGTGTCTGGAGTGATGACCACTTTTTGGCCATGGACAAACGATTAAAGAGACTCTGTGTCGTTCTCCTCAGAGACCAAAGTGACGTTTGTCCAGAAGTGGTTAAGGGATGCGGCATATATGGTGGGATTTACCAGAAACGCCGTTTTGTAGGGTGATTGAACCATTAAATCAATGGCGTTGTGAAACTTGGTCCAGTATGGCGATTTGGTGAGATGTGCGACACAGTTGTGTCGTGGTTTTAGTTGCATGGTCGTCATTGATGAAGAGAGGGTAGAGAGTTTTTGAATGTTAGGTTTGAGAAGAGAAGATAAAAACTCTGAAGGTGGGATAAGGAATTTAAAGGGTCGGGTTAGAAAACGACTGAAGGTTTTGGTGTGAGTCATCAGTTGTTGAAACTACTGATGACGTGGTATTAACCGTCAGACGTTGAAACAGCTGAAGTCTCTGATTTAGTCATCAGTAGTTATAAAACTACTAAAGACAGTTTTCACTTCAGGTGATGAAACAACTGAAGACTTGGTATTAGTCATCAGTAGTTGTGAAACTACTGAAGACAGTGGTTTTGTCAGCAGTTGTTGTAAACAGCTGAAGAGTTGGTGTTAGTCTTCAGTATTTGTAAACTACTGAAGACATGGTTTTGGCTTCAGTTGTTTTGAAACAGCAGTGGTAGAAAAAACTGAAGAGAAATTACTCATCAGCTGTTTTCGTTAATTCTTATCTTTTCAGCTGTTTCATACTGTCCTCAACACTAACTCATCAGACTTTGCATCTGCTTTTCAGTGTTTCAT
Organism: Flaveria trinervia; assembly: GCA_025506515.1. NCBI lineage: Eukaryota > Viridiplantae > Streptophyta > Magnoliopsida > Asterales > Asteraceae > Flaveria > Flaveria trinervia. Next base: position 21,024,070 of record CM046445.1, read on the forward strand.
AGGACGTCAGTACTTATCTGTTTGTACTGATTTTAGTAGTTGTAACTACATCAGTAGTTGTAACTGCATCAGTAGTTTAGAACAGATAAAGTACTTCAATACTTGTGAGGCATTTAGCCTTCAGTAGTTATAAAACTACTAAGGGTGAAAGAACTCATCAGTACTTATATGTGACATGGTTACCAATGATCACCAGTACTTATTACTGAGATCGTCAGTAGTTGTCACTTATTCTAGCTGCAGCATACCAAGCCTTAACACCAGGTTGTGGAAAGTTGAACTATCCAAAGGCTTAGTAAAAATGTCTGCAAGCTCATCAGCACTAGGCACAAACATAGGATTAATTAGACCCTTTTCAAAACAATATCTTATAAAATGATGTCTAATTTCTATATGTTTGGTCCTAGAGTGCTGGACTGATTTTTGACAATGCAAAGAGCTGAAGCACTATCCATTAATAACGGAGTCTTAGTCTCTTTAATGCCATAGTCCAAAAGTTGATTCTAAAGCCAGAGTACTTGGGATGTACAACTTGCAACAGCAATGTACTCGGCTGCAGCAGTGGATGTAGCAACAGATGTTTGTTTCTTACTCTGCCAAGAAATCAAATAGTTGCCTAGGAATTGACATCCACCAGAAGTTGATTTCCTGGTCAACTTACACCCTGCATAGTCACTATCAGAGAAAGCAACTAATTTACAAGAGTGCCCGGTGGAATACCATAAACCTAGAGATTGTGTACCTTGCAAATATCTAAAGATCCTCTTGACTGCAATCAGATGAGACTCTTTAGGTGCAGCCTGAAATCTAGCACAAACACATGTAGCAAACATAATATCAGGTCTAGAAGCTGTTAAATACATCAAGGACCCAATCATACATCTGTAAAGTGTTTCATCAACCACTTTACCTTTCTGATCTGTATCCAGTTGTGTGGTGCTGCACATGGGGGTAGAACAGGGCTTACAGTTTTGTAAATCAAACATTTCCAAAAGATCTTTTGTGTATTTGGACTGATGAATGAAAATTCCATCAGCCTTTTGTTTGATTTGCAAACCCAGAAAGAACTGTAATTCTCCCATGGCACTCATTTCAAACTTCTGTTGCATCAACTTTGTAAAGGCATCACACAACTGAGGATCAAAGGATGCAAAAATAATATCATCTACATAAATTTGAACAAGTAGATTACGCTGCCCAGCTTTCTTAATGAATAAGTCTTATCAATGGAGCCTCTAGTAAAATCATTTTCCAGAAGAAAGTTTGATAATGTCTCATACCAGGCTCTAGGAGCTTGTTTCAACCCATAAAGAGCCTTATCAAGCTTATACACCCAATTAGGATGTTTATTGTCCTTAAAGCCTAGTGGTTGACATACATAAACCCCTTCTTTAATTTTCCCATACAAAAATGCACTTTTGACATCCATTTGAAAAACTTTAAGTTTTTGATAATCAGCATAAGCTAAAAACAATCGAATTGCTTCCAGTCTGGCTACAGGGGCAAAGGTTTCATCATAATCAATACCTTCTTCTTGTGCAAACCCCTGAACAACCAGTCTGGCCTTGTTCTTAACAATGAGCCCATTTTCATCAGTTTTGTTCCTAAACACCCATTTAGTGCCTATTGCACACTTACCTGGAGGTAGAGGAACCAGTTCCCACACTTGCTGTTTCTTGAACTGAAGAAGCTCAAGCTGCATGGCATCAACCCATCCATTGTCCTTTAAAGCAATGTGATAATTCTTTGGCTCTTGTTGACTGATGAAGAGAGCATAGAAGCAAAAATTTGACAATTGACTTTTTGTTGATACGCCAGCAGTGATATCACCAATGATTTGAGACATAGGGTGATTCTTCAGATCTTGATACACAATGAGATCTGTGCAAGTGTTTGTAGCAGGTTCAGCAGCAACAGATGGTGATGGTGAATCATTTCCTTGAAACCAATCAGTGGATGGTAATTCAAAGGAAGTTGAATTTGAAGAAATCTCATCAGCATTTGTTGTGGATGGTGCTACTGGAGCTACAGGAACATCAGGTCTAGCTGAATCAGGCAGTTGATCACTAAACCTGAAGAGGTGAGTACTGCTATCATCATCATTAGCAGCACCAGCAGTACCACCAGGTGGTGAACTGTTGACAGGAGCAACAGCAGGAGTTTGATAAGGAACATATTGTAGTATGTCCAAATCAAATAGCTCCACAGGGCTTTGTGGAATCTTGTCCTTAGGAGATTCATTAAACTTAACATGTAGAGTCTCTTCAACCATCTTTGTTCTGCAGTTGAAGACTCTGTATGCTTTGCAAGTTGATGAATAACCAACAAGTACCCTGCATCCACCTTAGGATCAAATTTTTGGAGTTGATCCCGTGTGTTGAGAATGAAACAAGGACACCCAAATGCTTTGAAGAATGAAATTAGAGGGGCCAAATGATGAAGAACTTCAGATGGAGTCTTCATCAACCTCTGATTTACTAGAACTCTATTCTGTACATAGCAAGCTGTATTGACAGCTTCAGCCCAAAAAGTCATTGGCAGTCCAGAGTCAGCCAACATGGACCTTGCAGCTTCAATAAGGGTCCTGTTCTTTCTCTCCACTACTCCATTTTGCTCAGGAGTTCTTGGGATGCTATACTGCCTCTTGATTCCCTTTGATAAGTAAAACTCATCAAGTGTGTGGTTTCTAAATTCAGTACCATTATCACTCCTCACACACTTAACTGGTAGGGAATACTGCTTCTCAACGTGTAACACAAAGTTCATAATGGACTGTGCAGCCACATCCTTTGAATGCAAGAAGAAAGTCCATACAAATCTGGAGTAATCATCCACAATTACCAGATAGTATTTCTTCTTAGCCATACTCATCACTTTCACAGGACCAAAGAGATCCATGTGAAGAAGCTGTAAGCAGGCAGTGGAGTTAGGTTCTTCTATGGAGGGAAATGACTTTGTGCTGTTTTCCTTTTAAACAAGCAGTGCAGTTATCTTCACACTTGAACTCCTTCATAGGCAGTCCCCTTACTAAACCATGGTTTATCAACTAATTCATGTTTTTGAGATTAACATGACCCAGCCTTCTATGCCATAGAATAGATTCTTGGGGGGAAGCCTTGGAAAATAGGCAAGGATGGCTTTTGAGATCTATTTTGTTGGAAAGATCTAAGGCATACATTCTTCCTGTCCTGTTGGCCTTTAGGAGAGTGTGTTCATCCAACACCTTATCAATCAAATTTAGAACTTTGGATGACAGAATCCGAGAGTTCTGATTGGTGAAAAGAGCAACATGGCTTTTGTCAGACATTTGACTGACACTCAAGAGGTTGTACTTGAGATTTTCCACATGGTTAACATCATCAAACTTTATTTCCCCATTGGAAACAAAGCCTTTGCCAATGATGTAACCCTTTGCATCATTGCCAAATGACACAAACCCCTTCCTTCCTTGAGAGTAGTCATTAAGAAGTGATCTGTTTCCTGTCATATGCATGGATCCTCCACTGTCTACATACCAGATGCCTCTGAGGTATGTTGAAGAACCCTGCAAAATACAACAAATTAGTTAGATTTTGAGACCCAAACCTTTTTGGTCTTGGGCCTATTCTCATCAACAGATGGTAAACTAACATGTTTGTTGGAAACAACAGCCTAAGAGGAAGAAGCTGGTGAAGAAAAGGAATCCTTTGGCTTGGACCCCCTTTTTTGTGGTTTCAACATAGGAACATCTAATTGGTTAACTCTTCCCAATAGATGTTGAACCATCATAACCAGTTGTGTCTAATTTTGGGATAAGGCTTTCAGCTCTTCAGACACATTAGCATTGGAGTTTGATAAGTTCCTATGTTGCACCTTCTTCTTTTGAGCAATCTCAGCTGTTACCTGTTTAACCCCTCCTTTTTGGATTTCTGTTTGGACTTGAGGGTTACAGGATTTGATGTTGCTGGTACAAATGTGGCTCCAAACTCAGTTTTCATTTTAACCATTTTCTCTTGAATTTCTTCTTTATGTTGAGTTTGGATCCCCTTTTGTACCAATAATCATCTGTAAGATGATTGAACAAACCACATACTTCACATGGTTTCTTCTTCATCTTATGATGATCATCAACTAAAGAGGATGAAACTACTGAAGACTTGCTCTTCAGTACTTTGGAAGCATTATTTGCTTTCTTGACTTCCTCTTTAGTAGTCTTCAAACTCTTTCTACTGACAGTTTTCTTCTCATCAGTGCTGACAGTAGTTGGAGTTTGAACTTCAAGTGTTAAATCTTGCTCTCCAGTCCTTTCAGGACTTTCAGAAATAACTCCTGAGTTGAATCTCTTTTATCATGTGAGTGTCAGCAGTAGAACCATCAATATCAGCTGATGGGTTCTGAGAGGGCTTAGTGCTGACTTCAACTTTTGATGATGCTCTATCAAAAAGTGAATCACATGATGAGGTGGATTGGTTATTGCTTTCTCCATCAGATTTCACTTCTGCTCTTGAAGCAAAATCTGTAGGAGGAGCAGTGATTGTAACCAATACCAAACTTCACATTGGAAGCAGATTGCTTACTAAGAAGCATTTCAAAACCTTTGCATGATTGTACCCATCGATCACACTCTACCTGGGTGACTGCAAGGGTTTCTTTAAGACTTCTCTGGTCATCCAGAATAACCTCTAGCTTAGCCTTTTCATCATTTAATTGGCATTTAAGCTTATAAATCTCATCATTTTTACTATTAAGAGCAGACTCAAACTCAGCTTTTCTTTTGGAAATGGTTTTCTCAAGCTCAAGTTTTTAATTTATTAATGCTACATTTGCCTCTCTAATGGAGACAAAGGCAGCAATGCATGATTCAGAACATAACTTGGCTTTAGCATCTGAAGATACATGAGTTCCGTGTGAAGATGATGCATTTGAGCAGGAACCCTCAGTAGACTCCAGGGCCATGAGAGCCAGATTCCCAAAAGGACTGTCACCACCATGTTAACCAGCACCTGTGAACAGTTGTTCATGACCAGACATGTCATCCGGTAAACTGCTCCAGTCAACACCTCCAGGGGTGAAGAAGCTGTGTTGTTGAGGTTGAGGAGGTTGATGAGATTGAGATGGTTGAGGTTTTCGTAGTGCATGAGGTTGTGGTACTATAGGAACTTGAACTTGATTTGACTGTGGCATGTAATAAAAAGGGTAAGGATATGGCATTTGACCCTGAGGAACAAAATATGCAGGAGATTGTGGTTGAGAATGATGACTAGAATTGACAGGATGTTGCCCTTGTGTTGTTGACTATTGCCAGGGAAAGTCACAAAAGGTGCAGAGGAATTAGATCCAGATGATCTGCATTCTCTAGCAAAGTGTCCAAGCCTGTGGCATTTGTGACACTTCAACTTACTCTTGTCAAAACCAACTTTGGTTTTGCCAGAGAGTCCTGGGAACTTTCTTCCAGTTCTTTTATAGAACTTCTGAGATCTGATATTTATCAAGGCCATTTGGCTCAAAATATCCATCTTTTCTAAGTCATCATCAGCAATCCCCTTGAGATCATCCATGATGAAGCATAGATTGTCATTATTACATCCAGTAAACTGACTATCAACACTCACAAATGCAGAATCAGAAGTGTTTGTAGAGAAATCAATATGCTCATCATACTGGCATTCAGATGAAGCATATTCTAACTCATGACCAACCAAGGCAGTGTTGCCTGGTACAAAGTCTTCAGTGAGCTTTCCAGATGAAGACAGTTTTCGTTTCTGTTCTATCTCTCTCTCAAATGTGAGCAATTTCCCATGGAGTTGGGTGAGAGATAGTTTGTCCAAATTTGCACTGGAGCGTAGGACAATAGTATATGTGTCCCATCTCTCAGGCAGTGATCTGAGAAATCTGTTATTCATCTGCTATTGGTGTACTCATGTTTGACCATTTTTAATTCAGAAATCAAACAAGAAACTGCTCGAACTGTTGAGTAAGTGTCTCACCCTTCCTATGAGAGAATGTCTCATATTGTTGGGCAAGGATTTCTCTATTATTTGCCAAGACCTCATCTGTTCCTCCAAATTGTTCTTTCAAGGCATTCCAGAGGTCATGGGCAATTTCATGATGCATTAGCCCAGAATAGATTTCATTAGGCAGTGCCATGGCCAGAATTCCATGGGCTTTTGCATCAATTTCAAAAAACTTCTTATCCTCATCTGAGTATTGCTCCCTCCTCTTCGGAACCATTTGATTGGTTTCCGGGTTATTCACCATAGGCTTGTGTGGACCATGTACCACTGATGTCCAACAACCTGCACTGTTAACAGACATGTGATGGAGCATTCGTTGTTGCCATATGTTATACTCATTCCTAACCAGCATTGGAGGCTTGGTTGAGGAACCAGTATTGTGAGGATCATTGGAAGGAGTAGTCATTTTGAGTCCAAATACAATTTAATTCAAGCTTTTAAACGTTTTTATAAGACCACAACAGACTCAATGAAAACCAAGAGAAAATCTCAGGATGAATGACCAGAAAACACAGAAAATTCAATCTCTATAACCGTTTCTTGCAAAACACAAAAATGCTAATTCAATCAAACTTGGATCTTGAATAGCAGTTTCAATGATCAATTATTAGATCGATCAATGATTAACCTGCTCTGATACCATTTGTCAGGATCAGTGATCACAAGTTTGATGTAATGGAGCGTAGCACAGCGGAACAAGAACAAGAATTAGACAAATTGTAGCAAGAAATTGATACTCGTATGCATTAAAAACAAATACAGTTATAACGAGAGAATATATTTCTGTAACAAGGAATGTTTCAATAATATCGAATATTTCTGATCAAATCATTCATTTACTACAATAGGTTGACACTCCTTATATAGAGTGCAATCGCTGCTGTTATCACGGGTAAGTGACAACTGGCAGATCTATTACAAAAATAACTAACTCTTAACAAACTACTGAAATGTTCATAACTACTGAGAACATATCAGAGTGTTAAGTACAAAATAAGAAACTACTGATAAGAAACTACTGAAACTACAACGACTGAAGAACAAGCTCTTCAGTCGTTTTACAAAACTACTGATAAATATAAAACTACTGATGAGCACAACAACTGAAGAAGTATTCTTCAGCTGTTGGTCAAACTACTGAAAAGATAAAACATAAAACTACTGAAAGGTAAACCGTCACAACTACTGAAGAAGACCTCTTCAGCTGTTGTGACAACGTCTGATACTTTGGTCTTCAGCACTTGTGTCTTCAGACTTTTTCTTTAGCACTTGTGTCTTCAGACTTTGTCTTCAGCACTTGTCTTCAGACATTGTCTTCAGCACTTGTGTCTTCAGACTTTGTCTTCAGCACTTGTCTTCAGACTTTGTCTTCAGCACTTGTCTTCAGACTTTGTCTTCAGCACTTGTCTTCAGACTTTGTCTTCAGCACTTGTCTTCAGACTTTGTCTTCAGCACTTGTCTTTAGACTTTGTAATAAGTTGTTGTCTTCAGTTGTTGTGGTCTTCAGTAGTTGTTGTGACGTCTGTGGGACTTAAAGGTTTTTTTGATCCGGCTCATTGGTTCTTTTGGTCCAACATCAACCATGTGGAGAATCTCAAATACAATCTGTTGAGTGTCAGTCAGATGTGTGACAAAGGACATGTTGCTCTTTTCACAAGCCAGAACTGTAGGATTCTGTCTTCCAAGGTTCGGAGCCTGATTGACAAAGTACTGGATGATAATACTCTCCTGAAGGCCAACAGGATAGGAAGAGTATATGCGTTGGATCTGTCAAAGAAAATTGAGTTAAGAGGCCATCTATGCTTGTTCTCCAAGGCCTCTCTCCAAGAATCTAAACTATGGCATAGAAGGCTGGGTCATGTTAATCTCAAAAACATGAATCAGCTGATCCACAAGAATTTAGTGAGAGGTCTTCCAATAAAGGAGTTCAATTGTGATGAAATCTGCACTGCATGCTTAAAAGGGAAACAACATAAAGTTTCATTCCTAACCATAGAAGAATCCAAGTCTAATGCCTGCTTACAACTACTGCACATGGATCTTTTTGGTCCTGTGAAGGTAATGAGTATGGCAAAGAAGAAATAATGTCTGGTAATTGTGGATGATTACTCTAGATATGTATGGACCTTCTTCTTGCATTCAAAGGATGAGGCTGCTCAGTCCATTATGAACTTTGTGTTACACGTTGAGAAGCAGTATTCCCTACCAGTTAAGTGTGTGAGGAGTGACAATGGTACTGAATTCAGAAACCACACTCTTGATGAGTTTTACTTGTCAAAGGGAATCAAGAGGCAGTATAGCATCCCAAGGACTCCAGAGCAAAATGGAGTAGTGGAGAGAAAGAACAGGACCCTCATTGAAGCTGCAAGGTCCATGTTGGCTGATTCTGGTCTGCCACTGACTTTTTGGGCTGAAGCTGTCAATACAGCTTGCTATGTACAGAATAGAGTTCTAGTAAATCAGAGGTTGATGAAGACTCCATATGAAGTTCTTCATTATTTGGCCCCTTTGATTTCATTCTTTAGAGCATTTGGGTGTCCCTGTTACATTCTCAACACAAAGGATCAACTCCAAAAGTTTGATTCTAAGGTGGATGCAGGGTATTTTGTTGGGTATTCATCCACTTGCAAGGCTTATAGAGCATTCAACTGTCGGACAAAGATAGTTGAAGAAACCTTGCATGTGAAGTTCAATGAATCCCCTAAGGATATAATTCCACAAAACCCTGTGGAGTTGTTTGATCTGGACATTCTGCAATATGTTCCTTATCAACCACCTGCTGTTGCAGATCATATGAATCCATCATCTTCTGTAGCTAGTCATCCATCTGGTGTTACTGATGATGATGATGATATTAGTAATCACCTTTTCAAGTTTAGTGATCAACTGCCTGATTCAGCTAGACCTGATGTTCCTGTAGCTTCAGTAGCACAATCCACAACAAATGCTGATGTGATTTCTACAACTTCAACTTCCTTTGAATTACCATCTACTGATTGGTTTCAAGGAAATGCTTCACCATCACCATTGTTGCTGCTGAGCCTGCTACAAACACTTGCACAGATCTTATTATGTACCAAGATCTGAAGAATCACCCTATGTCTCAAATCATTGGTGATATCAATGCTGGCGTTTGAACAAGAAGTCAATTGTCAAATTTCTGCTTCTATGCTCTCTTCATTAGTCAGCAAGAGCCAAAGAACTATCACATTGCTTTAAGCGATAATGGATGGGTTGAAGCCATGTAGCTTGAGCTTCTTCAGTTCAAGAAACTGCAAGTGTGGGAACTGGTTCCTCTACCTCCAGGTAAGTGTGCAATAGGCATTAAATGGGTGTTTAGGAACAAAACTGATGAAAATGGGCTTATTGTTAAGAACAAGGCCAGACTGGTTGTATAGGGGTTTTCACAAGAGGAAGGTATTGATTATAATGAAACCTTTGCCCCTGTAGCCAGACTGGAAGCAATTTGATTGTTTTTAGCTTATGCTGCTTATCACAACCTTAAAGTTTTTCAAATGGATGTCAAAAGTGCATTTTTGTATGGGAAAAATTAAAGAAGAGGTTTATGTATATCAACCACCAGGTTTTGAGGACAATAAACATCCTAATGGGTGTATAAGCTTGATAAGGCTCTCTATGGGTTGAAACAAGCTCCTAGAGCCTGGTATGAGACATTATCAAACTTTCTTCTGGAAAATAATTTCACTAGAGGCTCCATAGATAAGACTTTATTCATTAAGAAAGCTGGGTAGCATAATCTACTTGTTCAAATATATGTAGATGATATTATTTTTGCATCCTCTGGTCCACAGTAGTGTGATGCCTTTACAAAGTTGATGCAACAGAAGTTTGAAATGAGTGCCATAGGAGAATTACAGTTCTTTCTGGGTTTGCAAATCAAACAAAAGGCTGATGGAATTTTCATTCATCAGTCCAAATACACAAAAGATCTTTTGGAAAAGTTTGATTTTCAAAAGTGTAAGCCATGTTCTACTCCCATGTGCAACACCACACAACTGGATACAGATCAGAAAGGTAAAGTGGTTGATGAAACACTTTACAGATGTATGATTGGGTCCTTGATGTACTTAACAGCTTCTAGACCAGATATTATGTTTGCTACATGTGTTTGTGCTAGATTTCAGGCTGCACCTAAGGAGTCTCATTTGATTGCAGTCAAGAGGATCTTTAGATATCTGCAAGGCACTCCATCTCTAGGTTTATGGTATTCTACTAGACATTCTGGGAAATTAGTTGGTTTTTCTGACAGTGACTATGCAGGGTGTAAGTTGACAAGAAAGTCCACTTCTGGAGGATGCCAATTCTTAGGCAACTGCTTGATTTCTTGGCAGAGTAAGAAGCAGACCTCAGTTGCTACATCAACTGCTGAAGCACAGTACATTGCTGCTGCAAGCTGTACATCTCAGGTACTCTGGCTTCAAAACCAATTATTGGATTATGGCATAACAGAGACTAAGACCCCATTGTTAATGGACAGCTCTTCAGCTCTTTGTATTGTCAAGAATCCTGTCCAGCACTCTAGGACTAAACATATTGAAATCAGACACCATTTTATTAAAGATTGTTTTGAAAAAGGTCTGATTGATCCAAAATTTGTTCCTAGTGCTGATGAGCTTGCAGACATTTTCACTAAGCCCTTGGATAGCACAACTTTCCAAAACCTAGTGTTAAGGCTTGGTATGCTGCAGCTAGAATAAGTGACAACTACTGATGATCTCAGCTCACAAGTACTGATGATCATTAGTTATTATTGTCATATATATAAGTACTGAAGTTATTTTCCCTCCGAAGTTTTCTTTAAACTACTAGAGCTTAACTTCTTAGTACTCAAGTACTTTATTTGATAAAACAATTGATGTAGTTACAACAGCTGATGTAGCTACAACTACTGTTGTCAGAAATACAAATACGTATTGATGTCCTATGAAACATCTGAAAACAGATGAAAACGTCTGATGAGTATGTGTTGAGGACAGTATGAAACAGCTGAAAAGCAATGAATTGACGACAACTACTGATGAGCCTTTTTCTCTTCAGTAGTTTCCCAACTACTGTTTCTTTCTAAACCACTGAAGCAAAACTATGTCTTCATTAGTTTCATAACTACTGATGACTAACACCAAGTCTTCAGTTGTTTACAACAACTGATGGTAAAACCAAAGTCTTCAGTAGTTTCCCAACTACTGATGACTAATATCAAGTCCTCAGTTGTTTCACCACCTGAAGTCAAAACTGTCTTCAGTAGTTTTATAACTACTGATGACTAAATCTGAGACTTCAGTTGTTTCAACGTCTGACGGTTAAAAGCAAGTCTTCAGTTGTTTTATAACAACTGCTGATCACACCAATATGGTCAGTCATTCCAAACCTCTAAAAGTTAATACCACGTCATTAGTAGTTTCAACAACTGATGACTAACACCAAAACCTTCAGTCGTTTTCTAACCCTACCCTTTAAATACCTTATCCCACCTTCAGAGTCTTTCCTTTCTTCTCTTCTCAAACCTAACGTTCAAAAACTCTGTAACCTCTCTTCATCAATGGCGACCATGCAACTAAAACCACGACACAACTGTGTCGCACATCTCACAAAATCGCCATACTGGACAGAGTTTCACAACGCCATTGATTTAATGGTTCAGTCACCTTACAAAACGGCTTTTCTGTTAAATCCCACCATATATGCCGAATCTCTTAACCAATTCTGGACAAACGTCACTCTTGTCTCTGAGGAGAATGACACAGAGTCCCTTCAATCGTTTGTCCATCGTCAAAAAGTGGTCATTACTCCAGACACTCTTCGCCAAACCCTCAGTCTGGATGATGCCACTTTCCCAACTGGTTATCCAAAGGGCACACTAGATCAATCATTTGCCCACCATGGATACCAGGGTAACCTGAGTGCATCTACCATATTGAAGAAACATTTCAAGGATGCCGAACGTCTCATCTTTCACATGGTAAATTTCTGCCTTGCCCCCAAGACTTCATCATGGGATCAAATGTCCACAAGGTGGCAACAGGTAATGTACTCCATCCTTGAGCAACAACCTATAAATTTTTCTGAAATACTATTTTTAGAGCTCAAGGATATGGCCCAAAAACAACTTGCTAACCGTTGGATATTATATCCTCGGTTCATAATGGCCATAATTGAAAACCAGCTTCAAGCTGAGGGACTTGTTGGCCTGGGAGTCCCTACTACGGTTGTATTGCCCGAAGTATACTCCCGGCACAACTCTGACCAATCACTAAAAATGGCTGCCAAGCTGCGCAAACCCACGCAGCTGGAACCCACAGCCACCACCTCCAAATCCAAAGTCCCCACCAAACCCACTAAAAAGAAGTCAAAAAAGACTACTCAGGGAAATGAGTCCCCTGAGGATGCCCCTGCAACACAAACGCAGGCTATATCCACTGGTTAAACCCCCTAGTGGATACAAGGACTTCACCAGCCACAGCCGCTCAGGATTCCTCTCAAAAGGAGCCTGCAGCAACCAAAGAAGGGGTACCCACTAATCTGGGATCTTCCTCATTTGAGGAGATTGCCATTGAAGAGCACCATTCTCCCCAGGTGGATACTACTCTTACCCCATCTCCCACTGCAACCGCCCTACAAAGTCCTACTCTCATTATTGCAAACGTGCTGACTCAGCTGCATGCCTCTCCTCCTCCCCAACAAACACCAACAAAGGGGAAAACCACAGCAATTGAGGAAGAGGATCAACATGCTTCTGACAGCCCACAACACTAGGGTTTAACTGTTCTATCTCCTGGTGTAGATATGCAGATACGAACATCTGGTGAGGCTGCCACCTCTACTGAATCAGCACATGATCAGACTGAGGTTGGTAACATAGCTAAGACCTCACCAGAGGCAACAATGATGAAGGACCTCGTCCTGAGGCTAGAAGTCCCCAGTTCCAAGAAAAAGGGGCACATGCTAAAACTGGTCTACACCCAGTGCATGTACATCTGCTACAAGCAAGAGGTCAGGTGATTCAACATCTGCTGATGATGACCTGGGCTTCTTTTATGATGTTCTGGCCCAAAACACAATTCTTGAGGAAGAAGTCAGTAGACTTCAAAGACTACTTGACCAATTCTCTCAAAAAGCAAGTCCATCTGCCACCAACATAAACCCACAGATGGCACCTTCACCTGAAGGTCTCCCACACACTCAGCCACTCAAAACTTCCGAGCCACCAGCTTCTATTTCTGGCACTGCTTCTCAGGGACAGAACCCCTCTAAGCAAACAGCTGCTATCTTTCAGCAATCCCTACCTCTCATCACCCTAATGATCACAGACATTGTGATCAAAACCATGGATGAGAGGCTTCCCTCAATCATACAACCCCTGGTGGAGGACATTATGAGCACAAGGCTTTCTGCTACTCAAACCCTTGCAACCAATGCAACCAAAAAGGGGGAGAGTCAGTCAGTGAAAGCAAAGAGGAAGAGCATAGAGGGGAAGAAAGAAAAGGAGACTGAGAAGGAAGAGGAGTTTGTGAAGGAAGTTGACATTGATCAAGTGGGTGAAAGTCACAAAGACTTTCATGTCACATATAAGAAGAGGAAGGTTGAAGGAAAAGTAAAAGAACTTGAACTCGATGAGATGATCAAAATGGCGGATGCTACACACAGTAAATCAATGGACTCCATTATTGATCAACTGTATAGACAGGGGTTCGATACTGCACAGCTTGACTCAGAGATTAGGAGACTTGAAGTTGAAGAAATTAACTGAAGATAGGCAAGTTTTGATGCATTAGAAAGAGAAAGACTAGAGATCATGATCAGATTCATTGCAAAGTACCTTGGGAGATCATTGATCGAGATTAAGTCATGGACCAGGGACAGTATCTTGGCAATAACCACCAAGATCTGTTCGTCTGAAGCATACACTAAGGGATTGGTGATTGAAGCACTAAATGAGGCAGGTGCTGGGAACAGAAAGGAACTAGCAAAACACTCAAAAGTCTCACTCACTACAAGAATGCTAGAACAACCTGCAAAACCTCCCACTTCAAAACCACCACTACCACAACCCACTAAACCAATCCCTTACCCTCAAAAAAACAGTCGATGATGCACCCAAGAAGAAGAAGAGAAGGGTGTTGAGGCTAGAAGAAGAAGAAGAAGAGGATGGTGAGGAAGAAGATAGGCTGCCTCTTTCCGCAGTCCTAACTTTGCCTAAAGCCAAACCTATGCCCATCACTCCCACCTCACAGATGGAAGCTGTGAGAGTAAAGATAGAAGAAGAACAGCAGCAAAAGCTTCATGATGATGAGATGCTAAAAAGCATAGACAAAACTTATGCTGCTTCTTCATCAATAATCAGTATGAAAAAAGAAGCTCTGAGATTGTACACCCTTGCTAACACATTTCAATATCAAAAGGAAAAGGTGAGAATATGGCCTGATCCTAGGGTGGCTCACAGAATTGTAAAGAAAGACATTCCTTCGAGATACAAGGGCCAAGTAAAAAGGATCGTAGATGAAGAGATCACAGTGGTCCTTGTAGTATCACCCTGGGAAATTGTAGAAGATTTCAAGAAGGCCTATGAAACTAAACAGCCACCCCAAAAGATGTTAGAGAACAGAGTAATTAAAAAGGGGTTAGTCTACAAGAGGCTTGAGAACTTCAAACAAAATGAGCTCAGTCTGTTACTTGAAGGTACTCACCCAGATGAGTTTGCATACAGACAGATTACAACAATTGAGCTCAAAAATGGCAAACAGGCTAAGTACATTTCAGAGCTGTATAGGCATGAAGGACTGTTTGATGGTGGAGCTGAAAATCTTACCATGGAAGAACAAATTTTGTTTCTCAGAGCATACACCATAGAATCCTACAGGCTTATACATGGGAAGTAGATTTCATGGATAGGACCACAGCCCTGTGTCCAGTTCCCTAAAGTCAGGGCTCTTATCCATACTATGCCAACCAAATTTTAGAAATCTATTCCTAGGCCAGTGCTTAATTGGGTCATCTTCTTAGCTGATCAAGAAGGAAAAAGACCAATCTTATCGCCAACAATAAGTGGGACCTCAATAAAGTTAAGGTTTTGGCTGCATTGGTTCAGTTGGAGTTTGTTGGACCAAAAGAACCAATGAGCCGGATCAGAAAAACCATAAGTCCCACAGACGTCACAACAACTGCTGAAGTCCACAACAGCTGAAGACAAGTGCTGAAGACAAAGTCTGAAGACACAAGTGCTGAAGACAAAGTCTGAAGACACAAGTGCTGAAGACAAAGTCTGAAGACACAAGTGCTGAAGACAAAGTATCAGACGTTGTCACAACAGCTGAAGAGGTCTTCTTCAGTAGTTGTGACGGTTTTCTTTCAGTAGTTTTATGTTTTTCTTTTTAGTAGTTTTGTAAAACGACTGAAGAGCTTGTTCTTCAGTTGTTGTAGTTTCAGTAGTTCGTATCAGTAGTTTTATGTTTTATACTTAGCACGCTGATATGTTCTCAGTAGTTGTGAACATTTCAGTAGTTTGTTAAGTTTTAGTTATTTTTGTAATAAATCTGCCAGATGTCACTATCCCGTGATATCAGCAGTGATTGCACTCTATATAAGGAGTGTCAACCTATTTGTAATCGGTGAATGATTGAGCAGAAACATTTGATATTATTGAAACATTCCTTTTCACAGAAATATATTCTCTCGTTACAACCGTATTTGTTCTTAATGCATACGAATATCAAATTCTTGCTATAATTTGTCTAATTCTTGTTCTTATTCCGCTGCGTTACACTCTAATCCATCAAACTTGAGATCACTGATCTTGTCAGTTCATGCCCTACTTTTTATACACTCTCTTTTGTAGGAGATAACATACTTACTACAAATGCTTTATTATTATAAGTTGTGTATAGTTTAACATAGTGCATTATACCTTGAAAGTCTTCACACTTTTGGATCATTAATAATGGCAACTAGTAGGAAATATTGGGCTGTAATACTAGGTTTGACAAGCCCTACTCTTCCTTTGATATGATGTCTAGTAAGCAGGTGATTGCGGCTTTGGTTGCTACTCTAGACACAGAGAAACGACGCACTAAAGAGTTATAGGTCTTGTGAGGTGGTTTGAGAGGACCGAGTCGGTCTTTGCCAAGTGAACAATCTGCTAGCGGACCATGTGAAATACACCATAAGGACGCTTGAGGGTGCAACACTCATGTGGTTGAATGCTCAAGTGCAAATGCTTGGCCAGGGGCCGACATATGTCTTACCATGGGACAAATTTAAAATGATGATGCAGGAGGAATACTCTCATCGCAATAAAGTTTAGAAGCTAGAAGCTGAATTCTGGCAGTTAAAGATGGAAAGATCTGACATCGATGCTTACACTACTAGGTCTCATGAACTAGCTACACTCTGTCCTAGCATGGTTGACCTGCCGAGCTGACGAATTGAGCTCTACATAGGTGGGTTGTTGTCAAAGATTCAAAGTATGGTGACTGCTGCAAATCTCCTAACTATTCAGTAGGTTATTCGAGTAGCACACAAGCTTACTGATCAAGCTGTGGAGAAAGGAAAGTTACCTAAGCGGGGCACAATGGCAAGCATGCCCGACTACAAACGCAAGTGGGATACATGCCAAAAAGCTTCGTCATCTAGTAGCAAATCTCAACAACACTAACCTCAACACAACAGCAACAAAGAAGGTTTGACAACAACCAAAACTTAAATCAATCAACTTTATTATCTCAAGGATTGAGTGGATATGTAGGAAAAAAAACCAACTGCAATAGATGAAACTACTACCAAACTACCAGGTGTGACATTTTTTAATGCCAACATTGTGAGAAGGCTGGACACATGGCAAAGGATTGCCATGGGCAGTTGATGAAGAAGCCTCAGCAGCCCCTATCAAAAACCAAAGGGTTGCTTTGAATGTGGAAAAGAGGGTCATTACAAGAGAAATAGCCATCAATTAAAAAGAAATGGTAATGGCAACGGAAATGGTGGCAATAACAACAATGGTGGCAACGGTGACAAGAATGGTGGCAACAATGGTGGAACTAAAGGGAGAGCCTTTGTCATGGGTACAGGTGAGGCTCTAAATGATCCTACTACTATTAATGGTCATTCTGCTTCTGTACTATTTGACACTGGAGTCGATAGGAGTTTTATCTTTACTAAGTTCTGTAGTCTCCTAAGTGATATGCCTTTCGCATTGGACTCTAAGTATATCGAAAAATTAGCTGATGGTAGTAAATCCTCGTTACGCACATCTTTAAGGATTTCAAGATAGAACTTGTTGGTCATACCTTCGATATTGATCTTATGCCCTTACTCTTGGAAGATTCGATGTGCTTGTAGGCATGGATTGACTATCCGAGAAGCAAGAAAAGGTGATTTTTCATGAGAAGGTCATTCGCATTCCTCTGATAGACAGGGAAACTCTTTCGATTAAGGGCAAGAAGAGTGGTGTTGTGATAAGCATCATATCATTCATGAAGGCTCAGTAATGGCTACGCAAAGGTCACTTAGCCATATTAGCCCTTTTCACCGACAAGCAACAAGAGGAAAAGAAGATAGAAGATATTCTGGTGGTTTGTGATTTTCCATAGGTATTTCTAGAGGATCTGTCTGGACTACCACCTTATCGTCAATTGAGTTTCATATCGATTTTACTCCCGGAGCAACCCCGATTGTGAGAGCACCTTATTGGTTACCACGGAACAAACTACATGAACTATCTACACAACTTCAGGAGCTATTGGATAAAGAATTTATTCGACCGAGCTCATCACCATGGGGAGCACATGTACTCTTTGTTTAGAGGAAGGATGGTACTTTTCGAATGTATATCGACTACAGAGAATTGAACAAAGTCACACTCAAGAACCGGTACCTTTACCTCATATTGATTACTTGTTTGATTAGCTTCAAGGGTCAAGCTATTACCCAAAGATTGATATGAAGTCTGGTTATCATCGACTGCGAGTTGGAGAAGAAGACATCTCGAAAACTGCATTCTGTACTCGTTATGGTAATTATGGATTCTTGGTCATGCCATTTGGGTTGACTAATGCACCAGCAGTGTTCAAGGATCTCATGAATCGCGTGTGGAAACCCTATCTTGATCAGTTTGTTATCATGTTTATCGACGACATCTTGTTCTATCCAATGACCAAGGAAGAACAGGAGGAGTATTTATGTTTATTCTTGGAACTACTTAGAAAGGAATATTTGTACACCAAGTTTTCTAAGTGTGATTTTTGGATTCGTGAGGTGCAATTCTTGGGTCACATTGTTAAGGAGAAGGGAATACATGTGGATCCTGCAAAGATTAAGGCTATAAAGAACTGGTCGGTACCCAAGATGCCTAGTGAGATAAGGAAATTCCTTGGACTGGCAAGATACTATCGAAGTTTCATTATGGGATTTTCTATAATCGCTCAACCTCTCATAGCCTTGACCCATAAAGGAACACCTATAAATGGGGTGAGAGTCAAGAAGCTTCTTTTCAATTGTTGAAACAGAAACTCTGTAGCGCACCAATATTAGCATTACCAGAGGGAAGCGATGATTGAATGATTGAATGATAGTACACTTTAATGATAAAATCATTCAATATCAACAACGAACACAAACAATAAGCAATTGATGATGACAAAGAAGCCAAAAGTATTCAAAATAAGAGAATCAAACTCCAATACTCAGAATATAACAAAGCTCAATAATATTTCAAATTGAATCCAGCTTACAAAAGACACTTGCAACAATAATCAGATGAATTAGGGTTTTGCAAGGATGCCTACAATGAAAGAAATCAAATCTATATATAGTATTAATAGTTTCGCTGTCAACGAAACTATCCTGCCAATCCATAGTTTTGCCCGACTGAGACACATAGTTTTGCCGGGTGAAACTGCCAACTGACTATGAGCGAAACTATTCGCTCATAGTTTCGCTAGGCAGCAAAACCTAACTAATTAACAAACTTACAAAAGTAAACTAACATTTAACCTATTACAATCAAACATAAACAAAATCTAATTTAAGGTGAGTCCAACCTATTCTTGATCTTCAACTAATAGCCAACGCCTCGACACAACTGACGGGGAACTAGGTGAAGTGGTCTTTGCCTTGAAGATTTGGAGACATTACTTGTACGGTATAAAATGCACTATTTATACCAATCACAAGAGTTTTTCGCATATCTTTGAGCAGAAAGATCTAAACATGAGGCAGCGATGTTGGGTGGAATTGCTAAATGACTACGATTATCCTATCAAATATCACCTAGGTAAGGCGAATGTAGTTGCCAATGCCTTAAGTATAAAGGAGTCCAATAATTGCTTTGAAAATGTAGATTAGCAATCACTTGCCTGATCAAATCAAGGAAGCTCAGACTGAAGTTTTGAAAGCGAAAAACATTGGATCTGAATCCTTTACATGGGATGGACAAACAGTTAGAGGTGAAATCTGATGGAATTCGGTATTTCATGGATAGACTTAGGGTACCTTTTATAGGAATCTAGGAGACTTGATTATGAGTGAAGCACATAAGTCTAAGTATTCTATACATCCTGGTAGTGACAAAATGTATCGTGACCTGAAGGCACACTATTGGTGGCCTAATATGAAGGTAGACGTAGCTACGTACGTGAGCAAGTGTTTGACATGCTCTAAGGTTAAAATGTAATAATAGAATCCATTTGGGTTACTGCGAAAACCTGAGATCCTCTTGTGGAAGTGGGAACATCTTTCAATGGATTTCATTACTAAGTTACCCAGGACTCCTGGTGTTATGATACGATATGGGTGATTGTGGATCGATTGGCTAAGTCAGCTCACTTCTTGGCGACTAACGAAACTGATAAAATCGACAAGTTAATCAGAATTTACCTGAAGGAGGTAGTATCGAGATATGGCGTGCCGATCTGGATTATTTCTGATTATGATGCTCATTTCACATCTCACTTATGGCAGTCATTATAGAAATCTATGGGTATGCATTTGGATATGAGCACTACCTATCATCCACAGACTAATGGGAAAAGCAAGCATAATATTCAAACTTTGGAAGACATGTTACGAGCTTTCATGATTGATTTTGGAAATAATTAGGAAATTCACCTACCGTTGGTCGAGTTTACGTATAACAATAGTTATCATACTAGCATCATGGAAACACCATTTGACGCGTTGTATGGGCGAAAGTGTTGATCACCAGTTTGTTGGGCGGAAATTGGTGATAGGAATTTGATTGACCCTGAATTGGTACACGAGACTAATGAAAGATCGTGCAGATACGAAACTAAATGGCTACAGTACGAAATAGACAAAAGAGCTATGTAGACATGCAATGGAAACCTTTGGAGTTTCAGGTTGGTGACAAAGTTTTTTTGAAGTTCTCACTATTGAAAGGTGTCATTCAATTTGACAAAGGAGGCAAGCTTAATCCGAGATACGTTGGACTATTTGAGATTCTTGAAAAAATAGGTCCAGTGGTGTATCGATTAGACATGCCTGACTCACTAAATGGTGTTCACATATATTTCACGTCTCAAATTTGAAAAAGTGTTTATCGGATGAAACTTTGGTTATACCACTCGAGGAAGTACAAGTAGATGAGCAATTGCGCCTTGTTGAGGAGCCTGTAGAAGTAATGGATCGTGAAGTCAAAACTCTCAAGCAAAGCAATATATCTATAGTCAAACTTCATTGGAACTCGATACATGGACTGTAATTCACGTGACAAAGCGAGGATCAGATGATGCTCAAGTATCCTCATTTGTTTGAAACGACGGTGACAGCTGAGGAAGGTACTGATTAAATTTCGAGATGAAATTTCTTTCAAAATAGGGATGATGTGACAACTCACTCAATTTCGTTATATCAATGCAGTAAACCAGTGATGTAACACAAACATGTAACGCAATTTTCAGTACGAAAATTCTTTCAACATGGGGATAATGTGACATCTGGTAATTTTCCATTACCAAACTCCGTTAGTTCCGTTAGGTCTTGCATACACATGTTGTGAGCACACACTAGTTGTCGTTGAACGTTTGTGACTTAACAACAATTATCTATGATAAAAAATAATAATTTAACTAATAATGTTGATTATTAGTTTGTGGTTATGTGATTCATGAATTTATGGATTTTAAATATTATTCGTACATTTTGCTTGATAACATCATAACATGTAATACCTATATGGTTCATGTGTTTTGTAATTAGTTGAAATATATATTATTGTTTTTGATAATAATATATGAATTTTCTAGTTAAATCTTACTTAAAAATGTTATAAAGAATTAATTTTACAAAAGGTGATCAACTAGGGGTTAATTTATAAAAGTACAATACTTATATTTGGTAAAACCCAACCCTAGCCCCCCCCCCTCACCATTTGCAGCCAAAAGCCTCACCCCAAACCCCCCATCTTTGCAATTTTGATCAAGGAAACACATATGCAAATCGATTTTGATCTAGTTCAAGCATTGCAAGGTGTTAGCAAGTTCCATTATTGATTTCTACATGTTTAAATGTTAGTTTTCAGTAGTTTTTCATGGTTTTTTTATTCTTGATAACCCTAGTTCGAAATTAGTGATGAAAAGTGAAATTGATGATTGTTAGATGTTATTATGATGTAGTTAGGTTTTATGAATGTTAGATTATTTTGATTATGCAAGACATCTAATTTGATCATGAATTTCACACATTGCTTTAGAGGAAAGTTTTTGTTCTTTTAATTTATGATTTGATGATTGTATGATGTCAAATACATTGCTTGGATGTTAGTTTACATGGTTTTTGCTAGAAAATTCAAAAATTAATGTGTTGATCATAACTTACTGTAAGTGCAAACTTTTATGCATGATGATTAGGAATTTTGATAAGTTAGTGATGATTATCATGTTAGAATGTATGTTATGAACTTGATTAGGTATGAAGTTGATGAATTTATAAATGAATTGGATGTCAGCTTGCTTTTGGGTGTTACATTCCAAAAAGGGGAAATTTATTTTTTAAGATCATTGGATATGATGATTCGGGCGTGTTTATTTTGTAGGATTGTGCTAGAATGGTTATTGATGATGTTCAATATGGTAGAATGTGTTATTTAATTGGGTTATATTGATGCTTGATTGATCATGTAAGGAATTTAAGTTCTTGGTGATTATACATGATGATGAATTATGGTTACTAATTAGGGAATTATTTTTGGGATTGGAATTGATCATTATTATGTATGTTGGTTGGACTGAACCTTGTGATAAATGTGATTATGATTGTCATACATTCATGCGAATCTGAGGCCCCTACTTAGTAGGATTGGCATGGTTTAGGGTGTGAAGTCGTGAGTGACTTCACATGGCATGTAATGCGTGATTAGACTCCACGTATGATTAATTAGTTGTGATGTATTTATAATTGAGTTGAGCATGTGGACTGTTTGAGATTCCTATAAGTTCTTTGATAATCTAGTGTAGTATGATGACCTTGGTAGAACTCGGGTTGATGATGTAATGCACGTAAATAACTTGTATAATACTCATGTATGACAAGTTGTTATGCTTGATTAAATGATATTTCAATTAATATGTCACTAACAGGTCAAACGAGTTTAATGTAAAACCCAGTTAATTTTATAGTCATGAAAGAAAGAATAAAAGTGAAGGAAAAGATAGAAAGAAAATAAAACCTAGTGGAGGACTAAATGTGTCAAAAGGACAAAATCTTTAAAAAGTTGGTGAATAAAGGTGATGGCTGCCCATCACCCTCTTTTCACAAATACCATTCGGATTTTTAGAGAGAGAAAGAAAGAAGAGCAGAAGCTTTCGAGTCTTTGAACAAGAACTAGAAAAGATCTAACTCAAGGTAAGAATTCATGATTTTAAGATGTTCTTAACTAGCCTTAGCCCCGGTTATATGTTTATATGTGTTCGGCTGTCTTTTTGGTGGGTTTCTAGGTAGTTGAACTCAATTGCAAACGGGTTTTGAAGAAGTCATAACCAAAGGCTGTTAAGGTGAGTTTTAGGACCCCCTTTTTACTTGTTTTAAACTACTTTGGGGCTGGATACTCGTATGTGTGTTTGTGTGTGTTTACGGGTGGGATTTGATTTTGGGCAATGTATGTGCTTGATGATGTTATGGTTATGTTTATAACACTTAGAATGTATGATTTAAGCTTAGAACAGGTCATATGATGTTTGGTGACTAAATTATGATGTTCTAGTATGATTTAGACTGCCCATGCACCTAAATAGTGCCCATGCGCCTAAATAGTGCACATGCGCCCAACGGCATAAACTGCCTAAGTGTTCCCATGCGCCCAAACTCCATGTGCCCATGCGCCTAGAAGTAGGCTGAAAATTACTAAGTGTTCATGCGCCCAGGATTCCCATACGCCTAGGCACTCATACGCCTGCATAGTGCCCAAGCGTCTAGAATTGCCCAGAAATGACTAAGTGTTGCCCATGTGCCCCAATAGTGCCCATGCGCCTAAAAGTTACCCATTCGCCTAAGTGTTCCCCATGCGTCTGAAAGGCCATGCGCCTGAATAATGCCCATGCGCCTAAGACTTAGATTTATTTTCTGATTTTTTGGGGAAAATGTAAATGTAGGCTTTGACTTGGGAGGTTCCCAGGGGCTATGTAAGTTGACTTTTTGAAGTCAAAGATAATATGATGGGCGATGTATGATACGATTTGATGGTGTATGATTGATGCATATGCATGATGATATGTATGATGTATGTTATGTATGTATGATGGTGCCTTGTATGGTGATGCCCTATATGGTTATGTTTACGTTCCTTGTCATGTATGTTATTTTCTCGTGGCTTTACGTTGAATGTTCATGAATGAAATAAAAAAAAATTTGTAATGTAAAGTGGAAGATAATGAAAAGAGGAACGAAATGAAAGAATGCATGCATTAATGAATGAATGAAAGAAAGAAAGTCTTGCAAGCAATGTATAGAGGTTCACACTCAATGAAGGGTATTAGCTCAACTATGTGCGAGTTAGCTACCCCGAAAGGATGCACACTGGGGTCTAATCCTTGTGATTGACTATGTATGGGATCCTCGCCGCTTGCCCTAGGTACTAGAGTAGCTTCGTGCATAATGTTCGAGGTCTATTAAAGACATCAAGCCTAGTAACCAGCTTCGTGCACAATGTTCGGGGTATAGGCTATGGCATTGATTCGGAATGAAAGAGAAAATATAAGTGGTGAATGTACTTGCCCTAGGTACTAGAGTCAGCTTCGTGCACAATGTTCGAGGTCTATGAAAGACCTCAAGCCCAGTAACCAGCTTCGTGCATAATGTTCGGGGTATAGCCTATGGCATTGATCCGGAATGAAAGAGAAAATATAAGTGGTGAATGTACTTGCCCTAGGTACTAGAGTCAGCTTCGTGCATAATGGTCAAGGTCTATGAAAGACCTCAGGCCAAGTAACCAACTTCGTGCACAATGTTCGGGGTACTATACATGTCATCAAAAGTAATGAAAGTAAGAAAGTTATGTATGAATGTGAATGAAAGTAAACAAAAGTGAATGATAATGATGTACTATGAATGAACGAAAGTTAACAATGAATGATGAAGATAATAATGTTATTATCTATGTGTACGTATGATGTGTGTTCATGTATGAAAGTAAAGAACGGTTTTAAATGAAAGTAAAGTATTTTATTAAAAACCTGAACTCGCTCAACAACGCTGACTTTTATGTGTTTCCAGTTGGCAGGTAAAGGTTGCTGAGGATGGCACAGGGCGGCTACTTGGCTCTTTTTGGGTGGCATTCTTTAGTATAATGTTTTTGCATTGTAATGCGAACAAACGATATTTGTAACGAATGTTGTATTATTTTGCAAAAGCGTTTATTATAATGAAATGAAATATTTGTTTTAATGTTTCAGCTACAGTTTCTTATTAAAGTTAATATATATATATATATATATTATATATATATATATATATATATATATATATATATATGTGTGTGTGTGTGTGTGTGTGTGTGTGTGTGTTTTATGTGCGATGATTGACCAGCTGTAAGCGTCCCGGGGACAGGGCCTTACAAGTTGGTATCAGAGCCAAAGTTTAAGTGAAATAGGTAAATTTTCAAAAGAATCCTAAACGTAAACTAAAAATAGGATGAAAGGGAAGGGATGCCAGTCCGAGTAGTTGCGTGAAATCAGGTATTTTCTTAATGTTAACCGGTATTGCGTTCGCATGTTATGTGGTTTATGTGCTTTTAGTAGATTTAGATACTGATGTAGTCAAGATAGGTAATGTTTGGGGTATGAAGAGGAAAATAAGTGGCTAATCATAACTGGCCATTGTAATTAGGGACTTATTATACTTGACATAAACTGAGCTATTCTCTTGAATGACCGTGTTAGTGTTTGAATCTTATATTGTGTTTAGAGGATAGCCGGTGGTAGATCGTCAAAAGCTTCACGTGGTGGAGGTCGTGGTGGACGTGGTGCTAAACCACAGGTCACGAGAGGAAGGCCTAGAGCCAAAGAGGTGGTTCATGAAGAACCCAAGACCCCTCGTCCGGAGGCTGGGGACGAGAGTGCTAACTTGAGAGCCTTAGTGAAGGAGGCTATTGTGGAGGAAGTGCATCAGGTCATGCAGATGATCTTACCGTCTGTGGTGACCGAAGTGATTAAGGCTGTGTGGGAAGGGGAAAGAAGGGAGAGGAATAGGTCCTCGGGAGGATGGGAGCGACCGGAGACTGAGACGGTTTTCTCCGAGGATGAGGAGGAGAAGAAGAGCCTGCGCCGGAGGCGGTACGAGGCTATAACTACGGCACATTTTAAAGATGTAAGCCCCCTACTTTTGATAGTAACGACACTGTTGTTGCTGCTTACCAGTGAGTGAGAGAGATGGAAGTTTTTCTTAATATCAGCGAGTGTCGAGAAGACCAGAAAGTGAAGTTTGCCACCCACTTGTTTGTGGACTCAGCTTTGTGCTGGTGGGACAATATCGCCCAAGCCGAGGGTAGCAGGGATATAGGAAGAATAAGGTGGCTAGAGTTGAAGAAGCTGGTGATTGAGGAGTTCTATCCTCACCTGGAGATGGACAAAGTGGAGAGGGAGTTCCTGCAGCTAGAGACGAGAACGATGACACATCAGCAGTACACCGCCAAGTTCAATGAAATGGCATGATTGGTTCCAGATCAAGTGACACCTTTGTCACAGAAGATTAACAGGTACATCCAGGGCTTGCCGGCGGATATCCGTAGGCACATGATCGTTGCCCGATCGAGCATGTGTAGGTCGGTGGTTGACTTGGCAGGGAGGTTGTATGATGAAAGGACCATGGTGGTGGCTAAAGGCAGCAAGATGAGTGGTGTTGACCGGAATTGGAATGGGAAGCAGGTTGGATGTGGCGGGGCCACTCCAAGCAACAAAGGTGCACGTGTAGAAGACCGACGCATGGTCACATTTGGTGTGGGGCTGAGAAGGTGTGGTGAGTGTGGAAAGGAGCCCATCGAAGAGTGTAGATGGGGTTTGAACGTGTGCTTCAAGTGTGGGAAGCCTAGTCATATGGAGAGGGAATGCAAGGCAGGGAGGTGTTTTAACTGTGGCGGGGAGGGCCACATGAGTAGGGACTGCAAGAAGCCAAGGGTTGAAGGTTTGGGAGTGAAGAAGGCTGGAGGAGAAGGGCATAGGGCGAGTGCCAGAGCGTTCACAATGATGCAGGAGGAGGCTAGGACGGACCCCGATGTCATGTCAAGTACGTTTCTAGTAAACCAAATTTTAGCCTCTATGTTATTTGATTATGGTGCTAGTAGGAGTTTTATTTCTGCTGCTTTCTATGCTAAGTTGCCTATTAGTAGTAAGAATATAGATATGCTCTTTGATGAGTAAACTACCATAGGTAAATCTACCTAGATCTCTAAGATGATAGAAGGTTGTGACATAGAACTAGAAGGTCACAAGTTCCCTATTAGACCCTTCGTGATAACTTTAGGTGGGTTTGATGTAGTCCTTGCAATGGATTGGTCGGCAGACTACGACGCGAACATATGTGTTGCAAAAAGATGATCCGGTTGATAGCGCCTGACAGGAGTTCAGTGATGGTTTATGGTGATCGGGTCACTACGATTCCTAAACTGATTTCAATGGCGATGGCAGGAAAGTGCATGAGGCATGGATGTAGTGCCTACTTGGCCTACGTAAAGTACGTGGATATGCCGACACCACAACTGTCTGATGCACGAGTTGTGTATGACTTTCCGGATGTGTTTCCCAAAGACTTACCAGGAGTGCCACCTGACCACGAGATCAAGTTCCAGATTAACTTGATACCGGATGCCCTACCTGTAGCTAAGGCACCGTATCAGTTGGCTCCGACTGAAATGAAAGAGTTAATGGAGCAATTGCAGGAGTTGCTAGACAAGGGGTTCATTAGACCGAGTATCTGCCTTGGGGTGCTCCGATCTTATTTGTGAAGAAGAAAGACGGTAGTATGAGAATGTGTATAGACTACCGTGAGTTGAATAAGCTGAGGGTGAAGAATCGGTAACCCTTACCAAGGATTGATGACTTGTTTGATCAGCTCCAGGGTGCCCGTTAGTTCTCTAGGATAGATCTTTGATCTAGTTATCATCAGTTGACGGTGAAGGAGCAGGATATTCCTAAAACAACTTTTCACACACGTTATGGACACTACGAGTTTCTCGTTATGTCTTTTGGTTTGACCAATGCGCCAGCTGCTTTTATGGACGTGATGAATCGAGTGTGTCGGCCGATGTTGGATAAATCTGTGATTGTGTTTATTGATGATATCCTGATTTATTCAAAGAGCAAGAAGGAGCATTCTGATCACATTCAAAAGGTGTTGGAGATGTTGAGAAAGGAGAAACTGTACGCCAAATTCTCCAAGTGTGTGTTCTGGTTGCGCGAAGTTCAATTTTTGGGTCATGTAGGGAATCCTGAGGGGATTATGGTGGACCCAGCAAAGGTGGAGGTGATGATACAATGGAAGTCACCAAATACGCCATCCGAGATTCGTAGTTTCTTGGGTTTGGCGGGCTATTACCGAAGGTTCATCCAAGACTTCTCTAAGATAGCTTCTCCATTGACTAAATTGACACACAAAAATGTAAAGTTTTTATGGGTTAAAGAATAAGAGAAGGCATTTTAAGAGTTAAAGGTGAGGTTGACTCAAGCTCATGTCTTATTTTTACCCGATGGAAGCCCGGATTTGATGGTTTACTTAGATGCTTCCTACTCGGGGTTAGGATTTGTGTTAATATAGAAGGGAAGGTTATAGCCTATGCATCCTGACAGCTGAAGGTTTATGAGGTTAATTATCCTACCCATGATTTGGAGCTAGCAGTCGTGGTGTTTGCGTTAAAGATATGGAGGCACTACCTATACGGGACGAAGTGCACCATATTCAGTAACCATAAGAGCTTGAAGTATTTCTTCGAGCAGAAGGACTTGAAGATGAGGCAGAGGAGATGGTTGGAGCCCATAAATGATTATGATTACGAGATCCATTACCATCTGGTCAAGGCCAACGTGGTGGCAGATGCCCTTAGTCGAAAGGAGAGACCCGAGCCAATCCAGGTGAAGGCTTATCATTTGATTATGACCTCCGATGTGATGAAACAAGTTAAGGAGTTTCAAGATGAGGTGTTGAAGGAAGATCATCTTAATTCTGAAAGAATGAGAGGTCTGGTCGCAGAATTAGGTGAAAACACACTCGGAGTCAGAACCCAATTCGGACATATGTGGATTCCTCGCTTTGGGGATTTACATGGAAAGATTATGGATGAAGCTCATAAAACTCAATACTCTATTCATACCAGTGCTACGAAGATCTACCAAGATATGAAGAAAGATTACTGGTGGTCGGGTATGAAACATGATGTAGCGGAGTATATGAGTAAGTTCCTTACTAGTTTACAAGTGAAGGCCGAACACCAGAAGCGGTATGGCAAGATCCAACCTTTGGATATACCAGAGTGGAAGTGGGAGCACATCACCATGGACTTTATTACAAAACTACCGCGTACCACGCGAGGGTATGACATTAAATGGGTGATAGTGGATCGTTTGACGAAGAGTGCTCACTACTTATCGATCCGTGAGACATATTCATCCGAGAGTTTGGCGGATCTGTTCATCAAAGAGATTGTAACTCGTCATGGTGTGCCGGTGTCTATTGTGCCTGATCGTGACACCCGGTTTAGATCTAAATTTTGGAAGAAATTCCATGATGTGATGGAGACGAGGTTACATATTAGCACGGCTTATCATCCTCAAACGGATGGTTAGTCGGAGAGGATGATTCAGACGCTAGAAGATATGCTTTGGGCATGCGCCATTGATTTTAGATGTAGTTAGGATGACCACTTACCGCTAGCTGAGTTCTCATATAACAACAGTTATCATGCCAGCATTAGTATGCCCCCATATGAGATGTTATACAATAGGAGATGTGGAACACCCATTTGTTGGAGTGATATTGGCCATAAAGAGTTAGGGAGCGTCAAGGTGGTCGACACTATAACTGAGAAGCTGGAAAGGATCAAGACCTTTATGAAGGCAGTTGAAGATAGGCCAAAGTCGTATGTTGATAAACTATGTAGACCGAATGAGTTCCAGGTGGGTGAAGGAGTTATGTTAAAAGTCTCACCTTGAAAAGGTATTATTTGGTTTAGAAATTGGGGCAAGTTGAGCACAAGGTACATAGGGCCTTTCCGAATCATTGCTCGAGTAGGAGAGGTGGCCTATAGACTAGAGTTACCGGATGAGTTAAATGGAATTCACCCGGCATTCCATGTATTCCATCTGAGAAGGTGTTTAGCAGACGAGGATATGATTATACCACTGGAGGATATCGAGGTAGATGAACGGCTCAATTATGTGGAGCAACCAGTGGTGATCATTGATCATAAGGAGAGGAGGTTAAGGAATAAAGTGGTTCCTCTTATGCGTGTACAGTGGTAGCACACGAAGGGATCCAAGTCTACGTGGGAGATGGATGAGGAAATGAGACAGCATTATCCATGATTTTTTGAGGAATAACAGGTTTCGAGGATGAAACCTATATAAAGGGGGTGAACTTGTAACTCCTAGCTATTTTTATAATCATGAAAGAAAGAATAAAAGTGAAGGAAAAGAAAGAAAGGAAATAGAGCCCAAGTAGAGGGACTAAATGTGTCAAAAGGACAAAATCTTTAAAAAGTAAGGGAATAAAGGTGATGGCCGCCCATCACCCTCTCTTCCACATATCATTCGGATTTTTAGAGAGAGAAAGAAAGAAGAGCAGAACTGTAGGATCGGGTTTTGTCACTAGACACTTGGTTTTTCTCTCAAACTCGCTTAAACTACACTCGGATGAAAGCAAAGTCTATAAGAGTAATATAATAAGTAATAATAAACACAGGAAGTAATTTTCAAGGTACTTGCATATATTGTTTCTCAACTCAAAATATTACAAGACTCTTACAAGCATAATCTTATGAGTTACAATGAGAAACTATATATAATACTACCTACAACCGGATATACTTTGATACTAGCTGGAATCCTCTAACTAAAGAAAATACTACAAAGCTATAGTTTAAGGTATCTTAGATAAAGTCTTATCTAAGATATGGTAGTCAGAACATGTCCCTGACTTACCTTTTGTCACCAACTAAAGTTGGTAACTTGTACTAACATAAAAAGGTGAACAGTGGAATAAAGTATGGTTAACTACATGGCCTTTTGAGAAAATGCCATGTAGTATCAGAGGTCTACAGCGGAGTGTCAGAGACCATACTTATGTCCATTGGTTCATATTAGTGTCTTCTGAAGGTTAAATGGCTTCGGAAGAACAAGTACTTCCAAAGCCACTTATACTTCGGAAGAGGATACTTTTTCAAGGATTGAGGACTTTTTCTTTTCTTCATACTTTGGAAGTTGTCTTATGATCTCGTCTTCTTAGATTTGATCTTCGGAAGTAAGTACTTTGACTTCAGAAGTAGACTTTGTCTTCGGAAGTTGATCTTTTACTTTGTCTTCAGAAGAACTCTACATTCTTTGGAATTTCCACACTTGGCTTCGGAAGCCTTTTGTAAGTAGCATCAAAATTTGTCTAATTGATTTGGTTTTGGTTGCACCAGCCTTCTTCTTGATCTAACAAACTCCCCCTAGGCTGATGCTACCAAAACCTCACTTGTTTCTGCTCCTCAAAACCTTCAGCACCAAGGAAAGTAAATATTTGTCAGTTTCTTTGTTCTTCCCTGAAGTAGTGCTAAGAAGCTTGTATAGATCATTAGTTGATAAGAACTCCAGTCTATCACCCTGAATGATATATACCCTCTGTTATGTCCCTCTGAAAAGATTTAGTTCATAGGAGCTATAATCATATTCCTATATAACTATAGGTTCCAATTCAGGACCCTCCACCATCTGAATAAAGGTTGTGCCTTTGGTGGGAGGTCTATTCTTGTCTTCCTTTCTTCTCAGCTTCAGCTCTCTTCAATCTTAGCTTTTGCAGTTAACTCAGCAAGATGAAGACTGTTGAGATGATTTCTGATGTGAGCAGCAGTTTTAGAGTTGGAGGTATTAGAGAATGGTTTCTCTGCTAACTCAGCAATTTTAAACCTGCTAGAGTGTAGCAGAGATGAGGCATTTAGCCTATTGATTTGTCCATTCTCTCTTTCCACAACAAAGTTGTGAGAGGCTTCATCAAACCTCCACTGGATTATTTCTTTCTAGGCACAAGATGCTAACCAGTAATCTTGTCCTCTTTCTTTGTATCCAGTAGACTCACTAGCTTCCTTCTTAGTCTCTTCTCTTCATCATTTAATGAGTCTGAGTTTAGGACTAGAAGTTTAGCAGCATGGTCCAGTGTTCCTCTGGGCAGATCAAGAAATTGATCTCTTGTGAGGGAACGTGAAGATCCATCAACATAGGTCAGTTTGATAGAGTCTTCCTCATAGGAGATGTCGCTCAAGGTTGTGCAGTTGGTGAGCTTTGTCTTGATTGCCTTAAACTCCTCTAGAGAGAGATGTTTAAAAGGCTGAGGGGATGGTTTGGAAGGTTGTTGGGTAGGTTGTGGTGTAATGGTTCTAGAAAGTGTTTTGGGTTGAAGGATGGGTAGTTTGGGTGGTTGAAGTGAGGAGGTGGGTAAGAATAGTGGTGTGGGTTCAGGTGTGAAAGGTTCAGTTTTAATGGTGAATAGTGAGGGAATTGGTTCAGGTTTGGGTTGAGGGGTTGGTGTGAAGGTCATCCTTTGTACCTTTTTATACATCTCTCTCCTTTTGCCCAAACGAATGTCAGCCTTGATTTCACTGACAATTTGTTGTAGTGTCTTTTCAGACATTGGTCCCACCTTCCTTCCAGAGAAGCCGAGAGCCCTGAGATAGTCCTTCATCTAGGCTTTCTCACCTATCTTCTTGATTGCAGTGACCCTAGCTTCTTCTTCTTTCTTCTTCTTCTCTTTCAACTTCTCTCTTGCAGTTCTTTTTCTCTCTTTCTCCAGTTGATCCTGCTCTTTGATGAAGAGCCACAGGAGCGTTTCATCATTATGTGGAGATAGCTCTTGAAGAGAGAAACCTCTAGAAGTTTCGAAAGCTATCCTTTCCCTCTTGAGTAGCATGTCAGCTTTCCTCTGTTCTTTTTCTCTTTCTTCCTCTAAGGCCAACCTTGTTGCTTCCATTTGTTGTTCATTTTGCAGTGTGGTTGCCTTTTCCAGCTTTATTAACTTCTCTAGTGGTAGCAGGAGTATGTCTTCATTGATGACTCCAAGCTTGATGAGCCGGTCAATGACCTCAACTCTCTTCTTATTGTTAACTGCCTCCTGGTTGATTGCAGCTGCTTTTGAACTGTCAGCTAACAGCTTCCCAGTTGAAAGTTTCCTTTTTCTTTTGAGTTTCTCAATCCTTTCCTCCTCCTAAAGCTCTTCCGCTGTATTTTCTTCATTCCTTTGTCATCTTTTGATGTGCTTAACTTTGGTGGTTCTTGGAGGGAGAACTCAAATTGCAAGAGACGTAGTGAGGATGTCTGAGCTAAAGGTTTGTTGAGAAAGTCCTCACTTTTCACCTCAGATGCCAGCTCTAGAATTGCATCTGTGATGATTAGATCCTCGGACAGTGAGAACAGTCCTTCCGCAGCTTTCATTTCAGCTTCGGAAGATTCGGCTTGTTCTTCTGAGGCTTTGACTTTAGCTTCGGAAGTTTGAGGGAGTGTAGTTTCTGTCCCAAATGTTTCATTTGCTGGGCCATGAGTCCTCATTTCCCTTTCGAATTGAATCTCAGGTTCCATGCGGACCTTAGGTTGACTAACTTCTTCCATAGTAGTAGAAGGTGCACCTAGCCTCTGAAGCTCTTCAGCTCCAAAATACATCATTGCTGCATCAGGGCTAGGCTGATCAAGAGATGATCTCAACATAAACTTGGAGAAGAATCTATAGAGATCTCTGAGCATCCTTGGGTCAATTTGTAGTATAACTTGGGATGGCTCAGAAAAAGTTGTAATGGGAGCCGAGTATTTAGAAGTTGAAGATTGGCTCAGTGGTTCCTCTGATGTTTATCTCTGAACATTCTCCCCCTTTTTGGTAGCATCATCTTGAGAGCTAGATGAGCTAGAGGAAGAGTTCAGGAAGACCTGAACGGGTACGTGCCTAACAAATCTCTCAATCTGTTTCTCAGCTAGTTGAGCCTTGAGATTGTCAATCTTAAGTTGCTGATTGGCGGACCTTTCTTCTAAAGTCCTAACCTTGGATTCAAGGTGTGAGACTTTAGATAGTAGGTCTTGAATGAGGAGTTGCATACTTCCCTCATCTTCTTTAGAAGAATCACGGGGAGATGAGGTAACATACCTAGTATGTTTAGCCTTGCCACTAGATGTGGTTTCTTGGCACCCTGGTTTCCCTTGCTTAATGATGTCTCTTTCAAAGTCATCAAAAGGCATGGTTACCGCATATTCAGCCTCAGAAATGTTACCACTGTCCATAAGGTCCATTAAGGTCCATTAAGGCACCTTCTGTAGTGGCAGTTGAATCTACATGAGTTCCCTCCATATCAGTAGGACTCACCTCAATAAAGGTTTGCTGATGGGGGCTAGTGATAAGAGGTCTCTCTAGGCTCTGTTGATCTTGGAGAGGGTGTTGTAGATCAACATCATTGCCATGGAGGGATGTAATCTCTTCATTAGTTTTGAAGAGAAGGTCAGTGAAAGATAAAGAGGTTAAACCTACTAACCCGGGACCTTGGTCAATGTCTACAGGCATTGAGCCTCTCATGGGGCTGTCCCTTGTTGGTTGCTCAAAGGAGTGTAAATACTCACCCTGAGGTCTTTCAGATTGGGTAGTGGGCTCATGGGTTTGAGACTGAGGAGACTCAAGACCCATATTGAGGTCAATGGTGAAGGATGGTGAGACCTCAGGCTGAGTGGGAGCCCAATGTTCCACTCTAGCCTTTTTGGTTTGAACAGGAGGAGCTTGTTCAATCAGAGTAGATTGAACAAGGGTTTGTTTGGGACATCTTTGGTAAGTGATGGTGATAGGGAGAAAAG
Organism: Flaveria trinervia; assembly: GCA_025506515.1. Lineage (NCBI taxonomy): Eukaryota > Viridiplantae > Streptophyta > Magnoliopsida > Asterales > Asteraceae > Flaveria > Flaveria trinervia. The sequence goes on from CM046445.1 coordinate 21,058,592, forward strand.
GTAAAATTGGTAGTATGGGGTAGTTTCTGGTGTGGGTACATCACCTGTGGGGTCAACATGGATGTCATCAGGAGCTATTTGCTCAGTCATACCTGGAAGTAGAGAAGTGTACCTTCCAGTGAAGTTGGTGGACACCTTTTTTAGAGTTTTGAAGATGGTAGGCTTCATTTAAGGGACAGGCAAAGTGGCTGCACAGCCAAGCCGACTTTGGTCCAGCTCATAGTTGATAATGTGCTGAAGAAATTTGGGATACATAAAGAATGTTTCCCTCTAGAGATTTCCAATGTGATTGGTCAGCACAAATCTTGAGTAGTTAAAGCGGAGGCCTCTCACCATTCCATGAACTAAGCATCCTAGTTCGTATGGAATTTGGTCCCATCCCCCAGATTTATTGGATAGACAGTGAAGGACAACGTGCAGGAGGAACTTCCAGTTGTATGAGAAGTTAAATTTGTAGACAGTTGACCTGTTGACGTCTCCACCATATCCCATGAGAATGTAGGTAATGTCTAAATCTGCTTTGGGGAACTATGTGGGTGCACCCTCATGATGAAGCTCAAGATGCTCCCTGATAAGTTGTTCAGTGATGACCAACTCTTGGCCACAAATGTTGGATCATATTACACAAACCCTATTTATTGTTTCAACCTGACCATTACCCCAAAATTCAGCCATGTGATCGGTGTAAACAGTGGGATTAACAGTTAGGATAGTGTAGTAGGATGATTGGGTGAGGAAGGAGATGATTCAGAGAAGCCCGCATCTCTTGAGGAGTCAAGAAGTGCGACTTGATTGTGTTGAGGATTTAGGGCCATTAGTGAAAAGTTGAAGGTAGAAGAGTTTGAGCTTGGGTGAATTAGGGAGAAAGGAAACTTTTAGGGCCGTAAAAATTGTGGTAAGAAGATGAAAGTGAATAGTCGGGATTATTTAAAAGAGGGTGAAATAGCGGTAATGGAGTTAGGATAAGGTGATGTGATGTTTTAGTGGATGAAGTGACAGGGGCGGCAAGGTTTAATTCAGTTAAATAGTCCGACATCATTAACAAAATCTTTACATTTTACAGTGTGGGGCCCAAGAGATTTCCGTTACACAGTAAAATCTCTCTTCCGGATATAAAATGTTTCCGAAGGTAATTTGTCTTCCGAAGGCAATTACTACCTCCGAAGGTAAAAGGTTACCTCCGAGAGTAAAGATTGCTTTTCGAATGGGGAGATTTTGTAAGCTTCGGAAGTAGATCTGATATATAATCAATCGCTTCTTCCGAGACTAAAAACTCTTTCGAGAAGAAAAATTATCCTTGGAGAAATTTTGCTTTGGAAGATATGTAAAATATCTTTTTAGGGTTAAGTTCTCTTCGAAAGAAATTTATACATAGATAAAATTTCAGAAAGAGATTTTGTAACAGGGCTTAGATTGTATTGACAAAAGACATTACACATTAAAAGGTTTTCAAAAGAGGTAAGCTAATCAATGTTTATCATCCCAATAGCTGTTATGAGATACTTAAATCTCTGTTCATCGAATACTTTGGAGAACAAGTCAGCATATTGTTCATTTGAGTCAACTTTGAATAGCTTAATCAGATTCTTCTCATGAATATCTCTAATGAAATGGTACCTGATATTAATATGCTTTGTCTTGGAGTGCTTCACCGGATTTTCAGTGATGGAGATAGCACTGTTGTTGTCAATATGGATAGGAGTACTCAGAAAGTTAAATCCATAGTCTAACATCTGATTCTTAATCCACAGCAGTTGAGCACAGCAACTTGCAGCAGTAATGTATTCAGCTTCAGCAGTTGATGTAAAGACACAAGATTGTTTCTTACATTGCCATGAGATTATCCTTCCACCAAGAAATTGACATCCTCCTTATGTTGATTTCTTATCAATGTTGCAGCCACCATAGTCACTATCAGAGTATCCATAGAGATTAAAATCATTGTTCCTAGGATACTAGAGACCTAGTTTAGGTGCTCCTTTAAGGTATCTGAGGATTCTCTTGGCAGCAGCTAGGTGAGACACCTTTGGAGCAGCCTGATATCTTGCACAAATGCAAGTTGCAAACATGATGTTAGGTCTACTAGCTATGAGATACATCAGAGAACCAATAATTGCTCTATATTGATGGTGATCAGTATCCTCCCCCTCAAGGTCAGGACAGAGATTATGGTTTCTGGGTATGGGTGTCTTGGATGGCTTATAATCTTTAATTTCAAATATTTCTAAGATGTCATTGACATACTTAGACTGATTAATGAAGAACCCTTCCTTCAGTTGCTTCACCTGAATTCTAACGAAAAAATCCATTTTTCCATGGAACTCATCTCAAACTTCTTCTTCATAATTCTTTCAAAGTCTTTGCACATTTAGTCATTTGAAGAACCAAAAATGATGTCATCAACATAGACTTGAACAAGCAAAATATCCTTACTAGACTTCCTTATGAAGAGAGTCTTGGCAATGGTTCCTCTAGCGTAACCATCCTTCAGAAGAAACTGAGACAAAGTCTCATACCATAGCCTAGGTGCTTGGTGCAGCCCATATAGAGCTTTATCCAATTTGCACACATAGTTAGGATGTTGTGGGTCTTCAAATCCTAGAGGCTAGCACACCTACACTTCATATCTATATCCCCAAATAGAAAGGCACACTTGACATAAAGCTCATAGACAGTAAAATTCTTGGATGCAGCATAAGCAAGGAAGATCCTAACTGCCTCAAGTCTTGCAATAGGTGCAAAGACATCAGTATAATCAATTTTTTCCTCTTGAGTGTATCCTTGAACTACCAGTCTTGTCTTGTTCTTGATAATCAAGCCTCTTTCATCCCTCTTATTCCTGAAAACTCATTTAGTGCCTATAGGTACTTGACCGGATGGTAGCGGACATAGGTTCCAGACCTTTTGTCTCTTGAATTGAAGCGGCTCCTCTTGCATCGATTCAACCTAGCTACTATCTTTCAAGGCATCTTCCACCTTCTTGTGTTCCATCTGGGATAAGAAGCATGAGTACAAGCACACATTCCCATGATGAGTCTGCCCTCTTGTTCTCACATCTTTAGAGACATCCCCTATGATGTTCTCAGCTGGATGAGTGTTATGAATCCTTAAACGAGGAATCACTTCCAGATGCAAAGATAGATCCAGATTAGACATATTTTGCTTAGTAACAAGAACACTTTGTCCAACTGTTGTTTCAAACTCATTCAATGAGGACTAATTGAATGAATGAGAAACATCATCGATTTTTGGCTGTGAAATAGCATTAATAGTTGCATGTTCCTTCAAAATGCTACTTCCAAAAGCTTAGTGTTGTGCTGGATTGCCTGATAAGTTTTTAGGATCAGTAGGTGATTCATTGGTTGAAGCTTCACTATTCCTTGATATAGTTATACTATCAGATCTGTCAATAGTGGAAGCTTGATTTGTGGCATCTCTTAGAGAACTTGGAAGAGGTCTGGGTAGCTAAAACAGTTGATCAGCATCAACATCAGCATCATTTTGAGCGCATGTTCCAAATGAAACATTCTCACAAGATGGTTTAGAATAGTTTGGAAACAATTCTAAATCAAAAATATGATCAGCGCCATTCCCCCTAACACAAGAAGTGTGCTCATTAACAACTATATTGGATGACTCCTCAAATTATTGATTCTTGATGATGTATATTGGATGACTCCTCGAATATGTTCCAACTATAAGCTTTAGAGCTAGAAGATTATCCAACAAAGATAGCATCATCCGACTTTTCAGCAAGTTTTGCCAAATTGTCCTTTGTGTTTGGTATGGTACACCTGCTGCCAAAGGACCTTAGAAAGCCAATGAACGGTGGCCTCTTGTTCCATAACACATAAGGGGTTTTTCCATGTGGCTTAACTACAAGAACTCTGTTCTGCACATAGCATGCAGTGCTAACTGCCTCTGCCCAGAATGTTAGAGGTAGTTTGGAATCAGCTAACATAGTTCGAGCAGCCTCAATAAGTGTCTTGTTCCTCCTTTTAGTAATTCCATTTTGTTGAGGAGTTCTAGGAGCACTGTATTGTCTGGCAATCCCTTTTCAGATACAGAATGAGTCAAGAACGAAGTTCTTAAACTCAGTCCCTTGATCACTTCTAATAATCTTAACCTTGTGATCAATTTGATTTTCTATTTTAAAAATAAAAGATTTTAATGTTTTACCAGTTTCATCTTTAGTTCTTAAAAAGAATACCCATGTAAATCTTGTAAAATCATCAACTATCACAAGGCAGTATGATTTCCTTCCAATGCTCATTATACTTGTGGGACCTAAGTGATCCATGTGCAATAAATGTAATGGAGTAGTGATGGAGTTAACACTTTTGGATTTATGAGATGCCTTGTGTTGCTTCCCTTTCAGGCATGCAACACAATTATCTTTGCAGAAAAATTCCTTTTTAGGCAAACCATGTACCAAGTTATTTTTAGCCAATTTATTCATTGTCTTAAAATTTACATGACACATACATTTATGCCAAAGTGTTGACTCATCACTATCAGCTTCGGAAAGAAAGCATGATACTTCACCCATTGGGGAAGCATTGTTCATATCCAGCTTGTACATATCCCCTTTCCTAGGAGATCTAAGAAGCACCAATTTTGAAGGAATTGTCATCCCTGCTTTAAGGATAATGCACTCATGTTTTGTGAAAAGCATTTGATGCTTTTGATCAAAAACTAAGAAACACTTAACAGATTGTGTTCAAGTTGTTTGACAGTTAACTTTGTCAACTTTTAACTTTCTGTTGGATATACTCCCTCTACCAGAAATATATCCTCCGGCCACACCTCCAAATTAGACAGGGCCTTATCATAATGTTATCATAATGTTGAAACTATTGAAGGGGAGATATGTTCCCTGTCATGTGCCTGAAGCATCCACTATCCACAATCCAGACATTGTTATCCTTGTCAAATGGATGTCCCTGCACACAAGATAAGATAATTAGTTTTGATTGGAGACCTAAGCCTTGTTGGTCTTGGGCTCTTCCAAAGATAGTGACATAATTGAACCAAAGGTTAAGCTTGGGGGTTCAATGGATGTCTTTGAAGAAGAGGCTTGGGCTGCAGCATCTTTCTTGATCTTCCATCCATCCTTTGGTTGATCACGGAAGATGAGCTTGTAGAAGCTTTTACGGCATGGCATTCTTTCAAAGCTTCTTTCTTTTCAGAAGAAGCCTTCACCACCTTTTCTTCTGAAGCAGTCTTCTTCTGGGATGGTTTCAAGGGAACTTTCTTGTTTTTCAGATTTTTAACAGCTTTTGCTTCTGAAGCTATTTTCCCTTCGGAAGATGGATTTTCTTCCGAAGACAACCTAGCTTCGGAAACTAGCTTTCCTTTTTCATCACTTGGGCCATCTGATAAGGTCCAAATGGGAAAGCTTCCTTGACTCTTTCTTTTCTAACATTATATTCATAATGTGTGCTAGCAGGATTGTAGTAACGATCTTTAGCCATGTGGTTTTGCAGACCACACATTATGCATGTAATTTTAGTCTTTTGGGAGCTTGTGGATTGTGTTCTTGTTCCTTTTCTCTTTGTCAGCAACCTTTTCCTTCAACTTCTGATCCTTTGGTAGGACAGGAGTGTGGGTACTACACTCATTTCCTAAATCAGAAGTACTACCACTTGGAATCCAGCTGAAATGAATACACCCTTTTGTTTTGGGTCAACCATCAGCTTAGACACAACCACTTTCTTAGCAGTTCTTCTAGCAGCTTTAGCTCTGCTTCTTTTGCCTTTGGTGGTTAGAATTTGATCTTCACTAGGAGGGGTGAGTTGATTTACATGTTCCTTCCCTATGCTGGCCTCTATTATCGCATCATTCTTCAACTCATGTGAAGATGGGTCAGCAGATGGGACCTCTTGCTCTTCAGTACCATATCTAGGTTGTCTTATGGACTCATAAGAATGTGGTGGAGCAATTTCATCGGTCCCCAACCCTCCTTTGTTTTGATAATAGATTTTGGAGTAGGAGGATGATACAATAATAGCTTGGAAGTTCTGCTTAGAAATTGCATACTTCCTGGCTTGAGCCTCAGACAATTTAAATATTAATTCCTTTATTTGAGTATTGTAATTGGTGTGTTCATGTTTTAATAGGGAAACAATTTTCTCTAACTCTTTAATTTTCTTTTGGTAGTCAGATTCAGCCCTTTTAAAATCAGATTTCAAAACATTTAAAGACTCAATATCATATTTAATTTCCCTATTGTAGTCCTAATATAATTTAATCTTAGCAATACAGGCAGGATTACAGAGATGTTCATATACTTTGTTATCATCTGTTCCAGCCATAAGTGCTTGAGCAGGAGTCACATCCTGAACCATATTGTAGTCCTGATATAATTTAACCTTAGCTCCAATCGACTTCTTGAGCCATTGAAACTGTTTCAGTTGACTTTCCAGTGGGCTTTGATGTAAAGGGATGTGTGGAGGCATGTGGGGTTCCCAGATTTGATTTGGGAGCCTTGCATTCCTTTGCAAAATGACCAAGTTGGTTACAGTTGTAACATTTGGCCTTGGTTTTGTCAAACCCAAACTTGTTGTTACTTAGGTTCTGAGGGAATTTCCTTCCAGTTCTCTTGAAGAACTTCTTCGCTTTGTAGGTTAAAAGAGCCATTTGTTGACAATGTCCACATACTCTACATCATCTGGACTAAAGCACTCTAGATCATCAAAGTAGTATTGAAAGTCATTAGAGTGTCCACTTCCTGAGACAAAGGCACAACTCTCCTAAAAAGAACTATGCTAAGCCTATTGAGACCTTGGAGTCTCAGGGTAAATGATGTAAGGTCCAGATAAGCAGGATGGCTGCTGGTTGTATGTAAGGTATTGCTGAGGTTGTGGGGGTCTTGCGCCTTCAACAACCATTAAGGCGTTGCTAGCAGAAAGACTCAAAGGTCTGCTTGTCCGATGGCCCTTCTTACTCTCCATCTCTAAATGGTATCCATCAAGGATGCCATAAAGTTTAGTCATAGTGAGAGTGTTCAAATTCTCTGTCCTCTTGATAGAGACACAGTCGAATGTCCACTCATTTGGAAGAGCACTGATGAAATTTCTAGTGAGGCCTCTAAGTTCAGGAGTGATCTTCACAGACTGAAGAGAAAAAATAAGATCCATGTACCTGAAATACAGCTGGCTGAGAGACTCTCCAGCAATATAGGTGAAGTTCTCGAACTGCTGCTTCAGTGAGTCCTTCTTGGAGTCATTGGAACTTGAATACATTTGAGCAAGTGCATCAAACTGTTCTTTGGCAGACTTGCAATTTTCAAACCCCACCATGATGGAGTTGGATATTGCAGTCATAACAATAGTCATTGCATTGCTATCAATGTCCATCTTCTTCAGGTCCTCATCAGAATAATCTTCAACAGCCTTTTCTATCATGACACCGTTTCCACTGGGTGCTGCCACCTTAGGTTTATACGGGCTATTGACAATAGAATACCACATTTTACTGTCTTGGTATCTGATGAAGCCTTCCATTCATCTGCTCCAAGACCTAAAGTTTTCAGGAGTAAATGGGAGCTTTAGTCATAATTCTCATATCTACTTCAGATTTGTTAAGGGCCATTTTGAGAGATTTGTAAGGAAGAGTGAAAAACAGGTTGATTTGGATGGTTAGATCTCACAATCAAGATCCTAAAAAGCTTTGATACCAATTGCAGGATCGGGTTTTGTCACTAGTCACTTGGTTTCTCTCTCAAACTCGCTTAAACTACACTCGGATGAAAGCAAAGTCTCTAAGAGTTGATAACAATATAATAAGTAATAATAAACACAGAAAGTAATTTTCAAGTACTTGCATATATTTCTTCTCAACTCAAAATATTACAAGACTCTTACAAGCATAATCTTATGAGTTACAATGAGAAACTATATATAATACTACCCGATAGCCGGATATACTTTGATACCAGCTAAAATCCTATAACTAAAGCAAATACTACAAGTCTATAGTTTAAGGTATCTTAGATAAAGTCTTATCTAAGATATGATAGTCAGGACGTGTCCCTAACTTACCTTTTGTCACCAACTAAAGTTGGTAACTTGTACTAACATAAAAAGGTGAGCAGTGGAATAAAGTATGGTCAACTACATGGCCCTTTGAGAAAATGCCATGCAATATCAGAGGTCTGCAGCGGAGTGTTAGAGACCATACTTATGTCCACTGGTTCATAGCAGTGTCTACTGAAGGTTAAATGGCTTCAGAAGAACAAGTACTTCCAAAGCCACTTATATGTCGAAAGAGGCTACTTCTTCAAGGCTTGAGGACTTCTTCTTTTCTTCATACTTTGGAAGTTGTCTTATGATCTCTTCTTCTTAGACTTGATCTTAGGAAGTAAGTACTTTGACTTCGGAAGTAGAGTTTGTCTTCGAAACTTGATCTTTTACTTTGTCTTCAGAAGAACTCTACTTTCTTCGGAAGTTCCACACTTAGCTTCGGAAGCCTTTTGTAAGTAGCACCAAAATTTATCTAAGTGATTTGGTTTTGGTTGCCCCAACCTTCTTCTTGATCCAATAAGAAGCTTTCGGGTCTTTGAACAAGAAAAAGAAAAGATCGAACTCAAGGTAAGAATTCACGATTTTAAGATGTTCTTAACTGCCCTTAGCCTCGGTTATATGTTTATATGTGTTCGGGTGTGTTTTTGGTGGGTTTTTAGGAGGTTGAACTCAATTTCAAATAGGTTTTGAAGAAGTCATAACCAAAGGCTGTTAAGGTAAATTCTAGGACCTCATTTTTATTTGTTTTAAACTGTTTTAGGCTGGAAATGCATGTATGTATGTTTTTATAAAAGTTGGGTTTTATACCTGTATGTGTGTATATTTGTGTTTACGGGTGGGATTTGATTTTGGGCAATGTATGTGCTTGATGATGTTATGGTTATATTTCAAAGGCTTAGAATGTATGATTTAAGCTTAGAATAGGTTAGATGATGTTTGGGGACTGAATTATGATGTTCTAGTATGATTTAGACTGCCCATGCGCCTAAATAATGCCCATGCGCCCAACAACATAAACTGCCTAAGTGTTCCCATGCACCCAAACCCCAGGCACCCAAACCCCAGGCACCCAAACCCCAGGCACCCAAACAGTACCCATGCGCCTAGAAATATGCTGAAAATTACTAAGTGTTCATGCGCCCAGGATTCCCATGCACCTAGGCACTCATGCGCCTGCATAGTGCCCAAGCGCCTAGAATTACCCAAAAATGACTAAGTGTTGTCCATGCGCCCCAATAATGCCCATGCTCCTGAAATTTACCCATGCGCCTAAGTGTTCCTAATGCATCTAAAAGGCCATGCGCCTGAATAGTGCCCATGCGCCTAAGACTTAGATTTATTTTCTGATTTTTTGGGGAAAATGTAAATGTAGACTTTGACTTGGGAGGTTCTCGGGGGCTATGTAAGTTGAGTTTTTGAAGTCATATATGATGTGATGGGCGATGTATGATATGATTTGATGGTGTATGATTGATGTCTATGCATGATGATCTGTATGTTGTATGTTATGTATGTATGATGGTGCCTTGTATGGTGATGTCCAGTATAGTTATGTTTACGTTCCTTTTCATGTATGTTATTTTCCCGAGGCTTTACGTTGAATGTTAATGAATGAAATGAAAAGTATTATGTAAGGTAAAGTGGAAGATAATGAAAAAGGAACGAAATGAAAGAATACATGCATTAATGAATGAATGAAAGTAAGAAAGTTTTGCAAGCAATGTATGGAGGTTCACACCAATGAAGGGTGATATCTTAATTGTGTGCGAGTTAGCTACCCCGGAAGGATGCATACTAGGGTCTAATCCTTGTGATTGACCATATGTATGGGATCCTTACCTCTTGCCCTAGGTACTGGAGTCAGATTCGTGCATAATGTTCGAGGTCTATGAAAGACATCTAGCCCAGAAACCAGCTTCGTGCACAATGTTCGGGGTATAGCCTATGGCATTGATCCGGAATGAAAGAGAAAAGATAAGTGGTGAATGTACTTGCCCTAGGTACTAGAGTCAACTTTGTGCACAATGTTCGAGGCCTATGAAAGACCCCAGGCCCAGTAACTAGCTTCGTGCACAATGTTCGGGGTAATGTACATGTGATCGAAAGTAATGAACGTACGAATGAAAGTAAGAAAGTTATGTATGAAAGTAAATGAAAGTGAATGGTAATGATGTACGATGAATGAACGAAAGTTAATCAACGAAAGTTAATGAACGAATGACCAAGATAATAATGTTATTATCTATGTGTACGTATGATGTGTGTTCATGTACGAAAGTAAAGAACGGTTTTAAATGAAAGTAAAGTATTTTATTAAAACCTAGAACTCGCTCAGCAACGCTGACTTTTATGTGTTTCCAGTTGGCGGCTAAAGGTTGCTAAGGATGGCACGGGGCGGCTACTTGGCTCTTTTTGGATGGCATTCTTTAGTATAATGTTTTTGCATTGTAATGCGAACAAACGATATTTTGTAACTAATGTTGTATTATTTTTCAAAAGCGTTTATTATAATGAACTAAAATGTTTGTTTTAATGTTTCCGCTGCAATGTTTTATTAAAGTTAATATATATATATATATTATATATATATATATAATATATATATATATAATATATATATATATATATACGTTTTATGTGTGATGATTGACCAGCTGTGAGCGTCCCGTGGACGGGGCATTACATTTAACGTGTCTTGTTTTCCTAAACCTTAGGTCATTGTGTTTATTGAGCACCTAGGGTTGTTAAGCTTTTTGTGTACATATACTTATGTACTTGTGTGTTCTATGTAAACTTTAAATGGTTGTCTTTCCGTCCGTTGTTAGCTGTTGTTATCGTTCGTTTGCGCATCAGGTGAGTTCATGCCCCACTTCTTATATACTCTCTTTTGGGGGAGATAACATACTTACTACAAATGCTTTATTATTATAAGTTGTGTATAGTTTAACATAGTGCATTATACCTTGAAATTCCTCACACTTTCGGATCATTAATAATGATAACTAGCGGAAAATCTTCGGTAGTACTACTGGGTTTGATAAGCCCCACCTGTGTGACTCGAGGTTAAACGGCTACAATCTTGTCCTAATACAAACATTGTCACAACCTGCTAAGTCGTGATGAGAGGAAACAAATGCAACATAGTTAGCTTCGATCGCAAAATCACTATGGTTATTACTTGTGAATACAGACTAGCTATCTATTTCAATGCACTTCTTATGTTATACAAATATTATTGTTTTTTTAAACACAAACTCTTGAACTCACCAACATTGTGTTGACATTTTTAGTATGTTATTCTCAGGTCGCTAAATTGAGTTGTCAATAGGATCATGTCACAAGTCCTACATGCATTCTAAGACCTCATTTTAAGTCATAACACTTGGGTTTTACTTATAAATTTAAATATTGGTTTGGCGCGTGTTTTGCCAAATTGAATTTTATTTACTTTGGGTTTGTCTTATTTACAAAATGCTTTCACATAGTTTTAAAGTTTGGAATTTTGGTTGGTTTTATTTTATTATGGCATATAGTAACCTTCTTAGTAATTAGTGATTGTGATCTTGGTTTATTCAATCGCCTCGTGGTAAAACCCCACATGTGGATTTTGAGGGTGTGACAAAAAATCAATCAAACATTATCAAACAAGATTACATCTAGATACTTATATCAAATCCAAAACCAAACAAACCTTAAACACCTAACTAAAACACAACCTAAACCCATGTATCGGTTTATTAAGATAGTACTCACCTGATTATGCACCTAAGTCTTTGACTAATCCTAGCTTAATGACCAAGTAAGTCATTAGCACTACAATTTGACACCTAGCCAACCCTTACACTAAGCACCCCCTAACCCGCCACTTAGCGCCTAAATGGCCACCTAATGACCCTATAATCACCATCTCACAAGTCTAAGAATAAAGGTAATGATGACTATCCCCACTACTGTGAATTCTCGGCCGATGACCTGTCCATAACCACTATTCCATCAACCGCAAACCACCATAACCCTCATCATCTCTCGGCTCCCAACCTCTCTCTCTCTCTCGATCGATCGATTCTCAAGTCATCTCTACCACCACCCTCATACTCCTGGTCCTCACCTCATCACCAACTCTTGCTTTTGATTCCTACAATCAACACCATCACCACCCTTTGTTCTCCACCAACTAGTTTGGATCAAGCACTAATCAGACTAACAAGTATTCAACCAAGCCAATCTCTTTGTTCTTTTCATCAATCAAGGTTAGATTTGCAAAACCTATAACCAACAAGCTTTAAGAGTGTATATGTGTTTAAAAAACACATATAAACTAACTCTTGAAAGTTAAATCATCAAGAATATTCAAACATCTGATTTTATTCAAAAATCAGTAAAGAAATGGGGATTCAAAATTTTAATATAAAACAAGAGTTTAAACAAAAAGATTACAAATAAAAAGCCTAAAACCCTAGAGATTCTTGATGCATTGGATTAAATACTTAAATGACTATGATTATTAGGAAATTGTTGAGAAATATTATAAATAGTAAAATACAAATTTTGATATAAAAATAATGGATAGATTAATTTATATAATTAAATAAAGGAATAAAAGGAAATAATTAAACAAAAACTCCAAACCTGGTAAAAATCTATAAAAATTATATAATAACCCATATATTATATAGGAATTCCCGAATAAGTTTCGTGATTTAATTCACATGTATGATTGAGTTCTATATTTTTAACATTCTGTAAATAGAAAATTAAAAGAAATAGCAAAACAGTGAGATGATTATAAAAACTTTACAAATATTATAATATTTGGAACAAAATAGTATCTATGAAATTCAGAAATTTTAGATATGTTTAACTATTTCTACTAATTAATATGAATTTGTAAAAATTCTAGAAATTTGCCTGTTATGAGTTATTAACTTGAAACATTATGAGATGATATAGATTTCGGAATATTTAAGCTGGTAAAGTTTGGTGATTTTTAAATAACAGAACTTATCAAATTGGAATTTTGGCAATTTTGTGTTAAAAATGCTGCAAATTATAAAGAAATTAGATTTAATCTAACAAATAATTATTTTATAGGAATTATTTACATATTGGCTGGAATCAAGGTGAGTAACACAACCCTTTTTTATTTATATTTTGGAGGAAATAACATACTGTTTGTGTTCAATTAGATGCATTTTTGAGAAATTTTATTTGTTACTGTAATATTGACACAACCATTAATTCGGATGATGAACTGTCAAATAATATAGGTAGTGCTACTTAGGAAATGTCAACCAGCATATGTTGAGATAAGGGAAACGGTGTTATATTATTTGATTGTGTGATTTGTATTTGACAATTATGAATCAATTGACATGTAGGTTTGGTTGTGAGTTTGATTGTAATACATCAATTCAAATGATTTATATCGATTAAACCTATGTTTTCACCAACTGTTTATTGACTACTTTGAGTATGCTTTTTTCAGGTCAGCAAAATGTACTATAACCTTGTGTATACCTTCAACATGTATAGTGATTAACACGGTTACCTTGGAAAGCTATGCATATTGTTGACTATTGATATGTTTCACTTCAGCCTTTACGTGGACGTTCACGTTCACTACTAGCTAGAGATATGTGATGTGTTGAAGATATATTTTGATTAGGATTACTATGTATAGGTCTAAAACATTAGACTAAATTTTGTAATATGTAATCCTAACAGTTATATATTAATGAAAGTAATGTTTAGATTATTGTTGTGATTTGTATGCTTTTCTAACCAATGTGTTTTGAACTAACAAGTCACACCCAAAGTATATCAAATCTTCGCTAGAATGTGACAATTGATCACATATATTCTCTCTTTTCTTAAACACAAAAATGGGTTACGTTTATCTCTTATAAAACTAGGTTTTTTACTCGACACGTGTTGCAGCGGAATCGTATGTGGTGAGATAAATTAGATACTAATATTGACCCGATTTATTTTAAAACTAAATATACGCAAGAAGTAAAGTAACTTGAGTTTATGTCGTAGAATATTGACCTGACATTTTGTCAAACAAAATTATGTAGCAACGTAAATCAACTCAAAGTACATAAAATAACACGTGTAGCAATGTCATATGTGGCATGATAAGGTATACACTTCAATCGTTATGACTTGTTTCCCAAACTAATTTTACGTCGAAACGTAAGGTAACTCGAATTCATACCGTTGAATAAACACGTATTATATTTGACTCTACGCATTTCTAAACAAAATTTATGTTAAAATGTAGACCACTCAAAGCGTACACAATACTAAGCACAGAAACATTTTAAATTTGTTCGACTCATTTCGGAACAAAAATACCTCAATATGTAGACGAACTTCGATCTAACCAGACTCTTTTTTAAGTAAAGTTATGTCAAAACGTAAATTAACTTAAAACGTACAAAAAAAACACGTGCAGCGGTGCCATACAAGCAAAAATTATATCAAAACATAAAGTAACTCAGATTTATACCATTGAATAAAAAATTATTATGTTTGACCCTACATGTTTTCAAACAAAACTTACATCAAAACAAATACCTACTCAAAACGAAAATAATAATAAGCACGTTAACATTTTAAATTTGACCCAACCCATTTCTAAAAATAATTTACATCTATATATAGATGAACTTCGAAGCGTAGATCATCTAATCCATAGTTGATCAACTCAGTTTACATTTATATAACACTGTTAAACTATTTATATATGACTGAACTAGACCGTAAGTAAACAGCCCCGCCACCAATTATAATATTCTTATATTTTTTCAGTTGTTTCCTACTATATGAGTTAATACATATTTGGCTTGTTTTTTTTTTTTTTTTGAAGTTATAGGATATTTCTTGAAAGTTGAAACCATGTTTTTAGGTGTGATAAATTGATTGGTTCGCAACACACAATTTTACATGGAATTTTTTGATTTGATAATCAAAATTAATTAATGTTTTACAAAAAATATCACGTGGACTCAATATATTAATACACGGAAAAAGAATAGTTTCAATTCTACGCATAAATTTATATACACATAGCTAAAGTACTCTTTGATACTCATATGGGGAAGTTGCAATTTAATATTAATAGAAAACAAAATCTAACTCTACAACTATGATATATAGTCCATTATGGTCGGGAACAAAACAATCATTTTTAATAACTTGTTTATCAAGCAATAAAATATGTATTCTATCTCAGATTTGTGCAGTGTGTCCTGACCCCAAGAAAGAAACTACACATTCAACAAAATCATACACCCGCAAAATTAAGAAAATGAATCAAGAAACATAACTAATAATTCAAAGCTTCCCATTTACAAAACCACAATATACATCTTTAGATAAACGTGATTAACCAAAGATATGAAATATATTGAAGCAAATTTACCAACAACTTAACTACCATAGTTCTAATTAAACCATGCATATACAGACTCTTTTGATCACTTCATAAACTCGAACGGATGCTCGGGGAGCATACGAATGATCATATCATCCGCCCGTGGATGCAGTCTTACCACAACACGATTCGCACAACTAATCGATTTCCTCTTCGACAACTCACGTCGAAGAGCCATTTTAAACACCAGTGGTAACGAAGGATCGTTTTCTTCAACGCCCACATTTCGTCGGACATTGTGACACCCATTGAAGAAAGGATGCTGAAGCGCCTGCACGGCCGTGGGGCACACACAAGGGTCCCACGAAAGAAGCGAACCTATCAGATTAATCGCTTCTGCGCTCGCATTCGGCAACACTTGAGAAAACCGCACACCACCACACTCTGGAAACCGATACTTGATATCTCTTGCAAGCTCAAGTCCATACAACCATGATGCTTCTGTAGGGGTGCCTAACACGCTGCATATCTTATGCATCACATGCACATCCGAAGGGCCTTGAAACAGCGGTCGAAAGGCGAATAGTTCCGCCATGATGGCACCCACTGCCCACATGTCAACTGCAGAATTGTAAACCTTTGAGCGTAGAAACATCTCGGGGGCACGATACCACGCTGTTGTAACATTGTGGGTGTAGGGAACATGATCATAAACATTCGTCTGTCGCGCTGAGCCGAGATCACTGATCTTAACCAGATTATTATTGGACACGAGAATATTCGAGGGTTTTAGGTCACGGTGAATGTAGCCCTTGTGGTGCATGTACGCAATCCCTTGAAGGATCTGAAAGCACAAGTCTCTAACGTCGGATTCTGAGAATGGCAACTTTATATGCATTTGATCGACGATATGATCGTAGAGGGTGCCTTGCATGTACTCAAACACCAAGAAGACGGTGTTGTTTTCGTTGATCAAGTCTTTGAGGGTTACGATGTTTGCATGCTTGTGGCACACGAGCAGTGATCCGACTTCCCTCTCGATCATCGTCTTCTCGTATGGCGATGATTCGTATTTCGTTAACAGTTTCTTGATCGCCACGATTTCATACGTTTGCTTGTTGAATGCTTTCCAAACTACGCCGTACGATCCTCTTCCAAGTTTTTCGATTATTTGATATTTCTCCATCAAGAAAATAAACACCACACAGAAGAAGATCAACAATGGGGTTGAAGCGAGATCGAAGAGAGTTGAGCGTTGTGATTTGTGAATATTATGGTGTAGTGATGATATTGCTTATATATACTAGTCATTCAGAATATGTTTTGATATGTATGGATTTTTTAAATCTTTGGATTAGATTACGTACGAAATATCCTCGAGCGGATATTTTCCATTAATACGTCAGTAGTTTAAAACATATATTCACAAAAACTAATTACTTTAATCATATCATGTATCCAAATGTATGATTATTATTTATATTTATACTACTCATTGCAGATGTTTATCATATAAAGATCGTTAGGGTTTTAGAAACTTTGAATTTGAATTAGATACAAACAATTACTTTAATCTTGATAAGAACATGTCCAAATATAGTATGAAGATTTTTATTTAGTTTTATATATACTACTCATTGCGGATCTTAATCATATATAAATTGTTAGGGTTTTAGATTCTTCAAATTTGAATTAATTTCCTTATTCTATGTACCATACGTACTGCTTTTACCGTATGTTATATATATATTATGTACCATACGTAATGCTTTTACCGTATGTTATATTTATATTATGTACCATACGTACAGTTTTTACCGTATGTTATATCAACAAGCCATAAAAGCATAGACAAATGCATGATTATTATACATTTTTACTAGGTTGGTCCCTGTCTAATACACGGATTGAATAAATAAAATATTAAATAATTATTACTAAAAACTTATATATTATAAAATTATGTTGAAGATAAAATATAATGTTAATTACGTATAAATAGCTACTTTAATTAATATTTTGATGTAAAATATAATTAAAATTATATATACTTTTGTTTAAGAAATAAAACAATTATACTATTTTTAACTTTCTTATATAAAAAGTTTTATTTTAAACATTCATTTTTAGATTTTTTATAAAAAATATATTTAGTGTTTCAGATTTTTTAAAAATATTTCACCTGTTTATAATTTTTATAACAAAATGATTTAAAATATTTTGTTTAAAAAATATTTAATGTTTTAGAAATTTCATATTATATAAAAGTTAGTTTTTTTGTTATTTAGATATTGATTAAAAGAAGTAATTTCTAATTTCCTTCATAATATCTATTTTAAAAGAGATAGTTTAATTTTAAAAAAATAGATAAGAGAAAGAAACATAGCAATTAATAAAAAAAATTTTAATAAGAAAAAGAAATTTGTATGAAAATTTAAATTATTATAATACCTTTTTAGAGTGAAAATTAATTTGTGAATATCTAAAAAATTGACATGTAGCAAAAACACGAGTTATGAGAATGACAAGTGGCAAAATACTATTTCCTTATTATAAGTTATAAGTATGATTAACATTATATAAGAGTGATAAAATAACGATATTATATTTTATATTTTTTTTTAATTTATTGTTTTTTAATTGGTTTTTAAACAATTTGTTTCAAAACAAACCATTTTTAAAAATATATGTCATTTTTAATAATTTATTTATTATAACTTTAATATTTAATTACTTTTATTTCATAAGAATTATTTTAAAAAGTCATAGATTTTAAAATATATTGTGTTTTTTTTGAAGTTTTAATTATTTTTTTTGAAAAATATTCTTATTTGTAAAAAAAATTATATACTTAGAAATGGCAGTTGTAGAAAGATCACTTTAAAAAAGTATATATGTAATATAAAAAGAATTGAATAATATCATTTGTATTTAATGTGATATTTATTAGGAGAGAGAAGCAGAAAAATGAAATTTAATAGATTTATAATTGTGACAAGTCACACAAAAACCTTCTTTTATTAGTATTTATAAATTTATAGATTATAGATTTACAGATTAAAGATCATGATAAATATTTAATTGTAAGTAATATGTATTATTTATCTAGTATTAACTTATTTGGATAATCTTATTTACTTGTATGATTGCTAATTAGTATTTAAAAAGCCTAAATTTTCATTTTTACCCTAAAAGTTTACTATTTCTCTCCTCAAATTTAGCTATAGGTACATCTGATGCCCAACAATAACCTATTTTCTTTTTTACTCGCTCATTATTTTTGTTGGGTCTTTTATATTTTTCTCTTTTAACTTATGTTAAATATATTATTACGATATCTTTATTTTTATTCACATTTTGGTATTATATTTATTCAACATAGAATTGTGCATAATAATGTATAAATTATCAAATCATAAACATACAACTGTAAAAACTTATTCAAGTGGTCAATTGCTTAAGAGTTTCTTATTTTTTCTTCCTATGACTTTTGAAGTATAATATTTTATGGAAGTAAAATTTGTAAATGCTTAAGCTTATTAAAAAAAATTCAGTTGTGACGTAATTATTTTTATCAAGATTTCAACATGATTTTTTTCAATGATTTTGTTTTTTACATAAGCTCTAAACAATATCAATATTTTCGCTGCAACATATGAATTTGCAATAATTTTATTATTTTAGATAAAGTTTTAAATGTTACTAGTGGTGTTTAGGATTTTTGCATAGAGATATGAATGTCACAAAGCCCTTCAACTTTGGAATATGTGGGATGTTTTAACATTTTGTTTCTCAGGTTTACGGTCCCTGCGGCAACGCGGTGTTTCTAAGATCTTAAATGTTAGCAATAACATTTAGAATTCGTTTTTCTTATATAAATTTATGTATCTTATTAATGACATGTTTAACACGTGGTTTGTGGCAATATTTCGACTTCATTTTTCACAATTTATGTTCACACCGTAAAGCAAGTATCTAATACTAATTTTGCGTATACTAAAATTTAAGTAAAAAGGTCAGCATGTGTATATACTTGTTTAAAGCGATGGTCTACCCCAAGTGACACTCACCTACTTCGATAACTTCTTTTCTCGTTACTCGCGTTACCTCGTTTACAATATGAATACAATGTGCGCCTCATTAAAATTATTTTATACATAAAAGTGTCTAGAGAAAAATACAAGATAATAAAAATACTAACAAATTTTGGTTATATGTGATGGTGTGACAAGAAGGCGAACAAGAGACAACAAGATAATTACTAGTTGCTCTTTTTAGATTAAAAATGCATTCAATCATGTTTTGTTGTAAAGCTAGTAAAGAGACGGAATGGAGATGGCTGTTGTTTGATGTGTGCTTCATTTAATCTGCTGAGGACCTTTTATATAAAAGTATATCACTATCATCAAATGAGCATTGTTTAACTAGAGTCTTATAATACAGGTTTTTGGACCGTTGATTTCTATTGCTGACGAATCTAGAAATTTATTCTAATAGATTTACCATATTTTTAATGCTATAATTTTATAGAAGCGGATATAAAAATTACCAGGTCGATTAGGATCGGATGAAGTTGATCATATAATAAAAGTATGTACGATAATATAAAAATTATCGAGATGTAAAAACCATATAATATAAAAATGATGGTCTTTATCAAATAAAATAATATATGTTTTATCTTTTTATTGGATGGTAAAATGTAATTGGTTTCTTTTGAAAGGATTCCATGGAATAGCGCGCATTCATAGCTATTATAGGAGATTTATCATTGAAGATGATTCAAGCTATGATGGCTTTATTAAAAAAATATTTCTTCATAATACCTAAAATAATGTTTCAAGAAATCAAACAAATAAGTAAATAATGATCCTAATAGTATTCGTAGACAAGTAATCCATAAACAAATTTTAATCAAATAAGTAATCAACTACAAAACAATGACTAAAATTAAAGTTTCACTTAAGGTCTTGAAACCTAAAACCAATTTAATAACCCAAATCAACATGCTTTATGTTTTAATTAGAACAAATTTTATTGCTAAATCATAAGAAAAAAAGTATACAATTAAAGAAGCAAAGTAACCACTTAAAACATACTGATATTAAATTATAACTAGGGTTGTTCTCTTGCTCGTTGCGCAGGCCAACCAACATAAACGTCTGATGCAGCCTAAATTAAACATATTTTATATGAATATTATCCAAATCTTGAATAGTTTAGATTAGTTTTTATTAAATATTAGTCCTAGTTATTTCATATTTTGAATTTTAAACGACTTAAAAGATAAATGACAAAAAAATGTTGCAATTAAAGTTATATTACATGTAGTTGTTTAAAATTTTAGTTTATTGTTTATTAAAATTTATTATTAATTGGAGGAAATCAAATGAAGTGTTGATTTTGAAATTCAAAGTTAAATTCTATTGAATTCTCATAAATGATTTTCAAAAGTTTACGTGGAGATATGACCCAAATAGAAGAAAAAAAAAACAAAAGAAAATCCAATGGCGGCTGCTTTTATCCGCACCTACACGACAAATAACCCAAGGATAACTATTATTTAAGGAATACAAATAACGGCAGAAGGGGAGCACGAAATAAGAGAAAAAATATTTTCCATTGTTTGAACCTAACTTTGAAGCTTGAGGAGTACAATGAGGAACAATATTGAAGCAAAGCTCAATATCAGAAAGTAAGGATTAAGGCAGTCTAAGCATTAAATATCTTTCAGTTTCGTTTCGTTTTCGATTATTTTTCTTTGTTTTATTAATTGTTTTGTTTATGTTATTAAAGTTTGCAATTTTATTACCGTTTTAATGTTTATAAACATAATAAGTACCTAATTTTAGTACTACCTAGGTTGGGTTGAAAACTATTCATGTTTTGATTAAATATTTGGTTTTAATTTCGCATATTTGTTTATTAATCTTAAAACTTGATTATTATATCAATTAAATATGAACATGTGTATTGTTTTATGTTTAAAGATTGTTGTCATGCTTGTGTGTGCCTGATCTTGATAGATTATGTGGCATCTAGATTATGTTTGCAGGTTAAAATTAATTATTTTGTGATTTTAATTATAAACTTTGAGTAGAGATAATCTTATTAGTTTTGGTTGCGATTTTGATGGTATTTGCAATGTGCTATATTATCTAGAACCTAAGTGTGATATATGTTGCTTAAAACCTCCTACCCATTGCTTGTTAGGTTTAGATTTCGCCAGCGCATGTTTTGTCTTTCATTCGTCGTATTAGTGTTTTAGGTTATTTAATTGGATTTAATTAGGTTATCCTTTGTCTTAGGGTTGTAGAATACAATCTTAAATACATTATAGTAAAAACCTAAGGGCAATCTTCCATTAGACATTTTAATAAATTTATGTAGTGTTTTACACATGTCTTTGGTTTGCTTAGGTAGTAGCAACATACCTACTTACCCCTAGATTCGTATTTTTAGAGATATTCATATGAGTTATTACCTTTATATCATAACATATTAGTTGGATTTCTGCCTAGGTAGTTATTTAACATATTTAATCGTATTCAAGTTTCCAAGTTTGAATTCTTATTTAGTATTTCTTCTGTCATGTTTAGATTAATTAAATTTAGTTAAAATGTTTATTTTGTTTATTATTAATTAATAATTTAAATAAATTAATTGGGTTAGAAGTTGATAGAGGTTTAGTAACGAAAGCCGCCAAACGTGTCTCTAGGGTTTGATATTCGGACTTACCTAAACTTTACTATATCAGGACCATTACAATGGTCATTTGTGTGAACTTTAGTTAGAAATTTCATTTTTCAAACAAATTGTGAAAATATTTTTTAATAATAAATCCATATATATTTTTTCACAAATTAAGTTTTTGGCACCGTTGTCGGGGACACTGCTTTGACGAATTTCAGAACGACCCGAGTCGGGGATCTAATCATTTGTTTTCTAGTTTAGAGTTTATTTATTAGTTTAACTTTTCTTATTTGCTTAATTGTGCCTTAGTTAATATTTTGCCTTTTGTATTTATTTTTTCATATTTTAGTGAGTTAAGTAAATTTCCTTTTCTTTTAATTTTCTTTTAGTTTATGCGTCACACTCGTTCTGGCCAAACCACCAGAATTTATGTCACTTGACGATTCAGAGCGTGCATTCGATCGACATACGAATGAGTCTGACACGGAGCTTGAGACCAAGAAAGAATCATATAATAGTGAATCAACTCATGCCATAGAATCTACAATGGTCGACGAACAACCACCAATAAACCCACTATTGTCAGAGCTAGGTCTAGTATTGCACGTCCACCAATACTGCCAACAATTGGAAAATCCCTCCCTAAATCATTTCTATGGTCACTAATACTATTTAGTTCCACAAATTGCCTGCTGAAGACCCTAACACTCATCTGGCTCGCCTCGCGAGGATTAGTGACACCTTTCAGATGAAAGTGTTTCCGAGGATGCATCGAAGTTGCACCTCTTTCCATTTTATCTTACTAATTGCGCCCACAACTAGCTTGAGTCCCTACCCATAACATGCATGACCACATTGGCTGATATGCAAGACAAGTTCTTATGTAAGTACTTCCCCCTTCGAAGACCGCTTGTCTGAGGAGCATGATTCATTCATTCCAGTAGAAGTCGGGAGAGACTTTCTATGAGACCTAGGAGCATTTCAAGGAGCTAGTGCATAAGTGTCCACATCATGGTCTAGAGGATTAGGAGTTGATTGAGAAGTTTTACAATGGAGTTACTCCTGCAACGAGGAACATGGTGTATACTACTACCAATGGTAATCTTATGACCACCAATACTTTTAAGGAGTGTAACACGATGTTCAAGGATCTAGCCATGAGTAGTTACGAGTATCCTAACTCCCAAGCCCAGAAGTTGCTTAGAAAGGAATGCACCAACTTGATTCTAGCACTACTTTAGCCACCCAAGTTAAGGCATTAGCTAAGTGGTTGCATACCTATAGAAGAAGAAAGAGTAAGCTTGTGAGATCTGTTGAAGTGGTCACGATATGATTGATTGTCCTATTTCTACTAGTAGTTTTTAAAAGCAAGTTGACTTTGTCAGCAATCCCAACAGGATCTAAGGGAATGCCATTGGTAGTTCTTATAATCCGGTTAGAGAAATTCGCAGAACTAGAGGAGTGGGAACCCACTGGGTTTTCAACCGCATACTCAGAGTTTATTACAGAATCAAAGTTTGAGTAACGGCCAAACTAGTGGCATACGTCCACGTGAGAAGAAGCCCACCCTTGAGGAGATGATGATGCAAAAATTCATAGCGATGGATGACACTAGGTATAAGGAAGCATAGGCTAGAGATCAGGCATATCAGATTAGGTTCCTGGAGAACAAGGCCATGTTCAAGAATCGAGGAGAATTATTGCAAAATATAGAAAGAACTATGGGTCACTTATCAGATATGTTTCAGGAAATGCAACCTAGAGGCCTACCTAGCAATGTAGTAAAGAATTCAAATGAACATATGAAATTTATGATGACAAGAAGTGGCAAGTCCTGTGGTGTGGTTGAGCCTTCTATAGTGATTGAATAGCATGTCGATGAGGAGATAGAGACGGAGGCTCCTATTGGTAAGGTGCAACAGAGGTTGTGCCCAGCAAGTATAGCACAACCAGAGGAGTCCATAGAGAAGGTTGTTGAGAAGAAGGCGACGGAGACATTAATCCACTTTGACAGACTTCGTATTCAAGACTATTGGCTCAACATCGGTCTAAGGCGTAGTACGAGAAGTTCCTTGAAATGTGTAAGCAGCTCAAGGTAAACTTACCTTTTCTAGAGTCATTACAACACATGCCTAAGTATGCTAAATTCTGAAGGATCAGCTTACGAATAAGAAGAAGTTGGAGCAGTTCTCGACAGTGACATTCAGTGAGGAGTGTTCGATTGCCATGTAGAACAAACTACCATAGAAGATGACTCATTCGGGTAGTTTTACTATTCCTTATATCATAGGTTGTTTACCAATGAGCAATGCTTTGGTAGATCTAGGGGCTAACATCAATTAATTCCATATTCTATATTTGCTAAGCTAGACCTAGTTAAGCCAGCACTGACACGTATGAGCATTCAGTTGGCAGATAAGTCGGGGAAGTATCTATGAGGGTTTGTAGAGAACATGCTTGTTAAGGTAGATAAGTTTGTTTTCCTGTTTATTTCGTGATCTTAAATATGGATGAGGACAAGAAGGTCCCTTTAATCTTTGGACGACATTTCCTGGCTACTTCAAGGGTGTTAATCAATGTCCTTGATGGCAAGCTAACCTTATGAGTTGCTAATGAGACAATTACCTTTGATGTGAACAAATCCATGAAGAACACACACGATCAAGATAACACCTTGTACTTCATAGATACCATTTAGAAACAGGTGGCTACAAATTTTCAAGACTTTATCAAATCATATCAGACAGACTCACAAATCCTAGTTAGGGAGAACCAGGAAATTGAGTTAATTTCATTTGCCTTTAAGCATGACTCGGTAGATCATGAGAGTCAGCCTCTCAAGGAAGCCAATGTGTTTGAGGTGATTATAAGAGAGGAACCAATAGAGAAACCGTCAATCAAGCCTACCCCATCCTTAGAGCTTAAAGAATTGTCATCTCACCTAGAGTATGCATTTCTAGATAAGAGATCTCAATTACCTGTCATCATTTTTGCTGGATTCATAGAGGATGAGAAGAGGAGGTTGGTGGATGTGCTAAAGCACACAAGCAAGTGATTGCTTGGAAGCTGATGGATATCACGGGTATCAAACCTTCATTTTGCAGGCAGAAGATACTCATGGAAGATAAGTATAAGGCATCTTAGACAGAGTCGAAGAGATTAATTCCTGACATGCAAGAGGTAGTTAAGAAAGAAGTGATGAAGGTGTTAGATGTATGATTAATCTACTCTATCTCTAACTCGAAGTAGGTGAGTCCCATACAGGTTGTTCCAAAGAAAGTAGGGATAACAGTGGTGACTAATGAGAAGAATGAGTTGATTTCGACGAGTACAGTCAACGGGTTGCAAGTTTGCATTGACTATCGTAAACTGAATGATGCCACGAGGAAGGACCATTTCCCCTTCCTTTTATCAATCAGATGTTGGAACGTTTGTCAGGGCAATAATTTTAGTGTTTCCTTAATGGCTTTTTAGGTTATTTACAGATCCCCATCACTCTGGAGGAACAGGAAATGACGACTTTTACATGTCCGTATGGCACCTTGCGTATCTCCGCATGCCGATTGGGTTATGTAATGCTCCAACTACTTTTTAGCAGTGTACAATAGCTATATTTTAGGACATGATCGAGGACCCCATGGAGGTTTTCGTGGATGAATTTTTTGTGTTTGGGAGCTCCTTTGACTTATGTTTGGACCATTTGGAG
This sequence comes from Flaveria trinervia, assembly GCA_025506515.1. Taxonomy (NCBI): domain Eukaryota; kingdom Viridiplantae; phylum Streptophyta; class Magnoliopsida; order Asterales; family Asteraceae; genus Flaveria; species Flaveria trinervia. The sequence continues at coordinate 21,084,393 of CM046445.1, forward strand.
AGAATGTTGACTTAATATGAGGAGACTAACCTCATGCTAAATGGGGAGACGTGCCATTTCACGATGAAGGAGGGAATTGTTTTAGGGCACAAGATTCATACGTGGGGCTTAAGGCTGATAAGGTGAAGATTGAGACTATTAGCAAGCTTTTACAGCCCACATCGGTGAAATCTATTAGGAGTTTCCTAGGCAACGTTGGTTTTTATTGACGTTTCATTAGAGATTTCCTATGATTACAAGGCCGGTAATGCAACTGCTAGAGAAAGACGTGCCTTTTGTGTTTATAAGGAGTGTATGAGAGCTTATGAGTTTCTGAAAGAGAAGTTGGTGATTGCTCCGATTATGGTTGCCCTAGATTGGAATTTACCTTTTGAGTTTACGTGCAACGCGAGTGACTAAGCGATAAGAGCAGTGTTAGGTCAGCGTATAGACAAAAATTGTCATCGATCTATTATGCAAGTAAGACGCTCATATATGCGTAAGAGCATTACACCATGATAAAGAAGGAGTTGTTGGCAGTAGTCTTTGCATTCGATAAGTTTAGATCTTACATTGTCCTTTCTATGACTGTTGTTTACTTAGATCATGCGGCGCTTAAGTATTTGTTAGTAAGCAGAATGCTATGCCCAGATTGATACGATGGATTTTGCTACTTAAGGAGTTTGGCATTGAGATAATTAGGGATAAGAAAGGAGCAGAGAACGTAGCAACAGATCATTTGTCATGTTTAGAGGACTCCGGATGTGAGGAGATTAGGAAATACATGATTGATGATAATCGTCCACATGACACTAATGTTTATGAAGACACATAAAAAGGGTTTTCCATGGTTTGTAGATCTAGCTAATTACTTAGCAAGAGGGGTTTTGATAATAGGTATGACACACCAACAAAAGAAGAAATTCTTTGAAGATGTTAAGCATTAAATTTGTGATGACCCCTACCTCTTCCGCATTAGAGCAGATTAGATCGTACGTAGGTGCATACATGGTGATGAAGCAATGAGGATTTAGGGCATTGCCATTCAGGACCAACAGGTGGCCAGTAATGAGCGAGTTTGACAGCAAAAGAAGGTATTCGACGTTGGGTTTTATTGGCTGACGATCTTTAAGGATGCGCATGAGTTTGTGAGAAGTTGACACATGTCAAAGAGTAGAAAATATCTCATCCTGAAATGAGATGCCATAGAATGCCATTCAGGCATGTGAGAATTTTGATTTATGGGGCATCTAGTAGCCATCCGCCATCTCATGGGAAGAAGTACATCCTAGTAGTCGTAGACTATGTTTCCAAGTGGGTGGAGGCTCAAGCCTTACCCCACGAATGATGCTAGGGTTGTTGTGAGATTCATTAAGTAGTTTTTTTCCTGCTTTGGTACCCCCAAAGCCTTGATTAGTGATTGAGGGACCCACTTCTGCAATGCGAAGATGGAGAAAGCCTTGTAACATTATAGGGTCACCCCATTGACTTGTAACGGCTTATCATCCAGAGACTAATGGGCAAGTTGATGTAAGTAATCAAGGTATCAATCGGATTCTAGAATAAACAATCGGATCTAATTGAAAAGATTGGTCCAATAAGTTAGATAGTGCACTATGGGCTTTTCGCATGGCATATAAGGCACTGGTTCCACACCGTTTGGGATGATTTATCGAAAAACATGTCATCTACCGGTGGAGCTGGAGCATCATGCATATTGGTCGTTACGAGCACTGTATCTAGATATGTCCATGGATAAAGCAAATCGACTTCACCGGTTGCATGAGTTGGAGGAATTGAGAGAACATGTGTACGCACATTCGACTCGATACAAGGAATGTACAAAAGAATTGCATGATCGCCACCTAAGTGGTAATAAAGAATTCAAGTGTGGGGATCAAGTGTTGCTACAATTCATGATTTAGTTTGTTTCTAGGAAAATTAAAGTCCCAATGGTCAGGACCATACACTGTGCGCAAGGACAATTGAAATCAAGGGAAAGAACAAGGAGACATTTAACGTAAATGGCCATCGTTTGAAGCATTATATTACCAGGCCAGTGATTGAGAATGAGGATGTTGTGGTCGACCTCGCCCCAATAGGAACCTAATTTTTCATTGCTTAAAATATTTGTTCAAATATTAAGGATAATATTTGATTTAAGTGTGGGGATGGGGTAGTTAGCAAAACTGAAACATTTTAAGTCAATAATATATATATTAATTGATAAATCCCTGAAATTCAAAAAACTTTTAAAAAAATTAAGAAAAATATTAAAAAAATAAAAAAGGCACTAAGTATCACTCATCCACGAATATAAAACACGACTTGCACGAACCATGATATGATGTTGATTAGCACTAACTAGTTAAACCTAGAGCATGATTTATTTATTTAAGTCACATGATTAAGTTAATTTAACAAGTGGTCTTCAAAATAAAATTACATAGAATGTCTAATTAAGTGAGGTAAAGCGAAAGATGATAAACGTATAATTTCTACAACTTATATCCTTATTACCTTCGTTTTTATATAAGATTGATTCTTTAATTCTTGATTATTTGTATTTCACATGCATTTGTTTGTTGGAGCGTTTATATCACACGACTAAGCTCATTTTAGAACTTGTCTAGGTTATATGCGTTGAGACCATAAACTTTGAACTTGCATAAAAGTGATAGAGGAACCAAGGATTTAGCCTTGTGTTTTGTCTATGAATACCCTATCCTGAAATTATTCACTAGTTAACCATGTTGAGCTGTTTATTTACCACTTTCTTTTGTTTACACCCATGTTTCCCTATACTTTGATGTTAACCCGTATGTTTAGAAAATCCGACTAAGTTAGTATTTAAATAATGTGATTCGTTTGTTATTTCTAATTCTTATATCAAAAAAAGAAAAGAAAAAAAATGAGGATACAAGAAAAAAAGTGTTTATTAGTAGTGTGCTTAGTAAAGGATCCAATTTTGATCCTTGATTTTAGTTTATCAATTACGTATTATGTTATATTATGTTATGTGTTTATGCTAGTGAAGTCAGATTTTTCTAACACTTTAGCCTTGTTCTCCTACCCGTTGCCGGAGCCAGATTACAACCCATGTTAAGACCTACTTGAATTGTGTAAAGTTCAATGTTACTTGGTGTAGATATGATATCTTTATAAGCTTATGATAATGTTATATTGTGGTGATATCAAGAGTACCACAGATATGAACTAGTACATCTTAGACTAGTACACCAAACAAGCCGAGAGTAGAGAACATTATAACAAGTTGTGCATTATTGTATGTTTAAAGTCTATAGTGAACTGAGCTTATTTAGTGTGTCTGTTATTTAAATTTGATATCATGATTACTTGTTATGTTGTAATTCTATTGATTGTGACTGGATTGTGATGATGTCTTTTGGGAAAACGGTGGCGCTAATTTAGTTCTACATCATGTATTCAAACTTGTTGACGTTAGATATGTCGTGTGATGCATTTTGCTTAGAAACAAGCAAAGTTTAAGTGTAGGGATATATGATGTTGCCTTAATTAAACATATTTTATATAAATATTCTCTACATCTAATAGTTTAGATTAGTTTTTATTAAATAGTAGTCCTAATTATTTCGTATTTGAATTTTATACGACTTAAAAAGATAAATGAGTAAAAATATTTCAATTAAAGTTATATTACATGTAGTTGTTTAAAAAATTAGTTTATTATATATAACAATTATTATTAATTAGAAATGAATTTTAATTACTAACACATTCTCACTTGAATATGCGTGTAGGTGGAAATCAAATGAAATGTTGACTTTGGAATTCAAGTCAAATTCTATCGAAGTCTCACACATGAATTTTAAAAGTTTACGTGGGGCTATGACCCAAACAGAAAAAAAAAACAAAAGCCATAACATTTGAAGCAAGCCCACAAAAGAAAATCCAATGGCGGTTGCTTTTATCCACACCTACACGACAAATAACCGAAGGATGATTATTATTTAAGGAATACAAATGACGAAAGAAGGGAAGCACGACAAAAGATAAAATATTTTCCATTTTTTAACCTAACTTTGAAGCTCGAGAGTACAATTATGCAATCTTGAAGCAAAGAGCAAGATGGGAGAATAGGGAATGAAGCATTCAAGTATTGAATATATTTTGCTTCTGTTTTGTTTTCAATAATTTTTCTTTGTTCATTAATTCTCTTGTTTATGTTACTAAAGTTTGCAATTTTCTTATCATTTAAATATTTATAAACATTATGAGTAGCTAACTTTTTAGTACTATTTAAGTTAGGTTGAAAACTATTTATGTTATGATTAAATATTTGGTTTTAATATCGTATATTTGTTTATTAATCTAAGAACTTGATTATAGTCTTAATTAAATATGAACATGTTTATTGTTTTATGCTTAAAAATTGTTGTCATGCTCTGGTGTGCCTGATCTTGATAGATTGCGTGACATGTACATTATGTTTGCACATTAAAATTAATTACTTTATGTTTTTAATCTTAGACTTCGATTAGAAATAATCTTATGAGCTTTGGCTGTGATTTGGATGATATTTGCAATATGCTACCTTATCTACAACCTAGGGGTGATTGATATTGCTTAAAGTCTCCTACCCATTGCTTGTTAAGTTTATATTTTGCGAGAGCGTGTTTTGTTTTTCATTCATGGTGTTAGTGTTTCAGAGTATTTAATTGGATTTAATTAGGTTTTTCTTTGTCTTAGGGTTGAAGAATACTATCTTAAATTTCATTATGGTAGAAAACCCAGGGGCGATCTTCCATTACATATTTTAATAGTATATCTAGTGTTTTACACGTATTTTTAGTTTGCTTAGGGAGTAGCAATATACCTAGTTAACCCTAGTTCTGTATTTTTAGAGATAGCCATACGAGTTCTTCCTTCGTGTTTAGATTAATTAGTTTTAGTTAAATTGTTTATTTTGTTTATTAATATTTAATTAAATTAAGTTAATTAGTTAGGTTAGAAGTCGATAGTGGTTTAGTAACGAACCCGGCAAACATGTCTTTAGGGTTCGATATCAAAACTTACCTAAACTTTACTATATCATCACTGGTCCATTTGTGTGAAGTTTAGTGATGAATTGGGACCCAAGCTTGTTTAGTCTTGGATCTTCTAGTTTTCGGCTGCTGCTTTTCAATGATAAGTGTTGAGGGATGAAATTTGGTTTTGGGTCATCTAAGGATTCGACTGATGTATTTGGTTTCCAGGATTTTCTTTTGACATAGCTTGATGATTTGGCCTCATCCTTCTTATGATGACCTCCTTAAGCTTTTGCTGATAGTGAAGGTTTCCTAAAAGTCTTCTTCTTCAAATTTACATATGTTGATTTGTTTGGTAGATCCTTCAAAGGTACTGACTTTGTCATGGAATCAACAATCAAATGACTCGAGTTTCGAACAGCTTTATAAATACCATCCTTTCCTTTTGATGGTTGTTTGGCAGCTACAGACTTCTTTGAGGGTCTAGGCTAGTTGGGATGTTTGATGAAGTGTGCTAGGGGATTGAATTGATAGTTTTTTACGAGGTGATTGTCTTCCCCACACATTAGGCATGTGATTTTCATTGCTTCTCAGCTGACTTGATCCTCCTTCTAAGCTCTTCTAGCTCCTTCTTCATCTCCTCTTGCTTACCTCTTCTGACCTTCACATGATCAATGAAATCTTGAACTTTTACTTTCTTTTTTGAATATTTTTTTCTGATGTCCCTTTGTTCAACCTATCCTTATGTTTATCTTGTGATCAGCATGGGTGGTTAGATCTGTGTGGGAGTGTATGCCATTGGTTGTTACAATGTACTATAACCTAAACTTGTCTTGGTTTGTTAAAACATTTGGGAGTTTTCAGTAAAAGCAAGCAACTTGTCTAACTTTTCATTTTGAACATTGTATTTATCAGCACATTTTTAGCTATAGCTAAATCATATTGTGTTGATTTCAATTGTAACACCCGGATATTTTAAAGATGGGAAAGAGAGAATAAAGATGAAGAATAGAAGAAAACACAATTTAACCCACGTTAAGGGGCTAAAAGTGTTAAAAGGACAAAAAGTATAAAAGTTGGTACAAAAGTAGGCATGGTTGCCCACACTTTCTGCATATTTTCTTTCTTTCGGATTTTTTTAGAGAGAGAAAGAATTGAAGAAGAGCAGAATTTTGATTTTTTAAGAAAGAAGAAAGGAAATTCGAATTCGAGGTAAGAATTCTTGGTTTTGAGTTGTTCTTGGTCGACCTATGCCTCGGTTGTATGCTTGTGTGTTTGTATGTGTGTTCGGGTTGTGTGAATTGGTGGGTATTAGGTGGTGGAACTCAATTACATTCGCCTAAAAACCGATACGCCCAAATAGTTCCCATGCGCCTAGAATAAGCTTGAATTGATTAAGTGTCCATGCGCCTAAGCACTCATACGCATGTATAGTACTCATGCGCCTAGGAAATTTCCTAGGAGACTAAGTGTTGGGTCATGCGCCCAAATAGTGCCCATGTGCTCAGAACTCTCCCATGCGCCAAAGTGTTCCCATGCACCTAAGTGTTCCCATGCGCCTGCATAGTGCCTATGCGCCTAAGACTTAAAATATTTTCTAAAATTTTAAGAGAAAATGAAGTGTTAGGCTTTGACTTGAGAGGTTCCCGGGGGTAATGTAAGTTGACTTTATGATGTCATATGTGATGTGATGGATGATGTTATGATATGTTATGTATGATGATGTGTGATACTGCTATGCTTATGTATGATATGTTTCCTTATGTTCCTTATTATGTATTATGATGTGAATTTACGTTGTGTGATTATGATAATGAGCGTAAAGTATTATATTAACAAAGTGAAAGATTTAAGATAATGAAAGTGGAACATAATAAATGAACAAACGAAAAGTCTTGCAAGCAAATGAAAGGAGGTTTACAACTCTTTGAGAGTTGTTAGCTCAACTATGTGTTTTGAACATGCGATCTTGGCTAACCCTTAAGGGTTCACACATAGGGGGAGTTAGTCTATGTGACTACTCCATACGTGTGATATGTGCGATATAGGGTCCTTGTCACTTAACCCTAGATGTTATGGCTTTGTGCTCAAGAGGTGGGTTAAGCATACGATAGGACCTAGATAGAAGTGAAAAGATAATAAATGTACGAAAAGTGCGATAAGTACGAAACATGCGATATGTGCGAAATGAACGATGAAGGAAGATAATAAATATTACCTTGATGTATATATGATGTGTGATCATGTGTGATAAAAAAGAAAATGTTTTAACCAATAAAAGGTAATATAATGTTTTTGTAAAACTAGAAATCACTCAGCAACGCTGACTTTTATGTGTTTCCAGTTGGCAGGTAAATGTTGTTGAGGATGGAACGGGGCAACTACTTGGCATTTTTGGATGGTATCCATTTTGTTAACGATGATGTTTTTGCATTGTAATACGAACAAACAATATTTTGTAACGATTATGAATGTTGTATTATTTTGCAAAGCATGAGTAAAATGATTTTAAATTATTCCGTTGCATTGTTTTAGAAAATTTAATATATATAATGTTTTATGTGTGATGAATGACCGACTGTGAGCATCCCGGGAAGGGGCGTTACAAGTTGGTATCAAAGCCAAACTTTAACAGAAATGGGTAAATATTTTCAAAAAAAACCTAAACTTAAACTGTGAATGGGAAAAAGGAAAGGGATGCCAGACCAAGTAGATGCGTGCCATCAAGTCTTTTCTAAATGTTAACCGGTATTACGTGCACATGTTATGTGATTTATGTGCTTCTTTGTAGATTTAGATACTAATATAGTCAGGATAGAAAATGCTTGGGGTCTAAAGAGTAACATAAGTGGCTAATCACAACTGGCCACTGTAATTAGGGACTTGCTATACTTGACATAAACTGAGCTATTACCTTGAATGACTGTGTTGGTGTTTGAATCTTATAGCGTGTTAGAGGATAGCCGGTGGTAGATCTTCAAAGGCATCTCAAGGTGGAGGTCGTGGTTGACGTGGTGTTGGACCATGGGTCACGAAAGAAAAGCCTAGAGCTGAGGAGGTGGCTCATGAAGAGACCGAGACCCCTCATCCGGAGGGTGGTGACGAGAGTGTTAACTTGAGGGCCTCGGTGAGGAGGCTGTTGTACAGGAAGTTCATCAGGTCATGCAGATGATCTTACTGTCTGTGATGACCAAAGTGATAAAAGTTTTGAGGGAAGGCGAAAGGAAAGAGAGGAACAGGTCCTCGGGAGGGAGAGAGCAGCAGGAGACTGAGACGGTTGTCTCCACTAACGAGGAGGATGAAGAAGAGCATGTGTCAGAGGCAACACAAGGCTGTAATTATGGGGCATTTCAAAGATGCAAGCCCACGACTTTCGATGGCAATGGCACTGCTGTTGCTGCTCACCGGTGGGTGAGAGAGAAGAAAGTTGTACTTGATATCAGCGAGTATCGGGAGGATCAGAAAGTGAAGTTTGCCACTCATTCATTTGTGGACTCGGCTCTGTGTTGATGGACAATATCATCCAACCAAGGGTAGTAGGGCAATTGGAAAAATGAGGTGGCCAGAGTTGAAGAAATTGGTGATCGAGGAGTTTTGTCCTCACTGAGAGTTGGACAAGGTTGAGAGGGAGTTCCTGCAGCTGGAGGTGGGAACCATGACACATCAACATTACACCACCAAGTTCAATGAGATGGCATGGCTAGTGCCGGATCAGGTGACACCTTTGTCGCGAAATGTCACACCTCCGCTTATAGCGGAAACACGAGGATGTAACGGACATGATCGTCATAACATATTGTCAATTAATAGAGATGAAATAAATGATGAAAGTCAACATGTCATGACATCACCCGACACAAATGGAGACTTGTATCGTAGTTAGTCAAATCCACGACAAACATAGTCATACAAACAAATAAGTATAAATCCCACAATCCAGGAACAAGTGGACATAATGTGAATAATAAATAAAAGTCAATGCAATTGTAAAAGACATCCAAAGAGTTCAAAGCATTGCAATCCTAAGGTCATCACTAAGGCAGCATCCCTAGCTATGCTCAATGATTGTTACATGAAATGATATGCTCAAAAGGTCAACATATTGTTGGTGAGTTCGCAAGTTTAAATAATAAACAAACTTGATGTTGTGTAAAAGTTTGGTAGGACATGAGTGCATACAGTTACAAGCAAGTAATATCACATGTAAACATGAGCATCATAACTAAACCTATGACGTACACACATAACTTGTCAGAACATATTCACCCTAGGGCTCGTTCCTAGCCACTGTCAGTCGCAACTAGTATACTAACAAACAAGGATGGGGGTGTCAGCCCAATAGTACTATTAATACCTATCCGTCGGCTCCAACACCGGAGTTATATAGTTGTGAATAAAGAACCACACAGACAACTCATGCATATACTAGATACTGTTATTTGATTCTGGTGCTAGTAAGAGTTTTATTTCTGTTGCTTTCTATGCTAAGTTTTCTGTTAGTAGTAGAAGTGTTGATAAGCCCTTCGATGTAAAAACGGCCATAGGTAAGTCTAACAGGATTTTTGAGATGATAGAAGGCCGTGTCATAGAACTAGAAGGTCATAAGTTACCATTTAAACCGTTCATGATGACCTTAGGTGGGTTTGACATAGTCCTAGGAATGAATTGGTTGGCGGACTACGAGACGAACATTGTGTGCCGCAAGAAGATAATTAGATTGTCAGTGCCCGACGGTAGTATAGTGACAATCTACGGTGATCGAGTTACGACGATTCCGAAAGTGATCTCAACGGTGGTGGCGGGATGTAGTTGTTTGACGTTTGATGAACTTGGGCTAGATGGGTTGACTTACGTGCTTTGCAATATTTGGCAAAGTGTCCTATTTGGTTGTAGTTGAAACACTTTACTTTGCTCTTGTCAAATCCAAAACCTTACTTTCCTCTTTTCTAACATAGGAACTTTCTTCCAGTTTTCTGCTAAAACTACTTAGCTCTGAAAAGATATCATGGCTATCTTATAGTTGATTTCCATCTCCTCAAGATCATTTAATGAATGCATTCCATATTTTTTTCAAAGAGTTGGAAGATGTTGGCTTGTTCACTAACAAATGCTGAGATTGAAGAGTAGGTTGAAAAGGATGGTGAGGTCTACTGATTCCAAGTATTGAAAGATGGTGATTGCAATGTTTTCCAGTACATAAATATCTAAACATTACTTTTCCCCTGAATAACCGGCGCGTCAGTGGGAGGGGCAGAAGATGAGGCTCCTTGGTCTTGATTTCTCTTTGTACGTCTCTCTTGACCTTGAGCTGATGTTGATGCAGCTGCATCTCCTTCTTCATCATTTTCATTGTTCTTCCCTTCCCTTGTCTCTTCCTTCTCACTGTCTCATCATCATCACTATCATTATCTTCACCATCATCATCTTCATCATCATCTCCTTCTCTTATCTTGAGTGGCTCATCCTTTGAGCCCTTGAGCTTGAGCATGATGGTCTTGTTTGATGCCTCTAACTCCTCTATCCTCTTTTATGAGTGGGCGTTTTGCTCCTGGAGTTGGGCAATCTGCTCAGCTTGCTATGAGATTTGTTGTGCTTGGGTAGCGTTTAGCTCCACAAGCTGACATAGTTAGGCAGTCTTCTCCTCATCAGCAGCTAACAACTTCAGCACCATACGGTTGAGTGCTGACAACTGTTCTTCTACCCTAATGGGGGGTAGAGAAGATCCTATGTGGCATGTAGGGTGGGATGATGGTCCGGCTTGGTGGCTAGTGGTGGCGGTGGTGGTGGCAGTGGTGAAGATTGGGGGTGGTATAGATGTAGGTGGTGGTGGATGAGTTGTAGTGGTGGTGGATGGGATGTGGGTAAGTGCTAGAGTGGGTGTGGGAGTGGTGTATGAGGTGGTGGCAGGTGGTGGCAGGTGGTGTGGTAGCAGTGGTGATGGTAATGGTGGAAGGTGTGGCTGAGGTAGTGGCTGTGGTAGTGGATGAGGTCAAGGTGAACTTCAATCTCTTCCCCTTCTTGCCATAGGGGTGTGCCATCCTCTTCTTCCTTGAGCCTCTAAGCATAGAGGCTCCCCCTTGGCTGTTGGGCGGGTCCGGGGCATATGTGGGATCTGGATCAGCAGCAGCATCCCCGGACTTCCCTGGGCATCCACCAACCACCCTCAACCTCTCTCTGTGGCAACCACCCTGCTGCCCACAGTCCTCGTGAGAGGCTCCTCATCACTCTCTGTCTTCTTGTCTAGAGGACAAAAATCCTGGTGAAAGCTGGTAGTGGTGGCATTTGTAGGAGGTGTAGATGTAACATGGGTAGTGGGGCCCCTAGTAGAAGCGAGTGCAAAGTCTCCGCCGGTGTCACCATCATCCTCATCGGAGTCATTAGATGGGAGAGCAATCTCCTCATGGCGCCACTTTCGCCTACCTAGCGTCATGTAATCAGCCTTGGCCAGATGCCCGAAGAGTCTCTTCACAGGGGGCTTGACTTGCTTCCCCCTGTAGACCTTCATGCGGCCCAAGGTTGTGTCATCCATAATCTCTAACAATACAGCATCGTGGCTCTCCTTGGGCAACGCGGGCAGCTTCTTATCGATGATCATCTGCAAGAATCTGGGGTATATGCAGAATCCCTCCTTGCCCTTTGCCTCCAGGTTCTCTATCAGAGAGGCAAAAATCATACTAGAGAAACTAAAGGGGTGGTTGAGTACCAGGGCCACGTAGGCATTCTGGATATGGTCTAAGAGGTCATCAAACCCACTCCTCCTCGACGCCATGCACTTCAGTATCACATGTGCCAAGTACTTAAACTAGGGACACAGGATGCTTTTGTTCAGCACACATGCGTTTATGTCCCCAACGTACTTCATCCTGAGGAAGCACCCTCTAACTATCAGAGGATGTAGCCTGGTCGGGTGATCTGCATCGTCACCCAGATCGAGTACTCGACAAATATCAGCTGCAGTCACCTTGATATCATGCCCAAAAATGGAACTCCGGATGTTGTAGGGCTCTTTCGAACGATCAACCGATGCCCCCTCCCAGAAGGCCTGTTGTATAGACCTATAGGGAGTGCACGGTGTGGATATAGCTCTGTGAATCCGGGATCTCTTTAGGAATGCAATGATCCCTGCAAACTCGACACTGTTCCGAGTTATGGCATCCAAATGGGCACAAATGTTGTGCTTGGGGTTGATGGACCACCTGTAAGCCATAGATCTGTAATACAAGACACATAAACTTTAGATCACCACACAACAAAAATGAGTTCAACTTAACCTGGTTGAACTTAGTCTGGTTCAATCATGCGATTGAACCATGCGACTGTGTTCAGTCGGTTGACCTAGCATTTGACTGAGGTCAATCGAGTGACTAAGCATGCGACTGAGTTCAATCGGGTGACTGAGCTTGTGATTGGTTCAGTCGGCCGATTGAGCTCATCCGTATTATCCATTCGGCCGATTGAGTCATTGGACCAGCTCAGTCGCGCAATTGTGGTTCATCCGGGTGTCCAGTCGCATGACCTACTATTCGTTTAACTGAAATTCGAATTTGGACCAAATCTTAAAATTTGACGTCGTGTTTTGTTCATTAGACTCGCAATCACTCTACTAATAACCTAATAACCTTGATTTCAACATTTTACTTAGTTTAGCTAGGTTATTCGTCCATTAACAGTTTCGGTTCTTGTAAGGGCTGAAATTCATAAATTAGGGCTCAAATCAACTGAACTTTGGTTAGATAGTACTGCATTGTACTTGTATAACAAGTAGAGATCCTCAGAATATCGAAATTAGGTGTCAAATTTGGTCAGAAGAAATTTATGCAGAGTAACGGTACAAAATGCGATTTAGGGCGAATGAGGGGTGATGAGTTTATGTGATCGACTATTGCCCTATTTATACTGAATCTGCTTTCAATCGGCCGACTGGACCAATTCGCTCATTTCATTCGGGCGATTGGACTTCAGTCGTGCGATTGGTTCAGTCGATCACATTCAGTCGACCGACTTGGTTTCAGTCGGGCGACTGACTCATTCGCACAGATCCATTCGGGCGACTGGTTCAGTCTGATATGCCATTCCGGTGAATGGTTTGTACTCATCCTCCATTGGGCTATCTAGGGAATAAGTATGGTCCATTCGTACGGTTGGTCCATACTCATGGTCCAGTCATGCGAGTGGATCATACTCATGATTTTGACTTTATGACCATTCCACACTTAATCTCTTTTAACTTTTGATTAACCGTTGTGAGCATCTGATCATCTCAGACATGATCATTTTAATTTTGACAACCTTTGATTACCTCAGACGTGATCCTTTTAAAGCAATTTTTCACCTCAGATGTGACTCATTTACATTTGAAAACACGTGTGGTCACCTCATACATGACCTTTTTAGTTGATTAAATCTCTGATTGAGTTCCATGGCATAGTCCAATGTTTAACAAACTAAATTGACAAAATTTAAACAAAATAATAGAACTAAAACTAAAATACAAAACTAAAACTTGTTTTTGTGGTTTTGTGTGAGGTGTAAATCCTAAGATGGAATCTAATAGTTTATGCTTATCCTCAGGTTAGTGCCACCGCACAGCAAAGAGGCACACCTATCTTCTTGTTCGAGCAATTTTATTCTTTTTGCACAGATCTCACTAACAACGTAGGTTATTAGTTTGATTGCTTTTGCATTTTTTCATCACGTGCTTTTGCTCATATTTTGGTCATACGCACATATTTGTGGCATTTATTCTGCTCGTCACCCCTTCTTGGAATTTTGTTGATTGTGTTAACCAGGGATAAGATGATAACCCACAGCTTGTCGAACAACTTAGTTTTAATCTTGAGATCACCAACAAGGTCTAATCATCTATTGTGATGAATCTACCGACATATCATCAGTGGTCTAGCAACCTCTAGGTCTACTTTCTTTGTGTTACCTTGGTAGTAGCTAGTTTTACTATCATTTTTCTTTTTATATTGCTCAGACTACAAAGACTATACATTGAATTTCGCATCTTATTTAATTTAAACTTTTAAAGTCTCAAGTGGTTTGTTCCTGTGTACTATCATTTTCCAAAGTTTGATATCACAAATACGATCTAAAGCTTACCTCTCCTCCACCCTCGTTGTTTTTATTTTATTTTATTTTATTTTTTAGTTTTTTTATTTTTTTATTTTATTTTTTTATAATGTTACTTCCAAAACCTATTCTCCCCCTAAAATTCTAAAACCGTAAACGATTTGCAATTTTAGGATTTTACTAGGCAAAGAAATAACATCAATTTAATTAACTACTTAAAATAAATTAGATAAATAAAGAAAATAAAAATTAAAAGAAAAATGGACTATACGCATCGGACTACACATGGTCATCTTCAAGAATTACATCCCTTTTCTTTTTAACGCCGTTGACCTCTAACAAATATAGAAAATGTGGTTTATCAAAAGCCTTTGTATAGAGGTCAGCGCGTTGAAAATCAGTATTTATTTTAACCACATCGATTAAGTTCTATTCAAAATAATCACGTATAAGTGATGTTTTATTCCGATGTGTTTGGTCTTAGGATGTTGGACCGGATTTTTAGTTACTGCAATTGCAGCAGAGTTATCAACAAAAATAGGAGTAGAAGAGAAATTCAAACCATAGTCCCACATTTGTTGTTGAATCCATTTGATTTGTGAACAGCAACTTGCAGCAACAACGTATTCGGCTTCGCAGGTTGACAAAGCAACCGAGGTCTACTTCTTACACTGCCAGGTCACTAATCTCCTCCCAAAGAATTGACATCTGGCTAATGTAGACTTGTAGTTCATCTTACAGCCGCTGTAATCCGAGTCACTATATGCCATAAGCTTGAAGTCATCGTCATGAGGATACCACAACCCTAGTGTTGGTGTACCCTTCCGATAACGAAAGATCCTTTTGACACCTATCAGATGGTTAACTTTTGGCTTTGCCTGATATCTTGAACATAGATATGTAGCATACATGATATCAGGTCTTGAGGTAGTAAGGTACATTAGAGATCCAATCATTCCTCGGTACATGGTGGCATCTACCAGATCACCATTCTCGTCGGGTGCTACATCATGGTTTGTTGTAAGTGGAGTCCAGCTACGGAAGCATTCTCCATGTCAAACCGACTGAGAATATCTCCTACATACTTGGTCTGATGTAGAAAAATTCCCTTAGGTGTCTGATCCACCTGTAACCCGAGAAAGAACTTCATCTCTCCCATGGCACTCATTTCAAATTCAGCCTTCATTACTGCTTCAAACTCTTTACATAATTCTTTGTTCTTGGAACCAAAGATTATGTCATCTACATAAATTTGGACAAGCAGTAAATCACAATCCTTTTCTTTGATGAACAGTGTGCAGTCAATAACACCTCTGCGAAACCCATGTTTCACAAGGTGAGTGGAGAATTTCTCATACCAGGCTCTAGGAGCTTGATGAAGCCCGTATAAAGCCTTGTCGAGTTTGTAAACTCTGTCCCGATGATATGGATCCTCAAATCCCTCGGGTTGACTGACGTACACTGTCTCTCGGATTTCACCATGAAGGAATGCACTCTTCACATCCAGTTGATAAACTTTAATCTTCATATACGATGCATAGGAAAGGAAGATACGGATGGCTTCCATTCTTTCCACGGGTGCAAACACTTCATTGTAATCTATTCCCTCAACTTGTCGAAATCCTTGAACTACAAGTCGAGCCTTGTATCTGATGATTACGCCTTGATCATCTTTCTTGCATTTCAAGACCCATTGGTGCCAATGACCTTAGCACCTTGAGGTCTATCCACAAGTGTCCATACACCTAACTTCTTGAACTAAGAAGTTCTTCTTGCATGCCACTTACCCATGCCTCAACATTTAGGGCTTCACTAACGTATTTTGGCTCAAACTGAGACACAAAACAACGATAAGCACCATCATGAAGGTACCCTTTCTCAATTACCAAGGCATAATCAACTGAATACAACTGATTTCTTGTCTGAACTCCTAATCTGACATCCCCAATGACATTGACAAGAGGATGATAGACATTAAGGCGTGATCCAGGAGTGGTGGGAACAACTACCTCAGAACCAAGATTATGAACATTTGTTTCTGTATCTGAGATAGTAGGAGATTAAGGTTCCGAAGACTCAGAGGCATCCATCTCAGATGCGTGTGCACTTGCAGAAACGGGAACCTGCTCCTCCTGAGTGTTTTGATCATTCTCCACGGCTTCATCTTCAGAAGAAGAAGCACTTACCTCGAGTGCTACCCCTGAGATGGTGGTGATTCACCTTGTGAGCCAGAAGATGTAGATTCCTATGATGGTGTGTTTAGAACATCATACATCATTTTGGCAGCTAACTCATCATCAGACGTGGAGAGAGGGATGTTGAAGGACTTGAAGAATCCATCATAGTCGAAAAATAAGGCGGGTTCTTTTCCAGCAGGAGGGGTGATGTATCTCTGGACATCAACGTTACACCCCACCTCTACTTGACCCATTGAGTTGTTGTAGACTCTCTTATTCGGTATGTTGTATCCAAGAAAGATTCCTTCTTCAGCCTTCTCGCTGAATTTTACCTCCTGGTTTTTCTTCAGTAATGTGCATGGAGCGCCAAACAAATCGAGATTGTCACACCCCCGCTAAGAGCGGAAGCATGGGGATGTAACGAGACGGGAATCGTCATAACACATGGTAAGCGATAGAGATACAATAACAATAATGATGACAAGCGTGTCATGATGACACCCGACAACAAGGGGACTTGTGTCGTGTTTAGTCAGTATTCACGACAACATAGCCATAAGCATAAACATGACATAAGATTCACATAAACACAGATAATAACATTGTATGCAATTTCCACAACCCGGGAACAAGTTACAAAGTATATTGTTGTTTGAAACAGATACAACAATTGTTTTCAAAAGACCAAGTTTAGCCACAAAATGCATCCTAGGGTCTCCACTAAGGCAGCACACCTTGATCTTCAGTTAGCATGATCACCTGAAAAGATATGCTCAAAATGGTCAACAAAATTGTTGGTGAGCTCGCAGGTTTAAAAGTAAATAAGTATTGATGTTGTATAAAGTTGTTGCAGAATACCGTGCATACAGTTATAAGTAAGCAAAATCACATGACAAGAGCTTTACAACCAAACCTAATGACGTACACAAAGAATCTTGTTGGAATATATTCACCCAAGGCCCGTTCTTGGCATCTGTTGGTACTAACTAGTATACCAACACGAGGGTGGGGGTGTCAACCCAAGTAGTACTACCAATACCTATCCGTCGGTTCCCACACTTGAATTAAATGGTTGTAAGAAAGAACCACAAAGCAGACTCAAGCATGTATCAGATAAGTATCCACAAAACAGTAGCACGTTGATTCAAAGTATGTAATTGTATGTATGTTGTACAGCATAGAAAACGGGCGAGCATACTTTTTCCCCATGTTTGTAAATGTTTGTAAAGTAGTATAAACATAAAAAGGGGCCACGAAACTCATATGTTAAGTGGTAAGTATAAATGATCAAGATTCCCAACAGTTGAATGCAATGAACAGTCAAACACCTATTGACAGTTATTGTTAAGCATCAATGACGTGCATAAAGCATATAGTAATGTTTAGTCGGTTCGGGTTGTATCGGTTCGGTTATGGGTAGCACACACACAAACGGACACACGTATCGGATCTTATGTAGATCCAAGTACTAAGAGTAATCGTCATTGCTTATGACATCCGTATAAAGATCTCATTCTTATAAAAGATAGCACTTGTTAAGTATTTGTAGTCCAAATGGGTTGTCGATAATTGTAAAATGTTAGGTTGATTTAAATTCAAATAGTATGTGCATATTGATAGCGTTGACTTTAATCTTTGTGGTCAAGCAATGACACTTATTCTGATGTTACCTTATCATCATCAGACATTCAAGAAGGGAATTCAGACATACACGCATCATTGGTCACACAACAGGACCAGACGCTCGACTCAACACTCCATTTGTACGAATCAACCTTCAATCATACGAATCAGCTTCATTGGCACGATTGAACCTTCATTCGTACGACTGGCATTCAGTCGTACCACACAACACCCAATCGCACAACTTAACCTCTATTCGCATGAATCAACCTCATCGTACGAATCAGCTTTATTCGTACAACTGAACCTTCATTCGTACGATTAGCCTTCAGTCGTGCGATACACGCACAATCGCATGCATTCATTCGATCATAGGACTCAATCGCAACTACATTCATCCGCATTGACTCAATCACACACAACATTTGATCGCAAAACTCAGTCGCATGACATCCCCAGTCGCACAACTCAGTCGCTCGAATGACACAATCGCATGACTCAGTCGCACGACTCACCCAGTCGCACGGCTCAGTCGCATGACAGACCCAGTCGCCTGAACTGTAGGTTCACGGCTGCTGAAGTGCAGACCAGCCTTCGGCTGCTCCGAGCACAATTTTTACACATCAAGAACTTCCAGAATCACTCAACAAACTCACACAAACAAGAAGCACACGCAGAAAGACACCACACGCACCCACACGACCTCTTGTGTTCAAGTTGACCTGAACACCCGAAACCCTAGAAATGGAGAGCAGTAAAACGAGCAAGAAATGGACAACCAAGGTTGTCTACCTGCAAGGATGGAGTAGACTAGGTTGTAGACGAAGCCTAGACGAAGAAAACGAGACCAAATGGAGCGATCTTGGTGCAAGAGTGAAGAAGATAGGTGAAGAAGAAGAAAATGAAGAAGAAATGGAGAAGATGAAGAAAATGGCTAGGAATGGGGTTTTTATACCCATCCCAAGTTTGCAAAATATCAATTTTAGTCCCTGCACTTAGCCCCCGAGTTCCCAAAGTTTGTTTTGATTGAAAACGACTTTAAAAGTGCTCGTTATTTTAATGTTAAAAGTGTGTTTAATGGTAATTGATGGCTTAAAATGGTTTTATTAATGACAATGGTTATAATTAAAAATGATATATTTGGTGATAATGGTGATGAAATTTATAAATGGTTTAGGCTTAGCACACGTTCACGGAGGAAGTACAGGCACAGGGGTAATAAAGCAAACATGATTTCTTAAAACAGGAGTTCATGAAGAAGAGGAAGAATAATTAAAATAATTCTATGGTTAATTATGTTGTTTGACGGACCTTAAGGTGACGGATGTCACAGTATCCCCCAGTTGAGAGAATTTCGTCCCGAAATTCAGTTGGAGTTAGGTCCAAGAGTGTCATCCACGAATAGGTGTGGATATTTAAGTTTCATCTGATCTTCCTGTTCCCATGTAAACTCTGGCCCTCGCTTTGAATTCCACCTTACGCGAACAATTGGTATTCTACTGCGCTTCAACTGTTTGACCTTACGATCCATGATCTCAATGGGTTCCTCAATAAAATGAAGCGTTTCGTCAATTTTGATATCCCCAATTGGTACGGGAAGTGATTCGTCAGCCAAACACTTCTTGAGGTTCGACACATGGAAAGTATCATGCACACCGTTGAGTTCTTATGGTAACCTTAATCGGTAAGCCACTGGATCAATTCGTTCTGTAATCTCGAATGGTCGTATCTTGGGGCTAACTTCCCTTTCGTTCCAAACCGAACAATTCCTTTCCAAGGAGAGACTTTGAGTAACACTTGATCCCCAACGTTGAATTCTAGAGGCTTCCAACGATTGTCGGCATAGCTCTTTTGGCGATCTCTAGCGGCTTTTAGTGTATCTTTGATTTGGAAGATCTTGTCGGTTGTTTCCTGAATGATCTCTAGGCCTGTTAACTGACTTTCACCAATCTCGGCCCAACAAACTGGTGATCTACACTTCCTTCCGTACAACGCTTCTAACGGAGCACACCTAATGCTGGTATGGTAGCTGTTATTGTAAGAGAACTCAATCAATGGCAAATGAGTGTCCCAACTACCACCAAAGTCGATTACACACGCTCTCAGCATATCTTCTAACATTTGTATAGTTCGTTCACTTTGGCCATCTGTCTGAGGGTGATAGGCGGTACTCATGTCTAATCGAGTGCCCATTGCTTTCTGTAGTGTCTACCAAAATCATGAAGTGAATCGGCCGTCACGGTCGGATATGATTGACACTGGCACTCCGTGTCTTGTCACGACCTCTTTTATGTACAATCTCGCCAACTTGTCCATTTTGTAGTCTTCTCGGATTGGCAAGAAATGTGTTGATTTCGTCATTCGATCCACTAAGACCCATATCGAGTCATGCCCGTTGCTCGCTCGAGCAAGTTTGGTAATGAAATCCATAGCTATGTTCTCCCATTTCCATTCAGGAATCTCAGGTTACTGTAACAGTCCCGATGGTTTTTGATGTTCAGCTTTAACTTTCGAGCATGTCAAGCATCTGCTGATGTACGTGGCAATGTCTTTCTTTATGCCTGGCCACCAGTACAGATCTTTGAGATCGTGGTACATCTTGTATGTGCCAAGATGAATAGAATATCGCGTCTTGTGTGCTTCATCCATGACCAAGGTACGTACACCTCCCCATTTGGGTACCCATATACGGTCCACGAAGTACTGTACACCATCGTCCTTGCACATTAGTTGTTTGTCCAACCCTCGAAATTCTTCTCCCGCAAGGTTTTCTTCTTTCAACGCCTCACTTTGTGCAATTTGGATCTGAGCTTTCAAATTCGTTTGAATGGTCAATCCCAAAGCTCGAGCACGTAGTGGTTTCATGCGTTGTTTGCAGCTTAAAGCATCAGCCACCACGTTAGCTTTCCCCGGATGATACCGGATTTCACAATCGTAGTCACTAAGAAGCTCTACCCAGTGTCGCTGTCGCATATTGAGTTCCTTCTGATCCAGGATATGTTGAAGGCTTTTATGATCTGTGTAGATGATGCATTTGGTTCCATGCAGGTAATGCCTCCATATTTTGAGTGCGAATACTACAGCACCCAACTCTAGATCATGAGTTGTGTAGTTCTTTTCATGCACCTTAAGTTGTCGTGAAGCGTAGGCAATCACCTTATCTTTCTGCATTAGTACACATCCCAACCCTTGATGCGAAGCATCACAGTATACCACAAAATCATCAGTTCCTTCTGGGAGGGACAATATCGGTGCATTACATAGCTTATCTTTTAGCGTTTGGAACGCTTGTTCTTGTGCATGTCCCCAATCAAACTTCTTGTCCTTCTGAGTCAACAATGTCAACGGTTGAGTGATCTTTGAAAAGTTCACGATGAAACGAAGACAGTATCCGGCTAATCCTAAGAATTTCCGTATCTCTGAAGGTGTCTGGGGTGCATCCCATTTCTTCACCGCTTCGATCTTGCCGGGATCTACATGAATCCCGTCCTTGTTAACCACATGACCCAAAAACTTCACTTCTCGCAGCCAGAATTCACACTTCGATAACTAGGCGAAAAGTTTCTCTTCCCTTAACAGTTCCAGTATTGCCCGAAGGTGTTTCTCATGATCCTCTTTCGATCGGGAGTAGATAAGTATGTCATTTATGAATACGATCACAAACTTATCCAAGAAAGGTTTACACACCCGATTCATTAGATCCATAAACACAGCTGGTGCGTTAGTCAACCCAAATGGCATGACCAAGAACTCATAGTGCCCATAATGAGTTCTAAACGTTGTTTTCGGTACGTCCTCCTCGAAAACCCTTAGTTGATGATATCCAGATCGAAGGTGGATCTTGGAAAAATATGAAACTCCTTGTAACTGATCAACAGGTCGTCGATCTTGGGGAGAGGATACCGATTCTTCACAGTTAATTTGTTCAATTCACGGTAGTCGATGCACATACGGAACAACCCATCCTTCTTCTTGACAAATAACACCGGTGCTCCCCAAGGCGAGTGACTTGGCTGAATAAAACCCTTCTCCAGTAGTTCCTATAATTTCCTAGATAACTCTTGCATTTCAGATGGTGCCAGCCGATACGGTGTCTTTGCTACTGGTGTAGCTCCAGGAACCAGTTCAATACGAAATTCCACTTGTCGTGGAGGAGGCAAACCAGACAAATCATCAGGAAATACATCTGGATAATCCTGCACTACAGGGATATCTACCAATTTCTGCTCCTCTTCTTTCTTTTCAACCACATGAGCCAGAAAAGCGTAGCACTGTTTTCGTAAACTCCGGCGTGTTTTCATGCAGGAAATAAGCTTTAAGTTTCTTCCCGGTCGTTCTCCTTGAATTCTGAGTACTCCTCCGTCCGACATAGGGATCCGTACCACTTTGTCCCGACAGATAATCTCGGCTCCGTGTTTCGACAACCAATCCATTCCCACAATCACGTCGAAACTTCCTAACTCAAAGGGTATCAAGTCTATATCGAAGGCGTGGTTCTCCAATATTATCGAGCATTTTCTAATAATCTCGTCGGCCTGAACAACCCTACCATTGGCCATTTCTACAGAGTAGCTAGTTTCTAGCCTACTAGGACTCAAATCAAGGAATTGCAGAAACTCAGAAGATATAAAGCTATTGTCTGCTCCAGTGTCAAATAGTACAGATGCAAAGTGATTATTGAGTAAGTGTGTACCCGTGACAACATTCGGGTCCTGACGGGCATCGTTGGCTCCAATGACAAAAGCGCGTCCCCGAGCCGTATTCCCTTGGTTTGTCGGGCCTTGATTTCCAGCTATAGCCATCGTCTGTTGCTGGTTGTTCCCTGTTGGCCCGGTGCCCGATTCAGTTTAGGGCATATGTTCCTGTAGTGATCAGGGCTTCCACACTCATAACAGCCCTTGGCATTCCCGGTGGGGTTAACCACGTTGACTGGTGCGACCATATTCAGCGTTGTTCTGCAGTCTCTTGCTAAATGCCCCAGGCGTCTACAGTTCGCGCACACCCAGCACGTCATAGCTGGGGAATGATGAAAGTTGCACATATCACATTTAGGGTGCGGCCCCACATACTCTCGCCTGCCCCGGGTTACGACCATAAAATTTCTGGTTGTCTTGGCCCTTTTCTCAAATTTCCCAGCACTCGACCGGCTCGTTTCCCCAACATCTTTCATTTTCTCTGCTCCCCTGCCCAATACCCCTGTTCTCACCATCTTATCAGTTAGAGCGCCAGCCTTCAGAATGGCGCTCTGGATAGTAGGAGGAGCAGCTGCGGTTACCATTGCCCAGATTTGAGGCGCAAGTCCCCAAATATACCTCTCTATCCTTTTTGATTCCGGGGTGACCAGATGCGGAACCAACCTTGCTAGCTCGTGAAAACGATTGATGTAAGCGCGTGCCCAGCCCCCACCATAGCATGATTCCAGAACTCATGCTCAAGTTTTTGCATCTCGTTGAGAGGACAGTACTCCTCAGTGACTAGGGCTTTGAACTCATCCCACGACATTTGCATCGCCGATTCTCTTCCTCTAGCCTGAATCTGGGTGTTCCACCAAGTTAGTGCCTTGCCGTGTAGTGAGCACGTGGCATACTTGATCCTTTGACTGTCGAGGCATTCGCTGATGTCAATCACTGCCTCCATCTTTTCAAGCCATCTAGTCAGGGCTATGGCTCCACCCTTTCCATCAAACTCTCTCGGTTTACAAGCCACAAATTCCTTGTATGAACATCCCCGTCTAGCATTCACAACCCCGGTCTCATTAACAATCCCAGTTTCATTACCGGATGTGGCACCATTCCCGGTCTCCTGATTGCTTTCATTCCCAGTCGGGTTCCCATTGTCCTCGTTATCATTGCCACCATCCCCGTGGGGGTGGTGATTCTGAAGAGCATCGCTCACTTGGGCCACGATAGTTGGAATCAGTGTGGCCAGCTGTTGAGCGATTATGGCTGCCATGTCAGAGTTTCCTGTTCCAAGAGTGACATTGGTAGGACCATCACTTGTTCTCGGTGCTCTACCTCTACCACTACCTCTGCCCCTTGGGGCTTCACTTCCGCCACTGTTGCTGCGGGTAACTCTTCGAGGCGGCATGTTCTAATCATAAAAGTAGTAACGCATAAGTTTTAACCATTGAAAGGCACATTATCCATGTCACATTAAGGTCTAACTTTCCGGGTTAATACCATACTTATGGTTGTCACACATGGCATACAAATCGTGTAATTCTCACGCCATGTATAGGTAATGTCCAAACACTAGTCCATCATATTAATTGCAACCCATGCATATAATCACGTCTAGTCTAGCAGAGGCTGTCTATTTCCTCCTCTCTCAAGGTCTCAGACATAACCTCCGCGGGGTAAATCCTAGTGTCTCAGGTCAAGCGTAATAGTATGATCTATGAAGTTCTCTTCGGGTTCAATACCCGGATTTGATAAAACAACTCGGTGCGTAGAGGGAAACAGAAGATCCGATAGAAGCATCCCATAAAAAGTGAACACAATGGCTCCCTCACAGGGTGAAAAGATCACGAAACAGATAGATAAACGAACAAGTAATGAGGAACACGTATGAGATATAAAATGCACACAACCCTGGCATGCAAATCTACATGAAGGTTCCTAGGTTATAGTATAGGTTAAGTGTATTGCCTAATTCTCTATAACCAATGGCTCTAATACCAGTCTGTCACACCCCCGCTAAGAGCGGAAGCACGAGGATGTAATGAGACGGGAATCGTCATAACACATGGTAAGCGATAGAGATACAATAACAATAATGATGACAAGCGTGTCATGACGACACCTGACAACAAGGGGACTCGTGTCGTGTTTAGTTAGCATTCACGACAACATAGCCATAAGCATAAACATGACATAAGATTCACATAAACATAGATAATAACATTGTATGCAATTCCCACAACCCGGGAACAAGTTACAAAGTATATTGTTGTTTGAAACAGATACAACAATTGCTTTCAAAAGACCAAGTTTAGCCACAAAATGCATCCTAGGGTCTCCACTAAGGCAGCACACCTAGATCTTCAGTTAGCATGATCACCTGAAAAGATATGCTCAAAATGGTCAACAAAATTGTTGGTGAACTCACAGGTTTAAAAGTAAATAAGTATTGATGCTGTATAAAGTTGTTGCAGAATACCGTGCATATAGTTATAAGTAAGCAAAATCACATGACAAGAGCTTTACAACCAAACCTAACAACGTACACAAAGAATCTTGTTGGAATATATTCACCCAAGGCCCGTTCTTGGCATCTGTTGGTACTAACTAGTATAGCAACACGAGGGTGGGGGTGTCAACCCAAGTAGTACTACCAATACCTATCCGTCGGTTCCCACACTGGAATTAAATGGTTGTAAGAAAGAACCACATAGCAGACTCAAGCATGTATCAGATAAGTACCCACAAAGTAGTAGCACATTGATTCCAAGTATGTAAATTGTATGTATGTCGTACAGCATAGAAAACGGGCGAGCATACTTTCCCCCCATGTTTGTAAATGTTTGTAAAGTAGTATAAGCATAAAAAGGGGCCACGAAACTCACATGTTTTACACATCAAGAACTTCTAGAATCACTCAACAAACTCACACAAACAAGAAGCACACACAGAAAGACACCACACGCACCCACACGACCTCTTGTGTTCGAGTTGACCCGAACACCCGAAACCCTAGAAATGGACAACAGTAAAACAAGCAAGAAATGGACAACCAAGGTCATCTACCAGCAAGGATGGAGTAGACTAGGTTGTAGACGAAGTCTAGACGAAGAAAACGAGACCAAATGGAGCGATTTTGGTGCAAAAGTGAAGATGATAGGTGAAGAAGAAGAAAGTAAAGAAGAAATGGAGAAGATGAAGAAAATGGCTGGGAATGGGGTTGTTATACCCATCCCAAGTTTGCTAAATATCAATTTTAGTCCCTACACTTAGCCCCCGAGTTCCCAAGTTTGTTTCGATTGAAAACGACTTTAAAAGTGCTCGTTATTTTAATGTTAAAAGTGTGTTTAATGGTAACTGATGGCTTAAAATGGTTTTATTAATGACAATGGTTATAATTAAAAATGATATATTGGTGATAATGGTGATGAAATTTATAAATGGTTTAGGCTTAGCACACGTTCACGGAGGAAGTACAGGCACAAGGGTAATAAAGCAAACATGATTTCTTAAAACAGGAGTTCATGAAGAAGAGGAAGAATAATTAAAATAATTTTGTGGTTAATTATGTTGTTCGACGGACCTTAAGGTGACGGATGTCACAGAGATACTCTAGATTTGGTTTATGTCGTTGAAGTAACTCACAACACGTCTTTCCATGGCGTTTTACTACCAGAACTCGGTTTAATGTGTAACACGCATTGGCTACCGCCTCATTCCAAAATTGGATAGGCAGTTTTGAGTCTGCTAGCATTGTGAGTGCTGTCTCCATTAAGTTGCGGTTCTTTCTCTCAGTAACCCTGTTCATCTGAGGAGTGTAGGCAGAAGTGAACTGATGCACAATTCTCTTTTCTTTGCAGAAATCCTCCATCCATTGGTTCTTGAACTCGGTTCCGTTGTCTGCGCGTACTTGTCATACCTTCAGCTTGTATAGGGACTCCAATGTAGTTACTAATTCCTTGAATGTCTCAAATGTTTTGGATTTGGATTTGAGAAACATTACAAGAGAATCTTGAGTAGTCATCAGTAACTACATAGCAGTACAAGTTGTCTGTAATCCTTTTTGTACTGACTGGACCAAACAGATCCATGTGAAGAAGTTCAAGAGGAAGTTCGATAGAATGAACTTTCTTTTCCTTATGAGACTTCTTCGTCTGTTTGTCCTTCTTGCATGCAACATAGAAATCAGGAAGTTGGAAGTTTTTGACATTAACTCCTCTCACGAAATCATTCTAGATCAAGTGATTCATCTTCCATGGATTAGTGTGTCCCATTCTCCTATGCCAGGAGATGGAATCTTTCTCAATAGCTATTGACAAGAAGCACTAAACTTCACGATCCATTGTGGAGGCCTTTGATAGATCCAAGACATAAAGGCCATTATATCTTGAGATGGACATTAAGACTTGGTCCTCCGGGATCACATAGTCCTTTTTCAGGACATAGCACTTCTTGTTGTCAAATACTACCTTAAAACATTTATCACAAATTTGGTATACAGAAAGCAGGTTATTATGAAGTTGTTGAACATAGTTTACCTTGTCAAACTTTACTTTCTGATTTTCCCACTTCCCCTTGAGCTGTGATATACCCTCCTTTGTTTCAAGCAAATGAAACATGTCCTCCTTTTATTTGTTTGACGTTTGATAAGAGAGCCATGTTCCCTGTCATGTACCTGGATTCCCCGCTATCTATAATCCACGTGTTGGTTTCAGCACTATAGCGAACACCTTGCACATTCATTTGAAAACATTAGTTTAGGTTAGGGACCCAAGCCTTTACTAGCTTGGGTGTCCCAGAGGCATCACACATCATAAATTCAACCCATTGACCTTAAAGGGTGAGGGAAGCTCAATTGTTTTCTTGTTCTTATTATCAGACATTGAGGTTGACTTTTCTATCCATGAGCCCTCCTTGTGTAAGGCCTGTTTATGATAAACAGACGACTAACTAATGGGTTGAACTTTAGGTTCACTAGCCCTTCTAGGTGGAGTCACTGAGTTCCTCTTAGAAGAACTAGGTTTTGGGTCCTGAAGTTCAACTTTCCTCCTCGGTGTCTGATAGTAAGGATAGTTAGACGCAATGTGTCCATACTCTCCACAGTTGTAGCATGATCTGCTTTTGACTTTTCGATTTAACTGTTTGTGTGGAGAAGTGTGTGACACACATGTGAAATTAACCTTTTGGGGGTTAACACTCTTCTTGTTTAGATTTTTTATCTTGTTTAACAAAGTTAATTGTTTTAACATTTTTTACATCATTTCCATTTTGTTTACTTGACTTTGACATGAAACTCGTGCTTGGTTAACATTATTGGTCTTTTTAGGTTCGAATTTGATTGTGGTTGAACGAGGCTTTATATTAACCTTATCAAACTCTTTTTCCAGATTAACACAAGGCATTTTACCTTTTGCCTTTGAAGTGGCCTCCTTTTGTTTAGTACCAGATTCATTTGATTTACATGTGGAATCTGGATCACTTACAAGAGGAGTGGACACCACATGATCCTTGATTGGATTATTATTGATTGGTTTACTTTTTGTGTTCATCAAGATCTCATGTGGTGGCGGAACTACTTTATAACCCAATCCCTCCCCGTTGTTACACTCTCTCACTAAGTGTTGAACAATATGAGATGAAGTTGTCCAACTCTCTAGTTTTTGCTTTATTGAATTAACTTCTACTACTAAAACTGCCTTTTGTTTCTTAGTGTCTTCTAGGGAGTTAAGATAGAACTTAATGTCATTTGATTGGTTAAAAGCTACAACTTCAGTTTCCCTAAGTTGTTTATTCAACAGTTCTATCTTTTCTTTATAACTGTGCTCATTTTGTTTAATATTTTTGTTAGCTTCAGTGCACAGTTGCAAGTCCTTTACTAAGCTATCATTATGATCTACTAACCTAGCAAATTTGAAATCTATGCTTTCTCTAAATTATTACAATCAGAACAAGCATGATTATTGAAAAGTTGGTCAGTAGTACTTACCTGAGAGGGTTCTGATGAATCAGCCATCAAAGTAGAGTCTGGTGTTTCTGGTTCTGGTGATTCTGATGTTGTTCTAGATTTCCCTTCGGCATGCATGTAATTGACCACTGTTGCAGTCTCTTTGGTGCTTGACATCACGAGTTCCACTGCAATATCTCCTTCACTAGCTGAATCGTTATCTAATCCTCAACACCGGAGATGTTGGATTCTCCCGGTAAAACAAACCGAAAGCTCCAGTCCTGTCCTTCATCATCATGAGCAGTCAAGGCTTTAGGATCCTTGCTTGGTGAAGTACGACTGCTAGTTGGTTTATCCTGACGATTGAAGGATGAGAATGGATTCCCGTTTCCAGTTTTCTTAGGCTTCACACACTCACGTTTGAAGTGCCCCTTTTCACCACAGTTGAAACAGGTCACCTTGGTCTTGTCAAAACCAAAGGTAGTATCCTTATTTGCAACCAATTTTTCTCCGGTTTTCTTAACAAACTTCTTAGCTCTTCGAACAGCACTTGCTAAGGCCCACATTATATCCATCCTCTCTAGCTCTATCTCGTCCACCTGCTCGTAGTCCTCATCTACCAGATGGAAGTTCCCAATTTTTCCTGCAATTAGTCCATCATAGGAGTGGACTACTGCTGCTAAGAGATCCATGTGCTCTTTAGCTACCTCAACTGTCACATTACCGAAATTATCGGTCTTTAGTTTTGCAGCATTGGCTTCAGGTACTATGTATTGGGTACCAGACGACCCTAACGTTTTTTACCCTGAAGTAGAGGTTGAGAGGGACTAGCTAAACTTGACACAAAAGCCGTCTGAAGTGGTGCTCCAGACATTTTGGCTTGTGGAGTCGCGTTGTACAGTGCCGGATTTTGATCATAGGAAGACTTTTGGGCTCTATACTTCATCCTCAGCTCTTCCTCTCTCAGATTTAGAATGAAATCATTGATATCTAACTTTGTTAGCATATCATTCTGTCTAAGATTGGAGATAAAGGAAACCCATTTCTCTGGCAACCCATCTACAAAGTTTGACACTTTGTCTTCCATAGACGTCGTTACTCCATGAGTGTGCATCTCACTCATCAAGTGGTAGAATCTGTCAATGATGTCATCCAGGCTTTCTTTACCCATCGAAGAGAGTTGTCAAACTCTTTCTTCAAAGCTTTAGCCTTTATCGCCTATAATGATGCATTTCTATCATACCCTTTCTCCAATGCATCCCATAGCTTCTTTGCTTGCGTATACTCAGAAAATTGGTGGAAAATATCCTTGGGGATCGACTGAGTAAGCAGAGCATAGACTTTCTTCTCAGCTTTGTATTTGACCTTTTGTCTATCAGTCATGCCACCTGGTGTAAGTTTGACACCATCAGCACCTACTGGTATGCTATACCCCGTCTCTATTGATTCCCACAGATTGGGATCTACTCCATTTAAGTAGATCTCGAAACGTTGTTTCCATTGTGGGTATTCGTCTAACGTGATTAGCTTAGGGGGTTTGTTGTGATTCCCCACTTCATTCTCCAGAAGCAGTAGGTTTTGAATCCTTGAGTCTCTCCCTGCTGTGAACACTGAGTATTTGTCCTCTATTGCTATCAACTTTAAACTTTAGAACAATCTGTTGTACTTGTGCAAATGAAGGTGTGCGAATGAGCTAATCGTGCGATTGAACAATGCGGATGACTCAAACGCTGATGAATCAATCGTGCGTATGGACAGGTGTGAATGAACAATGCGACTAGACAGTTCAGTCGTACGAATAAAGGTTCGAATGAGTCCAATCGTGCGTATGAGGGATGCGTATGAATTCAGTCGGGCGATTGAGTCAATCGTGCGACTGAAGCTGCTGAAACTTGAAAATTCGTAGGTTTAAGGTATTTTGGACGCAAAAAATCGAATTTTCACTAACCCTAATTGCCGTATGCCGGAAAAAGTTAACTTTGCGAACTGGAAACGTCTAAGACACCGTTTTACACAAAAAGTTTGCGTTTTCAGTGTAAAAACACAATTTTTGAATAAAAAATGATTGAATCACATGTAAATCAAGAGCCTAAGCTCTGATACCACTTGTTAGGATCGTGTATTGAATGAAATACTAACTGAAATACATGTATACCGAATCAAATAGTGCGGAATCCTATTTGATTGGCGATCCAATCAGTGAGAACGCATGTAAAAACAATTATGGATTGAATCTAAATATTAAGAACGATTGGAAATTGATCTAGTGCAATCTATGAACTTGGAACCGGTTCTTAGAGGTCTCTGGACGGCTAGGGCATGATTTAGTACGTAGGTTTTCGAAGTTTTATGTTTTTCCACGATTTAAGTGGTATTTATAGGTTAGGGTTTCTCATTCGGGCGACTGAACCATTAGTATGGTTCAGTCGTGCGATTGAGTCATGCAGTTGATCCATTCGCACGACTGAGTGTTCAGTCGTGCGACTCAGCCAATCTCATGTTACAATCGTGCAACTGAACCAGTCTCCTGGTTCAGTCATGCGACTGGTTCATTAGCATGAAGTTGTTCATGCGTATGGTCCATTAGTATGGGCCATTCGCATGAGAACTTCATATGATTAAGTTTGAATATGTTTCACCATCATTATTTGACTTAGATCTATTCAAACAACCACAAACCTATATAGTTAGCTCAATAAGCATTATTACATACTAAGCAATGAAATATTCAACATTATAAGCATAACCACACACTGTATTTCCTTAAGTACCCATTCTATTACATATGTGTAAGACAATAAAGGCATTTTACAGTCGTGCAAATGAACCCCAATCACACCTTAATCGGCCGTATGGCCTCCATTCGGTCGCCTAGCCCTAGTTGGTGCAGAATGCAGTTCATCCCGAACCCAATCTGCTATTTTCGACCTTCAAGCTCATCTAAACCCATTCTAAGCCTAAATCAACCATCCTAAACCTTAGGAATGCATGCCACAACACCATTCAAGCACACACATGCCCAAAAGCAAGACCCAAATGAATCATACACACACATACACATACACAAACGGGTCAACATGCACACACTCAAAAACTGATTTCAGATGTGTTCCAGCCCCAAAATCATTCAAAAATGTGTAAAAGAGGGGTCCTAGAACTCACACAAATGACCACAATGAGAAGAGCTTCGATTTGACCCGCTTCTCAATGATTTTCGAGCTTGAATCCACCCGAACCAACCTTTTCTTCCTCTTTTCTCCCTTTTGCTCTTCTCCTCTTCTGTTTGCTGAAAATGTGAGTGTGGGGAGAGGGTAATGGCTACCTTCTCCCTACAAATATCACCACATATCCAACTTTCTCTCGTTGGCGAGTTTGGTCTCTCGACTTTGGACTTTATTTCTTTTTCTTCTATCAGCTGCTTCAAAATAAATAAATAACTGGGTGTTACAAGTCCACCCCCTTAAATAGGTTTCGTCCCCGAAACCTATTATTCCTCGAACAAACGTGGGTACTTCTGTCGAACTTTGGCAAGTTGCTCCACATAATGAGCGTTTCATACCTGGCCACCAATAATCTTTCTTCATGTCTTGATACATCTTTGTGGCACCTGGATGACTGGAGTATCGAGTCTTGTGAGCTTCATCTAAAATCTTCACCCGTAGATCACGAAAACGAGGAATTCACGTTCTCCCGAATCAAGTTCTAACACCAAGCGTGTTTTCACCCAATTCTGCGACCAAACCTCACATTCTCTCAGGGTTAAGATGATCCTCTTTCAGTGCCTCATCTTGAAACTCTTTGACTTGCTTCATCACGTCAGAGGTCATGATCAGCTGATATGCTTTCACCCGAATCGGCTCGGGCCTCTCTTTTCGGCTAAGGGCATCAGCCACCACGTTGGCCTTGCCCGGATGGTAACGGATCTCATAATCATAGTCCTTTATAAGCTCGAGCTAGCGTCTCTGTCTCATGTTTAGATCTTTCTGCTCAAAGAAGTACTTCAAGATCTTGTGGTCAGTGAAAATGGTATGCTTCATCCCGTAAAGATAGTGCCTCCAAATATTTAGTGCAAAGACCACGGCTGCTAGCTCCAAGTCGTGAGTAGCGTAGTTCACCTCATGAACCTTCAACTGTCGGGATGCATAAGCTATAACCTTCCCTCTGTGCATTAACACACATCCCAACCCCGAATAGGATGCATCAGAATAAACCACAAGGTCTTCGCTTCCATCAGGTAGTGACAGAATAGGAGCTTGAGTTAACCTTGCCTTCAATTCTTCGAACGCCTTCTCTTGAGCTTGACCCCATACAAACTTCACATCCTTTCGGGTCAACTTAGTCAGTGGAGAAGCAATCTTAGAGAAGTCTTGGATAAATCTTCAAAAGTAGCCCACCAAACCCAAGAAGCAACGAATCTCGAATGGCGTCTTAGGAGACTTCCATTGCATCACCGTTTCCACCTTTTTCGGGTCCACCATGATCCCATCAAGATTTACCACATGACCCAAGAACTAAACTTCCTGCAACCAAAATGCGCACTTGGAGAATTTAGCATACAACTTCTCCCTCCTCAACGTCTCCAAAACCTCCCGAATGTGACCGGCATGCTCTAACTTGCTCTTTGAGTAAATCAAGATATCATTAATAAACACAATCACTGATTTATCCAACATCGCCGACACACACGGTTCATCAGATCCGTAAAAGAAACTGGTGCATTAGTCAAACCAAAAGACATGACAAGAAACTCGTAGTGGCCATAGCACGTGCGAAAAGCTGTTTTAGGGATATCCTGCTCCTTCACCTTCAACTGATGATAGCCAGGTCGAAGGTTGATCCTTGAAAACCAACTGGCACCCTGAAGCTGATCGAACAAATCATCTATTCTAGGTAAGGGGTTTTGGTTCTTCACTGTCAACTTGTTCAGCTCACGGTAGTCAATACACATCCTTATACTATCGTCTTTCTTCTTCACAAACAAGACCGAAGCACCCCAAGGTAGATACTCAGTCTGATGAACCCCTTATCAAGCACCTCTTGCAACTCTCCATCAATTCCTTCATCTCCATCGGAGCCAACTGATACGGTGCCTTGGCAATAGGTTGGGCACTAGGTATCAGATCAATATGGAACTCGATCTCTCTGTCAGGTGGCACTCCTGGTAGGTCTTCTGGGAACACGTCTGGAAAGTCACACACAACCGGTACATTAGACAGTTGTGGAGCTGGCGTATCCACATTCTTTACATAAGCCAAGTAGGTGCTACATCCATGCCTCATAATAACAATTTAAAACATTATATTATTATATTAACAATTCTAGTGGTGGATTAATCATGATATTTATAGAATTTACCTACAATTTATAATTTAAATCCACAAATTTTTATAAAAGCTTTAAATCTTTTTAAAATATTATGAAAGATACGTTTTTATAGTCATTAGACTATAATATATGCATAATTTCACTAATTAGTTGTATTTATTTATAAAAGTCCCCAAATTCTTATTAAAACCCTAGCTCTCATGAAAACACTTATCTTATTATTAAACTTAAGACTTGGAATAATATATATAGGTACTTTGTGAAAGATCGTGTTGAAACAACGTTTATTTTACTTCTTATTAAGCATCTACTATATACTTATTTGATCAAGTGAGTATTTCTATACCCCTTTTTCATATTTTCACACTTTAGGGTGAAACATGTTACATTATAACCATTGCACTTGTAAAACATTTGATTCTTGTAAACTTATGGCAATCATTTGTATGTTGTGGTTATTTGATCTTTGTAGCTACGATGTAATGTCGATTATATGTACAATCATTAACTATTGCTAGCCTGGCGACGTCATAGATCTATGGGCCTGACAAGCCTGCTTGGTTGATCCAAGTACACTTAGCTAATCGTATATACTTGTAAACGTTTGAGGCTTATAAAACTGTCAAGGTTTGATTGTGCATTCTGTCTTACATCCCTAGTTACTTTGTTCACTAGTCTATGACATGAATTGCCGTCTTTTATATACTTATGTATTGAAAACTATGGAAATCTCACCAACATTATTTTTGACCTTTTATTTTTAACATGTTTCATAAAATGCTCAAGTATGATTACTACTCTTTGAAGCTTATCTATTTTTAACATGTTTCAGAAAATGCTCAGGTATGATTACTACTCTTTGAAGCTTATCACATCTAGGATTGGACCTAGAGAAATAAATGGATGAACTTGTCACATTTAACTTTTATACATGATGTTATCTTTGTTTGAGACTTATGCTTGTAGCATTGCAATTGAAACTTATGATTAATATATTTGGATTTAATAATAGCATTATGTGGCTGTGAACGATCTTAACTCTCACACCTCGACGTTTCCGCCGTCAAGGTTGGGGTGTGACAGATTGGTATCAGAGCCCATAACTATAGGGATTTAGGTTATTAGAAATTATGACCTAGACTATAGTATTTGCATGAACCTTATAGAATCATAATTCTATCTTGCAAATTATATGGTTTGCATGCTACATAATGCTATGCCTTCTTGTGTGCAATTTGATGCCTTAGCATAGGATTGCCTAAACATTGTTACTTATCTCCCTAAACTTATCTTTGACTCTTTGACTCTCCCCAAACATGAAATCTCTTAATCTTATTCTCGATGACACGTGGAATCGTATACTTATACTTATGACTTGGATCTTTAGACTTATGTCTAATCTATATAAATCTCATCAAGGTTTTGGTTCCATGAACCTAAGGAATATTGTGTGACACATAGACACCCGTATCCTGGATTTCCTGGCAAAAGGCCTTCGGGCTAAGGCAAGCAATTTGCATAAATCCTACGGGACTAGTCATGCTTACCTGTTCTGGGATGAGTGATAAACTATGGGGAATATACACAAGTTTCTAAGGCAAATGAGTCAATTCACCTTGACGTGTCAACGTTTCCAAGTGGTAATGCATTACCAAATGGAATCCTTCCATGTACCTTACAACTCTTAGCTTGTCTTTGTTTAAACTACTATCCTTTGTTATCCTCATTCCCGTAACTAACTCATTTTATACATCCAGCATGTCTCGTCACCATGGAAAGCGTGGAAGTTCCAACCGTAAGCTAGCCACCATGATTGCCTGGAAAATGGTTGCTGTCATCCCGACCGTGGTCGCTGAACTTAATAGCACCCTAATGGCTAATAGCAACAACAACACCAATGAGAACAATAGCGGTGCTCATGGAGAGAATAGCAACAATCAACAGGGAACACTCGCACTTGCACTTTCAAGCACTTCAACTTGTGCAAACCCACTAGTTTTAATGGAAAAGAGGGAGCCATTGGACTTCTTGAGTGGTTTGAAAGTATGGAGAACACGTTCATCATTAGCGAGTGCCATGACGAGTTCAAGGTTCGCTATGCTACAAGTGTCCTTCAACAACGGGCACTCACATGGTCGAATAGTGAAAAGAGAAATCGTGGGGCTGAGGTTGCTTTGGCGTTGCCTTGGGAGGAATTTAAGGATATCATGATCCAAAAGTTTTGCCCAAGGAGCGAGTTGCAAAAGCTAGAGGAGGAATTTTGGAACCTCAAACAAGATGGTGGAAATCACCTAGCTTATTCCACCCGGCACCATGACTTGAGCATGCTTCTACCACACATGGTGGACACCGTGCCCCGTAACATTGAGAAATTTATCAAGGGGGTGCCACTTCAAATTCAAGATGTCTTCGTGGGTAGTAGGCCCATAACTTTGGAGGAGGCAATTACTATCACCGCGTAGCTCACTGAGAATCATATTAGAGCTGGCACTATGTCGGCAAAGGGTTCCAAGTCTACTGCGAAGGTGACACCCAAGGCAACAAAGGAGGTAAGACCGAGTCATCTTCCCAAACAAGAAGCGTAAGTTCACCCCGACACGCAACTATGTTGTGACCACCCCAAATGCTCCTCAAAAACAATGGTGGTTGCAAATCAAGCCCCCGTGGCTAGAGCTTATGTCGATCCATATCCTATGTTTAACATATGCAAGTACCACCATGCGAGCAACATTCCATGCCGAGTCTGCTCGTTGTATGGGAAGTATGGTCATTTGGTGGCTACTTGTCTTCGTGCACCAAACAACACTGCAATGCTTACCAACCAAATCTGTTATAACTATGGCGAGCCTGGTCATATTTGTCCGCAATGTCCTCGCAATGCGGGAACTGTACCACCGGCTCATGGAAGGGCTTTCAACATCAATGCCAATCAAGCCCCAGCCAACAACGATGTTGTGAATGGTATGTTGTTGAACTTCTTTTAAATCATTCTTGTCTTATATAAATTCCTACTTTGTGTTCATCATACCAATAATAGGTTATTACCAAACAGGTATATATCTTGTACATAGTCATTATGCATCTGTATTATTTGATTCGAGTGTGGATAGGAGTTTCATGTCCTTGGAATTCGAGCCTATACTTTCTAAACCGCGTGTTAATCTGGAAAGATCCTTCACGGTAGAAGTCACCGATGGAAAATCTATCGTTGTTGACGTCGTAATACACGATTGTAACTTGAGCCTTAACGAACACGAGTTCTGCATCGACCTTATTCCAATGCAACTGGGAAGCTTTGATGCTATTGTTGGCATGGATTCGTTAGCCAAGAATCATGCAGAGATTCTATGCTTCAAGAAGTGCATTTGAATTCCTTTACCGACTGGTGATACTTTGAAAGTCTTTGGGGGAGAAATCATCCCAAGGACTCAAACTTAGGTCTTGCATCAAGGCCCGCAAGTGCTTAAGTAAAAACTACATGGTTATCATGGCATATGTAGTTAATATGAAAGCCAAGGGTAAGGAACTGAAAGACATTCCTGTCATGCGGGACTTTCCTGAGGTTTTTCCAGAGGATCTTTAAGGATTACCTCCCGAGCGAGAAGTTGAGTTCAAGATTGACTTAATCCCTGGTGCAAACCCTATGGCTAAATCACCTTATCGTCTTGCACCGTCTGAAATGCAAGAACTAGCTAGTCAACTGCAAGGGTTGACCAATAAGGGGTTCATTCGTCCTAGCTCTTCACCATGGGGTGCACCTGTGTTATTTGTGAAGAAGAAAGATGGTTCATCCGTATGTGCATCGACTACCGAGAACTCAACAAGCTTACCATCAAAAACGGATACCCTCTCCCTCGAATCGATGATCTCTTCGATCAACTTCAAGGAGCAACTCAATTCTCAAAGATCGATCTACGTTCTGGGTATCATCAATTACGTGTTCATGATGATGACATTCGAAAGACCGCTTTTCGTACTCGATATGGACATTATGAGTTCATGGTTATGCCTTTTGGCTTGACCAATGCACCTGCCATGTTCATGGATCTCATGAATCGAGTATGTAAACCGTATATGGATAAGTTTGTGATTGTGTTCATTGATGACATTCTTATTATTTCAAGACGAAAATCGATCACGAGACGCACTTGCGACAAGTTCTTGGACTTTTGAAGAAGGAGCAATTATACGCCAAGTTTTCCAAGTGTGAATTCTGGTTAGAAGAGGTCTAATTCTTAGGGCATGTGGTGAATAGCCAAGGAATTCACGTTGATCCTGCTAAAATTGAAGCCGTGAAGAATTGGTGTGTTCCCACAACCCCAACCGAGGTTTGTTCTTTTCTAGGCTTAGCGGGATATTACCGTAGGTTCATAGTGAATTTTTCAAAGATTGCTAAACCATTAACGGCGCTAACCAAAGAATCGACTCTTTGAATGGGGACCCAAGCAAGAAGAGGCTTTCAAGACATTTAAATGCAAGTTGTTTAACGCTCCTATTCTCACACTTCCCGATGGGAACGATGACTTTACCGTGTATTACGATGCTTCAAATCAAGGTCTTGGTTGTGTTCTCATGCAATGAGGCAAAGTCATAGCATATGCTTCGAGACAATTGAAGGTTCATGAAGTGAACTACACAACTCATGATCTTGAACTTGGTGTCGTGGTTTTTGCATTGAAGATTTGGCGACACTATCTTTATAGGAAGCAATTCATAGTCTACACCGATCATAAGAGTCTCCAACACGTGTTCGATCAAAAGGATCTCAACATGAGGCAAAGACATTGGATTGAGTTGATTTTCGATTACAACTGCGGCATTCGCTACCACCCTGGAAAGGCGAACGTTGTAGCCGACGTGTTGAGTCGCAAGGTCCATAAAAAGACTGTCTCACTACAAGAATTTCGAGATCAAAGACAATGGTTTGATACGTTAGGGGAATTTGAGACCGAGATTCATGTGGATTTCAACGAGGCTACTATCATGCTTCAAAACATAAGGATAGAAAGTGATCTCGAGTTATGCATTCGCGAGGCTCAACAAGAAGCATTAATCAACGAAGGGAAAGAGGAAGATTTGCCGTCTAACATTCGGTCCCAACTAGAGACAAAACCAAACAACATGTGGTACTTCTTGAATAGACTTTGGATCCCGAATCATGATAACCTTCAACACTTTATCATGAACGAAGCTCATCAAGCAATACTCCATTCATCCTGGCTCTGAAGATGTACATGGACCTTCGTGGTCAGTATTGGTGGCCTGGAATGAAGAAAGATATCGCGTCTTATGTTTTCAAACCCTCGAGGATTTGCTTGATACTCCAAACCCTCGAAGATTTGCTATGACTATGTGTCCTTGAATTTGGTGGTGATTGGGATACGCATTTACCGCTTGCAGAATTTTCGTATAACAATATTTATCACTTGAGTATCAAGATGGCCACCATTTGAAGCACTTTATGATCATAAATGCCGATCACCGATCTGCTGGACCGACATTTTTGAAAACTTCATCACTGGTCCTGAACTCATACAAGAAACGGCTGATAGAGTATCCATAATCCGTAAGAACCTTGAACTTGCAAGAAGTCGACAAAAGAGTTATGTCGATAAGCGTCGAAAGCCGTTGGAGTTTCAAGTTGGCGACATGGTTCTTCTTAAAAGTTTCACCGTGGAAAGGTGTTGTTCGCTTTGGGAAGAAGGGTAAATTAGCTCCAAGATTTGTAGGACCTTTCAAAATCTTGAAAAGGATTAGGAAAGTGGCTTATAGACTGGAACTACCTTCCGACCTTAGTGGAGTTCATCCTGTGTTCCATGTCTCAAATTTGAGAAAGTGTTTGGCCGACAAGAGTCTGCCTGTTTCATTGGAATACATTCAGATCGACGAGTCATTGCACTTTGTTGAGAAACCTGTTGAAATTATGAATTGCATTATGAAGAAAACGAGAACCACAACTACTCCAATTGTCAAGGTTCGTTAGGAGAACAAGTATGGAGCTGAGTTCACTGGGAGCATGAGGACCATATTAAGGCAAAATATCCGTATTTTTTTGCTTAGTTAATTCTTAATTTCAGGACGAAATTCTTTTAAGTTGGTTTTATTGTAATGTGGATGAACGATGTTTTGAAAAGAATAGTTGTATTAACTTGCAAAAGCATTGTAATGATATGAAAAGTCATTTTTATGTTTCCGCTACAATACTTTACTGAAGTCAAATGTAATTATATGTTTTATGTGTAATGATCTACTAGCCGTAAGCGTCCTGCGAACGAGGCCTTACATAGATCAACCCTGGCAGTACCAACTGCTTCGGTTGTTGTATCCTGTGAAATAATACGAGTTTTCTGGGGAGGCTCAAAATTTATTTTAAGTGCCTCGTGTCAAACATGATTTTTAGCCTTTTAGATTTCTATTCTTCCATTTTTGGTTATTTATAATTGTAAAGAACATTGTAACTATTAATTTATATATCTTTGTATTGCTTATATCAATAAAAATAGGTTTTGTTTAATTTTTATATGAATAGTTCCTACAAATTAAAATGTATAGTGTAATATTTGTACTTTATGTGTAATTTAAAGTTAAATTGTTAATTCTTGTAAGGACTATTATTGCCTAATATGAAACTCATGGATTACTTATGCATGTTGCTTTAAGTTGCCTCTTAGTCCTTTAACTTGAAAGATTACAAAGATAATTATTATATAATAATAACAATAATAATGATAATAATAATAATAATAATAATAATATAATAATAATAATAATAATAATAATAATAATAATATAACAATACTAATAATAATAAGTTTTGCAAGTTAAAAGTTAATTGAGTAAAACTCCAAGTTTGATTAAATCCCAAGGGGCCTAAGTGCGAATTTGGAAACTTTATTTATAAAATTTATACTTAGAATGTTAGTTGTTAAACCATAGGGACCAAACTTGTAAAACCCAAAAGAAACCAACCCCCACCCTCTCTCACCCCGTATTTCTGGTCGCCGGCCGGCCAAGTCCGGCGCGGCGCCGGCGACCCCTAAATCCACCCGAAACCCCTCTGTTTTGATACCAAATGATCCCAACCAGTTCACCAACGCATTTCGATCTCAATTATGATCTTTAATTGAAATTAAACAACCGTTATAAACTCTAACAAGTCGGGTAACGGTCACGTTCATCAAACGAACCATTCGAGCGTTAATCCAGGATTATAACCTAATTAAACCAACCTAACCAAACACTGACAAAACCTAATCTGTTACAACTCCTAATTTCATCTGAAACAAACAACACCTTCGAATTGAGCTTCCTCCTTATCGTGAACCTACCCGACTTTTGAACACCACCATACGAGCCTGCTAACCACGAATTGATAGAGGGCTTTGCATCTTGAACATTGTTTGAAGCTACCCGAGAAGTTAATTCGATTACCTTTGTAGAT
Source organism: Flaveria trinervia (assembly GCA_025506515.1). NCBI lineage: Eukaryota > Viridiplantae > Streptophyta > Magnoliopsida > Asterales > Asteraceae > Flaveria > Flaveria trinervia. The sequence goes on from CM046445.1 coordinate 21,125,645, forward strand.
ACATATGTACCTAGTTTATGAGCTTAATGTAAAAAGTCTTTCGTGTCTTACTGAAGGGATCGAGATCTAGTTTGATCAATTAGATTAGGATTTGCAGCGGAATAGCACACGAATTAGATGAAATTCTAGCAAGAATAATATGAATATTCAATTCAAATAATAACAGTTATAGAGAGAGTTTTCTGCAAAAAGAATGTTTTCATTCATGCACAAACTTCCCATCAGGGGAAATTAGGTCAACATTCCTTTTATAAGGAATGTGACATCAGCTGACGTCACTTGATAGTGACATCTAACTGATTTATACAAACAACTGAAAGTAAACTAAGCTACTAAAGATGTCCACAACAACGGAGGACACCTTCATTAAAAGGTAAGTATAAACTAACATTACAACTACTGAAGTTATAACATCTGAAGTATAAGAACTTCAGATGTTTTACATAACATAAAACTACTTATTACAAACTACTGAAATGTAAACCATCACAACTACTGAAGAGAACTACTTCAGCTGTTGTGACAACTTCTGAGAACTTGATCTTCAGACTTTGTCTTCAGCAGTTGTCTTCAGACTTTGTCTTCAGCAGTTTTCTTCAGACTTTGTCTTCAGACTTTGTCTTCAGCAGTTGTCTTCAGAATTTGTCTTCAGCAGTTGTCTTCAGACTTTGTCTTCAGTTGTTGTAGATCACTTCAGTTGTTTTGATGTATGTGGGACTTAAAGGTTTTTCTGATCTGGCTCATTGGTTCTTTTGCTCCAACACTTACATATATATAAGTAGATGGTTGAATGAAATACAATGTGTGGTTTATGCTTATAATGTTTAATATTTCATTGATTAATGCATGTTAACACTGATTGAACTAACTATATAGGTTTGTGGTTGTTTAAATAGATCTAAGTCAAATAATGATTATGAAACATATTCAAACTTAGTCATATGAATTTCTCATGCGAATGGCCCATGCTAATGAACCATACGCATGAACAACTTCATGCTAATGAACCAGTCACACAACTGAACCAGGAGACTGGATCAGAAGCATGATTGTAACATGAGATTGACTCAATCACACGACTAAACACTTAGTCGTGCGAATGGATCAACCGCATGACTCAATCACACGACTGAACCATGCTAATGGTTCAGTCGAACGAATGAGAAACCCTAACCTATAAATACTACTTAAATCGTGGAAAAACATAACACTTCGAAAACCTACGTACTAAATCATACCCTAGCTGTCCAGAGACTTCTAAGAACCTGTTCCAAGTTCATAGATCGCACTAGATCGATTACCAATCGTTCTTAACGTTTAGATTCAATCTACCATTGTTTCTAAATGCGTTCTCACTGATTGGATCACCAATCAAATAGGATTCCGCACTATTTGACTTGGTATACACGTATATCAGTTAGTATTTCGTTCAATACACGATCCTAACAAGTGGTATCAAAGCTTTGGCTCTTGATTTACGTGTGATTCAATCAATTTTGATATAAAAATTGTGTTTTTCATGCAAAAACGCAACCTTTTGTGTCAAAAGTTGATTTACGTGTGATTCAATCAATTTTGATATAAAAGTTAAAGTTTTTCCAACATACGATAATTAGGGTTCTTAAAAAATTCGTGTTTTAGCGTCAACATACCTTAAACCTACGAATTTTCAAGTTTCAGCAGCTTCAGTAGCAGATTGACTCAATCTCACGACTAAATTCATACGCATCCCTCATACGCACGATTGGACTCATTCGTACGGCTGAATTGCCCATTCGTATTGTTCATTCGCACCTTTCCATTCGCACGATTGAACCATCCGCATTTGCTCATTCGCACGTCTGAGTCAACCGCATTGTTCAATCGCACGAAGTGTTCAATCGCATACCTTCATTCGCACAAGTTAAACAGTTTGTTTCAAAGTTTAAAGTTCATAGCAATGGAGGATCAATATTCAGCATTCACCGCAGGAAGGGAAGGATTGAAAACTTATTACTTCTAGAAAATGAAGTGGGAAATCATAACAAGCCCCCTAAGCTAATAACGTTAGATGATTATCCGTAATGGAAGCAAAGATTTGAGATTTACTTAAATGGAGTAGATCCTAATCTGTGGGAGTCGATAGAGACAGGATATAGCATGCCGGTAGGTGCAGATGGAGTCAAACTCACCTTAAGCGGTATGACTGACGGACAAAAGGTAAAATACAATACAGAGAAGAAAGTATATGCGTTGCTGACTCAGTCAATTCCTAAGGACATCTTCCATCAATTTTCTGAGAATAAGCAAGCTAAAAAGCTATGGGATGCATTGGAAAAGAGGTATGAGGGAAGTGCATCGTTGAAAGCTCTGAAGGATAAAGTGTTGAAGAAGGAGTTTGACAACTTCTCGTTAATGGGAAAGGAGAGCTTGGACGATGTCATTGATCGTTTCTACCATCTGATGAGTGAGCTGCACACTCATGGAGTTACTACGTCTATGGAAGACAAAGTTTCAAACTTTGCAGATGGTTAACCAGAGAAGTGGAGTTCGTTTGTCTCCAACCTCAGACAGAATGATATGCTAGCGAAGTTAGACATTAACGACTTCATTCTGAAACTGCAGGAGGAAGAGTTGAGGATGAAGTACATGGCACAAAATTCTACTTATGATCAGAATCCAGCTCTGTACAACTCAACTCCACATACCAAAATGTCTGGAGCTCCACTACAAACAACTTTTTGTGTCTAGTTCAGCTGGTCCATCACAAGCCTCTTCTTCAGGATCTGACACATCAGGGTCGTCTGGTACCCAATACATAGCACCTTAAGCAAATGCTACAAAACTAAAGACCAAGAATCTCAGGAATGTGACTGTTGAGGTAGCAAAGGAGCACATGGACCTCTTAGCAGCGGTAGTTCACTCCTATGATGGGCTAGTTGTTGGGAAAATTGGGAACTGCCATCTGGCAGACGAGGACTACAAGTAGGTAGACGACACAGAGCTGAAACGGATGGACATCATGTGGGCCTTAGCAAGTGCTGTCCGGAGAGCTAAGAAGTTTCTCAAGAAAACCGGACAGTACTTGGTTGCTACTATGGACACAACTTTCAGTTTTGACAAATCCAAGGTTACCTACTTCAATTGTGGGGAAAAGGGCACTTCAAACGTGAATGTTTAAAGCCCAAAAAGACGGGAAATAGAAATCCATTCTCATCTTTCACTCGTCATGAGAAGCCCACAAACATTCCTACTTTGTCGAGCAAGGATCCTAAAGCCTTAACAGCTCATGATGACGAAGGACAAGATTGGAGCTTCCGGTTGTATCTCCGGAGAATCAAACATTGCTAGTGTCGAGGATCTAGATGACGACTCAGCAAACGAAGGAGATATTGCAGTGGAGCTCGCGATGTCACATGCTTGAAGAATCACCGGCCTAAAGAAGGGACAAGTCCAACAAGTCCAAAAATCACCAGAACCAGAGAAGCCAGACACTGCTTTCATGGCCGATTCAACCTCACCAGTACCACTACTCAACTTTTCAATAATCATGCTTGTTCTGATTGTAATAAATTTAGGGAAAGTATTGATATGAAATTTGCTAGGTTATTAGATCATAATGATAACTTAGTAAAGGACTTACAACTGTGCACTGAAGCCAATAGAGTCTTAAAATAAAATAAGCATAGCTATAAAGAAAAGATAGAACTCTTGAACAAACAGCTTAGGGAAACTGAAGTTGTAACCTTTAACCAAGCTAATGACATTATGTTCTATCTGAACTCCCTAGAGGACACTAAGAAACAAAAGGCAGTTTTGGAAATAGAAATAAATTCACTAAAACAGAAACTGCATAGTTGGACAAGTTTATCCCATATTGTCCAACACTTGGTGAGAGAGCGCAATAATGGGGAAGGACTAAGATATAAAGTGGTACCACCACCACATGAGACCTTGATGAATGAAAAAAGTAAACCATTAAATAATAACCCAATCAAGAATCACGTGGTGTCCACTCCTCTTGTAAGTGATCCAGATTTCGAATTTAAAGCAAATGAATCTAGCATTAAACAAAAGGAGGCCACTTCAAAATCAAAAGGTAAGATGCCTTGTGTCAATCTGGACGAATATTTGAACAAGTTAAAGTTAAGTCTGGGTCAACCAAGTCTAATTCTGAACCCAAAAAGACCAAACAAACTAACCACCCACGTGCTTCATGTCTAAGTCTAGAGAAACAAAAAGGTAAAGATGTTAAAAATGTTCAAACAATTAATTTTGTTAAACCAGATAAAAATCTAAGCAAGAAATGCCAAAACCCAAATAAACCAATGTCACACCTGTGTCACATACTTCTCCACACAGAAAGTTAAATCGTCAAGTTGAAAGCAGATCATGCTACAACTGTGGAAAGTATGGACACATTGCGTCTTATTGTCCTTATTATTAGACGCCAAAGAAAAAGATTGAACTTTATGACACTAAAGCAAGCTCTTCCAAAAGAAGCTCCATGAATCCACCAAAAAGAGTTAGTGAACCTAAAGTTCAACCTATCAGTTAGTCATCTGTTTATCACAAACACGCCTTATACAAAGCTGGCTTATGGAAAGAAAAGTCTTTGTCTGGAAATGAGAACAATAAGACAGTTGATCTTCCCTCACCCTCTAATGGACAATGGGTAGAGTTTATGATGTGTGATGCCTCTGGGACACCCAAGCCGGTTAACGCTTGGGTCCCTCACCCTAACTAATGTTTTCAATTGAATGGGCAGGGTGTTCGCTATAGTGCTGAAACAAACACTTGGATTGTAGATAGTGGAGTATCAAGGCACATGACTGGAAACCGGGCACTCCTATCAAATGTCAAACAAATCAAAGGAGGTCATGTTTCTTTTCCTCGAAACAAAGGAGGTACATCACAGCTCAATGAGAAGTAGGGAACCAGAAAGTTAAGTTTGACAAGGTAAACTACGTTTAACAACTTCAGATAATCTACTTTCTGTTTCCAAATATGTGACAAAGGATTTAAGGTATTTTTCGATAATAAGAAGTGCTATGTCCTGAAAAAGGACTATGTGATTCCGGAGGAACAAGTATTAATGTCAGCCTCAAGATATAATGACCTTTACGTCTTTGATCTATCGAAGGCCTCCACAACGGATCATTAAGTTCAATGCTTCTTGTCAAAAGCTACTGAGAAGGATTCTATCTCCTGGCATAGGAGATAGGGCACATCAATCCATAGAAGATGAACCACTTGATCCAGAATGATCTAGTGCGAGGAGTCAATGTCAAGAACTTCCAACTCTCGGATTTTTGTGTCGCCTGCAAGAAAGGCAAACAGACAAAGAAGTTTCATAAGGAAAAGAAACTTAATTCTATAGAACTACCTCTTGAGCTTCTCCACATGGATCTGTTTGGTCCAGTCAGTACAAGAAGCATCACAGGCGACTTGTACTGCTATGTAGTTATAGATGACTACTCAATATTTTCTTGGGTGATGTTTCTGAAATCAAAATCAGAAACATTTGAGTCATTCAAAGAATTGGTAACTACACTGGAGTCTCTCTACAAGCTGAAGGTAAGACAAGTACGCTCAGATAACGAAACCAAGTTCAAGAACCAATGGATGGAGGCTTTCTGCAAAGAAAAGGGAATTATGCATCAGTACACTTCCGCCTACACTCCTCAGATGAACGGGATTGCTGAGAGAAAGAATCGCAGCTTAATAGAGACCGCACGCACAATGCTAGCAGACTCGAAACTGCCTATCCAATTTTGGAATGAGGTAGTAGCCAATGTGTGTTACATGTTAAATCGAGTTCTGGTAGTAAAACGTCATGGCAAGATGTGTTACGAGTAACTTCAACGACGTAAACCAAATTTGGAGTATTTGGAACCATTGGAGCACCATGCATGTTGCTAAAGAAAACTCAGGATGGGAAGTTTAGCAAGAAGGCTAAAGAGGGCATCTTTCTAGGATACAACATACGAATAAGAGAGTTTACAACAACTCAACGGGTCAAGTAGAGGTGTGGTGTAACATCGATGTTCAGAGATACACCACCCCTCCTGCTGGAAAAGGACCCGCCTTCTTTTTCTACTATGATGGATTCTTCAAGTCCTTCAACATTCATCTCTCTACGTCTGATGATGAGTTAGCAGCCAAAATGATGTATGATGTTCTAAACACACCATTACAAGAATGTACATCTTCTGGCTCGTAAGGTGAATCACCAACCATCTCAGGGGGAGCACTCAAGGTAAGTGACTCTTCCTCTGATGATGAAGCCATGGAGAATGATCAGGACACTCAGGAGCAACAGGTTCCTTCTACTGCAAGTCCACAAGCATCTGACATTGATGCCTCTAAGTCCTCAGAACCTCACACTCCTACTGCCTTAGATACAGAACCAAACGTTCATAATCTAGATTCTGAGGTAGTTGTTCCCACCACTCCTGGATCACGCCTAAATGTCTATCATCCTCTGGAGAATGTCATTGGGGATGTCAGATCAGGAGTTCAGACAAGAATCAGTTGTATTCAGCTGATTTTGACTAGGTAATGGAGAAAGGGTACCTTCACGATGGTGCTTATCATTGTTTTGTGTCTCAGTTTGAGCCAAAATACGTCAGTGAAGCCCTAAATGATGAGGCATGGGTGAGTGCCATGCAAGAAGAACTTATTTAGTTCAAGAAGTTAGGTGTATGGACAGTAGTAGATAGACCTAAAGGTGCCAAGGTCATTGAACCCAGTGGGTCTTCAAATGTAAGAAAGATGACCAAGGTGTCCTTATCAGGAACAAGGCTTGGCTTGTAGTTCAAGGATTTTGACAAGTCGAGGGAATTGATTACAATGAAGTATTTGCACCTTTGGCAAGAATGGAAGCCATCCGTATCTTCCTAGCCTATGCCTCTTACATGAAGATTAAAGTCTATCAATTGGATGTAAAGAGTGCATTTCTTCATGGTGAAATCCGGGAAACAGTGTATGTAAGTCAACCCGAAGGATTTGAGGATCCATATCATCGGGACAGAGTTTACAAACTTGATAAGGCTCTCTATAGGCTTCACCAAGCCCCGAGAGCTTGGTATGAAAAACTCTCAACTCACCTGGTGAAACATGGATTTCGCAGAGGTGTAATTGACTGTACACTGTTCATCAAAGAGAGAGATGGTGATCTACTGCTCGTTCAGATTTACGTGGATGACATAATCTTTGGTTCAAAGAACGAAGAGTTATGTAAAGAATTTGAAGCAGTAATGAAGGCAGAATTTGAAATGAGTGCCATGGGAGAGATGAAGTTCTTTCTCGGGTTACAGGTGGATCAAACACCTAAGGAATATTTCTGCATCAGACCTATGTAGGGGATATTCTTAGTCAGTTTGACATGGAGAATGCTTCCGCAGCTGGAACTCCACTTGCTACAAATCATTATGTAGCACCTAACGAGAATGGTGATCTGTTAATGCCACCATGTACCGAGGAATGATTGGATCCTTTTGTTCAAGATATCAGGCAAAACCAAAGGTTAACCATCTTATGGGGTCAAAAGGATATTTCGTTATCTGAAGGGTACACCCACACTTGGATTGTGGTATCCTCATGATGATGACTTCGAGCTAACCACGTACAATGACTCGGATTATGGAGGCTGCAAGATGAACTACAAATCCCCTCAGTAGGTTGTCAATTATGTGGGAGAAGATTAGTCACGTGGCAGTGTAAGAAGTAGACATCAGTTGCATTGTCAACTTGTGAAGCTGAATATGTTGTTGCGGCAAGCTGTTGTTCTCAAATCATATGGATTCAACAGCAGATGCGGGACTACGATTTGAAATTTTCTAACACCCCTATATTTGTTGATAATTCTGCTACAATAGCCGTTACTAAAAATCCTGTCCAACATCCTAAGACCACACACATCGGCATAAAATATCACTTTATACGTGATTGTTTTGAAAAGAATCTAATCGATGTTGTTAAAAAATATGGAATTTCAACGCGTTGACCTCTATACAAAAGCCTTTGATAAACCACGTTTTCTATGTTTGTTAGAGGTCAACGACGTTAAGAAGAAAAGTGATGTAATTCCAGACGATGAACAGGTCTAGTCCGATGCGTCAAGTCCATTTTCTTTTCTTTTATTTTATTTTCTTTTATTCTAGTTTATTTTATTTATTTTATTGATTTCAATTCTTCGCCTATTAAAATCCGAAAAACGCAAATCGTTTACATTTTAGAATTTTAGGGGGAGAATAGGTTAAGTTAGTATTAAAAAAAAGGAGGGGGAGGAGGACAGGCAAGCTGATAGAAATAAGATCGTATTTGAGATATCGATTCAAAGACTATGGAAAATGATAGTACACAGGAACAAAGCATTTGGAACTTTAAAGATTTAAATTTGAATTAGATGCGAAGTTCAAAGTACAAGTCTAAGAAGGCTAGCAAAATAAAAAGAAAAATGATAGTAAAACTAGCTACTACTAAGGTAACACAAAGAAAGTAGACCTAGAGGTTGCTAGACCATTAGATGATATGTCGGTAGATTCAACACAATATATAAGTAGACCTTTTTGGTGATCTCAAGATCAAACTAAACTGTTCAACAAGATATGGGTTATCATCTTGTCCCTGGTTAACACAATCAACAAAGTTCCAATAAGGGTGACGAGCAAAATAAACGCCACAAATATGTGCGGATGACCAAAATATGAGCAAAGCACATGATGGAAAATGCAAAAAGCAATCAAATTGATAACCTATGTTGCTGGTGAGATCTATGCCACAAATAAATTGCTCAAACAAGAAGATAGGTTATGTGCCTCTCTCTTGTGCGGTGGCACTGACCTGAGGATAAGCATAACCTATATATTCTAGAATTCATTATTGTTTTCCGTCTCTCTGTTATGCGGTGGCACTGATTTTAGGCTTGGCTTCTCTTTGAAAGCTCTAAGAATAGTGTCTTCTTGTCAAACTACCTATACCGCTCAAAAATATCCTGAGGAATGTTGATTACCATATAAGCGTGGGATTCACAAATGCTTGTTGAAATAATTAAACCTTCTATCACCAATCTGTGTCAAAAGTCTGTGTATGGATTTAAGTGGACATGTATACTGACAATATCATGGTTGTAATTCTTAAAAGTCCAAATCAAAGTGTGCGTCTTATAGTACTAGTATGATTTCCTTAATTTGCTAATGACTCTCGACGAAAACAAGAATCTAGCATCAAATGATTTTGGTAACACGTCCTGGATGATTTGATTACCTATATGATTCCATAACGAATCATTCCTCTTATGGTCAAAAACTTGAAGCTGCCTGTTCAAGAAATAAATATGTTAGATCTCAATCTTAGGATTTCCACCTCCCACAAAATCACAAAAATATGTCTTAATTTCTAGTAGTTTCTTTTGTTTAAGTTTGTCAATTTAGGTTATATGTCGGACTATGTCATGGAATTCAATCTGGGATTCAATCACTTAAAAGGGTCACATCTGAGGTGACCACATATGTTTTCAAATGTAAATGAGTCACGTCTGAGGTGATAAATTGTTTTAAAAGGATCACGTCTGAGGTGATAAAAAGTTTTCAAAGTTAAAAGGATCATGTCTGAGATGATCGAATGCTCAAAATGTTTAATCAATAAGTTAAATGGTGTAAAATGTCAATTGGTCATAAAGTCAAAATCATGAGTATGATCCATTCGCACGACTCGACCATGAGGATAGACCAATCGTACGATTGGACCATACTTATGCCCTAAACAACCGAATGGAGCTTGAGTATGAACCACTCACACGAATGGCTTACAAGATTGAGCCAGTCGCTCGAATGGAGTTGTGCAAATGAGTCAGTCGCCGACTGAAACCCAGTCGGTCGACTGGATGTAATCGACTGAACCAATCGCACTATTGAGATCCAATCGCCCGAATGAAAAGAGCGAATGGGTCCAGTCGCCCGATTAAAATTAGATTCAGTATAAATAGGGCCATCGTCAATCGCATAAACTCATCACCCCCATTCACCCTAAAATCGCACAGCCTACCGTTACTCTGCCAAAATTTCCACTGACCGATTTGACACCCTATTTCAAAATTCTGACAATCTCTGGTGTTGATACAGGTATATTGCGGTGCTATCTCACCAAATTTCAGTCGATTTGATACCAAAATCATGACATTCGGCCCTAAGCAAGAACCGAAAGTAAATTGGACAAATAACCTAACTAAACTAAGTAAAATGTTGAAATCAAGGTTATTAGGTGATTAGTAGAATGATTGCGAGTCGAATGAACCATACACGATGTCTAATTTGAAGTTTTGGTCAAAATTCTAATTTCATTCGAACAGATAGTAGGTCAGGCGACTGGACACCCAGATGAACTCCAATCGCACGACCGAGCTGGCCGAACGAATCAGTTGGCCGAATGAATAATACGAATGAGCTCAGTCAGCCGACTGAACCAATCGCAGGTTCAGTCAACCTATTGAACTCAGTCGCATGTTCAGTCACCCGACTGTATTCAGTCGCATGTTAGGTCAAACGACTGAACCTAGCCGTGTGGTTCAATCGCATGATTGAACCAGACTGATTTCAAATAGGTTAACTTGAACTGATTTTTGTGTTGTGTGTGATCTAATGTCTATGTGTCTTGTATTACAGATTGATGACTGATAGGTGGACAATAAACACCAAGCATAATATATGTGCTCATTTGGATGCCACAACTCGGAACAGTGTTGAGTTTGCTAGGATCATTGCATTCCTAAAGAGATCCCGGATCCACAGAGCTATATCCACACCATGCACTCCCTATAGGTCTATAAAGCAGGCCTTCTTGGAGGGGGCATCGGTTGATCGTTCACATGAACCCTACGGCATCCGGAGCACTATTTTTTGGCATGATATCGAGGTGACTGCTGAAGATATTCGTCGAATGCTAGATCTGGGTGACGATGCAGATCACCCGACCAGGCTTCACCCTCTGACAGTGAGAGGGTGCTTCCTCAGGATTAAGTACTCTGGGGACATAAATGCAGGGGTGCTCAACAAGAGCAACTTTTGACCCCAGTACAAGTACTTAGCACATGTGATTCTTAAGTGTATAGCCTCTAGGAGGGGTGGGTTTGTTGATCTTTCAGACCAGATTCAGAATGCCTACGTGGCACTGGTACAAAAACCACTCCTTCAGCTTCTCGAGCATGATTTTCTCATACCTGATTGAGAATCTGGAGGCTAAAGGCAAAGAGGGTTTTTGCATGTACCCAAGGTTTCTTCAGCTGGTTATTGATGAGAAGCTGCCCTCTCTACCTAAGGAGAGCCAGGATGCGGTGCCAATGGAGGTGATGGATGACACGACACTAGGCCACATGAAGGTCTACAAAGGAAAGCAGGTCAAACCCCCTATTAAGAGACTGATCGGGCATCTGGCCCAGGTGGAGTACGTGGCACCGAGAAGGCGAAGTGGCACCACGAGGAGAGTGATTCATGTTGAGTAGATTGCTCTTCCATCTGATGACTCTGATGATGATGACGGAGACACGAGCGGAGATTCTGGCCCCGCTGTTTCTAGGGCTGGCCCTGCTCATACTACATCTCCACCCCCTACTCATACAGATGCCATCATTGCAAACTTTCACCAGGATTTTTGTTCTCCCGATGAGGAGGCAGGGAGTGATGAGGAGCCTCTGACAAGGACTATGGGCAGTAGGGTGGTTGCCACGGAGAGATATTTGAGGACGGTTGGTGGACGCCCAGGGGAGTCCAGGGTTGCTGCTGCTGATTCAGATCCCTCATATGCTCTAGACCCACCCAGCAGCCAAGGGGGAGCCTCAGTGCCTAAAGCACAAGGAAGAAGAGGATGGCTCACCCTATGAAAGAAGGGGAGAGACTGAAGTTTACCTTGACCCCATATACCACCACAGCCACTACCTCAGCCATGCCTTCCACCACTACCACCACCACTGCTACCACACCATCTGCCACCACCACTACCACCTCACACACCACTACCACACCCACTCCACCACTTACCCACATCCCATCCACCACCACTACAACTCATCCACCGCCACCTACATCTATACCACCCCTAATATTCACCACTGCCACCACCACCACCACTAGCCACCAAGCCGGACAATCATCTCACCCTACACACCACACAGGATCATCTCTACCCCCCATTGGGGTAGAGGAACAGCTGTCACCACTCAACCGTATGATGCTAAAGCTGTTAGCTGTTGATGAAGAAAAGTCTGCCCAACTACGTCAGCTTGTGGAGCTAAATGCTACCCAAGCACAACAGATCTCACAGCAAGTTGAGCAAATTTCCCAACTCTAGGAGCAAAATGTCCACTCAGCAAAGAGGATAGAGGAGTTGGAGGCTTCGAACAAGACCATCATGCTCAAGCTCAAGGACTCAAAGGATGAGCCACTAAAGATAAGAGAAGGAGATGATAATGATGATGACGATGATGATGATGATGATGGTGAAGATGATGATAGTGATGATGATGTGGCCACTGAGAAGGAAGAGACAAGGAAGGTAGAACAGTGATGATGATGAAGAAGGAGATGCAGTTACATCTACATCAACTCTAGGTCAAAAGAGACATACAAAGAGAAATCTAGACCAAGGAGTCTCATTTTCTGCCCCTCCTACTGACGCGCCAGCTATTCATGGGAAAAGTAATGTTTAGATATATATGTACTTGAAAACTTTGTAATGGAATTTTGGATTAATATTATGTAATTAATGTTTATCTATATATTTGATGTTTACTGTTTTGATTATTGACTAATGGTTGATGTGTTACATGTTTTAAATCAAGCAGATCCAAATTTTCAAAGAGATGAATACAATGTTGCTCCCCTTCAGTAGATCAATACTCAACTCATAATGATTCTTGATCAGCATGGGATAGTCAGGAGATCTGTGAGTTACACTCTTGAAGAAGGAGAAATAATTCATGATCTCATTGATGAGCAATTGGCCGAAATATTCTGACTGAATCCTGACGAGATCGTGAAGGATGCTCCTACAGTAAATGTGGAAAGTGACAATGAGCTAAATGACATAGATGAGATAGAGATTGAAGATGTTACAGCCTAACATTATCCAGAGTTTACTGACAATGTGGGCAATGTAGTCCCCAATCTGGGTGACTCCCTTGTTAGTGATACTTTGAAACTCTGGATAAGATGGAGCAAGAGTTGGAGAAGAAGGAAGACCAGGCCCAAGCTTCAGACGCTGATGTCAATATCAGAAAGGCTGAATGGGCATCATGTTTTGTAGAAATTAGAGCCCAGCATAGTGCTCCAAAGTCAAACGTCTACACCACACTCTATAAGTGAAGAAGCATCACAAGGTGTCAGGCAAATTATAGCGTGGGCCTATTTTGAAGATCTTAACGTTTATATTGTTAAAAGAGAGAAGGGGATTGAGTACTTCAGATTCCCACACGATCTAAAGGCTCTTCCGGGTTTTAAGCTTAACAAGCTAGCAAAATTGAAGTTGCTACATGCTGACCCTCGTAAGATGTCAGGTTGGTTTGCAGTAGCTTTAAAGAGAGAGTACCACACCATGTGGGTCAACTTCAAACCTCAACAACCAACAAGGTATATCAGAAGATCTGAAGTTGATGCCATTACTAGAAAACCAAAAATTATGCTGAAGTGGAGTCCTCCGCGCACGATGTCTAGAATCCTTCTACAGGAAATGCCACAGGACTTCACTCCACACTTCAAGTGGTGGTACTATGATTGGAGAACAGGCGAGGCGGTCATAGTGTTGAAAGAAATGGTAGTTTGGAAACTATTAGGGTGTTTGACCCTATGTGGCTCACTAACTTGTCGGCTGATGATGTTTACACCTTATACAAGTGCCCACTATTCTATTACTCGTAGGATATTGTACAAGCTCTCCAATTCCAAAATGTGATACGGCTCTGCTTTGCTTTTGAAATACATGCAGGAGTCACAAGAGAGGAGAAGTACAAAAAATATGATGAGCTAATGAAGAGTGTTAGACAATAGATTAAAACTAGGTCCAAGGGGGAGTTTGTAGATACATATGTACCTAGTTTATGAGCTTAATGTAAAAATTCTTTCATGTCTTACATATATGTAACTGGATGGTTGAGTGAAATACAATGTGTGGTTTATGCTTATAATATTTAATATTTCATTGATTAATTTATGTTAATGCTTATTGAACTAACTATATAGGTTTGTGGTTGTTTGAATAGATCTAAGTCAAATAATGATTATGAAACATATTCAAACTTAGTCATATGAAGTTCTCATGCGAATGGCCCATGCTAATAGACCACACGCATGGACAACTTCATGCTAATGAATCAGTCGCATGACTGAACCAGGAGACTGGATCAGTCACATGATTGTAACATGAGATTAACTCAGTCGTACGACTGAACACTCAGTCGTGCGAATGGATCAACTGCATGACTCAATCGCACGACTGAACCATGCTAATGGTTCAGTCGCCCGAATGAGAAACCCTAACCTATAAATACCACTTAAATCGTGGGAAAAACATAACACTTAAAAAACCTACGTACTGATTGTACCCTAGCCGTCCAAAGACTTCTAAGAACCTGTTCCAAGTTCATAGATCACACTAGATCGATTACCAATCTTTCTTAACATTTAGATTCAATCTACAATCGTTTCTAAGTGTGTTCTCACTAATTGGATCGCCAATCAAATAGGATTCCGCACTATTTGACTTGGTATACACGTATATCAGTTAGTATTTCGTTCAATACACGATCCTAACAACCTTCATCATTTTGACGTCCATTGATTCATCATAAGTCGCGGCCTGTTCCTACGACGTGTTCACCATCATACCGCAATCTTTCGGGTAATCAAGCACATCAACTTATTCGTTTAAACGTGGGGAATAAAAGCCCCATGGTTTTAGCATTAACAACAACATTTTGGCTGTCAATTTTGGCTCAAACGAATCTAAGGTTCATTGGTTTGGGGGAAATTCATAGGGGTTGTTCTTAAGAACTAAAAACCAAAAGCAAACCAAGGCCAAGGCCCTGGTTTACTAGTTCAGCGCTTGCATTACAACATTGGGGTCCGGGGTTCGAACCCGGCACCCTCAACCTATGTTTTTTTGGTTATTTTAGCCTTTAAAAAATATATAAAAATTTCTAAAATTATTAAAATTGGTTTTGTAACCTTTGATTATTTTTAATGTACCTATTTGTTTTCTGTATATTTATTTATTTCTTTTATATTTTAACAAGTATTTATCAACAAATGTAGTACTTAGTTATTTTTATAATTAGATTTTTAAATAACAATTTAAACATTATATTATTATATTAACAATTCTAGTGGTGGATTAATCATGATATTTATAGAATTTACCTATATTTAGGAATAACATATAGGTGAGGGCCTCAAGATTTTGTTTCGCTTTAGGCCTCTGAAAATGTTGAGTTGGCCATGTTCCCTACTATAATCTTCCACTTCCTACTTGCTCCATTTGCATATTCTCTTGGATGTATTGGCTCTAGCCCGCCAATAGTCTCCCATAGATATCCAAGGCTTGTTTTGGAGGTCCTAGATCGCAAATATGGTCAAGTAGTTCCTCCTTAGTCATTGTTTTAAGAACGAACATGGTTATCCCTACTCGAGTGTCAAGTATCGGGTATGTATCAGGCATTTACCCATGGGTGTTAGGCATCAGGTATACCCATGGTTGATTGGTATACACATTAATGTTATAAAAATTACTCATTGAATATATCCATCGCATATTTATATATCATATAAAGTTATATATGGTATACGTATTATAGTATATATTATTTTAATCCTTAAAAAAATTGTATATGCTCCACTACTACTGTACTACTTGCAGGACTGTTTAGAAGGATTGCTCCCTTATAACACAAAACACTAAGAGGAGAGTTTTTTATAACACTTAATAAATCAAATAAGGAACTACACTAGAATGATACTTAGAACACAAGCAAAATATGAGACAGAATCAAGAAAACCAACAAGAAGTATATGGTTTTCAAGAATGTTGTATATTGCTCTCAGTTCTTTTACAAGTGTTAAAGTATACAAAAAAATTACAAGGACCTGAGATACTTTATACTACATACTACAGTCAGCCATACTTTGAAGGTCAGCTGAAAAAATTTAAACTAGACAACAAAATCAAATGTAAAGCCAAAAGGCAGATTGTATTTTGACTAGTGACTATGACATGTCATAGCTCATATCTTAATATATTACAAAAAGGATAAAAGTACATAAAGTATAAAGCACAGAATCAATACCTCAATATACAGTTTACCAAAAGCATGGACCCCTACTTTCATCTATCCTTTTTTTTCTGCCTTCAGCTGTCTTCATTTCTAGGCTTTGGAAGACTTTGTCTTTGAAGCTTCGGAAGACTTCACTATTGGCTTCGGAAGATGTTGGTCTTGGATTTGGAAGATTTTACACTTAAAATATATTCTAGTGCATAGTGTAAAACTTCTGAAACATCTTTACTTTTGTACTTCAGTGCATGCATGCAAGAAGACTTTGAATATTTTAGGTGCATCAGCCTTATATAAAACCTTACACTATTACTATCAAATTTAAGAGTTTTATTATAACTTTGTAAGATGCCATACGAAACAAATAATAGAAAGTTTAATAGTTAATATTAACATATAATTATTAACTAATAGATACTAAGTGAAACACATAAAAAGATATAATTATATATAATGTAATTTTTAAGTAGAAGAATTTAATATATAAATTATTTTCATCTATATATTAGGGTAAAGAGGTATGTTTAATCGGGTAATCAAGTCAGGTAAACAGCATACAAGGCAATCCATACCTATGATACAAATAAAATTCAATCCCATACCTGCTTACCCGAACCCATACCCATCCCAAATGTCTCAGGTTTCTGGTGTATTCTTGCCGGGTTCAGGTTTGATTGCCATCAATAAAGACAAAGCACCTACAAATGTTTCGGGTCACGTACACATGTAAATTACCACTACTGGTAGTTAACACAATGATTAAAAAAGTATTCAAGGAAAAAATATTACAAATACCTTTTTGGAACAAACAAAATAGAATCACATATATAGAATTAAAATTATAAAGAAAAACTTTCTCCAGCAGGAAGCTAGAAGAAAGATGCAAAATAAGTTACATCAGCATACCCTCAAATCAAACTTATGCCACATTTCCCAACTAATCCCTCCTATTTTTTATCTATTCTTCATCCATAGAAACCTCATTTTTTAATATCTTCTATAATTATTGAGAGAGGTTGATGAATCCCTTTGAACAATTTCTCATTCTTAAATCTAGAGTCTCCACATAGATTATTTCTGGTCACTACCCTTAAAAAATGCATGCAAATAGGATAAGTGTGAATGCTTAAAAAACTACGTTTATGTTTTAGCATCCTAATATAAACACCAAGTGCTCTACGAAACCTTCACCCACCACTACACTAATCTAATGCCTACAAGTATAGTGTTACAAGTTTTTGAATAGAAGTTCATCTTGTAGTCATGATTTGCATTAATGTTTATAGTGTTTGTAGTGAGAAATTATATTTTGAACACATGGCATGCTTTAAAGAATCATTTCCAAGATAGTACATTTTAAGTAAACTCTATATGGAATGGAGTAAAGCAATCAAGAGAGATTGGCAAGTGGTTTATAATAGGCAAAAAAGGATTTGGTTATGAAAAAGAACTTAACTGTACAACCACTAGTACTCATGAAGTATGAGAATCTCACCTTGAGGTATTTCTAGGTTTTTATGTTGGTAATGTTTTTATATTTGGTTAATCATGAAAGTTACTAATATTTTTTATTTTACTCTTTTGATATAAAATAAAATCATAAACACAAGGCTAAATGAAAAAGATAAAAAGCTTCCTCATCATAAAGAAATGTGTATTATTTTGGAAAAGTTTGAGCTCAAGGTAAGAAAGCCAAAATTATGGTGGACATGGAACAAGAGGAGAACTTGGAATATCAAGAAGCTTAAAAGGATGATGATTGACAAATATAGTTATAACAAATGTGTTCGTAATAAGAAGAGGAAACGCATAAGGCAAGTAAATTATTTGTTTCAGTGATGTAGTTGTTTTGTTTGGTGATCATCTTAAAGAAACTGCTAGTGAATTAAGTGAAAATATAAAGTTTGAAGTGGGCATAAAAAAGAAAACCTTGATAATCCAATCGGAGCTTGCAATATTATGATTTTTACTCGATTGGTCTAATTTAGAGAAATTAAAAAAATAAAAGATGACCAAAAGAGTGATGACTTTTATGAGTTTGGATGAAAAAGAAAGAGAGGCTTGGTTGAAGCTCTTATCACGGAGTAAGTTTGGATGGAAATTTTGGTGAAGCATTTGTAATCATGTTCAAAACTTCTAGTCCTCTTTTTAACCAATTCTATTTGTATGTTGAACATCATCTGATAGCACGGGTTAGACCATTATGTTAGTATCATATGTTTTAGTTTGTTGTTCAGTTGATAGGTTTTGTTTAATTCATTAAATTCATCGTGATTAAC
The DNA here is from genome assembly GCA_025506515.1 of Flaveria trinervia. Lineage (NCBI taxonomy): Eukaryota > Viridiplantae > Streptophyta > Magnoliopsida > Asterales > Asteraceae > Flaveria > Flaveria trinervia. The sequence goes on from CM046445.1 coordinate 21,144,221, forward strand.
TTTATAAATAATGATACATTTAATTATATGTTTGTACCCAAAGGGGTGGGGTGGGGTGGGGTTGTTAGGGTAGGGTGAGGTTTACTTCTACATATATATAAAGATACTTGAGTATAAAGTTTTATATTATATTTGTTTATTTAAAGAGTATTCTCTTTTTATATATTTTTTAACTCTAACCCATAAAAAATTATAATGTAACACCTGGTTATTTATTTATTTTAAAGCCGACGAAGGAAGAAAAAGAAATAAAGTCCAAAGTCGACGGACCAAACTCGCCAACGAGAGAAAGTTGGGTGAACGGGAGTATTTAAGGGAGAGGGCAGCCTTTACCCTCTCCCCACACCCACCAAAAAAATCAGCCAAGAAGAAAGAAAGGGAGAAAAGGGAGAAAAGTTGGTTCGAGTTGGTTCAAGTGAGCAAAATCGTTGAGAAGTGGGTCAAATTGAAGCTCTTCTCATTGTGGTCGTTTGTGTGAGTTCTAGGACCCCTCTTTTACATGTTTTTGAATGATTTGGGTCTGGAACACATCTGAAAATCGGGTTTTTTGAGTGTGTATGTGTTTGACCCATTTGTGTATGTGTGGTTATGTGTATGATTTGTTTGGGTCTTGCTTTTGAGCTTGTGTGTGCTTGAATGGTGTTGTGGTATACATTTCTAAGGTTTAGGATGGTTGATTTAGGCTTAGAATGGGTTTAGATGAGCTTGGAGGTCGAAAATGGCATATTGGGTTCGGGATGAATTGCATTCCGCACCAGCTTGGGCTATGCGATCGAATGGAGGCCATACGGCCGATTGAAGTGCGATTGAGGTTCATTCGCATGACTGAGGGTTCATTCGCATGACTGAGGGTTTGTTCGCACGACCGAGGGTTCGTTCGCACGACCGAGAGTTCATTCGCATGACTGAGAGCCCAGTCGCATAAATGCTCATCCGCATTAGTTCCATCCGCATTAGGTCCATTCGCATGGGACTCATCCGTATGGAGTCCATCCGCATTAGTTTCATTTGCACGATTCTGTGTTCATTCACATAGGTGTTCATCCGCATTGGTTCAATCGCATGATGTTCAGTCGCCTGGAGGCCATGCGACTGAAGGGTGCCCATACGCCCAAGTAGGGCTAGTGTACCCGAGGGAAGTGTACTTTATGTATTGACTTTTGGGGAAAAGTGCAGATGTAAGTTTTGATGTGAAAGTTCTCGTAAGTTCATGTAAGATGACTGTTGTTACCTTAGAGGTTATGTTGGCATGATGACGTTGCATGTTATGCATGATGCATGTTATGTATGTATGATGTTGCCATGTATGATGTTGATGACTGTGTATGTTACGTTCCTTGTTATGATGTATGTTTATCTTTTCTATGGTTTTACGTGTTATGTTAATGAATGAAGTGAAAGTATTATGTACCGTAAAGTGAAAGATAAAGAAAAGAGAAACATGATGTAAGAATGCGTGCATTAATGAATGATGAATTAAAGAAGGTCTTGCAAGCATAGTATGTCGGGACACGCCATTAAAAGGTGTTAGCCCAATGGTGTGTGGGTTCTCTACCCCGGTAGGATGCACATCGGGGTCTTTTTTGTGATTGACCATTGGTATAGCCCCGTTGCTGCATACCCTAGGTACTGCGACCAGAGGTGCGATGCATCGTTATAGCTAGTCTATGATAGGCCTAGGTCTAGTACCAGGAATAGCTGGATATTGCACATAGCAGTGGTACACCTAAACACTACCCTAGGTACTATGACCAGAGGTGTGATCCGCCGTTATAGCTGATCTATGATAGACCTAGGTTCAGTACCAGGAATAGCTGGGTAAAGTTTATGGTTGAAGGAAAGGAAAGAGGTAATGATGAAAGAATGCGAAGTTAATGAACATAAGAATGAAAGCATGAAGATTAATGAAGATAATAATGATATTATCTGTGTGTACGCATGATGTATGATGGCACGAAAGTAAAGAATGGTTTTAACGAAAGAAAAGTATGTTTTACTATAAAACTAGAACTAACTCTACAATGCTAACTTTGATGTGTTTCCAGTTGGCAGGTAATGATTGCTGAGGATGGCACGAGGTGGCTACTCAGCTCTTTTGGGATGGCATCCCTTTATTTAATGTTTTTGTGATGTAATGCAACAATGTATTTTGTAACTGATTAACGATGTATTATTTTGCTAAAGTTTTTATAATGAAACAAGATGTCATTTTTGAATGTTTCTGCTGCAATATTTATGTAAGAGAAATGAAAATGTATGTTTTATGTGCAATGATTTACCAGCTGTAAGCGTCCCGGGGACGGGGCCTTACATATAAGAAGTTGTAATTTGTTGGCAAGGCCCATAATAGATAGTTGCATACACTAAACTCATCTTGCTTCAAGTTTATATATGTTGAAATGAATTCAGCCACATTATGATAAAACACACAGTAATCAATCAATGTGTTTATCATCGATCGATAAACGTATATTTGTCATGGTCACTTAAACCTTTGTTTAACCAATTTCATACAATCAAGTTATATATAATCATAAACATTTGAAAATTGTTATTTTATAAACAAGTTTAAACATTTTATAAATAGTTGTGCACATAAACATAGCATGGGAAATGAATATTAGTAAACATGTTCACCTTAATTGACGAGCTTAGAATCACAACTTATAACCTCTAGAACCTTAACAACACCTCCACAGACTAATGGGTGAGTATACTAGCATAGGCGGGTTCATAAATGTAGTAGAAATACGAAGTGTGTGTAAAGATTCACCTGTCATATGCAGGATTTTATGACAAGCCGGGTCCACTATTATGGATCGTTACCCAAGGTGATACTAATCCTCATCGCAAGCTTGGTCGCCGAGAATCTTTTAAACCAATCAAAATTTGACATGTTTCCACATGTGTTAACATAAAAATCCCCATCATCAGACATGTGTTGCTCAAATGTGACACATGTCACTATCGGTCCTCGTCAACATGCCATGTGGCAATTCAATAGAAATTTGCTTGGTGAAAATATAGACATCCGCTCTGCCAACAGGATTTCCAAAACCCTAATCAGTCCATTGTAGACCGTTACACACCTTGGTCATGGTCGGTGACCAAGGCAAAACAGTACTTCAGAATTTTCATTTTTTAACCCTGAACTTTCTAAAGTTATTATTTCATGTACTAAATTTTCAAGGTGTTACATCGTGTGGTTGATGGATGTGGTGGTCGTGGTTATGGTGGTGGATGGTGGTTATGGTGGTGATGGTGGTCGTGGAAACGAATGGTGGAAGACAAAAAGGAATATAATAGAAACATGTGGCATGTTGATGAATGGTGGGAGAGGAAATGTTGGACATGGAATAAGAAGTGAACTTGTAAAAGCAAGACCAAAGGGATGATGATTTTGATAAGTTAATTCTTGATGAAGGTATCATTTCAACCTTTCAAGTAAAAGAAACTTCAAGTGTTCGAAGTAAGAAAACGAAACGCACAAGGCAAGTAAATTCTTTGTTTCAAAATTTCAATGATGCGATTGTTTTGTTTAGTGATCGTCTTAAAGAAACTTCGGTTGATTTAAGTGAATATATAAAGTTTGAACTTGCAATTAAGAAGAAAACTTTATTGCCCCTTCGAAGCTTGCAAAATTAAGATCTTTTAAGTTCGGATGAAGAAGAAAGAGATTCTTGGGTGAGGTTCTTATTTTTGGGATAATTTGGATGAAAATTGAACTAAAGCTTTTGTAGTCATGCTTGAAACTTCTAGTCCTATTTTGAACCAACTTCTACTCGTCTGTTGAACATCTTATAATAGTATGTATCAGACTATTATGTTAGTATAATATGTTTTACTTTCTAGCCTAGTTGATATGATTGATTATTTTTAATTTCGTTAAATTATATTTTATTAGCTTTGTAGATAATGATACATTTGAATCTTAGTTTGTAACCAATGGGGTGGAAGTGGTGGTGGAGGTGGGGATCAGGGCGAGGGTGGGAAGCGGGGTGGGGGCAGTGGATGGGGATTTAGGGTGGGACAAGGGTTACTAACCAAATATATACTATCATTGCCATTGTAGCTTCATCTTCCTAGTTGAACAACTAATTGGGCATGATTGATGAACCCTAAACTAACAAATTGAAATACCCAAAATCATATATCACAGATCCTAGTAATACAACCCTAAAGTTGCGATTGAAAGTTAGTGGTGGTGGGGTTTGTCAGAATTTCAATCACTAGTGCAAGTGGAAACAAGGGAGTCAGAGACATAGGCGGAAGGGTGGGTAAAAAGACAGGGGGATGAGGGTGAGCTACATAATTATTTTCTTTTATTGACATTTAATCAAACAAAATAACATTTTAAAAGCAATTACGATCATTCACATCCCATTCAATAGGCAAGAAGGTCACTGAGAAGGAATTACCCTCTATGTTTAAATACTAACTAAATGAACAGTGCTATCCTTGCTTCTTATGCTTGGTGTACAACCTTTCAATACACAATCAATATTTTGTTTTGTCTTATGTGCAATGTTGTCTCATTCACCTTTTAAGAGAGAGATGTTTTAGAGAGAGTAGCACTCCACTTAGGTCCTCAGTGGTGCCTCGCACAAGCGTTGTTATTGTTCATAATGGAAAAGGAAACGGTGGTGCTAACGATTGGGTTGCTTGGATCTTTGTATCGTTGATTTTGACTGTTACAATGGTGATATAGCTTGTTGCCGCTCTGCCTCCCCTATGTGGTTGAGGGGGAACAGGTGACGGGCTTCTAGCCATTGAGCTATGGTCATGCACCGCCTCTTTTGCTCCTCATCTCTCTATCTCTCTGGTATCCTTTTAGAGTTTACAGATTTATCTATATTGTGGTGTTTTGGTTGTTGACTGTTAGTTTTATTAACTGGGGCTCTTTTCATAGCCGATGTGTGTGAGCTACCGTTGAACCCTGACAAATGCAGACCAGAATTGTCGTATTTTGCTATCCTTTATGTGGGTAACCTAAGTTCATTTCCTTAATAATGAGGTGGTTTCCCCACACCTGAGGCTTCATGTTGCTTAGGTGTTTCCTTAATTTACAGATCATATTATTATGTACCTGCTCATATCATGCTCTAAAGTTGGATTTGTTTTGTTGATTATGAATGTGTTGGAAAATTAATTGTGTCGATGGTGATGAGGGTGTTCTCATCTAAGACTTCATTAGTTTTGATGTTGTTATGTTAGGTGTATTCATCTACGACTTCTTTGGTTTTGATGTTGTTATGTTGACTTTTATCTCACCTTTTAAAAGTTTCCTTTGTTTTGTTTTGGGTTTTCCTTTGTTTGATAATGTTTGTTCTATTGTTTTCTATTGGGAAAAATAAAGGGTCCTAATAAAGAAACACCCCACTTTATAAATCGACACCCACCTATACGCCGCGTATGGGTCCATACGCGGCGTATAGTTTCCCCCATAAATGCCAAACATTCCATGTCACATCATATGTTGTCGTGGAGGCTATACGCCTCGTATAGGTGCATACGCTGCGTATAGGCTTTTCAAATGACAAAACTGGCAAAGTCAAATCAGTCATTCAGCGGGCCTATACGCCGCGTATGGGTCCATACATTACGTATAGGCCTGGGTCGTATGGGGGTGGGACTATCTCCACCAACACCTATACGACGTGTATGGGTCTATACGCGTCGTATAGGTGTCGGTGGAGATACGTCACACACCCATACGACCCAGGCCTATATGTTGCGTAGGGGCCCATACGCGGCGTATTGGCCCGCTGAATGATTGATTTGAATTCGCCAGTTTTGTTGTCTGAAAAGCCTATAGCGGCGTATGGACCTATACGAGGCATATAGGCTTTATTTCGAATTATTTTGATGCGACTTAAGATTACTTTCATTGATATATAAACACACCAGATATCAAACGAATACGCTCATATTTTGTTTGTTATGAAGGAAACGTTTCATACTTTTAGTATTTGATAGTAATCATAACGTTTAATCTTATCGGAGGAAATTAGCATTATGTGGTTCGACATTTTCTTCTGTCAAATTAAGTATTTGCATACATATATACATATATTTGAATTGCATACTTAAAAAATCGTTTCAACTAACTCGGGTTCCATCGATGCTAGGTGGTTACGGTAAACTTAAATAATTTTCAAGCTTTTTTATCATAACCGACTAGTATCGTGGAACCCGAGTTAGTTGAAATGATTATTAAGTAATCAAGACATTTATGTGTTTGTAAATATGTATATGAAAGAAATAAAAGTTATAGTTTTAGAGAAAAAATTATTTTGAAGAAATAGTTGAACAACAAAACCCTATTTTCTTTAAAAAATCACATTTGTCTTATAGGGCGGCCACGAAACGTATATGTGACACCCTACACATATCCCACATCGGCCGTGGACATGAGAGTTCCTGGTTCATAAGGAATGTCTGGCTTCTAACATCAACAACGCGTTTTGGGTGTATTGGCTGTGGATGAGAGGAGAACTCCACAGTTAAGTATGCTTAGGTGGGAGCAATCTAGGATGGGTGACCTCCCTGGGAATTTTCACCTGGCCAACCAAAAGCAAACCCGTGAGCTCCTCATGAGCAAAGCGGACAATGTTGTTAGTATGAGAGGCCGGGTGTTATAGATTGATATCAGAGCCATTGGTTATAGGGAATTAGGTTGCATTTAGTGGACCTAGACTATAACTGTAGTTGATTACATACCTTTATCGCTTTATATATTAACTGAACTTATATCAATTGTACTTGTGTATTGCCTTGTCATAGAGATGTCTTCAACATCGATGCCGATTTACATTTTTGATTCGGATGAGGAGTACGAGCCCACATCTCCGACCTATTCTGGAGGATCCACATCTGTCCTCCCAACTTTTACTCCCGATGCCCTGATTTAGCCGACTGGTGCTACTGAGACCGAGACCCCTACACCACCTGTTATCTATGTCACCGAACCAACTCCTAACCCCACACCCGATGCCCCGAGGCATTAACCTCGACTCGATTCTCCAGACTGCCTCCTCCTCCAGGCACTTATTGGTGGGCGTGTACACCCGAGATTCATGCCGACCTCCCGAAGGAGCTTGTCCCGGAGTCGTGCGTATCGTTGGACCGCAACTCCCGATGGCCGTTCCACTGACCATGTCTCATATCTTTGTGGAGCCACCCCTATGGTCTGCTCCTATCACTACTCATCATCAGCCAATCGACCCCACTCCTAGGGCCACAGATCCCACCCCGCAGCCTGCTGACACCGAGGTAGTTGATCTAGATTCGGAGTCCATCGACACAGTTTCCCAGACAGTCGATACCGACCCAGTCGACTCTGACCCGCTCGACCCCGACCCAGTCGACTCCGACCTGATCGATTCCGACTCAGACAATTTTGACCCGGCCTATTCCGGCTTGGTCTCTTCTGACCCGAAGCCCTTCGAGGCCACCCCCAGCCTAGTGACCCCACCTCTCCCCCTACTGATCCTATTACCCAGCCCTTTGACTTGATTCCTCAGCCTCTGACCCGACCCCGCTAGCTGACCCTGACCCCCTCTACCTCGCCCTCGAGCCTGCTGACCCCACCCCTATAACTAGTCCTTAGCCGATGAATGTGGGCACCCACCGTATCCTTGGTCCGAGTGTACCACCGCCTTCATACCGACGCTATCGGACTCACCCTGGAGGTGCACTTCTTGCACACACTCCTAGGAAGCGGGTTCATGTCCCGATCCGTCCCACCACACCCATCCGAGATTGTACCACTGAGCCCGAGCCTACGCCTAAAAGGTGCAGAATCGACGTTCGTCGGTAGGAGTGGATGCCCAACCGACTGGACGAGTGGATAGACACCGAGGGTATTCCCTCCACCTTCGAGGTAGGTGAGTCCTCATGTGCCCCCCATCCGATTCCCCTCACACAGGAGCTTGTGGAGCTCACTGTGCCTCTTCTCGTGGCACGATCTGCGCGGCAAGATGTTTTTGAACTATAAACCGTTTAACTTTCACGGTAACGATGGAGTTGTTGGGTTGGTCTGCTGGATAGAAAAGATGCAATCCATTCAGTGAATCAGTAACTGTGCTGAGGAGAATAAGACGAAATTCGCCACCTGTACCTTTGAAGGTCAAGTACTCACTTGGTGGAATGCACGTGCCCAGACTTTGGGTATTGATGCTGCCTACCAAATCATTTGGGATGAGTTGAAAAAAAAATGTTGACTGACGAATACTGCCCCCAGAATGAATTGCAAAAACTTGAGGTTGAATTCTGGAACCACACCATGAAGGGTGCAGAAGTTGCAAGCTACACCACCCGATTCCATGATCTTGCTCGTCTATGCCCTCACATGGGTAACCCGGAGTTCAAGCGTATGGAAAGGTAAATTTGGGGCCTTGCACCCCATTCAGAGCATGTGACCTCATCCAAGCTAGCCACCATCCAAGAGGCTGTCAGGATTGCTTATGACCTGACTGACCAAGCTGTACGTCAGGGAGCGTTTGTGAAGAAGACGGTAGTGGAAAAGAACTATGACAACAAGAGGAAGTGGGACAACAATCATGGTTGAAATGTTTCGCACCAAAACCAAAACAGATAAGAGGTTGTTAGGGCTTTCACTACTGGCCCATCTGAGAAGAAGGCAAAAGGTGGGTATGCTGGAAACCTACCTAAGTGCAACAAGTGTAACTTTCATCACCTAGGTGCATGTGGAGATTCCTTGTGCCAGAAGTGCAAATGTTTTGGTCATGCGACTAAGGACTGTCGAAAGCCCAACCCTACTCCTAAAACAGGAAACAATCGTGTGTGCTTTGAATGTGGCGTTGCTGGACATTTTCGCAAGGATTGTCCAAACTTGAAGCAAACTGGCGGAAACAAGGAACGTGGTCGAGCTTTTGTGATTGGAGCTCGAAAAGCTCGACAGGACCCGAACATTGTTACGAGTACGTTTCTTGTAAATAATCTCTATGTATCAATCCTATTCGATACGGGTGCTGATAGGAGTTTTGTGTCTAGTGAATTTAGTCCACTGCTAGAATTACTCCTACTCATTTGACTTCTAAGTATACAATAGAGTTAGCTGATGATAAGTTTATCTAAACCGACAAGATCATACAAGGATGCACTCTCAGCTTAGTGGATCACACCTTCGATATAGATTTACTACCAGTAACCCTAGGAAGTTTTGACGTTGTTATTAGCATGGATAGGTTGTCGAAAAAATGAACGGAATTCATTTGTTGCTTTTCCAAAATAGCCCAACCATTGATAACCTTAACTCAGAAAGACAAGAAATTCGATTGGGGTGATAAACAGGAAGCAGCGTTTCAATTGTTAAAGCAGAAATTGTGTTGCGCGCCAATTCTGTCCCTACCAGAGGGGAACGATGGTTTTGTAGTGTACTGCGATGCATCACGACAAGGACTTGGTTGTGTCTTGATACAACACGACAAAGTTATTGCTTACGCTTCACGAAAATTGAAAGTGCATGAGAAAAATTACATTACTCACGACCTCGAGTAATTTTTATATACTTTTATATTTTTACTTGTTACACATTAAAATACATAAAAATTATCATAATAAATCATATAATGTCACATATTATAATATTTTTTGTATTTTAAAGTATAACAAGTAAAAATATAAAAATATATAAAAATTACCATAATACAAGAAATACTACCCAAATACATACTAAAAACAAAAAAAAATTTCAAAACACCCCCCCCCCCCCCTCTTCTCTTTCCCATACAACCTCAAAAGTGTTGAAAGTTTCTTGTTTGACTTGAAGGTGTAGACATTCCATTTTGGTGTAACAACTTTTGCTTTTGTTGAAAGCATCAAGTTGCATTTCCATGAATGGCCACCTCCATTCTTCATGCTCTTGACCATTGGTGTCTACCAAGACACCAAGAGAGATGGACCAAATGCAAGAGTTAGCCTTATAAGTAAGTGTGCATTATGCACCATCACCATCCAACATCTATTCTACTCCTCTCCCTCTCTAAAATTTCAGCCAAAGACCCCTCATCACCATCTCATCTTCTTTCCATTTTGTTTCTACAAATCTTTGATGATTCAAGAGTCATTGTTGAAGATCAAGTGATCATGAAGTTTCCAAACATCCAACAACATCACTTCCATCTTCTTTGTCTATTTAAGTAAAAACACTCCCTTCTTGTTTACATATCTTCTTGTGTTCATCATGTTCATCTATTTATTAGATGACATGTTAATATCTTCATCCAAAAGGTCTTCCATGTTAAAAATGATGTTTTACCAACAAGGTATTTCAAGAATAATACTTCACAAAATATTTTAACATGAAATAAGTAATGACTTTGTCTTTAAAAAAGGTAAATGTTCATAAATCCATGTGTGACAAAATTACTAGTTGGTGATTTTATAAAAGTTATAATTAGTTAGTGAGTGTAAATATATTATTACAAAAGTTGGGTTATAACTTGATGACAATTGACCAAATTTACAAGTGTGGTTAAATATATATATAAACATAAAACAAGAGAACAATATCAACTCCATGACTATATATCATGTTAGTTTAAAAAGATGGTTAGTAGATGACTTTCAACAAGAATGGCACATGATTTTGTTGCTTAGTTAACATGATACTTACAATGTAAATATATGGACCATATAATATTAGTTATTTGGTTACTTTAAATATGGGTTAGGACAAGTTAGTAAATTGACTAATTAATTTATTAAAAGGACTTACTTTATAATATACCAAAGTTACTTAATAAATTAAAAAAACCCTAATTTAATATGTGTCAAGAACTAGACAAAATAAAAGAATAATGCTACTATGAAAATAATTAAATAATTATTTTATGGACAAATATATACATATATTTATTTATACATGGATGGTAAAATAAGAAAACTAGTGATTTTACTTAGATGTTAACATTTTAAAATTTACAAGTAAAATGATATAAGGTAAACATTATTGTACTTAAGAAAATAAGATTATTTCAAAACCCTAGATTCTATAGTTTCATATGTAAATTACATAACTAATTACTAAACACTCGATTCACGTCTTGGGTCAAGACGAAACGTTACTTACTTTCCCAAATAATATATCAACTTTAAAATACAAAGAGTTTTAAATATTTTCAAACAAACAATTATTTATTAATACATTCTACGTAATATATATTTTTCACAAATTATCACCCTATATCACCAACAGGTCGTCGAGTCAAACACTTTGTTACAAAGTTATGTGGATGGAATAGTTACATGCTCACATTACACATAGGAGCAAATACTTAGATATAAGTTGCCTTGATTGTTCTAGGGTGAACTTAGTTCGGATTTTCCCGAGCACTTTGGATACTTTCAGATTTCACACCTAACTTACTTCACAGGTGAGTTTCACGGCCTCATTTTACTTATTTTCCTTTTGGGAGAGATTACATGCAAATTACTATTTTCTTGGACACATTTACTTATTAATAATTTCACATGTTATATAAGTTGTCTACTTACCATATAAAGTCCCTGTTATCAGAGCGTTAGTTTATTTCCCAAAGCGGGGTAATCATGGATAGTACTATTGGGTTTGACTACTCCCACCCGGATTAATTACCCTTGTTAGGACCGTTTAGGTACGGAGTACTAACTGATTTACGTGTATACCAAACCAAATAGTGCGGAATCCTATTTGATTGGAGATCCAATCAGTGAAAACGCAAGTATAATCGATCTAAGAATGAAGAAACGTTAAGAACGATTGTAAGATGATTAACTGCGATCTATGAACTTGGAACAGGTCTTCTGGGGTCTCTAGACGGTTAGGGTACGATTGTGTGCGTAGGGATTCGAATTGTTACATTTTTCCACGAATTAGGAGGTATTTATAGGTTAGGGTCTTTCATTCGTATGATGGTTCAGTCGTGCGATTGATCCATCCACAAAACTAAAGGTCCAGTCGTGCGACTGATCCAGTCTCCTGGTTCAGTCGTGCGACTGATCCAGTCTCCTGGTTCAGTCGTGCGACTGATCCAGTCTCCTGGTTCAGTCGTGCGACTGATCCAGTCTCCTGGTTCAGTCATGCGACTGGTCCATTAGCATGAAGTATTCATGCGTAAGTCCATTAGCATGGCTCATTCGTATGAGGACTTCACACGATTAAGTTTAAACATGTTTCTCAATCATTATTGACTAAGAATATGTAAACAACCACAAACCTATATAGTAAGTTCAATATGCGTTATCACACAATAAAAAATGAAATATTAAACATTATAGACATCAACCACACATTTCATTCCATTCATACCCAATCAATTACATATATGTAAGACATGAAAGACATTTTACATTAAGCTCCTAAACTAGGTACACATGTATCAACAAACTCCCCCTTGGACCTAGTTTACATCATTGTCTAACATTCTTCATCAGCTCTTCAAACTTCTTGTACTTATCCTCTCTTGTAGCTCCGGCATGTATCTCAAAAGCAAAACAAAGGCTTATAAATTTTGAAACCGGATGGCTTGTACAATGTCTTGCAAATCATAAAACAGTGGCCACTTGTATAATGTGTATACATCATCAGCAGACAAGTTAGTCAGCCACATTGGATCAAATACCCGAATAGTATCCATTTGGCCCTCTTTTTGCAAGACTATAACAGCTTCACCTGTTCTCCAATCATAGTACCACCATATAAAGTGTGGAGTGAAGTCCTGTGGCATTTCCCTTAGAGGGATTCTTGACATTGTGCCCGGAGGACTCCACTTCATCACTATCTTTGGCTTTCTAGTAATGGAATCAACTTCAGACCATCTGATGTACCTTGTTGGTTGTTAAGGTTTGAAGTTGACCCACCTGGTGTGGTACTCTTTTTGCAATGCAGCCTCAAACCAGCCTGACATTTTCTTTGGATTGGCATAAAGCAACTTCAGTCACGCTAGCTGGTTGAGCACAAAACTAGGAAGAGTCTTTAGATCATGTGGAAACCTAAAGTACTCTATGCCTTTCTCTCTCTTCACAGAATAGACATTTAGATCCTCAAAATATGTCCACGCTATAATCTTTCCTGACACCTTTAGATGCTTCTTCACTTTGTAGAGCTTGGTGTAGGCACTCGGCTTTGGAGTAGTGCGTTGGGCTCGGGTCTCTACAAAAAAAGCGGCCCATTCAGCCTTTTTGATATTGACATCGACATCTGAGGCTTGGGCTTGATCCTTATTCTTCTCGGACTCTTGCTCTATCTAATCCAGTTTTTCAAACATATCACTGACGAGAGTATCACCCAGATTGAGGACTACATTTCCCTCTCTGTCAGCATACTCTGGATAATGTTGGGTTGTGACGTCTTCAATATCTATTTCGTCCATATCATTAAGCTCGTCGTTACTAGCCACATCAACGGTAGGGGCATCCTTGACAATTTCATCCGGATTTAGCCGGAACATCTCTGCAAGTTGCTCATCGGTAAGGTCATGAATTATTTCTCCTTCTTCAGGAGTATAACTCACAAATCTCCTAACAATCCCTTGCAAATCAAGTATGATAGTGAATTGAGACTTGATTTGCTATAGGGGAGCAATATCATACTTGTCTTGCTGAGATGGTTGATCTGCTTGATTTAAACATTTAACATATCAATCATTAGTCAATAATCAAGACAGTTAAATAGAAAATATGTATAAACATTAAGTACATAAGTTTAATACATGATTCAATTACACAAGATTTAACATTACATAAATATCTAAACATTACTTTTATCCTGAATCATGTGTTCTTCTACATGCGGGGCTGAGGACGAGGCTCCCTGATCATGTGCTTTCTTGGAGCGTCTTTCTTTGGCTTGTGTGGCATCTGATGCAACCGCATCACCTCCTTCCTCATCATCTCCTCCCTCTTCCTCTCCTGCTCCATCATCATCTCCTTCTTCTGTCTCATCCTCATCATCATCCTCATCATCCTCATCCTCATCATCATCATCATCATCATCATCTCCCTTTCTGATCTTGAAAGGCTCATCTTTAGTGCCTTTAAGCCTGAGCATGATGGTCTTATTTGTAGCCTCCAACTCCCCAATCCTTTTAGCTGATTGGTCGTTTTGCTCTTGGAGTTGGGCTATCCGCTGATCTTGCTGAGATATCTGCTGAGCTTGGGTAGCATTAAGCTCCACAAGCTGACGTAGTTGGGCAGCTCTCTCTTCATCAGCCGCCAATAGCTTTAGCACCATGCGGTTGAGTGCTGACAGTTGTTCCTCTACCCTAGTGGGGGGCAGAGATGATTCTGTAATGAATGATGGGTGGGATGATGGTCCTGCTTGGTGGCTGGTGATGGTAGTGGTGGCAGTGGTGAATATGGGTGGTGGCATATGAGTGGGTGGAGTGGTAGTAGTGGTGGTGGGTGAGGTAGTGGAAGGTGGAGGTGTGGTAGTAATGGTTGGTGGTGTGGTAGAAGTGATGGTGGGAGAGGTAGTAGTGGTGGTAGCTGTGGTGGCAGTAGGGGAAGTGGCAGTGATCAACGTATACCTCCATCTCTTGGGCTTCATCCCGTGGGGCTGAGCCATCCTCTTTTTCCTCGAACCCTTCAAGGAGGATGCTCCCCCTGGGATGCTGGGCTGGCCTGGGGTGTAGATAGGATCAGTCGTAGTCTCCCCAGACTCGCTCAGGCGTCCACCAACCGCCCGAATCCCTCGCTCGGTGGCAACCACCTTGCTGCCCACTGTTCGAGTCAATGGCTCCTCATCCTCCTCATCAAGACAGAAATCCTGATGGAAACCAACTGTAACAGCTTCTCCATGAGTGGATAGTAGAGGTGTAACATCTGTAGTGGTGGCCCTAAATGGTGTGGGGCCAGTGTCTCCACCATCACCACTGTCATCTTCATCTGAGTCATCAGTGGGGAGCATAATTTGCTCAGTTTTTGAGTCACTGTCATCGTGGCGCCACTTCTTCTAAGCTGGCGCCACATAATCCTCACGGGCCAGACGCCCGAACAGTCGCCTGACAAGGGGTTTCACCTGCTTCCCCCTGTGCACCTTCATCCTACCCAAGGTGGTATCATCCATGACCTCGAGCACCATGGCATCCTCCTTCTCCTTCGGCAGCGAAGGGAGCTTTTGGTCAATAATCATTTGCATAAAGCTAGGGTAAATACAAAACCCCTCCTTTCCCTTCGCCTCGATGTTCTCCACCAGGTAGGTGAAGATCGTCTTCGAGAAGCTGAACGAATGGTTCAGCACCAACGCCACATAGGTGTTTTGAATCTAATCCGACAGCTCATCGAAGCCTCCCTTCCTTAAGGCAATGCTCTTCAGCAGCACATGGGCCAAGTACTTAAGTTGGGGGCATAGGTTGCTCTTGTTGAGCACACCTGCGTTGATATCCCCCGAGTACTTGGCCCGCAGAAAACAGCCTCGTACGGTCAGTGGGTGTAGTCATGTAGGGCAGTTAGCATCATCCCTAAACTCCAAAACTGTCCTGAGATCGTCCTTAGTGATCTCTATATCCTGACTAAAAATGGAGCTTCTGATACAGTGGGGCTTTGAGGACCTGTCAACGATAGCGCTTTCCTAGAAAGCCTGCTAAAGTGAACGGTATGGAGTGCACGGAGTAGATATAGCACAAAAAATCCTCGATCTCCGTAAGAATGTAATAATGCAAGAGTAATCAGCCGCGTTCCGAGAGGTCAAATCCAAATGAGCACAAATGTTATGCTTTGTGCTCATAGTCCAACGGCTCGCCGTCTGTTACACAATGCAAATAAACGTTAGAGTGTGTTAATGAGCAACAATTGATACATTAGACTTGTAATCTTCAGTTTTGTCGTGCAAATGAACTGTGCGACTGAGATCTAGTTGTGCGAATGAACTGTGTGACTGAGATCTAGTCGTGCGAATGGGCTTATACGTACGACTGAGCATGCGGCTAGGGTTAGTCGTATGCTATCCCATGCGTTTACACCAGTCGTGCGACTGAACTCATACACATGGTTCAGTCATGCGATTGAAGTTCATCAGGGTGTTCATTCGCATGACAGACTATTTGAACATTCAAATTCAATTTTTTAGCAAAACTTGATGTCAGACGTCGTGGTTTGGCTCATTAGTCTCGCAAATGCCCGACATAACACCTAATAACCTTAATTTGAACAATGTACTTAGTTTAATTAGTTTCTTAGGCAAACTAAGTCTCGGTTAAGTTTAGGGCTCAAATTCAATTATTAGGGCACGAATTGATTGAACTTTGGAGTGACTAACACCGCACATTACCTGTATAAACACTAGAAATCATTAGATCACAACAATCAGTAGTCTAAAGTAGTCAAATGAAAATCGGGTAGCGTAACGGTATAGTCGTGCGATTTGGGGGCGATTTGGGAGTTATGAATGACTGCGACCGACTCCCCCTCCTTCTATACTAGGGTTTCCTCCAGTCGTGCGACTCAACCTAGTCGCAAACTTGATTCATGCGATTGAGGGTCAGTCGTGCAACTGGCACAGTCGGTCACCTTCAGTCGTGCGACTAGGTATCAACCGTGCGACTGTCTCATTCGGTCACCTCCATTCATGTGATTGGTTCAATCCTGTGATCCAATCGTGTGAGTTTACCCATGCTCATGGTCCAATCGCACGTCTGGGCCATGCGTGTGGTTAAGTCGGGCGATTGGGCTCATACGTATGGTCCAATCGTATAGCTAGTTTATACTCATGGTCCAGTCATGCGAATAGACTCATACGTATGGTCTAATCTTACATCTGGTCCATACTCATGGTCTAGTCGTGCAAATGGCTCAAACTTATGATTTAGACTTTATGACCATTTGACACTTAACCCTTTTAACTATTGATAAAACATATCGTGCATTCAATCATCACAGACATGACCATTTTAACTTAGAGAACTTTTGATCACCTCAGACTTGATCCTTTTTAATATTTAAAAACCAGTTTGGTCACCTCAGACGTGACCCCTTTTAGTGATTAAATCCCAGACAGAATTCCAATGCATAGTCCGCCGTTTAATAACTAAACTAATGAAAAATTAAACAACTAGAACTAAAAGACAAAACTAAAACATATTTTTTTGTGATTTTGTGTGAGGTGAAACTCCTAAGATAGATATCTAACCGATTTATTTCTCGAACAGTACAGCTTCAAGTTATTTTGACCATAGCTAGAACGATTCATTATGGAATCATACAGTATATTAAATCATTTGGGACATGTTACCAAAACCTTTTGATGCTAGATTCTTGTTTTCATCGAGAGTCATTAGCAAGTCTAGGAAATCATACTAGTGCCACAAGATGCACACGGTGGTTTGGACTTTCAAGAGTTGCAGCCACGATGATTGTCAGTATACTTGTCCTTTTAAATCCATACACAGGCTTTTAACACAGATTGGTGATGATTTAAGGTTTAATTATTTCAACAAGCATTTGTGGATCCCATGCTTATATGGTAATCAACGTTCCTCAAGAGATTTTTGATACGGGTAGTGTTCAAGAAGAAACTATTCTAGAGCTTTCAAAGAGATGCTAAGCCTCAGGTCAGTGCCACCGCACAGCAGAGAGGCGCAACCAACAATGAATTCTAGAATATTTAGGTTATGCTTATCCTCATGTCAGTGCCACCGCACAGCAGAGAGGCACACGACCTATCTTCTTGTTTGAGCAATTATATTCTTTTTGCACAGATCGCACCAACAACATAGGTTATTAGCTTGATTGCCTTTAGCATTTTTCATGTGCTTTGCTCATTTTATGGTCATCCGTACACATTTGTGGCGTTTATTTTGCTCGTCTCCCCTTATTAGAACTTTGTTGATTGTGTTAACAAGGGATAAGATGATAACCCACAGCTTGTTGAACAACTTAGTTTGAACTTGAAATCACCAACGAGGTCTACTTATCTATTGTGTTGAATCTACCGACACATCATCAAATGGTCTAGCAACCTCTAGGTCTACCTTCTCTGTGTTACCTTAGTAGTAGCTAGTTTTACTATCATTTTTCCTTTTATTGTTGCTTAGACTTCTCAGACTTATACTTTGAATTTTTCATTTTAAACAATTTCTTCTTTTAAACTATTTGTTCTTGTGTACTATCATTTTCCATAGTTATTGAATCAGTATCACAGATATGATCTCATTTCTCTTAGCTAGACTGTCCTCCTCCCTTGTTATTTTTTTATGTACTTAAATTAAAACAACTAATTTAATATTGACTTAACCTTTTCTCCCCCTAAAATTCTAAAACCGAAAATGTTTTAGCGTTTAAAATTTTAATAGGCGAAGAAGTAAAATAAAATAAAATGAAAGTAAGCGTCGGACTATGCACTTTCATCGTGTGGAATCACTTCACTTTTCTTTTTAATGCCATTGACCTCTAACAGATATAAAAAACGTGGTTTATCAAAAGCTTTTGTGTAGAGGTCAGCGTGTTGGAAATCCGTATTAATTTTAACAACATCGATTATATTCTTTTCAAAACAATCACGTATAAAGTGATATTTAATTCCGATGTGTTTTGTCTTAGGATGTTGGACCGGATTTTTAGTTACAGCTATAGCAGTTGAATTATAAACAAATATAGGAGTGTTAGAGAATTTCAAACCGTAGTCCCTCATTTGCTGTTGAATCCAGATGATTTGAGAACAGCAGCTTGTCGCAACAACATATTCAGCTTCACAAGTTGACAGTGCAACTGATGTCTGCTTCTTACACTGCCACGTGACTAATCTTCTCTCAAAGAATTGACAACCTGCTGAGGTTTACTTGTAGTTCATTTTGCATCCGCCGTAATCCGAGTCACTATACGTTGTAAGCGCAAAGTCATCATCATGAGGATACCACAACCCAAGTGTTGGTGTACCCTTCAGATAACGAAATATCCTTTTGACTCCTATGAGATGGTTGACTTTCAGTTTTGCCTGATATCTTGAGCAGAGACACGTTGCGTACATGATGTCAGGTCGTGAGGCAGTGAGATACATGAGAGATCCAATCATCCCTCGGTACATGGTAGCATCCACCAGATCACCATTATCGTCGGGTGCTACATCATGGTTTGTAGCAAGTGGAGTCCCAGTTGCGGAAGCATTCTCCATATCAAACTGACTGAGAATATCGCCTATATATTTGGTCTGATGTAGAAATATCCCCGGTGGTGTCTGATCCACCTGTAACCCGAGAAAGAATTTCATCTCTTCCATGGCACTCATCTCAAATTCAGACTTCATTACTGCTTCAATTTTTTTACATAAGTCTTTGTTCTTGGAACCAAAGATTATGTCATCAACATAAATTTTAACAAGCAGTAAATCACCATCCTTTTCTTTGATGAACAGTGTACAGTCAATCACTCCTCTGTGAAATCTGTGTTTCACAAGATGAGTTGAGAGTTTTTCATACCATGCTCTCGGGGCTTGGTGGAGTCTGTAGAGAGCCTTATCCAGTTTGTAAACTCTGTCCCGATGATATGGATCCTCAAAACCTTCAGGTTGACTGACATACACTGTTTCCCGAATTTCACCATGAAGAAATGTACTACTTACATCCAGTTGATAAAATTTAATCTTCATGTAAGAGGTATAGGCTAGGAAGATAAGGATGGCTTCCATTCTCGCCACAGGTGCAAAGACTTCATTGTAATCAATTCCCTCGACTTGTCGAAATCCTTGAACTACAAGTCGAGCCTTGTTCCTGATTATGACCCCTAACTTCTTGAATTGAAGAAGTTCTTGAATTTCAATACCCATTTTATGCCATGGGTGAGTGCCATGGGTCATCTTTCTTGCATTTCAATACCCATTTTGTGCCAATGACCTTAGCACCTTTAGGTCTGTCCATTAGTGTCCATACACCTAACTTCTTGAATTGAAGAAGTTCTTCTTGCATGGCATTCACCCATGCCTCGTCGTTTAGGGCTTCACTGACGTATTTGGCTCAAACTGAGACACAAAACAATGATAAGCACCATCGTGCAGATAACCCTTTTCCATTACCGAGGCATAATCAGCTGAATATAATTGATTTCTTGTCTGAACTCCTGATTTGGCATCCCTAATAACATGATCCATAGGATGATAGACATTTAAGCATGATCCAGGAGTAGTGGGAATGACTGCCTCATTATCGAGATTGTGAACTCTTGGTTCCGGATCTGAGGTAGTAGGAGTGTGAGGTTCCAAAGAATCAGAGGCATCAATATCAGATGCTTATGGACTTGCAGTAGTAGGAACTTGTTCCTCCTGATTGACCTAATCATTCTCCACGGCTTCATCGGCAGAGGAGGAGTCACTTACCTCAAGTGCTCCCCCTGAATGACTAGATGACTCACCTTGTGAACCAAATGTTGTTGAGTCTTGTGATGGTGTGTTTAAGACATCATACATCATTGGTTGCTAACTCATCTTTAGGAGTGGAGAGAGGGATGTTGAATGACTTAAAGAATCCATCATAATCGAAAAAAATGCGGGTCCTTTTCCAGCTGGGGAGTGGGGTATCTCTGAATGTCCACGTTATACCACACTTCTACTTGACCCGTTGAGTTTTTGTATACTCTCTTATTCGGTATGTTGTATCCTAGAAAAATTCCTTCTTCAACCTTCTCGCTGAACTTGCCTTCCTGAGTTTTCTTCAAACGGGTGCAAGGTGTGCCAAACGGTTCGAGGTACTCTAGATTTGGTTTACGTCGTTGAAGTAACTCGTAATATGTCTTACCATGACGTTTTACCACCAGGACTCGATTTAAAGTGTAACATGCATTGGCAACTACCTCATTCCAAAATTGGATGAGCAGTTTCGAGTCTGCTAGCATTGTCCGTGCTGTCTCTATCAAGTTGTGATTCTTTCTCTCAACAACTCCGTTCATTTGTGGAGTGTAGGCAGAAGTAAACTGGTGCACAATTCCCTTTTCTTTGCAGAATTCCTCCATCCGTTGGTTCTTGAACTCGGTACCATTTTCTGAGCGTACTTGTCTTACCTTCAGCTTGTAGAGAGACTCCAATGTAGTTACTAATTCTTTGAATGACTCAAATGTTTCTGATTTGGAGTTCAAAAACATTACCCAATAGAATCTTGAGTAGTAATCTGTAACTACATAACAGTACAAGTCGTCGGCGATGCTCCTTGTACTGACTAGACCAAACAGATCCATGTGAAGAAGCTCAAGAGGCAGTTATATGGAATGAACTTTCTTTTTCTTATGAGACTTCTTAGTCTGTTTGCCTTTCTTGCAGGCAACACAGAAATCTGGTAATTGAAGTTTTTGACGTTTACTCCTCGCACTAGATCATTCTGGATCAAGTGATTCATCTTCCGTGGATTGATGTGTCCCATTCTCCTATGCCAGGAGATCGAATCCTTCTCTGTAGCTTTTGAAAACTTGATGATCCGTTGTGGAGGCCTTTGATAGATCCAAGACATAAAGATCGTTATATCTTGAAACTGACATTAAGACTTTGTCCACCGGGATCACATAGTCCTTTTTTAGAACATAACACTTCTTGTTGTAGAATACCACCTTAAAGCCTTTGTCACAGATTTGGGATATAGAAAATAGATTATTTTGAAGTTGTTGAACATAGTTTACCTTATCAAACTTCACTTTTTGGTTCCCCACTTCCCTTTGAGCGGTGATGTAACCTCCTTTGTTCCAACAAATGAAACATGACCTCCTTTAATTTGTTTGACGTTTGACAGGAGTGCCAGGTTCCCAGTCATGTGCCTAGGTTCCCAGTCATGTGCCTAGATGCTCCGCTATCTGTGACAACTCATCCAAAACTCACTCGATTTCGATTTCTGTGTGCCAATGCAGTAGACCAGTGATGGAAACCAGTGATGGAACACTCTCACCATGTAACGCAATTTTCGGGACGAAAATTCTTTCAACATGGGGATAATGTGACATCCGGTAAATTTCCGTTACCAAACTCCGTTAGTTCCGTTAAGTCAACTCTGTTAGTTCCGTTAAGTCTTGTATACACGGGTCGTGAGCACACACTAGTTGTCGTTTAACATTGGTGACTTAATAATAATTAATAATGTTAAACTAATGTTAATTAAATTGATTATGTGATTGTTGTGTTAAAATTATGTGTTTACGCGATTTAATTGCTGATTGTAGAAATTAATCGCGTAATGCGGAAACGTGCCTATTTGTTCATATGTCTTGTGTTTTTGCAAAGATAAATCATGTAATGAATATTATTAGTTCATATCTTTATATTTTTAAGTTAAAGGCATTTTAAAAAGAGTTTAAAGTCTAGTTTTTATAAAATACCAAAACACAAGGGTTTAAAGGGTAAATATGTAAATTAAATTAAGTAAAACATAAACCCTAGCCCCCACCCCCCATGTGCGACCGTAACCTTCCTCATCCCCTCTCAAACCTGCGATTTTGATCACGATTAAGCAAGAACACATTGGATTTGATCTATCTCAAGGCATACAACGCATTACAAGTCTCAATTTTGTTACATTACACGTTTAAAGGTTAGATTTTTCATGTTTTTGTGATGTTCTTCATTATGACCGAACCTTAAATCACAAAATTGGTGTTCTTGGTGTTGAGTTTTGATCAATTGATGATGTTTATATGTTAGTTAGGTTGAATACATGTTAGTTAACGTCGATCATGGATGAATTACATGTTTTTAGTGGTTTAATCATGGGTTTTGATTCTAGTCAAACCCTAATTCTATTTTGAGCATGATTATGGATGAATGATGATTGTTTGGTGAATGTGTGATGATTAATAAGTTGTATGAATGTTAGGAATCATGGATCTTGCAAGAAATTGATGATTTGGTGTTGATGTTCATAGCTTACTAAGAATAGTAACTTTATCTTGCGTGTAACATTGAATTATTGGTGAATTGATGTTATGGATGTGTTCATGGTGATGATTAGATGTTAGATTGATGTTGTGATCATTGGGAATTAAAGAACACATGTTATAGTTCATACATTACTAAATAGTAACTTTTCGATATGAATTGATGAGTTATGATGTTTGGATGTGGTTGATCATGCTTAGGTGTTAATATGAGCTTGAATTGGTATATTATTGATGAATTCATGTATGCTTTGGATGTTTGATAGATTTTGGGATGTTCTTTCCCAAAAGGGAAACTTTATTCGTGTAAACTTTGAAGTATGATGTTATGATCATGTTTGGGATGATAGGAGCCTGCTAGTATGTTCAAGGATAAATTCTAGTGTGATAGAACGTGTTAAATTAGTTGTATGGCATGCTTGGATAATCATGGGTGATATTTGGACTTTGGTGATCATGTATGATGTTGGTGTTGATTAGTTGCTAGGATATCATGTTTGGGTTTGGTGAGTAATGATTATGGTGTATGTTGCATGCTATGGGCATGGCTATGATTTAAGTGTTATGTATGGATAATGTAGCATGTGTATGATACTATTTGAATGTTAATCATGTATTTTTATGTGATCATTGGCTTTATTTGAATTATAACTCATAATGTCACCAACGGGTCACCTACGTCAAACGTGTTTATTTTTCTGAAAGCTTGAGTCTTTGTTTTGTTATGCTTAGGGTTTCACATGTATTTCATTTACACGTACTTATGTACTCACATGATCTAGGTAACCTTTGAAGGTTGTCTATCCTCTCGTTTCTCAAGTAAACCCTAAGTACTTTTTGCATACATCAGGTGAGTTCATGCCCCACTCTTTACTTAATCTCTTTTGGGGGAGATAGCATACTGGTATTTTACGAATGCTTTTAATATTTAAGTTGTGTAAATATTAATATAGTGTTGTTTACCATGGGAAAAGTCCTCACACTTTCGAATTGTTAATATTTAATAGCGGGGAAACTTGGGTAGTACTACTGGGTCTGACGAGCCCCACCTGTGTGACTCGAGGTCAACCGGGTGCAATTTGTCCTATTGAACATTGTCACGACATGGTAAGTCGTGACAGGAGGCAACAACTATCACAGTCAGCTTCAATTGCGAAATCACTATGTATTAATATATACTAGTTAATAGACTACCTATCTATTACAATACACTTTTTATATATATATCACAACTGTTTATATGTTTATTGAACTCAAACTCTTGAACTCACCAACCGTTGTGTTGACATTTTTAGTATGCCATTCTCAGGTCATTAGCTTGCTTGCCATAGGAGCACTGCATGGTTCACTGCATTCTAAGACACGATCTTCAAGACAATTTTAGTATTTTAATAATTTTGGTTTACTCTTTTGGTTGGCACCTGTTTTGCCATAGTTATACTTTCATTGCCTTGGGTTGTTTTCAAAACGCTTCCGCATTGTTTAAAGTTTGTATTTTGGTTGATTTAGTTTTAAATTATGGCATATAGAGTCGTTCTGAGTAACTATTGACTGTGATCCTGGTTTGTTCACACGCCTCGCGGTAAAACTCTGCAAGTGGATTTTGAGGGTGTGACAGATTGGTATCAGAGCCATTGGTTATAGGGAACTAGGTTGCATACACACTAGACTATAACCGCACACAGTTAATTATTTACCTGTGCCTTATTCTCATCTACTGTATACTCATTGGCATACACGTCACACTCTCTGCAGCATGGCATCATCTTCGAGAGCTCCGGGTAAACGACCCGAATCACCTACACGATCTGAATCCCCACCTCCCGCACCTGTACCTGATGATGGATTCGATTGGCCCCAACTGGCTTATCCCCGAGAGGAGATTGACTGGGATCAAGCATTTGCATTGATGAAGCGTGACCCTCCGCGAGACTAGCGTTCCTATCCTAGGTTTGTTGACCATATCATGTTTAGGGAGCGCGTACCTGTTCCAAAGCCAAGGACTAGGAACAATGCCAATCAACTCATGCCTTCACTCCCATGAACGGCGCAGTCCAATGAGCAATTGATTGCTGCACTAATGGCTGCACTGGATACTGAACAGCATCGAGTAAGGCGACTCACGGGTGATGTCTGTACACTACAGCAAGAGGTGTACAACCTGAGACACTAATTGGATGAACTCGAGGAAGAACACGGGAAGACTCTGAACGGTTGTCACCATATGCAAGATGGTGTTATGGCACTCCAAGGACGCGTGACTGCTCGTGAACAGTGGGACGCCGTAGCCGATATAGGATTGCCATTTTAGAGGCCCAGCTAGAGGCACTTCAGATTGCTATAGCTCCTGCTCCTGCAGCAGACCCTGAGGATGAGGAGGATCCCGAGGAGGGACCCGAGGAAGAGGAACCGGAGGAGATGGAGGATGATAGTGATGGGTCAGATGTTGTCGATTGACTTCTTTATATGACTTAGACTACGTAGTGTTTTATTTTTGAAACCTATGTGGGAAGGGTTGTTTCCCCACACGAACGACAAACTTCAAATTTGACATTGCTAAATACATTGTGACTCATTGCAATTATTTACCTTGGTTATTATTTTCGTTATGAATGTTGTGGTTGTGATGAATCGTTATTTCTTTTGTTTACTGTTTACTATGCTTCAATGAGTTAATACGTTTGATGTTACTCATTAATGTATTTGTGAATGTAAAGTGAAAAGAATGGACGCCCGTAGACGTGGACGTGGACGTGGTCGTGGACGCGGACGTGGACGTGGCACCGTAGAACAGGGTGATGGTGCTATTAACATGACTCCCGCAGAATTGGTTGCTCTAATTAATGAGCATGTTCAGGCGGCAGTGGCTGCTGCCCACGCGGGTCAGCCAGCAGGTAAACAATGACAGAAAGACAAATCTGATATCCTTTATAACTGTAGGGGATGTCTGATTAATGTGTGTTGTGTTTAAAACAGGACCACCAGTGTGTACATACAAGTCCTTCATGGACTGTAAACCACACCCTACAGCGGTACAGAGGGTGCTGTAGGGCTTGTACGCTGGTTCGAGAAGACTGAGTCCGTTTTCTCCAAATGTAACTGTCCACCAGCGGATCAAGTAAAGTATGCCACCGGGACTTTGGAGGGTGCTGCTCTGTCTTGGTGGAACGCGCAAGTCCAGATGCTTGGACAAGCGATGGCGAATGGACTTCCATGGGATGAGTTCAAAGCAATGATAACCGAGGAGTACTGTCCTCGCAGCGAAGTACAGAAGTTAGAAATGGAGTTCTAGCAACTAAAAATGCAGGGCTCGGAAATTGAGGCTTACACCACCAGAACCCATGAATTAGCAACTTTGTGCCCGGGAATGGTGATGAGGTGCATAAAAGGATATAGAGCATTACATACGGGGATTGGTACCTGAAATCCAAAGTATGGTAACTGCTTGCAGCCCAGCCACAATTCAGCAAGCCATCCAACTAGCTCACAAGCTAACTGACCCAGCCGTGGAGCAAGGACGGTCTACCAAACGGGGCGATGTGGCAAGCGTGCCCGACAACAAAAGAAAGAAAGTGGGACAATGCCAACAACACCAAAGCATCATCATCTTCCAGTGGTCAACCTCAATCTCAGCAGCAGCAACAGCGGTTCAGCAGCAACGGAGGTTTGACAATAACCGTAACTCCAACCAGACGCCTGCAAATAATCAAGGACCCAGTGGTTATGGTGGGAGACATCCGAAGTGTACTCGGTGTAATTACCATCATGTGGGAAGGTGTGATAGCTTCAAGTGTCAACGTTGTGGAAAAATTGGACACTCTGCGAAGGATTGTCGTGGTGAACTAATGAGGAGGCCACAACAACCTCAAGAAACTCCCAAGGGTTGTTTTGAATGTGGGAAAGAAGGGTATTACAAGCGAAACTGCCACAACTAAGGAGGAACGGAAATGGCAACAACAACAACAATACCAACAACCATGGTAACAACAACAACAATGGTAATAATAACAACAATGGTGGAAATGGCACTGGAAATGGCAGCAATAAAGATGGAGCCAAGGGGAGAGCCTTCGTCATTGGCTCAGGTGAGGCTCTAAATGATCCCACAACTGTTACTGGTAGATTCCTGTTAATGGTTGTTTTGCTACGGTACTATGATACTGGAGCCGATAGGAGTTTGTGTCCTTCAAATTCTGTAGTCTTTAAGTGATATAACCTCTGCTTCAGAATCTAATACACTGTGGAATTAGCCGACGGTAAACAAATCCATGTAACGCATATCCTTAAGATTGTAAGATAGAACTTGCTGGCCATACTTTCGCTATAGATTCATGCATGTTACACTGGGAGTTTTGATGTTGTGATAGGCATGGATGGCTCTCTAGCAAGCAAGCGGAATTCATATGTCACGAGAAGATCATACGGATCCCGGTTGGTGATCAAATTCTTACCGTCAAAGTGATAGGAGTGGTGCTGTGTGATAGGCATCATCTCATATATGAAAGCTCAAAAGTTGTTACGAAAGGGCCGTGTGGCTATCCTATTGACAGGATCAGTGATCACAAGTTTGATGTATTAGAATACAAAGCAGCGGAATACAAACTAGAATTAGACAAATTGTAGCAAGCAATCGATACTTGTAAGCATTAAGAGCGCATACGGTTATAGGGAGAGAATATATATTCTGATTTGAAGGAATGTTTATAGAGGTAGAATATTTCTAATCAAATCATTCATTCATTCCATTCATTCACCCAATTACAATACGTTGTCACTCCTTATATAGAGTGCAACAATCACTGCTGTTATCACGGAAAGTGACAACTGGCAGATCTAATACAAAAATAACTAATTTTAACAAACTACTGAAATGTTCACAACTACTGAGAACATATCAGCATGTTAAGTACAAAATATAAAACTACTGAAACTACAACGACTGAAGAACAAGCTCTTCAGTCGTTTTACAAAACTACTGAAACATAAAAATATAAAACTACTGATATCACAACTACTGAAGAAGTAC
The DNA here is from genome assembly GCA_025506515.1 of Flaveria trinervia. Taxonomy (NCBI): domain Eukaryota; kingdom Viridiplantae; phylum Streptophyta; class Magnoliopsida; order Asterales; family Asteraceae; genus Flaveria; species Flaveria trinervia. Next base: position 21,172,089 of record CM046445.1, read on the forward strand.
TCTTCAGCAGTTGTGACAAACTACTGAGGCTTCAGTACTTGATCTTCAGACTTTGACCTTTAGGTGTTTCATCAGCTGATGACTTCAGTAGATATCATCAGCTGATGTCTTCAGTCTTTGTCTTCAGACCTTGTACATCAGTTGTTGATCTTCAGCACTTGTAAACTCTTCAGCTGTTGTACTTCAGTACTTTGGTCTTTCAGCTTCAGCACTTGTGTTCTTCAGCTGTTGTACTTCAGCACTTTGTTCTTCAGCTGTTGAGGTCTTCAGCACTTGATCTTCAGCTGTTGAAGTCTTCAGCACTTGTCAAACTACTGATGAGGCTTTCAGCAGTTGTTGTGATACCATGTGGGACTTAGAGGTTTTCTGATCTTGGCTCATTGGTTCTTTTGGTCCAACAAACTCCCCCTGAACCAATGCAGCCAAAACCTCTAACTTATTTATTCTTCCACTTATTGATGGCAAAATGTTGGTATTTTTCCTTCTTGATCAGTAGAGAAGATGACCCATGTAAGCTCCGGCCTGGGAAGAACCTCAAATATTGTTTGGCAGAGTATGAATGGGAACTCTGTTTTGGGGAACAGGACACAGAGTTGTTATCCCATTCATGAGATTCACTTCCCCATAATGAGTCTGTACGACTCTCTTGTGTAGGCCTCAAGGAAGGTGATTTGTTCCTCCATGGTTAGCTCTTCAGCACCTCCTTCAAACAATGATTCCGGCCCATAATACTCAGACAGGTATTTGGCATGTTTCCCATTCTTTAGCTCCACAGTTGTTATTATTCTGTAAGCAAACTCATCCGGGTGATTACCCTCTAGGAACAACTGGAGCTCATTTTTCCTGACTTCCTCAAGCCTCTTGTAAACTAACCCCTTTTTCACTATTTTGTTTTCCAGCATCTTCTGAGGGGTTAGATTAGCTTTGTAGCCTTCTTGAAGTCTTCTAGGATTTCCCAGGGTGAAACTACAAAGACCAGAGAGATCACTTCATCTACGATCTTTTTCATGGCCAATGTATCTCCGAGGTAATTGTTCTTATGAATTCTGTGAGAGACCCTGGGATCAGGCCAAATCCTCACTCTTTCCTTTTGATATTGAAAGGTATGCCTGAGAGTGTAAAGTCTGAGGGCTTGCTCCTCATATTGATGATGGAGATGTGGCTGCATAAGCTTTGTCAACTCTCTTCAGCAATTCCTCATCATGCTGTTTATGAAGCTCTTCTTCTTCTAGCTTCACTTTAACCATTTGTCTCTGGACTTCAGGAGTAATTGCTGAGGAGTGACTTGTGGCCTTAGGCAACTGAATCACAGCTGAGAGCGGCAGCCTGTCTTCATCATCTTCTTCATCTTCTTCTAGCCTCAATACCTTCTCTTCTTCTTCAAGGGTATATCATCGGCTATGGGTTTTGAGGGTAAGGGAGTTGGTTTGGTGGGTTGTGTTTTGGGTGGTTTTGGTGTGGGAATGTTGACAGGCTGTGCTAGCATCCTTGAGGTGAGTGTGGCTTTTGATTGCTTGGCTAGCTCAGTCCTGCTCCCAGCACCCACTTCATTCAAAGCTTCAATAACAAGCCCCTTAGTATGCTTCAGACGAACAGATCTTGGTGGTGATTGCCAAGATACTGTCCCTGGACCAAGCTTTGATTTCAATCATTGATCTTCCAAGATATTTTGCAATAAATCTTATCATGATTTCAAGCCTTTCTCTTTCTAACACTTCATAACTTGCCCATCTATTCTGGATTTCTTCAATCTCTAGTCGTCGAATCTCAGAGTCAAGTTTGTTGGTGTCATGGCCTTGCCTGAACAACTGATCAATGATGTTGTCCATTGATCTGCTGTGTTCGGCATCAGCCTCTTTTATCAGTAGCTCCAAGGCTTTATCTTCAGCAATGTGCTCATCAGCCTTTCTTCCGCTTGTAGGTGAGCATTGGTTGCTGTTCTTTCTCCTCCTTTGGGCTTGCTTCACTTCCTTCTTTTCCTCGGATCTTTTCCTCTTCTTATCTTTCACTGCAGTACTCCCCCTTTTTGGTTGCATTGGAGGAAGGGGTTTGTACCGCAGAAAGAGTCTTTTGGACAGCAGCATCAACCAAGGGCTGTAATGTTGAGGAAAGCCTCTCATCAATGGCTTTGATCACTATATCAGTGATTATGGGTGTGATGAGAGGGAGGGAATTTTGGAGTACAGCACCTATTTGCTCAGGAGGGTTCTGTTCCTGAGAAGTAGGGCCTGAAGCAGAGGCAGGTGGTTGATGTTGGAGTGGCTCGGTGTTTGGGAAACCTTCAAGTGAAGGTGCCATCTGTGGGTGGATAGAGGCAGATGGTCTTTCTCCTTGTGAGAGTTGGTCAAGTAGGTTTTGCAGCCTACTGACTTTCTCCTCAAGGAGTGTGTTCTGGGCAAGAACATCATAGAAAAAGCCCAGGTCATCATCAGCCGAAGCTGAATCAGCTGACCTCCTGCTTAGAGCAGGATTTACATGCACTGGTGTAGACCAGTTGGTGCATGTGCCCCTTGTGCTTGGTACTGGGGACTTCCAGCCTCAGGACAATGTCCATCATCAGCTGTTGCCTCTAGTGAGGTCTTAGCAATGTTACCAGCCTCACTCTGGTCATGTGCTGAGTCAGAGGAGGTGGCAGCCTCACTAGATATTCTAAGCTCCTTGTCTACACCAGGAGATAGAATTGGGAAACCCCTGTGCTGTGGGTTCTCAAGTGCACTGTGTTCCTCCCCCTCAATTGTAGAGGTATTCCCAGTAGTAAGTGGTTTCTGGGGAGGGGGTGAGGAGTGCAATTGAGTCAGCACTTGTGCAACTATTAAAGTTGGGCTGTGAGGGGCGGTTGTTTGGGGTGAGGGGATAGAAGCAGTGTGCACCTGGGGAGGTTGGTGCTCTTCAATGGCAATCTCCTCAAGTGAGGAAGATCCCAGATAAGTAGGTACCCCTTGTGTGGTTGCTGCAGGCTCCTGTTGAGAGGAAGCCTGAGCGGCTGTGGCTGGAGAGTCATTGTATCCACTAGGGGGTTTGGACTAGTGGATATATCCTGCGTTTGTGTTGCAGGGGCATCCTCAGGGGACTCAATTCCCTGAGTAGCCGTTTTGGGTTTCTTTTTGGTGGGTTTGGTGGGGACTTTGGATTTGGAGGTGGTGGCTGTGGGTTCCAGCTGCGTGGGTTTTCGCAGCTTGGCAGCCATTTTGAGTGTCCGGTCAGAGTTGTGCCGGGAGTATACTTCCGGCAGAACAGCCGTAGCAGGGACTCCCAAGCCAACAAGTCCCTCAGCATTAAGCTGGTCTGTAATAATGGCCATTATGAACCGTGGATAAAGTATCCAACGGTTGGCAGTTAGTTTTTGAGCCATATCTTTGAGCTCTGAAAATATTAATTCTGAAAAGTTTAGTGGTTGTTGCTCAAGGATAGAATACATTACCTGCTGCCATTTGGTGGACATTTGATCCCAAGACGACGTCTTAGGGGCCAAACATACATTTACCATGTGAAAATCAGGCGCTCAGCGTCATTAAAGTGTTTCTTCATGATGGTGGAGGCACTGAGATCGCCTTGATATCCATGTTGAGCAAAGGATAGATCTATGGTGCCCTTCGGATATCCAGCAGGAGAAGTAGCATCATTCAGTTGAAGAATTTGGCGGATTATTGCAGGAGTAATGACTACTTCTTTGTTGTTGACGACCGACGGAGGGATGGTGTGTTGTTCTCCCCAGTGGTAACAGTAACGTTCATCCAAAATTGGTGCAAGGATTCGGCATGTAAGATGGGGTTCAGAAGAAATGCCTTGTTGTATTGGGACTGAACCATAAGATCGATAGCAGTATCGAACTTAGTCCAGATCGGCGATTTAGTGAGGTAGGCAACACAGTTGTGTCGCGGTTAATTTGCATAGACGCCATTGAGAAGAGGGAAGTTTTGGAGAGGAACGTTAGGTTTGAAGCATTGAGAGCTAAGGTTAGGGGTATATATAGGGTACGGGTAAGGAAACGACTAAGGATGTGGTGTTAGTCATCAGTAGTTTTAAACGACCGTTGACATGGTATTATCCGTTCAGACGTTGAAACAGCTGAAGTCGTGGTGTTAGGCATCAGTAGTTTAGAAAACTACTGAAGACCGTGGTTTTGACTTCAGATGATTGAAACAACTGAGGACTTGGTGTTTGTCATCAGTAGTTATGAAACTACTGAAGACAGTGGTTTTGTCATCAGCTGTTGTAAACAACTGAAGACTAGGGATTAGTCATCAGTAGTTATAAAACTACTGAAGACGTGGTTTTGCTTCAGTTGTTTAAAATGAAACAGCAGTTGTACAAACGACTGAAGAGAAGTTCTCTTCAGCTGTTTTCGTCAATTCTTAGCTTTTCAGCTGTTTCAATCTGTCCTCAACACATTCATCAGTCTTTTTGGCTGATTTCAGTTGTTTCATAGGACATCAGTACTTATCTGTTTTTACTGATTGCAGTGTTATAACTGCATCAGTAGTTGTGACTACATCAGTAGTTTAGAACAGATGAAGTACTTCAGTACTTGTGAGACATTTAGCCTTCAGTAGTTATAAAAACTACTGAGGGTAAAAGAGCTCATCAGTACTTATATGTGACATAGGTACTATGATCATCAGTATGAATTACTAAGATCATCAGTAGTTGTCACTTATTCTAGTTGCAGCATACCAAGCCTTAACACCAGGTTTTGGAAAGTTGAACTATCCAAAGGCTTAGTAAAAATGTCTGCAAGCTCATCAGCACTAGGCACAAACTTAGGATCAATCAGACCTTTTTCAAAACAATCCCTTATAAAATGATGTCTGATCTCTATATGTTTGGTCCTAGAGTGCTGGACTGGATTTTTGACAATACAAAGAGCTGAAGCACTATCCATTAACAATGGAGTCTTAGTCTCTGTAATGCCATAATCCAAAAGTTGGTTTTGAAGCCAGAGTACCTGAGATGTACAACTTGCAGCAGCAATGTACTCTGCTTCAGCAGTGGATGTAGCAACTGAGGTCTGTTTCTTGCTCTGCCAAGAAATCAAGCAGTTGCCTAGGAATTGACATCCACCAGAAGTTGATTTCCTGGTCAACTTACACCCTGCATAGTCACTGTCAGAAAAAGCAACTAATTTACCAGAATGTCCGGTAGAATACCATAAACCTAGAGATGGAGTGCCTTGCAGATATCTAAAGATCCTCTTGACTGCAATCAGATGAGACTCTTTAGGTGCAGCCTGAAATCTAGCACAAACACATGTAGCAAACATAATATCTGGTCTAGAAGCTGTTAAATACATCAAGGACCCAATCATACATCTGTAAAGTGTTTCATCAACCACTTTACCTTTCTGATCTGAGTCCAGTTGTGTGGTGCTGCTCATGGGAGTAGAACAAGGCTTACAGTTTTGTAAATCAAACTTTTGCAAAAGATCTTTTGTATATTTGGACTGATGAATAAAATTCCATCAGCCTTTTGTTTGATTTGCAACCCCAGAAAGAACTGTAATTCTCCCATGGCACTCATTTCAAACTTCTGTTGCATCAACTTTGTAAAGGCATCACACAACTTTGGATCAGAGGATGCAAAAATGATATCATCTACATAAATTTGAACAAGTAGATTATGCTGCCCAGCTTTCTTAATGAATAAAGTCTTGTCTATGGAGCCTCTAGTGAAATTGTTTCCAGAAGAAAGTTTGATAATGTCTCATACCAGGCTCTGGGAGCTTGTTTTAACCCATAAAGAGCTTTATCAAGCTTATACACCCAATTAGGATGTTTATTGTCCTCAAAGCCTGGAGGTTGACATACATAAACCTCTTCTTTAATTTTCCATACAAAAATGCACTTTTGACATCCATTTGAAAAACTTTAAGGTTTTGATAAGCAGCATAAGCTAAAAACAATCGAATTGCTTCCAGTCTGGCTACAGGGGCAAAGGTTTCATCATAATCAATACCTTCTTCTTGTGCAAACCCCTGAACAACCAGTCTGGCCTTGTTCTTAACAATAAGCCCATTTTCATCAGTTTTGTTCCTAAACACCCATTTAGTGCCTATTGCACACTTACCTGGAGGTAGAGGAACCAGTTCCCACACTTGCTGTTTCTTGAACTGAAGAAGCTCAAGCTGCATGGCATCAACCCATCCATTGTCCTTTAAAGCAATGTGATAATTCTTTGGCTCTTGCTGACTGATGAAGAGAGCATAGAAGCAGAAATTTGACAATTGACTTCTTGTTGATACTCCAGCAGTGATATCACCAATGATTTGAGACATAGGGTGATTCTTCAGATCTTGATACACAATGAGATCTGTGCAAGTGTTTGTAGCCGATTCAGTAGCAACAGATGGTGATGGTGAATCATTTCCTTGAAACCAATCAGTGGATGGTAATTCAAAGGAAGTTGAATTCGAAAAAATCTCATCAGCATTTGTTGTGGATGGTGCTACTGGAGCTACAGGAATATCAGGTCTAGCTGAGTCAGGCAGCTGATCACTAAACCTGAAGAGGTGAGTACTGCAATCATCATCATCATCAGCAGTACCACCAGGTGGTGAACTGTTGACAGGAGCAACAGCAGGAGTTTGATAAGGAACATATTGCAGTATGTCCAAATCAAATAACTCCACAGGACTTTGTGGAATCTTGTCCTTTGGAGATTCATTAAACTTAACATGTAGAGTTTCTTCAACCATCTTTGTTCTGCAGTTGAAGACTCTGTATGCCTTGCAAGTAGATGAATAACCAACAAAGTACCCTGCATCCACCTTAGGATCAAATTTATGGAGTTGATCCTTTGTGTTGAGAATGAAAACAGGGACACCCAAATGCTTTGAAAAATGAAATCAGAGGAGCCAAATGATGGAGAACTTCATATGGAGTCTTCATCAACCTCTGATTTACTAAAACTCTATTTTGCACATAACAAGCTGTGTTGACAGCTTCAGCCCAAAAGGTCAATGGCAAACCTGAGTCAGCCAGCATGGACCTTGCAGCTTCAATGAGGGTCCTGTTCTTTCTCTCCACTACTCCATTTTGTTCTGGAGTCCTTGGAATGCTGAACTGCCTTTTGATTCCCTTTGAAAGATAGAAGTCATCAAGTGTATGATTTCTGAACTCAGTTCCATTATCACTCCTAATACACTTGACTGGAAGGGAATACTGCTTCTCAATGTACAGCACAAAGTGAATAATCTTCTGAGCAGCCTCATCCTTTGAATGTAGAAAGAAAGTCCATACAAATCTGGAGTAATCATCCACAATTACCAGACAGTATTTCTTCTTTGCCATGCTCATTACTCTCACAGGACCAAATAGATCCATATGCAGTAATTGCAAGCAGGCAGTGGACTTGGACACTTCAATAGGAGGGAATGAGACTTTGTGCTGTTTTCCTTTTAAACAAGCAGTGCAGGTTTCATCACAGTGGAACTCCTTTATTGGTAAGCCTCTGACTAAACTATTGTGGCTAAGCTGATTCATGTTTTTGAGATTAACATGACCAAGCCTCCTGTGCCACAGTTTAGATTCTTGAGAAGAGGCTTTGGAAAATAGGCAAGGATTGCCTTTGAGATCTATCTTCTTAGAGAGATCTAAGGCATACACTCTTCCTGTCCTGTTGGCTTTCAGAGAGTGTGATCATCCAACACCTTGTCAATCAAGTGCAAAACTTTGGATGACAGAATCCTACAGTTTTGACTGGTGAAAAGGGCAACATGGCCTTTATCACACATTTGACTGACACTCAAGAGGTTGTACTTGAGATTTTCCACATGATTAACATCATCAAATTTGATTTCTCCATTGGAGACAAAGCCCTTACCGATGATGTAACCCCTAGCATCATTGCCAAAAGAGACAAATCCCTTCTTTCCTTGAGAGTAGTCATGAAGAAGAGAGCTGTTCCCAGTCATGTGCATAGATCCCCCACTGTCTACATACCAGATGCTACTTTGGCATGTTGAAGAACCCTGCAATAATAAACAATCAGTTAGTTTTAGAGACCAAACCTTTTGGTTTTGGGCCTGGTCTCATCAATAGATGGTAAACTAACATGTTTATTTGAAACAACAGCCTGAGAGGAAGAAGATGGTGTAGAAGAGGAGTCCTTTGGCTTGGACCTCCTTTTCTGTGGTTTCAACATAGGAGAATCTAGTTGGTTAACTCTACCCAACAGATGTTGTACCATCATCACCAGCTGTGTCTGATTTTGTGATAAAGCTTTCAGCTCATCAGACACATTGCTAGTGGAGTAGATAAGTTCCTATGTTGCACCTTCTTTTTGAGCACCCTCAGCTGTCACCTGTTTAACCCCTTCCTTTTTGGATTCTTTAAGGACTTAAGGGTTACAGGATTTGATGTTGCTGATACAAATGTGGTCTCAAACTCAGTTTTCATTTTTACCATTTTCTCATTAATTTCTTCTTTTTGTTTGAGTTTGGAACCTCTTTTGTACCAACAATCATCTGTAAGATGATTGAACAAACCACATACTTCACATGGGTCTTCTTCATCTTAGGTTGATCATCAAATACAGATGGTGAAGCAACAGAAGACTTGTTCTTCAATGCTTTGGAAGCATTGGTTACTTTCTTGACTACCTCTTTAGTAGTCTTCAAACTCTTTCTACTGCCAGTTTTCTTCTCTTCAGTACTGACAGCAGTTGAAGTTTGAACTTCAGGTGTTAAATCCTGCTCTCTAGTCCTTTCAGGACCTTCAGGATTAACTCCTGAGTTGATCAACTCATTGATCATGTGAATGTCAGCATTTGAACCATCAACATCAGCTGATAGGTTCAAAGAGGGCTTGATGCTGACTGCTACTTCTGATTGTGCTGTATCAGAAGGTAGATCACATGATGTGATGGATTGGTTATCACTCTCACCATCAGATTCTACCTCTGCTCTTGGGGTAAAATCTGTAGGTGGAGCAGTGTGATTGTAACCAATTCCAAACTTCACATTTGAAGCAGATTGCTTACTAAGAAGCATTTCAAAACCTTTGCATGATTGTACCCATCTATCACACTCGACCTGGGTAACTGCAAGGGTTTCTTTGAGATCTTTGTACTTCTCTAGAAGTACTTCTTCTCTAGCCTTATCATCAATTATTTGGCAATTCAGTTTATAAATCTCATCATTTTATCTTTGAGCACAAACTCAAACTCAGCTTTGTTTTTGGAAATTATTTGTTCTAGCTCAATGTTCTTATTAATTAGAGCTACATTTGCTTCTCTAATGGAAGCAAATGCTGCTATGCATGGTTCAGAACATAATTTGGCTTTTGCCTCAGAGGATACCTGTGATACCTGAGGTGTAGAGGCATTGGAAAATGAAGTATCAGCAGACTCCAAAGCCATAAGAGCCAGATTCCCAAAGGGACTGTCACCACCATGTTGACCAGTACCTGAGAACAGTTGATCATGACCAAACAAGTCATCTGGTAAACTGCTCCAGTCAACAACTCCTGGGGTGAAGAAGCTGTGTTGTTGAGATTGAGGTTGTTGATGAGATAGGGAGGCTGAGGTTCTGGTAGTGCATGAGGTTGTGGTGTCATAGGAACTTGAACTTGATTTGACTGTGGCATGTAATAAAGGGGTACGGATATGGCATTTGACCTGAGGAACAAAATATGCCGGAGATTGTTGTTGAGGATGATGACTAGAGGTGACAGGATGTTGCCCTCTGTGTTGTTGACTATTGCCAGGAAAAGTCACAAAGGGTGTGTAGTGAATAGATCCAGTTGATCTACACTCTCTTGCAAAGTGTCCAAGCCTTTGGCATTGTGTGACACCTCAACTTGCTCTTGTCAAAACCAACTTTGTTTTGCCAGAGAGTCCTGGGAATTTTCTTCCAGTTCTTTTATAGAACTTCTGAGATCTGATATTTATCAAGGCCATTTGGCTCAAAATATCCATCTCTTCTAAGTCATCATCAGCAATCCCCTTGAGATCATCCATAATGAAACATAGATTGTCATTATTACACCCAGTAAACTGACCATCAACACTCACAAATGCAGAATCAGAAGTGCTTGAAGAGAAATTAATATGCTCATCATACTGGCATTCAGATGAAGCATATTCTGACTCATGACCCACCAAGGCAGTGTTGCCTGTATAAAGTCTTCAGTGAGCTTTCCAGATGAAGACAGCTTTCTCTTCTGTTCTATCTCTCTCTCAAAAGTGAGCAGTTCCCATGGAGTTGGGTGAGAGATAGTTTGTCCAACTTGCACTGGAGCGTAGGACAATAGTATATGTGTCCCATCTCTCAGGCAGTGAGTGAGAAATCTGTTATTCATCTGAATATTGGTGTATTCAAGTTTGACCATTTTTAGTTCAGAGATCAAACAAGAGAAAACTGCTCATATTGTTGAGTCAGTGTCTCACCCTTTCTATGAGAGAATGTCTCATATTGTTGGGCAAGAATTTCTCTATTATTTGCCAAGACCTCATCTGTTCCTCCAAATTGTTCTTTCAAAGCAATCCAGAGGTCATGGGCAGTTTCATGATGCATTAGCCCAGAATAGATATCATTGGGCAATGCCATGGCCAGAATTCCATGGGCTTTTGCATCAATTTCAAGCAACTTCTTATCCTCATCTGAGTATTGCTCCCTCCTCTTCGGAACCATTTGATTGGTTCCGGGTTATTCACCATAGGCTTGTGTGGACCATGTACCACTGATGTCCAACACCCTGCGCTGTTAACAGACAGGTGATGGAGCATACGTCTTTGCCTATGTTATACTCATTCCTAACCAGCATAGGTGGCTTGGTTGAGGAACCAGTATTGTGAGGATCATTGGAAGGAGTGGTCATTTTCAGTTCAAAAACAATTTAGTTCAAGTTTTAAAAGTTTTAGACAGACCACAACAAACTCAATGAGAACCAAGAAAAGATCTCAGGATGAATGAGCAGAAATACAGAAAATTCAATCTCTATAACCGTTTCTTGCAAAAACAAAAGCTAATTCAATCAAACTTAGATCTTGAATAGCAGTTTCAATGATCAATTGTTAGATCGATCAATGATTAACCTGCTCTGATACCATTTGACAGGATCAGTGATCACAAGTTTGATGTATTAGAATACAAAGCAGCGGAATACAAACTAGAATTAGACAAATTGTAGCAAGCAATCGATACTTGTAAGCATTAAGAGCGCATACGGTTATAGGGAGAGAATATATATTTCTGATTTGAAGGAATGTTTATAGAGGTAGAATATTTCTAATCAAATCATTCATTCATTCCATTCATTCACCCAATTACAATACGTTGTCACTCCTTATATAGAGTGCAACAATCACTACTGTTATCACGGAAAGTGACAACTGGCAGATCTAATACCAAAATAACTAATCTTAACAGACTACTGAAATGTTCACAACTACTGAGAACATATCAGCATGTTAAGTACAAAATATAAAACTACTGAAACTACAACAACTGAAGAACAAGCTCTTCAGTCGTTTTACAAAACTACTGAAACATAAAAATATAAAACTACTGATATCACAACTACTGAAGAAGTACTCTTCAGCAGTTGTGACAAACTACTGAGGCTTCAGTACTTGATCTTCAGACTTTGACCTTCAGGTGTTTCATCAGCTGATGACTTCAGTAGATATCATCAGCTGATGTCTTCAGTCTTTGTCTTCAGACCTTGTACATCAGTTGTTGATCTTCAGCACTTGTAAACTCTTCAGCTGTTGTACTTCAGTACTTTGGTCTTTCAGCTTCAGCACTTGTGTTCTTCAGCTGTTGTACTTCAGCACTTTGGTTCTTCAGCTGTTGAGGTCTTCAGCACTTGATCTTCAGCTGTTGAAGTCTTCAGCACTTGTCAAACTACTGATGAGGCTTTCAGCAGTTGTTGTGATACCATGTGGGACTTAGAGGTTTTCTGATCTTGGCTCATTGGTTCTTTTGGTCCAACACCTATCACTTGTAACCGACAAGCAGGTAGGAGAAAAGAGAATGGAGGATATTCCCGTAGTACGCGACTTTCCAGAGGTGTTCCCAGAGGATCCACCTGGATTACCACCTCACCGCCAAGTGGAATTCCAGATTGAATTGACTCCCGGCGCAGCTCCGATTGCTAGAGCACCTTATCGATTAGCACCAAACGAACTACAGGAGTTGTCGTCACAACTTCAGGAGCTTTTGGATAAAGGCTTTATTCGACCTAGTACATCACCTTGGGGAGCTCCTATTCTCTTTGTTAAGAAGAAGGATGGCACATTCCGGATGTGCATCGATTATCGAGAGTTAAACAAAGTAACAGTCAAGAACCGATACCCTTTACCTCGTATTGACGACTTGTTCGATCAGCTTCAAGGATCAAGCTATTACTCGAAGATTGACTTGAGATCTGGTTATCATCAACTCAGAGTTCGAGAAGAAGACATTCCCAAGACTGCATTTCATACTCGTTATGGTCATTATGAGTTCTTGGTCATGCCTTTTGGGTTGACTAATGCACCTGCTGTGTTCATGGACCTCATGAACCGCGTGTGCAAACCTTATCTAGATCAGTTTGTCATTGTGTTCATCGATGATATACTGATATACTCTAGGACCAAGGAGGAGCATGAAGAGCACTTACGAATGATCTTGGAACTGTTGAAAAATGAGCAGCTGTATGCTAAATTCTCAAAGTGTGACTTTTGGATAAGAGAAGTACAATTCCTAGGTCATATTGTTAATGAGAAAGGAATACACGTTGATCCTGCCAAAATTGAGGCGATAAGGAATTGGACTACACCCAAAACGCCGAGCGAGATAAGACAATTTCTAGGATTAGCAGGATATTACCGCCGATTCATAGAAGGATTTTCTAAGATCGCACAACCTCTCACAGCCTTGACTCACAAAGGAACGACATACAAATGGACTGAGAGTCAAGAATCAGCTTTCAAATTACTAAAACAAAAACTCTGTACTGCCCCGATATTAGCATTACCAGAGGGAACGGATGACTTTGTGGTGTATTGCGATGCATCCATTCAAGGATTGGGTTGTGTCTTGATGCAACAAGATAAGGTGATAGCCTACGCCTCGAGAAAACTAAAAGTTCATGAGAAGAACTATACCACTCATGACTTAGAATTGGGTGCAGTAGTTTTTGCCTTAAAGATCTGGAGACATTATTTGTACGGTACCAAGTGCACTATCTACACCGATCACAAGAGTCTTCAACATATCTTTGAGCAAAAAGAGTTGAATATGAGGCAGCGACGTTAGGTGGAACTATTAAATGATTATGATTGTGCAATTAAGTATCATCCGGGAAAGGCAAACGTAGTTGCCATGCTTTAAGCAGAAAGCAAACAGCTAAACCCCGACGGGTGCGAGCTTTACAGCTTACTATCAGTACCCAACTGCCCGAACAAGTTAAGGAGGCACAGATAGAAGCTTTAAAAGTAGAAAAAATTGGTTCTGAATTGTTAAGAGGAATGGATAAACAGCTAGTGGTGAAAGAGGATGGAATTCGGTATTTCATGGATAGACTTTGGGTACCTGTTCATGGAAATCTGAGAGATTTAATTATGAGCGAGGCACACAAATCTAAGTATTCTATACAACCTGGATCCGACAAGATGTATCATGACCTAAAGGCTCACTATTGGTGGCCCAACATGAAAGCGGATGTAGCTACGTATGTGAGCAAGTGTTTGACCTGCTCGAAGGTAAAAGTAGAATATCAAAAACCATCCGGACTGTTACAACAACCCGAGATTCCAATGTGGAAATGGGAACAAATCTCCATGGATTTTATTACTAAGCTACCCCGGACTGGTACCGGTTGTGACACGATATGGGTTATTGTGGATCGATTGACAAAGTCTGCTCATTTCCTTGCAATAAAGGAAACCGACAAGATGGAGAAATTAACTCGCCTGTACCTCAAGGAGATCGTTTCGAGACACGGTGTACCGATCTCAATTATCTCTGACCGTGACGCTCGTTTCACGTCACATTTCTGGCAATCTTTGCAGAAATCTTTGGGTACACGATTGGATATGAGTACTGCATATCACCCACAGACGGATGGCCAGAGTGAGCGTACCATACAGACATTAGAAGATATGCTACGTGCCTGTGTGATTGACTTCGGGAGTAACTGGGAAATTCACCTGCCATTGGTGGAGTTTTCTTATAACAACAGTTATCACACCAGTATACAGGAAGCACCTTTCGAGGCGCTGTATGGGAGAAAGTGTAGATCACCGGTTTGCTGGGCAGAAATTGGTGATAGTCAGATAACAGGTCCTGAGTTGATTCATGAGACAACGGAGAAGATTGGGCAGATACGGAACCGTATGGCTGCAGTGCGAGACAGGCAAAAGAGTTATGCTGACAAGAGACGGAAACCTTTAGAGTTTCAGGTTGGTGACAAGGTTTTGTTGAAAGTCTCACCATGGAAAGGCGTAGTTCGGTTTGGTAAACGAGGGAAACTAAATCCGAGGTATGTTGGACCATTTGAAATAGTGTAAAGAATAGGTCCAGTAGCCTATCGATTAGCCCTACCTGATTCGCTAAGTGGAATCCATGATGTATTTCACGTGTCAAACCTGAAGAAGTGTATAGCTGATGAAACAATGATCATGCCACTAGAGGAAATTCAGGTGGATGAACAATTACGCTTTGTCAAAGAACCAGTTGAGGTGATGGATCGTGAGGTGAAAACACTTAAGCAAAGCAAGATACCTATAGTCAAAATCCGTTGGAATTCGCGACGTGGACCGGAATTCACATGGGAACGGGAAGATCAAATGAAGCTTAAGTACCCTCAACTATTCGAAGGGACGATGCCAGCAGATGAAGGTATTGATTTAAATTTCGGGACGAAATTTCTTTCAACATGGGGATGATGTGACAACTCATCCAAAACTCACTCGATTTCGATTTCTGTGTGCCAATGCAGTAGACCAGTGATGGAAACCAGTGATGGAACACTCTCACCATGTAACGCAATTTTCGGGACGAAAATTCTTTCAACATGGGGATAATGTGACATCCGGTAAATTTCCGTTACTAAACTCCGTTAGTTCCGTTAAGTCAACTCCGTTAGTTCCGTTAAGTCTTGTATACACGGGTCGTGAGCACACACTAGTTGTCGTTTAAAATTGGTGACTTAATAATAATTAATAATGTTAAACTAATGTTAATTAAATTGATTATGTGATTTTTGTGTTAAAATTATGTGTTTACGCGATTTAATTGCTGATTGTAGAAATTAATCGTGTAATGCGGAAACGTGCCTATTTGTTCGTATGTCTTGTGTTTTTGCAAAGATAAATCATGTAATGAATATTATTAGTTATATCTTTATATTTTTAAGTTAAAGGCATTTTAAAAAGAGTTTAAAGTCTAGTTTTTATAAAATACCAAAACACAAGGGTTTAAAGGGTAAATATGTAAATTAAATTAAGTAAAACATAAACCCTAGCCCCCACCCCCCATGTGCGACCGTAACCTTCCTCATCCCCTCTCAAACCTGCGATTTTGATCACGATTAAGCAAGAACACATTGGATTTGATCGATCTCAAGGCATACAACGCATTACAAGTCTCAATTTTGTTACATTACACGCTTAAAGGTTAGATTTTTCATGTTTTTGTGATGTTCTTCATTATGGCCGAACCTTAAATCACAAAATTGGTGTTCTTGGTGTTGAGTTTTGATCAATGATGATGTTATATGTTAGTTATGTTGAATACATGTTAGTTAACGTCGATCATGGATGAATTACATGTTTTTAGTGGTTTAATCATGGGTTTTGATTCTAGTCAAACCCTAATTCGATTTTGAGCATGATTATGGATGAATGATGATTTTTTGGTGAATGTGTGATGATTAATAAGTTGTATGAATGTTAGGAATCATGGATCTTGGAAGAAATTGATGATTTGGTGTTGATGTTCATAGCTTACTAAGAATAGTAACTTTATCTTGCGTGTAACGTTGAATTATTGGTGAATTGATGTTATGGATGTGTTCATGGTGATGATTAGATGTTAGATTGATGTTGTGATCAGTGGGAATTCAAGAACACATGTTATAGTTCATACATTACTAAAGATAGTAACTTTTGGATATGAATTGATGAGTTATGATGTTTGGATGTGGTTGATCATGCTTAGGTGTTAATATGAGCTTGAATTGGTATATTATTGATGAATTCATGTATGCTTTGGATGTTTGATAGATTTTGGGATGTTCTTTCCCAAAAGGGAAACTTTATTCGTGTAAACGTTGAAGTATGATGTTATGATCATGTTTGGGATGATAGGAGCCTGCTAGTATGTTCAAGGATGAATTCTAGTGTGATAGAACGTGTTAAATTAGTTGTATGGCATGCTTGGATAATCATGGGTGATATTTGGACTTTGGTGATCATGTATGATGTTGGTGTTGATTAGTTGCTAGGATATCATGTTTGGGTTGGTGAGTAATGATTATGGTGTATGTTGTATGCTATGGGCATGGCTATGATTTAAGTGTTATGTATGGATAATGTAGCATGTGTATGATACTATTTGAATGTTAATCATGTATGTTGTATGTGATCATTGGCTTTATTTGAATTATAACTCATAATGTCACCAACGGGTCAAACGGGTCACCTACGTCAAACGTGTCTATTTTTCTGAAAGCTTGAGTCTTTGGTTTTGTTATGCTTAGGGTTTCACATGTATTTCATTTACACGTACTTATGTACTCACATGATCTAGGTAACCTTTGAAGGTTGTCTATCCTCTCGTTTCTCAAGTAAACCCTAAGTACTTTTGCATACATCAGGTGAGTTCATGCCCCACTCTTACTTAATCTCTTTTGGGGGAGATAGCATACTGGTATTTTACGAATGCTTTTAATATTTAAGTTGTGTATAATATTAATATAGTGCTGTTTACCATGGGAAAAGTCCTCACACTTTCGAATTGTTAATATTTAATAGCGGGGAAACTTGGGTAGTACTACTGGGTCTGACGAGCCCCACCTGTGTGACTCGAGGTCAACCGGGTGCAATTTGTCCTATTGAACATTGTCACGACATGGTAAGTCGTGACAGGAGGCAATAACTATCACAGTCAGCTTCAATTGCGAAATCACTATGTATTAATATATACTAGTTAATAGACTACCTATCTATTACAATACACTGCTTATATATATATCACAACTGTTTATATGTTTATTGAACTCAAACTCTTGAACTCACCAACCGTTGTGTTGACATTTTTAGTATGTTATTCTCAGGTCATTAGCTTGCTTGCCATAGGAGCACTGCATGGTTCACTGCATTCTAAGACACGATCTTCAAGACAATTTTAGTATTTTAATATTTTGGTTTACTCTTTTGGGTTGGCACCTGTTTTGCCATAGTTATACTTTCATTGCCTTGGGTTGTTTTCAAAACGCTTCCGCATTGTTTAAAGTTTGTATTTTGGTTGATTTAGTTTTAAGTTATGGCATATAGAGTCGTTCTGAGTAACTATTGACTGTGATCCTGGTTTGTTCACACGCCTCGCGGTAAAACTCTGCAAGTGGATTTTGAGGGTGTGACACTATCTACGATCCAGGTATTTGTGGCAGCACTGTGGCGAACACCATGCACATTCAAAGGAAATCATTAGTTGAGGTTAGGGACCCAAGCCTTAACTGGCTTAGGTGACCCAGAGGCATCACACATCATAATCCCACCCACTGTCCATTTGAGGGTGAAGGAAGATCATTCGTTTTCTTGTTCTCATTATCAAACATTGAACTAGATTTTTCTTTCCATAAGCCCATTTTGTGTAAGGCATGTTTGTGATAAACAGACGATTGGCTAGGTTTGAACTTTATGTTCACCAAGTCTTCTTGGTGGAGTCATAAAAATCCTTTTAGAAGAACTGGGTTTAGGATCATGAAGTTCACTTTCTTCCTTGGTGTCTGATAGTAATGATAGTTAGATGCGATGTCTCCATACTTTCCACAGTTGTAGCATGTTTTACTTTTGACATGTTGGTATAACTGTTTCTATGGAGAAGCGTGTGACACTTGTGTGACTTTAGTTTGTTTGGGTTTTGACACTTCTTGTTTAGATGTTTTATCTTGTTTAACAAAATTAATTGTTTGAACCTTTTTAACATCTTTACTCTTTTGTTTATCTGGACTTAGACATGATGCACGTGTTTGGTTAACTGTTTGGTCTTTTGGATTCAAAATTAGACGTATTTGAACCAGACTTTACCTTAACCTTCTCAAATTGTTCATCCAAATCAACAATAGACATTTTACCTTTTGACTTTAAAGTGATCTCCCTTTGTTTAGTGATAGATTCAATGGGTTTACTTGTGGAATCTGGATCACTTACAAGAGGAATGGACACCACATGATCCTTGATTGGGTTGATATTTATTGGTTTGCATTTAGCATTCAACAAGGTCTCATGTGGTGGTGGAACCACTTTGTAACCCAACCCCTCCCCGTTGTTGCGTTCTCTCACTAAGTGCTAGACTATGTGAGAAGAACTAGTCCAACTATGCATTTTTTGTTTAAATGAGTTTACTTCGACTTCCAAAACTGCTTTTTGTTTCTTAGTGTCTTCTAGGGAGTTTAAATAGAACTTAATGTCATTTGCTTGGTTAAAGGCCACAACTTCGGTTTCCCTTAATTATTTAGTTAACAGTTCTATTTTTCTTTATAATTGTGCTCATTTTGTTTTAAAATCTTGTTTGCTTCTATGCACAGTCATAACTCATTTACTAAGTTATCATTGTGATCTAATAACCTAGCAAATTTTGAGTCTATGCTTTCTCTAAATTTATTACATTCAATGCAAGCATTGACTATCAAACAATTGGTCTTTGGTACATACCTAAGAAGATTCGGGTGAATCAGCCATCATAGCAGAGTCTGACTTTTCTGGTGCTGGTGATTCTGAACATTTTGTGCTTGAACCCTCTTCATTCAGGTGATCAGCCACATTTGCAGTTTCTTCATTATTTGACATCACGAGTTCAACTACTATATCACCTTCGCTTGCAGAGTCGTCATCCAAACCCTCAACACATGCAATGTTGGATTCTCCCGGGGATACAAATCGAAAGGTCCAATCTTGCCCATCGTCATCTTGAGCAGTCAAGGCTTTAGGATCCTTGCTTGATGATGTAGGACTACTAGTGGGTTTATCTTGACGATTGAAGGATGAGAATGGATTACCATTACCTGTCTTCTTGGGCTTAACACATTCACATTTTAAGGCCCCTTTTCTCCACAGTTAAAACAGGTAACTTTGGTTTTGTCAAAACCAAAGGTTGTATCCTTAGTGGCTATCATGTTCTATCATGTCTTCTTAACAAACGTCTTTGCCCTCCGGACAGCACTTGCCAATGCCCACATGATATTCGTTCTTTATGGCTCAGTCTCGTCTACTTGCCCGTAGTCTTCATCTGCCAGATGGCAATTTCCAATCTTCCCCGCAACTAGACTGTCATAGGAGTGAACGGCAGCTGCTGAGAGATCCATATGCTCCTTTGCTACCTCTACAGTCATGTTATCGAGATTATCGGTCTTCAATTTTGTAGCATTGGCTTCAGGTGCTATGTATTAGGTACAAGACAACCCTGAGGTGTCAGATCCTTAAGTAGTGGCTTGAGACGGAGCGGCTGAACTCGACACAAATGCCATTTGAAGTGGTGCTCCAGAAATTTTTGCTTGAGGAGTTGAGTTGTAAAGTGACGGGTTCAGATCATATGACGCCTTTTGAGACCTGTACTTCATCCTCAACTCTTCCTCTCTCAGCTTCAGAATGAAATCGTTGATATCCAACTTCGCCAGCATATCATTCTATCTGAGGTTTGACACAAATGAAACCCACTTTTATGGCAATCCATCTACGAAATTCGACACCTTGTCTTCCATGGACGTAACAACACCATGGTGTGCAGCTCACTCATTAAGTGGTAGAAGCAGTCTATAACATCATCCAAACTCTCTTTACCCATTGACGAGAAGTTATCAAACTCCTTCTTCAAAGCCTTAGCCTTTAGAGCTTTTAACGGTGCATTCCCGTCATACCGCTTTTCCAGAGCATCCCATAGCTTCTTTGCTTGCTTGTTCTCAGAAAACTAATGGAATATATCCTTAGGAATTGACTGAGTTAACAGAGCATACACCTTCTTCTTTGCATTGTACTTTACCTTTTGGCTATCAGTCATGCCGCCTAACGTAAGCTTAACTCCATCTGCACCAACCGGCATGCTATACCCTGTCTCTATTGATTCCCACAGATTAGGATCTACTCCATTTAGGTATATCTCGAACCTTTGCTTCCATTATGAGTAATCATCTAACGTTATAAGCTTGAAGGGCTTATTGTGATTCCCCACTTCATTTTCCAGAAGCAATAGATTCTGGATCCGTGAATCCCTCCTTACGGTGAATGCTGAGTACTGATCTTCTATTTCTATTTACTTTGGATTTTAGAACAAAATTGTTGTACTTGTGCAAATGAAAGAATGCGATTGGGCTATTTGTGCGATTGAATAATGCGGATGGTTCAATCGTGCGATTGAACAAATGCGGATGGCTCAATCGGGCAATTGGACAGGTGCGGATGAATAATGCGAATAATGAGTTCAGTCGTACGAATGGATGAATGACTGAGCCAGTCGTGCGTATGACAGGTGTGAATGGGTTCAGTCGTGCGATTGAGTCAATCGTGCAACTGAAGGCTGTTGTTTTTGCAAAAACAAAGGTTTTGAACACTTTTAGGCAAAAACACGAATTTCTCACGAACCCTAATTACCGTATGCCGAAAAACGTTAACTTTGTTACCTGGAGACGTCGAAAACACTATTTGACACAAAAAGATTAAGTTTTTGAGTGAAAAACGCGATTTTATATCAAAATCGATTGAATCACACGCAAATCAAAAGCCAAGGCTCTTATACCACTTGTTAGGACCGTTTAGGTGCAGAGTACTAACTGGTTTACGTGTATACCAAGCCAAATAGTGCGGAATCCTATTTGATTGGCGATCCAATCAGTGAGAACGGAAGTATAATCGATCTAAGAATGAGTCAAAACGTTAAGAACGATTGTAAGATGATTGTCTGCGATCTATGAACTTGGAACAGGACTTCTGGGGTCTATGGACGGCTAGGGTACGATTGTGTGCGTAGGGTCTTTCAGTCGTGCGATTGAAGCATGCGATTGATCCATCTGCACGACTGAAGGTCCAGTCGTGCGACTGAGTCAATCTTATGTCTCAATCGTGCGATTGATCCAGTCTCCTGGTTCAGTCGTGTGACTGGTCCATTAGCATGAAGTATTCATGCATATGGTTCATTAGCATGGCCCATTCGTATAAGGACATCACACGATTAAGTTTAAACATGTTTCTCAATCATTATTGACTAAGAATTATGTAAACAACCACAAACCTATATAGTTAGTTCAATATGCGTTATCACACAATAAACAATGAAATATTAAACATTATAGACATAAACCACACATTTCATTTCATTCATACCCAATCAATTACATATATGTAAGACATGAAAAACATTTTACATTAAGCTCCTAAACTAGGTACACATGTATCAACAACCCTAATCTTGACTGGAGGTCTAAACAGGTGTATTATTAGCATGTTCACCCCGTACTTACGGTAGGCACGGGTAGGGGCAATTTGTTACAGTTACAGTCTAGCTTCGGTTGCGGTGCTTATATAATATTGTAGTATTGTATGATTGATAATCAAATCATGGAAAGACTTGTGGTCCATTACACTGTTTACTATTACCTTAAAACTTGTGAATTCACCAACTTTACGTTGACATATTTTCATGCATGTTTTCTCAAGTATTTAACATTTCCATCAAGTTAAGCTAGCTTGGTCCACGTCGCATTTAGGGCCATTCATGTTGTTTGGGACATTTATTGTTGTATTCGTCATGTTTTGAAAACAATTACATTAGCTCTATTATTTCCGCATTTCAACTCTGAAACAATTATGTACTTTTAAACTTATTTGCATCGTATGTTTATCTAATCATGTAGTGGTGGATCAATGACTATGGTTTTCATGACGCTCACGCCCCGAGGGGAAACCGTCGTGGTTGGGGGTGTGACAGATTGGTATCGGAGCCACTCCTGTGTCGTTTGGGGTGTGGGACATACCTCACCAAGGATGGTGACTTTTCGGGTTCATCGAGGACGATGAGTCCAAATAGGGGGTGCTTGTGACACCCTACACATATCCCACATCGGCAGTGAACAGAAGAGAGTTCATAAGGAATGTCTGCCCTCTAACATCAACAACGCGTTTTGGGCGTATTGGCTGTGGATGAGAGAACTCCACAGTTAAGTGTGCTTAGGTAGGAGCAATCTAGGGATGGGTGACCTCACTGGGAAGTTTTCAACTGGGCAACCAAAAGCAATCCAGTGAGCTCCTCATGAGCAAAGCGGATAATATTATTAGTATGAGAGGCCGGGTGTTATAGTATAGCACGGTTCAATTTGAAATGACCCAAGATTCTTCCAATACGAGGCATATGGATCCATTTGCCTCATATAGGTGTCAACTAACCACCTATACGTGGCGTATGGGTCCATATGCCTCGTATAGGTCATCGAATTCGAAGTGACGAAGATTCGTTTTCTATTATATAAGAATGTATTCGATATCTTTCTAAATTCACAAACGTAAGTTTTTTCACAAATACCATAGTTTTTTATTTGTTCGTTATGTCCTTTTGGGATGGTAATTATTTGTTTGGTGAATATTCAAGCGTTTCGTACGTGGCAGATAGTAATCAAGATGATTCGTACGTTCAATCGGCTTACGAAAAATGATTGCCAGATTTAAACCAATCTTATGTTGCCGATGATGTGTTCGAGTTTTGCCAAGAATCAAGTTACGACCCGCAACAAACTAATACAAACTATCTCTCGAGTGATGAAAATCAGAACACGAAAGTATCGTTTGAAACATCTCAAGAATTTTTATCACTCGATGAGCTAGTCTGTTGGGCTGTTAATAGGGGACGTGATAATAGTTACGTTATTATTACACAAAGATCAAAGAAAAAAGAAGGTCAGGTCGTAAAGTTGTGGCTTATCTGTGATCGTGGTGGTGAACACAAAAGTAAAGCAACAATTAGATGATCTGGTAGCAAAAAATCAGATGTCCTTTTAAATTAGTGGGGATATACGACAACAAACGTCGTTCGTGGAAATTAGAGGTGAGAAATAACGAACATAACCATGATCCCGCTCAACATATGGAGGGGCACCCATTTGTAAGAAGGTTTTCTCAAAGCGAATGCAATTTGGTGGAACAACTTACTCATCAGAACATGGAGCCTCGTAGCATCTTATCAACTTTGAAAAAGAAAAATCCAAAAAACGCATCCATAACCAGAGACGTATACAACGCTCAATATAAAATAAGAAGCGAAAAGAAAGTCGGTGAAACACCAATGCAAATTTTAGAAAACCTTTTATCTTCTAAAAGGTACATTTATTACACCCGGTAAGATCCCGATACAAATACCGTAGAAGATATATTTTTTTTGTTATTCAAAATCATACGACACTTGGCATGCATTACCACACGTGCTGATGATAGACGCGACATATAAAACAAACATGTACAAACTTTTGTTTGTTCAGATTGTTAGTGTGACCTCGACACACAAGACATTTTGTGTTGCTCATGCGTTTATTAGTAAAGAACGAGAAGATAATTTTGAGTGGGTGCTTAATAGATTGAAAGATACGTTAAACAGATGTATGGAGCCGTGAGTCATAATGACAGACAGAGATCTTGCTTTAATGTGTTAAAGTATTTCCTAATGCTTCGAAGTATTTATGCAGGTGGCATATAATGAAAATATCGCGAAACACTGTAAAGCAAGTTTTACGAAAAATGACTCGTGAAAGTTTAAATATGCATGGGCACGTTTGTGTGAGTCTCCCACGGCGAGATTTACGAGTATAACTATAACCTTTTTTACGAACGACTAGTTGAAGCGAAGCGAGAAAGTAAGTTTTTCATTACATACGTAATTTAATTTTGTTTTAATATATTTACAGAAGTATTGTCATATATAAACAAAAACTGGTTAGAGAGTTACAAGAAAATGTTTGTATCAGCCTGGACTAACTCAAACCGCAATTTTGGCCAACACACAACAAACAAAGTCGAGAGTCGGCATGCAAATTTAAAAAGATATCTTAAATCAACAAATAGCTCACTGGATAGACTTGTAGAGTTTGTAGATCAATTGGTAAACACACAAGAGGTAAATTTTAAAAAAAAAGCTTTGAGACAAGCAAAATTAAAATTATGAATTATCATAATCTCCTGTTGTTTGATTACCTACGAGGAAAAGTTTCACACAAAACTCTTGATTTATTAGTTGTCGAAAACACTAAATTACATGTGATGCGCTCAGCAAATGGAACGTGTGGTTGTCAACTTTTCACTAGTTTGGGTTGCCTTATGCTTGTCGGGTAGAAAAATATAAATATTCTGGTAATAGTCGTTCCATATTAATTATTTTTCAGTTACAGTAATGATATTAATTTATAATTTATAATGCAGGAACTAAAATTCCATTGAATGCAATTGACGTATTTTGGATGAAACTTGATAAAATTAAACCATCATTTATGGTGCATGAAGAAGTCGATGTTGAAGAAGAGATGGAATGCGTGAAACAAATAATGACACAACCCACCCCTGTAAAATTTAGATTGGTAGAAAAAATAAAAAATATTGTGTATCCATGGAAAAATAACAAAAAAAACACGTTATTCAAACAGATATTTGCGATCGTCCAACGTTAAAGGTTCAACAGCAAAAGCAAGACACTCAACATAGTACGTGTGACATACCAAAACATAGCTCATTTACCAGAAGAACAACTTCAGCAGTAAAGTCTCAGAAGCCCGTCATACAACGTAGTTGTTCCACATCTTCTAAGGTGTCACAAAGTACTAATGAGTTTTCATCGATTATCGAAAATCAGCAATTAAACAATATAAACAGGTCAAAAAATTGGATTCCTTCAATCTTTCATCAGTATATTTCACATATACGAGATGTTCGACCCGATGGTAATTGTGGTTTTCGATCTATAGCTTTAGGGTTGGGATTTAATAAAAATAAGTGGATGTATGTGCGACAACAACTTTTAGTGGAGTTGGACACACATGAATTGAATTACAGAGAAGTTTTCGATACTTTGTACGCCGGACAGTATAATGACTTGCGTCACACAATATATTGGCAACATGTGGAACCTGCGCTAGAAAAACATTGGATGATAATTGTAACTCCAGGATAATCACTTGAATCAAATATTAAGAAGATTTGTAAGATCAAACAATGATAATCACAATAAAACCCCTTTGATCTTCAATTAGATTGCAAAATATGTTTACAAGTAATCCCTCAATCTATTGGTCATTCAACCATTATCCAATACTAATGACAATTAACCTATTTATGTCTAGATTAATATTTACTAATTGCATTTGACCCCCTAGACTTAGTTTATTAATACAAAATTACATATTAAGCATAAAAATGACTAAAAACAAGATAAAATATATTTTATTCACACAAAATATATTTATTACAATAAAACTCCTAGTCATTTAAATCTTTAACGTCTTGTCTCGGTTTCTCATCTCGAACGTGTCGGGTTTAACTTTTGTTGACTTTGACCGTGACGTTGACTTTTGTTGACTTTCACTGTGTTGATAATATAGACTATCTTTTACAACTCCAACAATAATGCCGCATACGGGAATAGTAATTGCTCAAAGGTTTGGTGTTATTCTTCATCTATTAAGCAATAACGGTTGTCAAACATTTTTTCCCTTATGGGCTGACCCGAACATTATGATGCCTCATCATATCGTGTCGATTGTTCATGTCAACAATAATCATTTCGTCCACGTTAAATTATATAGAGATTAACAGATGTCTAGATTAAGTAATCTTTGGATCTTAAACGAAACGTACGTGCTGCAGAATGGGAGATTATGTATAGGAGTCGTATCTTGGAATACAACGCATTAATAGAAGATAACCGAGATCCCCAGCTTATGTAAATTTATTTTAATTTAATATGTTTGTATTATATTTTATTATGTATTGTATTATATTTGGATTTTGAGATTGAGGCTGACGTTGATGTTATTGTTCAACCTACCACACTTTCAAAATTCAAAAAGAAATTAAAATAATTAGGTCAACATCTCTTATATAGGAGATGTGACGTCTGCTGATGTCACTTGATAGTGACATCTAACAGAATTATTCAAACTACTGATAGTTAACACAACTACTGAAGATGTCAAAACAGCTGACATTTTCTTACAAAAATACTAAGTGTTAACTATCACTACAACTACTGAAATAAACTACAACGAGTGAAGAACATGCTCTTCAGTCGTTTTACAAGTACGCGGCGAATAGCTTTACGAATTAAAGGGACATTTCCTCATTTTTGACCCTACCCACCTTTTCAAACCCAAAAAATTCTCTCGTATAGTTCGATACTACACGTATTGTTCGTCGATTTCTCTACATTCAGGTATGTATTATTGTTCTTATATCTTTATCATGTTAATCGTATGCTAATTTAAACGTTAAAGTAGTGTTTTATATGTTATAAATGCAGATTCATAAACTAGTATATGAACTATAGGTGACGTATAGCACTATACGCGGCGTATAGTTCATTGGTTGAAAATGACTATGCTTGGGTTGGTAGGTGCTCTATGCTTGGGACGTGGCAAGAGTCGGGAGTGGTGTACCATTCTCAACTTATTTTACTTATATTGTTTGCTTACGGGGACCAGGTGCAACCTGACGAGATGTTTAGCAGAGTATTACGCTTCGTATTATCATCGCCCGGAGCAAGGAGCGGTGTTTGGCGGCGCGTACATTACGATGATTGCGCGTTGTCTTGGTTATCATCATCGCCATGTTGCTGACGTATCTCCTCCGATCGAGCCGGTGAGATTAGATCGTCGTACGTTATTCGGCATGCGTATTATACGCCAGTTTCTGGGTGGCATACGGTTCTCTCTTCGACCAGGTGAGATCTGGCATCCGGCACCTGTTGAGCAGGTCGGCGATGACGATCCACAGCAGCAGGAGGAGCATATTCCGCATGCCGCCACACGACCAGCCACGAGCACATCAGCCGCCACCTCAGCCATAGTTCCCTCGACATATTTATAGAGATGTGAGGCTGCCTGCACGTATGGAGACATTTATGCAGGAGATTACTACGAGATTACGGGATCAAGGTCGTCGGCTCAATCGAGTTGAGGATCTTATGGATTGACACGTTTAGCTTGAGATTGCACGAGCCCGTGCTGCTGGTATTGATCCTCCAGACTTGTCACCGTCTCCATATTACCCGGATTCACCGTAGTATTTTATATTATTAATTGTACTTTCATTTTGTTATGTATTTAAAACTTCATTATTTAAATTATCATTTAATGTTTGTTTTGTTTTATTTGTTTTATTTGTTTTATTGGTTAATTAAGATTTAAAATTGTCGATTAATATCTTACAAAACATAACTTATACGCAAATGTCAACCTTAACGTGCAAAATAGAGCCGACACCAATTTTTATACGCAAAAATTTTATAAAAAATAATATATAAAAAAATCCTAACCAATACGTCGTGTATGGGTCCATACGCGACATATAGGTTCGTCACCATACAAACAAATTTTGCAGCAAAAAAATTGGGAACTTACACGTCGCGTATGGATCCATACGCGACGTATAGCTACCCCGACACAAGTCTGTCATGGTCTTGTCAGAGAATACCCTATACGCAGCGTATGGGTCCATACGCGACGTATAGGGTATGATTACATTACCCGTCAATCGATCCTATACGCGGCGTATGAACCCATACGCGGCATATAGGGAACACGAGTGTTGATTTAAAATTTTGGGGTGTCGTAATAAAACAACCCAAAATAAATAATGATATGTCAATGGTTAATTCTATACTATGAAATAAGCAAAAGGATGAATAGTAAAATGCGAGATTGTGGCCGTTCAATTGACATCTACGGTCATCAAATCGTGTTCGGAAGTGTACCACCCCACCATCTCCATCTTTGTGGGGTTTTTCAAGTTTTCTTCATGCCTCCAAGGCGAGGCACTCTATGTGATGTCGCCGGCGAGAAGGCGATAGCAGATTCGTTTGGCCATTTTATTGCATCTTGTTCACACCTCTTGTTGATGCGTAGAGAGAGGGGAACCGTCGCCGCCTCCATCGTTGTCGGCCATAGGAGGAACTACCAGTGTGCAAACGGCCTTTGTTCGACTTCCTCCATCGGAGGTTTTCGGTTTTAAGACGTGACGTTGGTAGTGCGGTGACGGTGGTGCAGAGGTGGTGGCCGCTTGGTCGTCGTTTCCTCTCGGCAGGTAATCAATCTCTCTTAAACCGCATGCACTAGAGGGTTTTCTTGAGGGGAGGGTTCCCTATCTAGGGCAGGTCTTTGTCGGTTCACTGTCGGCTTACCTACGCGCTCCCAAACAAATTCTCTCTTAAACCGCATGCACTAGGTGATGTATGTCGAGTGTGGTGTGATGTTGTTGGGTCAGTCATGATCAGTATAACTCATTTGAGACAAATTTTAATACCTGATTGAGTTCTATGAACATGATATTAGCATGGTGTTGGAGGACGGCCGGTATATACCCAACCCCTACCCCCTGTAACCATTGATTTATTTACTTTTGAAACTTTGAACCAAATTTTGCATTAAACCTTTAGTTTTGGGAGTTTGATGTCTGTTTCGTAAGTTGGCATGATACCATTCATATTATGGTGGTGCTGTGAATGAACACATTTGTGTTTGTTTTATGCCTTAGTTTAGTCTGTTTATCCAAATGCGCAAAGAGTGTTGTGGTACAACCCTAGTTATACACACTCAAGATACCTCAAATACAAATGGTGTTTATTTGATGGTAGTTCAAAAGGTAACTCTAATCGAAAATGGTGTTCATTTGATGTTTAGGTCATGTTTGAGATTGCTTATTTAAACCTTCTTTCAACCCCTTCTGCTTCTCACATCTTCATCTCCATCCAAAGTGATATGACGCCCAAACACCCACTTAATTCAATGATAGTTGAGCTTACACCTCACATGCCTGTTTTATTTAGCATTAATTAGCATTATTTTGTTGATGTTTTTTTCTACATTGTGATATGACGCTGATAAATGTTGTTTGATTCTTAATATTCTAGCTACTTCATTCTCACACATGGTCATCCATATGGTCATATGGATAGGTGATGACAATGTAACAAAAAACATGTTCATTGTTTAGGTGTGGTGAACACTCCTCACAACGACAACAAACCATCCCATCATAGTGTCAGTTGATGCCCATCACAAAGCATGTGTTTTTTTTCTACATTGTGGTGAACATTCCTACTAGTTTAAATTAATTATAAAAGAAATAAAATCAAAAGAATTAATAACAGTCTGTGCAAAGGGCAGGCATGCCGTTGCAAGAACAAAGAGATTGTAGATGTACGCTTGTTTATCACCCAAGACCATAAACCCCAAATGTTCAACTTGGGGGTGAGGAAGATCAAAGACGAAACTCCAAAGAAATACACCAAGATATCCACACAGATACGAGACAATGAGCCAAGTATTGCTATTTGCAGCAAAGCAACACCTTTTCGATTTTCTGCCCATTGTGAAATTTTCAAATCATATTCAATTAAACTTTTGGAGGACCACATACTGTGTTATTGCATCCGAATACCCTATCATTTTTCGAGGATTACAAAACAAACGTATACATGAAGTATATCATCATCACCCAACAAAAGACTTCAAAAGCATCACGATAATATCTAAATATCATACAACTTATCAGTTGTATAAAATTTACTTACATCCTACAATCAAAGGGTTCTTCAAGTTCAAGTTTTACTCCCCAAACATTACAAACGAAATCTAAACGGAAACAGAAGGTGAAAACAACACAAACATTCTTCAAGTACGCATTCAAACAATCTAAGCACGCTCACCGCGAATGCGCCTAGCCAACTGGATGTCCTTGGGCATGATGGTGACCCTCTTCGCGTGAATCGCGCACAGGTTGGTGTCCTCAAAGAGCCCAACAAGATATGCCTCAGCTGCCTCCTGAAGAGCTAAAACAGCATGGCTCTGGAACCTCAGATCAGTCTACAGTAACAAAATTGAACATCAGTTTCCGATCAAAACGAGATTAGATGACATTTTGATTAAGTAATTGAACAAACACCTTGAAATCCTGTGCGATTTCACGAACAAGCCTCTGGAAAGGTAACTTGCGGATCAGAAGCTCCGTACTCTTCTGGTACTTGCGGATCTCACTGTAATTCATCAAAATCAACAAGTTAACAACAATAAACGTGAATGTTACGAGAACCTGGAGATGAAAACTGAAAATTGGAGGCTCACCGGAGGGCGACTGTTCCAGGACGATAACGATGGGGCTTCTTCACACCTCCGGTTGTCGGAGCTGATTTCCTCGCAGCCTGATGAATTGTCACAAACCGAAGATTGATTAACTACTACTAACAAACACTTTCGAAACAAAACTGAAACGCAGTAGCAGAAAATCAAATCAGATACCTTGGTGGCGAGTTGCTTCCTGGGAGCTTTTCCACCGGTGGATTTACGAGCGGTCTGCTTCGTACGAGCCATTGCGATTCAGAGCAACGAGTCTGAAGGTCAATTGTAAAGAAAATTACACAGTTAAAATGAAAAATCAACCAAATTTGAACTGTTTTCTTATTGATGTTTGAAGAGCATGCAGAATGATCTTACCGAATTTGGGGATAATTGAACGATTTGGGGATTAGGGTTTCGGGTTGCGAAAAATTAATAATGTTGATTATGCGTGGTTATATGTATACATGGGGAAACGTGGGTTTTGTGTGGCAACGGCTTCTGAGAGAGAATAGGGGATCCGTGTGCTTCTCTCTGATTGGTTGATTGTAAATGTGGAGGCTTCTGATTGGTTGGAATGTATTGACTCGGATTTTTGTATTTGTGTTTGTTTGCCTCGGTGGATTTGTGTTCTTTTGTGTCTGCAATGTTGTACCCGAGTCAAACTCGGTAGTCATGACTCGTTTTCTATAAAAAAAAAAGTGGTCTTTGTTGTAAGTAGAGGCTTTTCCGTAATTTATGAATATTTAAATACTTGTTTGATGTTTAAATGGTTTAGTATTTAGGTAATCTTTGAAATTATTATTTTTTACATCTTCTTTTGATTTTGCAAAAGAAGTTTTGAAGAGTTAAGATTTTTAATTTCTCAAAAAAAATTTCTTCTTACATCATTATCTC
Organism: Flaveria trinervia; assembly: GCA_025506515.1. Lineage (NCBI taxonomy): Eukaryota > Viridiplantae > Streptophyta > Magnoliopsida > Asterales > Asteraceae > Flaveria > Flaveria trinervia. The sequence continues at coordinate 21,203,486 of CM046445.1, forward strand.
CATCCAACATATTTTCATCTACTTTCAATTTATCTTTTTTTAAATTAAAATGTGTTTTTAATAAGCAATCCGAAGCACACACTTAATGGTTCAGGTTATTTATTTCACGAGCAAATGTCTTAATGGTTTAGATAGCTGTCTTTGAACAGTATAACGTTTAACTATTCAGAAACAAATGTATAAATCATTCAAACATTTGTTTGCGAAACAAATAGTGTAAACCATTAGATGTTGAACCATTTAAACATATAAATCATTAAAAGACTTATTTAAACAACCTCTTAAATTATTAAATAAAAAAAAAAATTTCCTTTTTTGCACATTGAAGTGTTTTTTTTTTGAAATTTTTTTGTTATAATAAAAAAAGTTTTTTCCCGAATACTTTTGTTACAAATAAGTTGTTTAAAGAAAATAATAACAAGAGGTAATTGTGGTTCTTGTTTGTTAAAATTACAAATTTAGACCCTAAAGTTTCAAATTATAAATATATGGTCCTAACTATATACTAAGTTCCTACACTAGTTTTGCGTTAAAATATGTATTCGTAATTGTTTAAACGTTGCACAAACATATAATCAACAAGAATAATATAAAAAGATATTTTCACTATTATCAAGTCTTGAGATTGCAAGGATTGAATAAGAAGTAATATTACATTTAAAAAAATGTAAAATACGGAACATTACAGTCTCCATTACTTTAGAGAATTTCGTGACAACCGACAATTTCGGGTCAAAACAACCTAACTAACATCATATAATCATCTAACAATCATAAATTTCATATAATCATTATGAATTTTCAGATTAGGGTTCATCTTGAATCAAAGTCTATGAACAACATGACAAAACATACCTTTGAACGTGTAGAATCAAGAATTAGACTTGCTAGCATTATGGAACACTTGGAGCTTGATCAAAATCGATTGTTTGTATGTATTTATTGATCAAAATCGCAAAAGAGAGAGTGAGAAGAGGGGTTTCGGCCAAATGGGGGGGTTTGGGGGCTTGGGTTTTGTTAATTATGGTAATATTTAGTTTAAGAATATTTACCAAATAATCCTTTTAATTTATTTTATAAAAACCAATCTTTATAATACTTTTTAAATAGTTTTTAACTACCAAACACAAGTATTATTAACCAATAATAATAATCCTAAACATTTACAATAAGCCACACAACACACGAGATATATTTTACACGTTATCACGTTATCGCGTAAAATTTTTAAAACAAACATTTAAAATTCTATAAAATCATGAACCATATAATCACAACTAATAATCAATATTATTATTAGATTACTATTTTTTATCATAGATTATTATTATTAAGTCACCAACGTTCAACGACAACTAGTGTGTGCTCACGACACGTGTATGCAAGACTTAACGGAACTAACGGAGTTTGGTAACGGAAAATTACCGGATGTCACATTATCCCCATGTTGAAAGAATTTTCGTCCCGAAAATTGCGTTACATTGTTGTACTACATCCCTGGTATACTGCATTGGCATAACAAAATCAAGTGAGTTGTCACATCATCCCCATGTTGAAAGAAATTTTGTCCCGAAATTTAATTAGTGCCTTCCCCCGGCTATTGCCGTCGTTTCGAATAGATGAGGATACTTGAGCTTCATTTGATCCTCGCGTTCCCACGTGAATTCCGGTCCATGTTTTGAGTTCCAACAAACTTTGACTATAGGTATCTTGCTTTGCTAAGAGTCTTGACCTCACTATCCATTACTTCAACTGGCTCTTCCACAAAGGGTAATTGATCATCTACTTGTACTTCCTCGAGTGGTACAATTAGTGTCTCATCAGATAGGCACTTCTTCAAATTTGAGACGTGAAATACATTGTGAACGCCACTCAATGACTCAGGCAAGTCCAGTCGATATGCCACCGGTCTATGGATGGTAGGCAGTGCTCATGTCCAGACGCATACCCAAAGATTTCTGCAATGATTGCCAAAAATGGGACATAAAACGAGCATCACGATCAGATATAATCGAGATCGGCATGCCATGCCTCGACACTACTTCCTTCAAGTAAATTCGCGTTAACCTACCCATTTTATCAGTCTCCTTGATCGCCAAGAAGTGAGTTGGCTTAGTGAGTCAGTCCACGATTACCCATATCGTGTCACAACCACTAGGAGTTCTAGGCAACTTAGTAATAAAGTCCATGGAGATTTGTTACCACTTCCACAAGGGGGTTTTAGGTTGTTGTAGTAACCTAGATGGTTTCTGATATTCCACTTTAACCTTAGAACATGTCAGGCATTTGCGGGATGTACATTTTGTTAGGCCACCAGTCTCTTAGATCATGATAGGCCACCAGCTATGCGCCTTCAGATCATGATACATTTTGTCATAGCCGGGATGTACGGAATACTTAGACTTGTGCACTTCACTCATAACCAAGTCTCTTAGATTCCCATATAAAGGTACCCAAAGTCTATCCATGAAATATCGTATTCCATCGGATTTGACTTCTAACTGTTTATCCATTCTGCGTAAAAATTCAGATCTAATGTTCTCACCTTTCAAGGCTTCCGTCTAGGCTTCCTTAATTTTTTTGAACAAGTGAGTGCTAATTGTCAATTTAGGGCACGCACTCGTCGGGGTTTAGAGATTTCCTTTCTACTCAAGGCACTGGCGACTACATTCGCCTTTCCCGGGTGGTATTTAATGGCACAGTCATAATCGTTTAATAATTCTACCCAGCGTCGTTGCCTCATGTTAAACTCTTTCTGCTCAAAGATAAGCTGAAGACTCTTGTGATCGGTTTAAATTGTGCACTTGGTACCGTACAAGTAGTGTCTCCAGATCTTCAGGCAAAGACCAATGCTCCTAACTCCAAGTCATGAGTAGTGTGTAGTTCTTTTCATGCACCTTCAGTTGTCGCGAGGCATAAGCTATTACTTTGTCACGTTGCATCAAGACACAACCAAGTCCTTAGATAGAAGCATCACAGTAAACCACAAAACTCTCACTTCCTTCAGGTAATGCTAATATCGGTGCAGTACAAAGTTTCTGCTTCAACAACTGAAAAGCAGCTTCCTGACTCTCACCCCATTTATAGGTTGTTCCTTTATGGGTCAAAGCTGTGAGAGGTTGAACGATCGTTGAGAATCCCTCAATGAAACGCCGATGTATCCTGCCAGACCAAGAAATTGCCTTATTTCACTAGGCTCTTGGGTACCGACCAGTTCCTCATCGCCTCAATCTTTGCGGGATCCACATGTATTCCCTTTTCGTTAACAATGTGACCCAAAAATTACACCTCACGAATCCAAAAGTCGCACTTAGAAAATTTAGCGTATAACTGTTCCTTTCTAAGTAGCTCCAAGATAAAACGTAGGTGTTCCTCATGTTCCTCCTTGGTCCTAGAATAAATCAATATGTCATCAATAAACACGATAACAAACTGATCAAGATAGGGTTTGCACACACGGTTCATGAGGTCCATGAACACTGTTGGTGCATTTGTCAACCCAAAAGGCATGACCAAGAACTCGTAATGACCATACGAGTAGGGAACGTAGTTTTAGAGGTGTCTTCTTCACGAACTCTCAGTTGATGATAACCAGATTTCAAATCAATCTTTGAATAATAACTTGATCCCTGAAGCTGATTAAACAAATCGTTGATACGAGGTAATGCGTATCGGTTCTTGACTGTGACCTTGTTTAACTCTTTGTGATCGATGCACATTCGGAATGTGCCATCTTTCTTCTTAACAAAGAGAACAGGTGCTCCCCACGGTGATGAGCTTGTTCGAATAAACCCTTTATCTAACAGCTCCTGTAGTTGCGTAAATAATTCCTGCAGTTCGTTCAGTGCTAACCGGTAAGGTGCTCTCACAATCGGAGCAGCTCCGGGAGTCAAATTGATCTGAAACTCGATTGGCGATAAGGTGGTAGTCCAGGAAAATCCTCTGGAAACACCTCCGGAAAGTCACGTACCACCGAAATGTCTTCCATCTTCTTTTCCTCTTATTGTTGGTTAAAGACGAGAGCTAATACGGCCAAGTGGCCCTTGCATAACCACTTCTGAGCCTTCATGAACGATATGATTCCTATCACAACACCACTCTTCTCACCCTTAACCGAAAGCATTTCCCCATCTACCATGGGAATACGAATGACATTCTCATGACAAATCACCTCGGCCTACTTCTGTGACAGCCAATCCATGCCTACGACCACATCAAAGCTTCCAAGAGTAACGGGTATGAGGACAATGTCAAATGTATGACCAACAAGTTCTATCTTGCAATTCTTAAAAATATGCGTAACAGAGATTTGCTTACCATCAGCCAACTCTACAACATACTTAGACTCCAAGACAAAGGGCATATCACTTAAGAGGTTACAAAACTTAGTAGAGATAAAACTCCTATCGGCTCCAATGTCAAACAATACAGAAGCAAAACGACCATTAACAGGAAATTTACCAGTAACAGTAGTATGATCGTTTAGAGCTTCACCTAAACCCATGACAAAGGCTCTCCCTTTGGCTCCACCATTGTTGCCTCCATTGTTGTCACCATTACCACCATTGTTGTTATTGCCACCATTTCTGTTGCCATTCCCATTTCTTTTTAGTTGAGGACAGTTTTCTTGAAGTGCCCTTCCTTTCCACACTCAAAGCAACCTTTTGGTGTTTCATGGGGTTGTTGAGGCTGCTGAGGCTGTTGAGGTTTCTTCATCAGTTCTCCACGACAATCCTTTGCCGTGTGTCCAACCTTCCCACAACGATGGCATCGAAATCATCACACCTACCAGTGTGGTGGTAGTTGCACCTTGGATTTTTCCTCACGTATCCACTTGGTCCTTGAGATGATGAAGATGATTGGTTAAAGTTGCGATTGTTATCAAACCGTCTATGTTGATGTTGCTATTGAGGTTGATGTTGCTGAGATTGATTGCCAGATGACAATCCTTGCTAGCATTGTTTTCCCACTTACGTTTGTTGTCGGGCACGCTTGCCATAGTGCCCCGCTTGGGTAACTTCCCTTGCTCCACGGCTTGGTCAGTGAGTCTGTGAGCCAGTCGTATCACATGTTGAATAATAGGGAGATTTGCAGCAGTCACCATACTCTGAATCTCCGGAACTAAACCACGTAAGTTAGCTCAATCCGTCGGCTCGGCGGGTTAACCATGCTAGGACAAAGTGTAGCTAGCTCATGTGAACTAGTAGTGTAGGCCTCGATGTTGGATCCATGCATCTTCAATTGCCAGAACTCAGCTTCCAGCTTTTGAACATCATCACGAGGGTAGTATTCCTTGGTCATTATCGTCTTGAATTCCTCCCAAGGCATCGCATTTGCCATTGCCTGGCCAAGCATTTGCACTTGCGCATTCCACCACCTGAGTGTTGCACCTTCCAGTGTTCCTGTAGTACTTCACCTGATCCGGCACTGGGCAGTTGCATTTGGCGAAAACTGACTCAATCTTCTCAAACCATTTTAAATGACCGAAAAATGCGCATAAGTATTTGTTCATCCGTATTAACCAATGCGGATGACCAACATACTAATGCGGATGATCAAGTGAAGAAATGTTGATCAAGTCAACTCATCCGCATTTGCCAATGCAGATGAACAAGCAAAGATGCGGATCAAGACTTAGACTAGTTTTGATGTAATAGGTCAGGGTAGTTTAGTCATTTTGTAAAAGGCATCTTGTCTGCCTATAAATAGAATAGATAACCTCGTACATGAGGTGACGTTGATTGACGGATTATAGACATAGAGAATTTTTGTTTTCATTTACCTCTGTAATCAATCAACTTTTATATATATAATAAAAAAGCATTTGTGAGTATAATTCTTGCATTGCATGTTCTTTGATTGTTTGTTTCCGCCATTCAATCATTGACTTGATTACCATATTCGATTCTCAATAAGAATCTCAATCTTACTCACCAGTCAATTGGTATCAAAGCCTTGGCTCTCGGTTCTTTTTCAGATCTGCGCAAGAACTGAACATAATTTGATTGATCTGGTAATCGAGTTGCTAGTAGAGTATATCATCATCTCTACTTAGTAACAACAGAAAATACTCCTATCAACACATTCTCACCAAATATTCCGAACAGCAAGAAACTCACTACAATCACAAATCTGATTCTGAAATCGTTAGAACTATTTGGACAAGTTGGACTAATCAATCTTAAAAATCACCTTAATCTATATTCATAAAATGGATTCTAACATTACTCAGAACTTGGTCATACACCTAAACCTCCTATGCTTAAACACAATCTGAGTTTAAATAGTGGAAAATCAGGTTTAGGAATTACGTCACAGGTGTAGATCATGATTTCTAGATCTCAATATGCAAGGGGCCACACATCCCTGTCACTCTGTCTGCAGATCAAGCTGCAATTTATAAAACTACAAGAATACCCATTGAAGATCTAACTCTTGATGATGAAGACTATAAGAAAATCAAGATTGACCTCAAAGCTTACTCCATTCTAACTCAAGCACTCAAGATGGATGTGCTGAAAATATTAGAGAAGTATGGTACTGCAAAAGTTGTGTGGGATGCATTGAAAATTATGTGTGAAGGAAGCAGTGAGGTAGCAGAATTAACAAGGATAAGCTTGTTAATCAGTATGAAACATTCCACCACACCAAGGGAGAGTCCATATCCAAACAACTGCACAGATTTGTACAGTTGGTAAATGATTTGGAAATCATGGGAGTCACTTACAAGATCAAAGAATTAAACAAGAAAATGCTTCACAGCCTCCCTAAAAGCTGGAAACAGAATGTAACAATGCTGAAAAATACTCTTGATCTTGAGAGTACTATTTTGGATATCATGATAGCCAAAATAGAAGCATTAGAACTTGATGAAAGAAGCAAAAACTTGGTGGACCAAGAGTGATTGAGGCTTACAATTTCCATCAGAATTTCATTCTGTGGAAAATGCCTCATCACTAAGGAGGATGATTTCATCTCATCAGAGATCAACTAAACAACATTGGATTCATTGCAACTCCACCAATCAATCATCTATCAATATCATCTCAAACATCCAGAGTCACTGCTGCTCCTCAAACCACTCCTGAAGACACAAGATCAGAAGAACAAAAGGCAACTTACAATGCCTTTGTTGTAAGCTTTGAAGCATACTTAGGAGGAAGACTCACTTCTGCTCATCTAATTCAGGAAGATCTGGAGGATATGAATCCTGATGATGTGGAAGAAATGGATCTACAATGGCAAATGGCCATGATTCCCATGAGAGCCAAGAATTATTTAGAAAAGGCAGAAAGTTGAGCCTAGATGAAAATACAAAACTTGGATATGATAAATCCAAGGTGAAATGCTTTAACTGTGGCATAGCTAGCCACTTCTCTAGAGAATGCAATGCCCCCAAGAGAAACAACTATCAAAGAAACTCTCAATGCCAGTCATCCTCACAGCCTAACTCAAGCTTTCACTCCAACAACCAACAGTAGCAGTATCATCATTCTCATCAACACCAATCATATCAAAATCCACCCCAACTGACAAATCAATCTCATGGAAGCAGTCAGTCTTCTGCCAGTGCTCTCTTGATAAAGCAAGATGGGGTATGTGACTGGAGCATGTATGTAGAGGAATTCAAGCCTTAATTTCATCATGTTCTTATGGCTCACATCAATGATGGTCCATCTCTAATGCCTATTGAGGTAAAATCTAACCTTTGTAGTGAAAATGTGTTAATGAATTGCAAGGTTATAGGGAGCATAACTATAAACTAGTAGATAAAATTAAGGAAGAAAAGGTAAAGTCAGAGATGATGAGAGAGAAAAAAAGGCTTTGAAATCAAAATCAAATCTCTTATCTCTGACATAGAAAAACTGCATGGTGAAAAGTACACTCTTGCAGCTGAGAATGAGCTCCTTACTGAAAAGTTAGCTCAATCTAAGGCTGAACATTCACTAACTGAAGTGAAACTTGAAAAGTTTAAAATGTTTTCAGTCAAGCTGCAAGAGATGCTTGATTCTCAAAAGGATCCAAAGGACATGTCGGGGATTGGGTATAATTCATGTCCTCCACCATACAATGACAACTGCACTATCATGCCTGAATTTGTCTCACTCACTGAAGAAATGAAACTAAAACTATGAAACCTAAATCTATAGTAACACAAGTGACCAATCCTCAAAACAAACCTGATGTTTATATTGAAACCAATGAGGATAAATCATTTAGGTCACCCAATCAAAATCAAAGAGTGTTCAGACAAGACAGTAAGTGTCATAAACCCTCAAGCCCTGTAAAAGCAATTGTCCATTTTATAAAATTCATACCCTCTGTTTTACAAGAAAATGAAATATTTAAGTCAGTGAAACCCACTGCTGAGAGCAGTTCTGATAATGAGATCCTATCTCTAAAAAATTCAAGCAAATCAGAAAAGGTTTCACTACAAAAGAAACAAACAGGATCACTAAGTTCACATATAAAACATTAGACCCTTAGTCTTCAAGATTAGGCAGGGAGTTAGGTTTGATATCTACATCAAGGAACATGTTGACCAGTTTGAGAAAGAGGTGAGAAATGGGTTGAAGAAACATAAACAACCCATAAAATTAAACAAAGGTAGTATTGTCAAGCAAACTACAAAAGGGCTGATTTTGATTTACCCCCTAAAGAAAAAAAGTGATTCAGCAAAAGAAAATATTAGCTGAGTCACACAAGGCAAAATCTGATTCAAGAAACAACGAATGTATTGTGACATTTGTGAAATGTTTAATCACAAGATAGATGATGCTTTTTTAATCTATTGTTCTATCTGTGATATGAACAATCACTCCACCAAAAACTGCTATTTCAACAAGTATTGTTCAATCTGTGACATGAACAATCACAATACATCTGATTGTTACTTCAATCAGAAGGGTTTGAGAATTCCCCAACACAAGCCCATCTCAAAAACATCCACAGTGACACATTCTGTCAAACCTCATTTACACAATACTCAATCTAGGACACCTAGATCAACAAATGATAGGAATAATTTGAAGAAAGTATGGAAGGGTCAAAGAAAACATCTTACAATGAACCATAAAATTGACCTTCCAAAACAAAACCTACTTTTGATAATGAAAAACGGGCTAAATTTCTACAAAGAAACAGAGACCAACGATTTCATTACTCATCTGAATCTTCAGTAGATGTTGATGAGATGACTCAACCTAGTCATTACCAAAAATCTCCCAGGACACCTCCATCTAAATCACAATTTAGAGGGAAATACCAAGAAGTCACCATCATGAATAGGAACGGGAAACCCAAGACCATCATGGCTTGGGTTACTTATTCTAATTAGCTCTTTTTTCTTGCAGGTTCATCCACACAGGTCCAATAGCTTATGGTACGTGGACAGTGGATGCTCCCGACACATGACTGGAGATCGTTCCCTCCTTCATGACTTCAAGTATGTACAAGGAACTACTATGGCATTTGGTGGAGATTCACAGGGTGGTAGAATTACAGGTGAAGGATCTGTGACAAACGGGATGCTAAGCTTTGATAGAGTGAACTACTGTGAACAGCTGAATTTCAATCTGCTAAGCGTGTCTCAGATATACGACAAGAAATATTCCATTCACTTTACAGACACTCATTGCTACATTCTAAAACCTGGATTTCAGATCCTGAGGAATGGGTTGTCTTAAAGACCTAAGGAAGAACAATACATATGTCTTAAACCTGTGTTCTGCATCACCTAAAGAAGAAACATGTCTTTTGTCAAAAGCATCATTTGATGAGTCACAGCTTTGGCATAGACGTTTGGGGCACACAAACTTAAAAAACATGAATAAGTTGGTCAAAGGAAACCATGTCATTGGTCTTTCTAAAAAAGAATTTCATTTTATTGATCATTGTTCAGTGTGCCTCAAAGGAAAACAACACAAATCGTCTCATAAAACCAAGCTGGTGAACACTAACAATACTCCATTGAAGTTACTTCACATGGATCTCTTTGGACCAACTCATGTAATGAGTATTGGAAAGAAACAGTATTGTTTAGTGATCCTTGATGACTTTTCACGATTCACATGGGTTTTCTTCTTACTTCATCAAAATGAGGCATCCCAAATCATACAAGAATTTATCACTAAAATTGAAAATCAACTCGATCTTAAGGTCAAAATCATAAGAAGTGATAATGGTACTGAATTCAAAAATGAAAGTATGAGTTCTTTTTGTGCAACCAAAGGCATTGCTCATCAATTCAATGCAGCTAGAACTCCTCAACAAAATGGGGTAGCTGAAAAGAGAAATAGAACACTGATTGAAGCAGCAAGAACGATGCTAAACTACCAATCACCTTCTGGGCAGAGGCGGTAATTACATCATGCTTTGTACAGAATCGAACTCTACTTGTCAAAGAAAACAACATGACTCCTTATGAACTGCTCTTTCATAGAAAACCATTCATTGGATTTCTTAAATCATTTGGTAGTCCTGTCTTAATGTTAAACACCCGAGACTATCTGGGAAAGTTTTCATCCAAGTCTGATGAAGGATTCTTTGTAGGTTGTTCTTCTGTTTCAAAGGCTTACAGAGTGTTTAATCCTAGATTAAACATTATTGATGAATCAACAATGTTCAATTCAAGGAACACTCATTTCCCAAATCTACAAATGGTCCCGACTGGTTGTCTGATATTGACATGTTTACAAAATCATTTGATCAATTTCACTTGTCTGATGTAGGAAATATACATTCAAGTGATACTTCATCAGCTGTAGAAAGAAGAGATAATTTTCCATTAATTCCTCCTACATTTGATGAATGCATGAATGAAGATGTTCCTCTTCAAGCTAATCCTATCAGACAATCGTCATAAAACCTTAGTGTTTCTTCTGAAGGAGGTCCAAGCCTGGTACCATCTCACTCAGATGATTTGTCAAATGAGATCAAAAATAAAAACAGGCTACTCCTCCGGTTGAAACACAAGGACATCAAATGATGTAAGCAATCATAGTGCTACTGAAACTGTAGCAGGAACTGAAACAGAGTCTAACAGTCTTCATAATTCAACAACAGTACCAGATGAATGTGCCTCTGACCATAATAAATTGAATGTCTCCAATCTTGATGTAACAATTGCTGGTGACTCCATTCCAACCACAAGAATACACAAGAATCATCCAGTTGAAACCATTATTGGGGATCTTAATGAGAGGGTGACAAGAAGCAAATATAGTATTGCAAATATCTGTTTGTTCTCATGCTTTCTATGTCAAACAGTACCTAAGAACATCAAAAAGGCACTTCAAGACAATACCTGGATTAAAGCAATGTAGGAAGAATTGCTCCAATTCAAGAAGCAAGAAGTATGGCAACTGGTAGATCTTCACGAAGGACAATACCCTATCGGTACCAGATGGCTGTACATGAACAAGACTGATGATAGAGGGATTGTCATCAGAAACAAAGCAAGACTAGTGGCATAGGGATACACTCAAGAAGAAGGAATCGACTATGACGAAGTGTTTGCTCCTGTTGCCAGACTAGAAGCAATCAGAATCTTTCTAGCATATTTTGCATCCATGAAATTTACTGTTTATCAAATGGATGTAAAGTGTGCCTTCCTGTATGGAAAGATTGCTGAGGAGGTCTATGTGAGTCAAACACCTGGCTTTGAAGATCCAGATTTCCCTCATAGAATTTACAAGCTTGACAAAGCTCTGTATGGTCTTCATCAAGCCCCAAGAAAGTGGTATGAGACTCTATCAGCCTTTCTTCTTGAACATAGATATGAAAAAAGAAATATTGATCAGACTCTCTTCAGAAGAACAAGAGGAAAAGATATGTTGTTAGTCCAGATCTATGTGGATGACATTATATTTGGCTCTACAAACAAGTAACTTTGCAAAGAATTTGAAGACCTTATGCACTCAAAATTTCAAATGAGTGCTATGAGGGAACTCACCTTCTTTCTAGGGGTGCAAGTCCAACAGACAGCAGATGGAATCTTTATCAATCAATCTAAATATGTGGAAACCATGTTGAAGAAATTTCACTTTGATGACTGTCAGTCTATCAGAACTCCTGTGGTACTAAAGTAAAGATTGGACCTGATCTTGAAGGCAAACTAGTGGATCATACTCACTATCGATCAGTGATCGGTTCACTTATGTATCTAACAGCCAGTAGGCCTGACATTATGTTTGGTGTTTGTGTATGTGCTAGATATCAAGCTAAACCAAAAGAATCATATGTGAATGCAGTGAAGAGGATATTCAGATATCTGAAGGGCAAACCAGCTCTTGGGTTATGGCATCCAAAGGAAGGAGAATTTAATCTCTATGCCTTCACAGACAGTGATTATGGAGGATGCAACTTCAACAGAAAATCCACTTCTGGCGGTTGTTAATTTCTTGGTCCCAGACTAGTATCTTGGCAATGCAAGAAGCAGACAAATGTATCTATGTCCACAGCAGAAGCTGAGTGTATTGTAGCATCAGCTTGTTGCTCTCAAGTACTCTGGATTTAAAACCAGATGCTTGATTATGGTTTTAACTTCTTGCACACGCTATTATCAATAATCAACGTATAAAATTGTCAAAAAGGTTTTTAAATCTTTAAAGTTTTTATCCAGATGTGGATATAAACTTTAGGGGGAATAATTTAAAATTTTTGATTAAATCTTTATAGATTGTTACTATCTTAAATTACTTTCTTAAAAACATTAAAAACAAAAGAAAAGAAAATGCATGTGTTGGTGCAAAAGTTATACCATTGTATCTCAGCTTATGCAGATTCTTGGAAGCATGAAAAGTCCAAGATCAGTCAAAATTAGGACACTTGTATCACTTGTGACATACAAGTCAATCCAAGAAAGAATTGGCAATTTTAACAGTCAACTTCATAAGAAAAATCAATCAAGGACAAGACATCATAATATGAAAAATCAATTCAGTCATATTAACTTATGATTAAGTTCAAAAGTTAATGCAGGTAAGTGCATTGGTTAATGCGGGTGAAGGTAACCCATGCTTATAACCAATGCGGGTAGCTTTATATTGTCAATTGAAACTAATGCAGACAATGATTTTACTCTACCACATTAGTGTGTTACAAGTATACATGAAATTTTGAAGTGTAAAACCTATGCGGAACAAAAATTGTTCTACCGCATTTGTCAATGCGGATAAAATAATTTTCAAGTGTTCAACCGCATTAGTCAACGCAGATAAACTTTTAAGTGTTCAACCGCATTTCTCAAATACGGATGAAATTTACACTTTCGCATTTGTTTTACTCATCCGCATTTGTGGATACACATCTTCAATGCTCATGTATGATCAAACAGAAATAATTAAGTGATCAATCTCTTGTCAATGAATGATGATCAAGTAAATATGGATTTTATTCTATCGCATTGCTACAGTTAACAAATGCTAACAGTCAGATCCTCTGCATTTGCTATAGTGAGCAAATGCTGACAAATTTTATTCAACCGCATTTGCTACAGTAAGCAATGCTGAATAAGTTTTGTTAACCGCGTTAGTTACAGTGAATAAATGATGATGAACATAGTTCTTCCGTATTAGCAACAGTGAACAAATGCGGATAGAAGAAAACAAAAGTAACAAAACTTCTGCATTTACAATAGTGAACAAATGCGGGTAGTCAAAGTCCGAATTTTTGTCTTCCGCATTTGCTACAGTTAACAAATGCGGTTGACCAAAAGTCAAAAATTTACACTTCCGCATTTGCTACAGTGGTGATCGTATTTGCTCTTAAACTTGTAAAATCTTTTAGAATGCATTATTTGACTATTTAAAGGAATTTAAACAGGTCATTTAATACTTTTCAAATTTAAGAGACTTCATAGTGAGACAAGCGCAAATACACAGTACACCCACTTCGATCATCTTCATCATAAACAACCAAAGATTTTTGTGTGATTCTACTCAACCTGTTCTTGTTATTGATTTTGAAACTACAATTGCATCGAAAACAAGATTATATGGAAAATCTTTCATGGAGCAAGCTCCATAATGTCAGCGGTTATTTAAACCCTGATGTGCCAAAAGCTGAGGGACTCAGAGATATCATCAGATTCATCTCTACAACAAGGGTAGCTTATGCTATCACTGTTAGACCCACCATCTATGAGAACCTCATTAGGTCTTTCTGGAATTCAGCCGAGGTAATTGAAGAAGATGGTGTTAGAACTCTAGCTGGAAGAACTGACAATGATCACACTCTGAGCATCACTGAAGATTCTGTTAGAAGATGCTTGCATTTTGGTGATGATGCTAATGCCCTCTAGAGCTGGATGAGGATGAAATAACCACATTCTTTACTGAGATTGGTTATGAAAGAGGATTTGAAGCTAAACAAATTGTTAAAGGATTGGTTGATGTTGGACCAAAAGAAACAATGAGCCAGATCAAAAAAAAACCTTTATGTCCCACAAGACATCACAACAACTGCTGAAGACTTGATCAACTGTTTGACAAAGTCTGAAGATCAACAGCTGAAGACTAAAGTACTGAAGACTTCAACTGCTGAAGACCAAAGTCTGAAGATCAACAGCTGAAGACTAAAGTACTGAAGACTTCAACAGCTGAAGACTAAAGTACTGAAGACTTCAACAGCTAAAGACCAAAGTCTGAAGACTTCAACAGCTGAAGACTAAAGTACTGAAGATCAACAGCTGAAGTACAAAGACTGAAGACATCAGCTGAAGACATCAGCTGAAGACATCAGCTGAAGACATCAGCTGAAGACATCAGCTGATGACAACAACTGAAGTTCAAGAAGTCCAAGTACTAAAGCTTTTAGAGTTTGTCACAACAACTGAAGAAGCATTCTTCAGTTGTTGTGATGGTTTCCTTTCAGTAGTTTTATTATCTATTTCAGTACTTGTAAAATGACTGAAGAGCATGTTCTTCATCGTTGTTGTTTCAGTAGTTTCTTTTCAGTAGTTGTAGTGATAGTTAACACTTGGTATTTTTGTTAGAAGATGTTAGCTGTTTGACATCTTCAGTAGTTGTATTAACTTTCAGTAGTTAAATAACAGTTAGATGTCACTGTCAAGTGACATCAGCTGACGTTAGCTTTCCTTATAAAAGGAAAGATGACCTAATTGTAACCGTGCGAAAAGCCAAGCCGAAGCGTGTATTGAATGAATATATTCCTTTTGGCAGAATTTCTCTCTCTATAACAAACACTGTTTCATTGATAAATTTCATATGTTCTTGTTTAAATTTGTTAATTTGTGAGCTCATTCCGCTGCAAATCCAATCTAATTGATCAAACTAGATACCATGATCCTAACAAATGGTATTAGAGCAGGTTAATCATTGATCGACTTAACAATTGATCATTGAAACTATTCTTTTGCTATCTACGTTTGATCGAATTAGCAAATTTGCAAGAATCGGTTATAGAGATTGAGTTTCTGCTGCTTCTGGCTATTTTGTTTGAGGTTCTAAGTGGTTTTGAGCTAGATTTACTTTGTTTACCTTGAATTTTTCTGAATTCTGATTATGACTACTCCTTCTAATGACCCTCACAATACCGGTTCCTCAACCAAGCCTCCGATGCTGGTTAGGACTGAGTATAACATATGGCAACGAAGAATGCTCCATCACCTGTCTGTTAACAGTTCAGGTTGTTGGACATCTGTGGTACATGGTACACATAAGCCTATGGTGAATAATCCGGAAACCAACCAAATGGTTCCGAAGAAGAAGGAACAATACTTTGATGAGGATCGTAAACTGTTTGAGATAGATGCTAAAGCTCATGGAATTCTGGCCATGGCACTGCCTAATGAAATCTATTCTGGGCTTATGCATCATAAACTGCTCATGACCTCTGGAAGGCACTGAAAGAACAATTCGGTGGTACTGATGAGGTCTTAGCAAACAATAGGGAAATACTTGCCCAACAATATGAGACATTTGCTCATAGGAAGGGTGAGACTCTGACTCAACGTTTGAGCATTTTTCATGTTTGATCTCTGAGCTGAAAATGGTCAAACATGAATACACTAATAGCCAGATGAACCACTGATTCCTCAGATCACTGCCTGAGAGATGGGACACATATACAATTGTCCTACGCTCCAATGCAAATCTGAATAGCCTATCTCTCACCCAACTTCATGGGAAACTGCTTACATTTAAAAGAGAGATAGAGCAGAAAAGGAAACTGGCATCATCAGGCAAGCTCACTAAAGACTTTGTACTAGGGAACACTGCCTTGGTCGGTCATGAGTCAGAATATGCTGCATCAGAAAGTAATTATGATGTGCATATAGATTTCTCTTCAAACAGTTCTGATCATGCATTTGTGAGTGTTGATAGTCAGTCAGGCTGTAATAGTGACAATTTGTGCTTCATTATGGATGAGTTGAAAGGTATAGCTGATGATGACTTAGAAGAGATGGATATTCTGAGCCAAATGGCATTGATTAATATCAGATCTTAGAAGTTCTACAAGAGAACTGGTAGGAAATTCCCTGGACTCTGGCAAAACCAAAGTTGGTTTTGACAAGAGTAAGTTGAGGTGTCACAAATGCCATAGGCTTGGGCACTTTGCAAGAGAGTGTAGATCATCTGGATCTAACTCCTCTGCACCCTTTGTTACTTTTCCAAGTAATATTCAACAAAACAGAGGGCAACATCCTGCTAGTTCTGGTCATCAATCACAACCTCTATCTCCTGCATATTTTGTCCCTCAGGGTCCAATGCCATATTCATATCCCTGCTATTACATGCCACAAACCAATCAAGTTCAAGTACCCATTGCTCAACAACCACCTGCTCTTCCTGAGCCTTAACCTTCCCAATCTCATCAACAATCTTAACCTCCTCAACACAGCTTTTTCACCCCAGGAGTTGTTGGCTGGAGCAGTTTACTAGATGATATGTCTGGTCATGAACAACTGTTTTCTGGTGCTGGTCAACATGGTGGTGACAATCCTTTTGGAAATCTTGTTCTTATGGCCCTGGAGTCTGCTGATACTTCATCCTCTAATGCTTCCCACCACAGGTATCACAGGTATCCTCTGAGGCCAAAGCCAAGTTATGTTCTGAAACATGCATAGCCGCATTTGCATCTATTAGAGAAGCAAATGTAGCTTTAATTAACAAGAACATTGAGCTAGAACAAATAATATCCAAAAGAAAAGCTGAATTTGAGTCTGTGCTTAATGATAAGAATGATGAGATTTACAAACTCAAATGCCAAATCACTGATAATAGGCTAGGGAAGAGGTACTTCTAGAGAAGTACAGTGACCTCAAAGAAACACTTGCAGCTACCCAGGTAGAGTGTGATCGATGGGTACATTCCTGCAAGGGTTTTGAAATGCTTCTCAGTAAGCAGTCTGCTTTCAATGTGAAGTTTGGCATTGGTTATAATCACGCTGCTCCTCCTACAGATTTTACTCCCAGAGCAGAGGTAGAATCTGATGGAGAAAGCAATAACCAATCCTTTTCATCATGTGATCTACTATCTGATACAACACCATCAGAGGTTGATGTCAGCATTAATTCCTCCTAAAACTATCAGCTGATGTTGATGGTTCAAATGCTGACACTCACATGATCAAAAAGTTGATCACTCCAGGTGGTATTTCACAAAGTACTGAAAGTACTAAAGAGCAAGTCATAACACCTGGAGAACAAACCCAAACTACTGCATGTACTAAAGGGAAGAAAACTGTCAGTAGAAAGGGTGGGAAAACTACTGAAGAAGATATCAAGAAAGCATGTACTGCAAGGAAGAAAACTGCTAGTACTGATCGCAAACTGCTGAAGAATAAGTCTTCAGTAGTTTCATCTTCTTCAGCAGATGATCAACTTAAGATGAAGAAAAAGCCATGTGAAATATGTGGCTTATTCAATCATCTTACTGATGATTGCTGGTATAAAAAGGGCTCCAAACTCAAACACAATGAGAACATTAAAAAGAAAATGGATAAAATGAAAACTGAGTTTGAAACCAAGTTTGTACCAGCATATCAAAACCTGTAACCCCAAAATCCAAAAAGAAATCCAAAAAGGAAGGGGTTAATCAGGCAACAGCTGAGGTTGCTCAAAGGGAGATAGTACAACACAGGAATCCATCACTTTCAAGCACTAATGTGTCTGATGAGCTGAAGGCTTTATCACAAAATCAGACACAACTTGTTATGATGGTTCAACATCTATTGGGGAGAGTTAACCAATTAGATGCTCCTGTGCTGAAACCACAGAGAAGAAAATCCATGCCAAAGGATTCTTCTTCTTCACCATCTCCATCCCCTCAGGCTGTTCTTCATAGCAAATCTGTTAGTTTACCATCTGTTGATGTGAACAGACCCAAAACCAAAAAGGTTTGGGTCTCAAAAGTAACTAATTTATTATGATTGCAGGGTTCTTCAGCATGCCCCGTAGCATCTGGTATGTAGACAGTGGAGGATCTATGCATATGACAGGGAACAACTCTCTTCTTCATGATTACTCTCAAGGAAAGAAGGGGTTCATTTCTTTTGGCAATGATGCTAAGGGTTACATCATTGGCAAAGGCTTTGTTTCCAATGGGGAAATAAGTTTGATGATGTTAACCATGTGGAGAATCTCAAGTACAATCTCTTGAGTGTCAGTCAAATGTGTGATAAAGGCCATGTTGCTCTTTTCACCAGTTAGAACTGCAGATTCTGTCATCCAAAGTTCTGAGTTTGATTAATAAGGTGTTGGATGATAACACTCTCCTGAGGGCCAACAGGACAGGAAGAGTGTATGCCTTAGATCTTTCCAAGAAAATAGATCTCAAAGGCCATCCTTGCCTATTTTCCAAGGCTTCTCCTCAAGAATCTATTCTATGGCATAGAAGGCTGGGTCATGTGAATCTTAAAAACTTGAATAAGCTGATACATCATGGTTTAGTAAGGGGATTGCCTATGAAGGAGTTCAGATGTGAAGACAACTGCACTGCTTGTTTGAATGGAAAACAACACAAAGTCTCATTCCCTCCTATTGAAGAACCTAAGTCCATTGCCTGCTTGTAATTACTACACATGGATATCTTTGGTCCTGTGAGAGTAATGAGTACGGCAAGAAGAAATACTGTCTGGTAGTTGTGGATGATTACTCCAGATTTGTATGGACTTTCTTCTGCATTCAAAGGATGAGGCTGCTCAGACGATTATAAACTTTATGTTGTATGTTGAGAAGCAGTATTCCCTATCTGTCAAGTGTATCAGAAGTGATAATGGAACAGAATTCAGAAACCATACACTTGATGATTTTTATCTCTCAAAGGGAATCAAGAGGCAGTTTAGCATCCCAAGGACTCCAGAACAAAATGGAGTAGTTGAGAGAAAGAACAGGACCTTAATTGAAGCTGCAAGGTCCATGTTGGCTGACTCTGGTTTGCCACTGACCTTTTGGGCAGAAGCTGTTAACATAACTTGCTATGTGCAGAATAGAGCCTTAGTAAATCAGAGGTTGATGAAGACTCCATATGAAGCTCTACATCATTTGGCTCCTTTGATTTTATTTTTCAGAGCCTTTGGGTGTCCTTGTTTCATTCTCAACACAAAGGATCAACTCCACAAATTTGATCCTAAGGGGATGCAGGGTATTTTGTTGGTTATTTATCTACTTGCAAGGCATATAGAGTCTTCAACTGCAAAAAAAAAGATAGTTGAAGAGACTCTGCATGTGAAGTTTAAGATCCCACAAAACCCTGTGGAATTATTTGATTTGGACATACTGCAATATGTTCCTTATCAGGCTCCAGCTGTTGCTCCTGTCAACAGTCTTCCACCTGGTGGTACTGAAGATGCTGATGATATCAGTACTCACCTTTTCAAGTTTAGTGACCAACTGCCTGAGTCTGTTAACTTGATTTTCCTGTAGCTTCAACTGCTCCATCCACAACAAATGCTGATGAGATTTCTGATTCCTCTACATCATTTGACTTGCCATCTCATACTTGGTTTCAAGAATCTGGATCAACATCTGCTGCAGCTGAACCGCCTACAAACACTTGCACTGATCTCATAGTGTACCAAGAGCTAAAGAATCACCCCATGTCTCAAATCATTGGTGATATCAATGCTGTGTCTCAACCAGAAGTCAATTGTCTAACTTTTGCTTCTATGCTCTCTTCATCAGTCAGCTAGAGCCAAAGAACTATCATGTTGCTTTGAAAGACAATGGATGGGTTGAAGCCATGCAGCTTGAGCTACTTCAGTTCAAAAAGCAGCAGTGTGGGAACTGGTTCCTCTACCCCCAGGTAAGTGTGCAATAGGCACTAAATGGGTGTTTAGGAATAAAACAGATGAAAATGGCTTATTGTTAAGAACAAGGCCAGACTGGTTGTTCAGGGGTTTGCACAGGAAGAAGGTATTGATTATGATAAAACCTTTGCTCTTGTCGCAAGACTGGAGGCAATTAGATTGTTCTTAGCCTATGCTGCATTCCACAATCTTAAAGTTTTTCAAATGGATGTTAAAAGTGTATTTTTATATGGTAAAATAAAAGAAGAGGTTTATGTGTGTCAACCACCAGGTTTTGAGGATAATAAACACCAGATTAGGTATACAAGCTTGATAAGGCTCTTTATGGGTTGAAACAAGCTCCTAGAGTCTGGTATGAACATTTCCAATTTTCTTCTTAAAAATAATTTCACTAGAGGCTCCATAGATAAAACTTTGTTTATTAAGAGGTGGATCAGCATAAGCTACTTGTTCAAATTTATGTTGATGATATTATTTTTGCATCCTCTAATCCCCAGTTGTGTGATGATTTTACATGTTTAATGAAACAAAAGTTTGAAATGAGTGCAATGGGAGAATTACAGTTCTTTCTAGGCTTGCAAATCAAACAAAAGGCTGATGGAACCTTATTCATCAGTCAAAATATACAAAAGATCTTTTGCATAAGTTTGATTTACAAAATTGTAAGCCCTGTTCTACTCCCATATGCAACACCACACAACTGGATGCAGATCAGAAAGGTAAGCTGTTGATGAAACACTTTACAGATGTATGATTGGGTCCTTGATGTACTTAACAGCTTCTAGACCAGATATCATGTTTGCAACTTGTGTTTGTGCTAGATTTCAGGCTGCTCCTAAAGAGTCTCATTTCATTGCAGTCAAGAGGATCTTTAGATATCTGCAAGGTACATAATCTCTAGGCTTATGGTATTCCACTGGACACTCTTGCAAATTAGTTGCTTTTTCTGATAGTGACTATGCAGGGTGTAAGTTAACCAGAAAGTCAACTTCTGGTGGATGTCAATTCCTAGGCAACTGTTTGATTTCTTGGCAGAGTAAGAAACAAACATCTTTGCTACATCCACTGCTGAAGCAGAGTACATTGCTGCTGCAAGCTGTACTTCTCAGGTACTCTGGCTTCAGAACCAACTTTTGGATTATGGCATTACAGGGACTAAGACTCCATTATTAATGGACAGTGCTTCAGCTCTTTGCATTGTCAAGAATCCTGTCCAGCACTCTAGGACCAAACATATAGAGATCAGACATCATTTTATTAGAGATTGTTTTGAAAAAGGTCTGATTGATCCAAAGTTTGTGCCTAGTGCTGATGAGCTTGCACACATTTTTACTAAGCCTTTGGATAGTTCAACTTTCCAAAACTTGTGTTAAGGCTTGGTATGCTGCAGCTAGAATAAGTGACAACTACTGATGATCTCAGTAAACAAGTATTGATGATCATTAGTAAACGTCACAAATAAGTACTGATTCTGTTACAAACTACTGATGTAGTTCTAAATACTGATGTTAGTAAACACAGATAAGTACTGTTGTTCTATGAAACAACTGAAAACAGCCAAAAGGTCTGATGGAAACAGCTGAAAAGCTAAGAATTGACGAAAACTACTGACGGGAATTTTCTCTTCAGTTGTTTCTAAAACTACTGTTTCATCTTAAACAACTGAAGCAAAACCAATGTCTTCAGTAGTTTCACAACTACTGATGACTAACACCAAGTCTTCAGTCGTTTACAACAACTGATGACAAAACCATGCCTTCAGTAGTTTCACAACTACTGATGACTAATACCAAGTCTTCAGTCGTTTACAACAACTGATGACAAAACCATGTCTTCAGCAGTTTCACAACTACTGATGACTAATACCAAGTCGTCAGTGTTTACAACAACTGATGACAAAACCATGTCTTCAGTAGTTTCATACTACTGATGACTAACACCAGTTCTCAGTTGTTTCCAACATCTGAAGCCAAAACCATGGTTTTTCAGTAGTTTTATAACTACTGATGCCTAAAACCAAGACTTCAGTTGTTTCAACCTCTGAAGGTTAATACCACGTCATCAGTCGTTTAAAACTACTGATGACTAACACCAAACCCTTCAGTTGCTTTATAACCCTTACCCTATAAATACCTAATCTTACAGAGCTTCATCATCTCAACCTAACGTTCAAAACTCAGAACCTTCTCTCACATCAATGGCGAACATGCAGCTTAAACCACGACACAACTGTGTTGCCTACCTTACCAAATCACCTTTCTGAACGAAGTTTGATACTGCTATTGATCTAATGGTCCATTCTCCATACAAAATAGCCTTCCTTATCAATCCTACCATTTATGCCGAATCCCTAAAACAGTTCTGGACGAACGTCACCCTTACCACTGGGGAGAATGACACTAAGTCTCTCCAGTCGTGCGTCAACTCTTGAAAGGTGGTCATCACTCCGGCAATCCTTCACCAAACCCTACATCTGGATGATGCCACCTTCCCCACTGGATATTCAAAGGGCATCACTGATCTATCCTTTGCCCAACATGGATATCAGGGTAACCTCAGTGCTTCTACCATCTTAAAGAGGCATTTCCATGATGCAGAACGCCTTATTTTTCATATGGTGAATGTCTGCCTAGCCCCTAAGACTTCATCTTGGGATCAAATGTCTACCAGGTGGCAGCAGGTATTTTTCTCTATCCTTGAGCAACAAAACTTAAATTTTTCTGAAATATTATTTCTTGAACTTAAGGATATGGTCTCAAAACCTATTTCTAACCGATGGATATTATATCCACGGTTCATAATGGCCATAATAGAGAACCAGCTGAAAGCTGAGGGACTTGTTGGCCTTGGAGTCCCTGCCATGGCTGTATTGCCTGAAGTATACTCCAAGCACAACTCAAACTAGTCACTCAAACAGGCTGCCAAGCTGCGAAAACCCACGCAGCTAGAACCCACAGCCACCACCTCCAAATCCAAAGTCCCCACCAAACCCAAACACAGAAACCCAAAAAGGCTGCTCAGGGAATGAGTCCCCTGAGGATGCCCCTGCAACACAAATGCAGGATATATCTACTGGTCATAACCCCCCAGTAGATACACGTACTCACCCACCCTCAACCGCTCAGGTTTCCTCTCAACAGGAGCCTGTAGCAACCACATATGGGGCACCTCTACATCTGGAACTTTCCTCACTTGAGGAGGTTGCCATTGAAACGCACCACTCTCCCCGGTGCACACACTGCCTTCACACCATCTCCCACTGCAACCGCCACCCAAAGTCCTACCGTAATAGTTGCAAAAGTGCTGACTCAGTTGCATTCCTCACCCCCTCCCCAGATACCAATCAAAACTGGGATAGCCTCAACCATTAAGGGGGAGGACCAAAGTGCTTCTGATAACCCACAGCACAGGGGTTACCATGTTCAATCTCCAAGTGTAGAAAAGGAGATTCGAACTTCTGGTGAGGCTGCCACTTCTCCTGCTTCAGCAAATGATCAGGATGAAGTTGGTACTATCCATAAGACCTCACCAGAGGCAACTGCCGATGAAGGACATAGTCCTGAGGCAGGAAGTCCCCAGTACCAAGAACAAGGGGCACATGCTACTACTGATCTACACTCAGAGCATGTACATCCTGATTCACTCAGGAGGTCAGGTGATTCATCACAGAATGATGATGACCTGGGCTTTTTCTATGATGTTCTAGCCCACAATACCATCCTAGAGATGAGGTGAGCAGACTCAAAGAGCTGCTTGCCAAAATGTCTCAGGATCAAAGTCCATCTACCCCACAAACCCCACAGATGGCACCTTCAATTGAAGGTTTACCAAACACTGAGCCTACACACATAACTGAGCCACCAGCCTCTACTTTCGGCACCATCTCTCAGGGACAGAACCCCTCTGAGCAGATGGTTGCTATCTTTCAAAACTCCTTACCTCTCATCACTCCCATCATCACTGACATAGTGCATAAAGCCTTTGATGAGAGGATTCCCTCAAATCTACAAACCCTTATTGATGATGCTGTGCATAAATCTCTTTCTGCCTGCCTCAAACCCCTGATTCCAATACAACCAAAAGGGGAGACTGCAAAGTCAAAGGCAGTGAAAGACAAGAAACTTAAGAGAGTTGATGCTGAGAAAGAGCCTGAAACAGAGAAACAGCCTGAGAAAGAAAGGAGGTTGAGAAAGAACTGATCTCAGAGTAGTTAATTACATATAAAAGAAAGAAAAGTGCTGAGTCAGGAGCTGATGAAGAGAAATCATTAGAAGACCTTGTTAAAGATGCTGATGAAGCTCATAGCAGATCAATAGATACAATTATAGATCAGCTATTTAGACATGGTCATGACACAGCCACATTAGACTCTAAGATCAGAAGGCTGGAAATAGAAGAGATACAATCAAGATGGGCCAGTTATAGTGTGATGGAAAGGGAGAGATTGGAAATCATGATCAGGTTTATAGCTAAATATCTTGGAAGATCATTGATTGAAATCAAGTCATGGTCCAGGGACAACATCTTGGCAGTAACCACCAAGATCTGTTCGTCTGAAGTATACACCAACGGGCTGGTCATTGAAGCTTTGAATGAAGCTGGTGCTGGGAGTAGGACTGAATTGGTCAAACATCCAAAGCCTCACTTACATCTAAAATGCTAGAACAGCCTGTCAACATTCCCACACCAAAACCACCACCCACAACCCACTAAACCAATTCCCTTACCCACAAAACCATAGCCGATGATGTACCCCAGAAGAGGAAAAGAAGGGTACTGAGGCTAGAAGAGGAAAGAAGATAATGATGAAGATGAAGATAGGCTGCCAATCTCAGCTTATACAGTTGCCTAAGGCCATAAGTCACCCTCCAACAATTACTCCTGAATCTCAAAGACAAATTGTAAAAGTGAAGTTAGAAAAAGAAGAGCTTCACAAACAACATGATGAGGATTGTTGAGAAGAGTTGACAAAACATATGCTGCCACATCTTCAATCATCAATATGAAGAAACATGCTCAGAGATTATACACTCTCAGACACACATTTCAATATCAAAAAGAGAGAGTGAGGATTTGACCTGATCCTAGGGTGTCTCATAGGATTCAAAAGAAAAATATTCTACAGAGATACATTGGCCAAGTAAAGAAGATTGTAGATGAAGTGATCTCTCTGGCCTTTGTAGTATCACCTTGGGAGATCCTAGATGACTTCAAGAAAGCCTATAAAGCTAAACTGACCCTACAAAAGATGCTGGAGAATAAAGTGGTGAAAAAGGGGTTAGTGTATAGGAGGCTTGAGGAAGTTAGAAAGAATGAGCTGCAGTTGTTCTTAAAGGGTATTCACCCAGATGAATTTGCATATAGAATCATAACAACTGTGGAGCTAAAAAATGGAAGTAGGTTAGATACCTATCTGAGTACTATGGGCCTGAATCACTCTTTGAAGGCGAAGCAGAAGAGCTTACCATGGAGGAACAAGTAACCTTCATTGAGGCCTATACAAGGGAGTCTTACAGACTCATATTTGGGAAGTAGATCTCATGGATGGGGTAACAGCTCTGTGTCCAGTTCCCCAAGACAGAGTTCCTATCCATCCTTTGCCAAACAGATCATTGAGACTTCTTCCCAGGCCTGTGCTTACAAGGGTCACTTCTGAGCTGATCTAGAAGACAAAAAGACCAATCTTTCTGCCATAATAAGTGGGACATCTTCAATAAGCTTAAAGGTTTTGGTTGCATTGGTTCAGGGGGAGTTTGTTGGACCAAAAAAACCAATGAGCCAGATCAAAAAAAAACCTTTAAGTCCCACAAGACATCACAACAACTGCTAAAGACTTGATCAGCTGTTTGACAAAGTTTGAAGATCAACAGCTGAAGGCTAAAGTACTGAAGACTTCAACTGCTGAAGACCAAAGTCTGAAGATCAACAGCTGAAGACTAAAGTACTGAAGACTTCAACAACTGAGACTAAAGTACTAAAGACTTCAACAACTGAACCAAAGTCTGAAGACTTCACACTGAAGACTAAAGTCTGAAGATCAACAGCTGAAGTACAAAGACTGAAGACATCAGCTGAGACATCAGCTGATGACAACAACTGAAGTTCAAGAAGTCCAAGTACTGAAGCTTTTAGAGTTTGTCACAACAGCTGAAGAAGCATTCTTCAGTTGTTGTGATGGTTTCCTTTCAGTAGTTTTATTATCTATTTCAGTACTTGTAAAACGACTGAAGAGCATGTTCTTCAGTCGTTATTGTTTCAGTAGTTTCTTTTCAGTAGTTGTAGTGATAGTTAACACTTGGTATTTTTGTTAGAAGATGTCAGCTGTTTGACATCTTCAGTAGTTGTGTTAACTTTCAGTAGTTAAATAACAGTTAGATGTCACTGTAAGTGACATCAGCTGACGTCAGCTTTCCTTATAAAAGGAAAGATGACCTAATTGTAACCGTGCGAAAAGCCGAGCCGAAGCGTGTATTGAATGAATATATTCCTTTTGGCAGAATTTCTCTCTCTATAACAAACACGGTTTCATTGATGAATTTCATGTGTTCTTGTTTAAATTTGTTAATTTGTGAGCTCATTCCGCTGCAAATCCAATCTAATTGATCAAACTAGATACCGTGATCCTAACAGTTGATCTACCTTGGAGACTTCTAATCCACATGTCTTAGCACTGCTTATCTAAGAGAAAAATAGGATGAAATGATATTCCAGTTACCACTTCCTTAGTAATCTGTGCTCTCTGTACAAACAGGCCATTCAATATGTCTGCCTATGTTTTTAATGGCCTGACTTCAAACATACAAGAGGGGAGAAGATACAAGTTCTTGATGTATCCAAGATTCATCCCGTGCATGTAAATGAAGCATTTCCATATATTACTAGTGAGGGACCAATGCTTGATATTCCTCGTTATGATGCAAGATCATACAAGTACATTAAGAAGAGGGACCCCAGAAACTTTTATAGTGGAGCTCACTCACCTCTTCTTCCTTAGATGATTCAATAGATAAATAAGGACAAGAATAGGCTGCTGATAGCAAGCTGCACAACCATCACCACAACCACACCACAACCATCACCACAACCACACCACAACCATCACCACAACCAACACCACAACCATCACCACAACAATCACCACAACCAACACCACAAACAACCCCACAATCATCACCAATATCACCACCTCATCAATCACCAATATCACCACCTCATCACTCACCAATATCACCACCTCATCACTCACCAACATCACCACACCAACCATTGCCCACCCATGATAACCCAACTGAATTTGGAGACTTAACTAGCACTTTTAAAGCATCCAAATCATCTTCAGATGAGGAGGATCAACATGCTCAAATGCTTGTAAAGAGAGCATGAGACTGCTCCCTTAGAAAGCTTTGCTGAATCTAATATATATAGGCCTAATGAAAAGGATACGTTGATATCTGAGCTCCTACAAAAGGTGGAAAGGATGGAAAGAATACTAAATAGGAGAGCTAGAATCATTGATGAAAGGATTCTAGAGCTTGATGAAAAAGAGCATGAATTAAAAGGACTAAAAGAAAGTATGAAGCTGAAAAGAAAGATAAAGAGACAGAAATTGACTACTTGAGAGCTGCCCTGAACCATTCTAGAGAAGAAGTGAGTGGCCATGTTGACACTCTTGCCATTCAAACCATAGCTATGGAAGAGCAAGAGAACATTATTGAAGAACAAGCTAAAATCATCTCCAATCTCCAAAGTCAAGTTGAAACTCAAACTAAAAGGATCTCTGAACTTGAAATATTAATTGAAATTCAAAGAAGTGGTGTGACTGGAGAAAACAAAAATGATGAAGAAAAATTTATTGATGATGAGAAAAATCTTCCTTTGAGAATGATGAACAAGGAGAAGATGAAAGCCAAACAAAGAATGAGGAACAAAGTTTAGACATGGTGGTTTATTCTGGGCAATCAGAGGCTACTCAAACTGAGAAAGATGAATGTGAAGAATTAATCAGTGCTATGGATAGCTTTACTTCTGAAGAATTCACAATAGATGAAGATTTTTAGGATTTTGTTGCAGACCAAAGGACCAACTCTGAACCTATTGTAGTCATTCCTCAATCTCCAGTTCCATTGGAGAAAGAGTTGAGCATGCAGATTGTACCAACTGTGGCACTATCAGAAGAAAAAAAAGATATGATTAAAAGTTTTTGTGAAAAAAAAGAAAGAGAAGGAAAAGAGGCTGATGGTCAAGAAAACATACAAAAAGAGGCTGAAGAATTGCCTGAGGAGATGAAACAAGCTGAATTCTCTTCTGGTCCTCCACTTCAAACTTATACCAGAAAGAGGAAATACTTATCTGAGAAAGCTAAAGGAAAAAGACCCATGAAAGAAG
Organism: Flaveria trinervia; assembly: GCA_025506515.1. Lineage (NCBI taxonomy): Eukaryota > Viridiplantae > Streptophyta > Magnoliopsida > Asterales > Asteraceae > Flaveria > Flaveria trinervia. Next base: position 21,232,142 of record CM046445.1, read on the forward strand.
AAGAACCATCAAAGAAAGCCAAACAAGATGACCCAAGAAGTCTTGCTGCAATAGCGAAATTCCTGGAAGAACATGAAAAAGCTGAGGCGCAATTGAAGAAACCAGCTGTATTCATTGATTTAGAAGAAGGAGAGATTGAGGGAGGATATAATGCTGATAAGCATGAAGATGTTGACAGCCCTGTGGCAAAAGAGAGATGCATGGAAGAAATGGTGTCAAAGGCTCAATCTGATGACCTGATGATAAAAGCAATGTTTTTGATCAATCATCGGTATGATCCAGATGTAGCCTTTGGTATGACATATGAAGGAATGAAGGAAGAAGAAGAAAAGGTGAATAAACTACTGGATCCAAACTTAGAAACTAAGTATGAAAAATTAGTCACTAAAGAGGTTCCTGTGCCAAAAGTGTCTGCTATGAAGAAATCAACCACAACTGAATATGAAAGATCATTTTCAAGAAAGGTTCCTCTGCCTACCTATCATCCATGAAGAAATCAACCCCAACTCCTGAACCACTATTTCCTGATCCTTATAGCATGTCTAGATAAGGAAATGAAGGATTATCTTTCAAGCCAAGGATTCACAAGAAGAAAGATTGGGAATATGAAGACAAACTCATTAAGGGCTGCTACTCTACAAATGATTAATGAAAAGAAAGATATGCTCAAGCGATTAAAAGAAGAAATCCTAAACAAGAAGCCAAGATCTATAGTAACTGCTCAAGACATGATCCTAAACCAGAAAGATCAAGAATTATTGGCTCCTGTAGTTCACAAATACCCTGAATGTCTCAGTTAAAACTACAAGAAGGATTAACCACTGCTGAGTTGTCAGGGGTGTCTACTCCCTAAGGAAAAGTTGATCAGAAAATAATTGCTTGGAAGTATGACAACATGTGGAATATGTTCATGGTGAAAAGGATCTCCGGGCTGGTCCAATTCTTTACAAAGTACTCAGCTCTTGTAAATGCCCTGGAGATCCATGACTTAAAAGAACTAGCTCAACTGGAACTGATCAATCACTCTGCTATGTTCAGGGGATATGAATTTGAAAACATACTTAAAATGTTCAGAAGGACTAACAATTTCAATTCATTAAAGACAATATGCATGAGAAAAGATAAGTCTTTTATTAATCCCCTTGAGAAGAAGAAGAAAATGCAAGCAGAAGAAGTTATGTTTCCTGAGTTGAAGGTGAAACCAATAGAAGCTTTAAAGAGAAAAATGGTGTCTGGTACTCATTACTCCACACCCATCTCAAATGTGTACTATGATGAAAAAACTTATGAGATGGTGATTGAAAGGAAGTGGGGAGGAACAGAGGGTGCTGAAATACGACTATTTAGTGGATATGAAGTAAGATTGCTTGATGAATCCTACATTCACTGTATATATACCAGACACTTCAGGGAAATAAACAATAAGCTAAGTGAACAAGATATGCACGTCTTCCTAAAGTGCATCAAGTTGCTAAAATTGGCCTATGATCGTATCAATACCAAAAGAGACAAAAGAAAGAAAAAGAAGACACCCTTGCAACTTGGGAACATTGTCTATTTGGGAACCTATTTCTTTGAAGAAGTTACCAATAGAAGCCATCTACAACATGAGCAAAATGAAGATACATGTGCTAAGTAGGGACAGAATATCAGAAGCAACAGATTTTGTCAATATGATTAAAGCCATTCTGGATCCAACTAAAGCTGCATTTTTACTACTCCACAAGACCCAGCAGAATCCTCACAACATCAATCACCTCCCAAACATTGAAGAAAATAGGCTGTATAATCCTTAGGGTGAGTATTGTTGAACCCTGAAAAGATCATACATGCCAATTCAATAGGTGATTTGATGATTGCTTTGATGGAAACCCACAAGTCCAAGAAGAAATGCGGATGAAGATCCTGCTCAGAAAAACCAAGTGTTGTCTTCCGCATTTGTCAATGCGGAAGACATAAAACAAATACGGACAAGTATTTGTTCTTCCACATTGACAAATGCGGAAGACCAAGTATTAATAAAAAACATTTGTGAGTATAATTCTTGCATTGAATGTTCTTTGATTATTTGTTTCCGCCATTCAATCATTGACTTGATTACCATATTCGATTCTCAGTAAGAATCTCAATCTTACTCACCCAGTCAGTCTGCTCTCGACGCCCACATTATGGAGATCCTGCTTGCCCGCACGCTCAATAAGATCCATCACCCTGTCAGCCATCTTGAAATTTCCTTTGATAGACATCGACAACCGCTCCTCAATTATGGCCATCTTTAGCCATAATCAGCGTATATCATCCTTTAGTATGGAGTTCTCATCAGTGAGCACTCCAACTCGTCGACGCTCAGTCTCAAGTATCGCAGTCAATGCCGCCACGACCTCCTCAAGGGGTACATCTAGAGATGGGAGAGTGGGTGCTGCAGAAGTAGTTGCTGACCTAGTCCTAGGTCTAACAGTGGCCGGCTTTGGAACACACTCTCTACGAATCATGCGATCTATACAAGCTGGGTAATAACTCCAATCTCATGGAGGGTCACGCTCAGGTGGCACAAACAGTTGATCCCAGTCTATCTCACCATGGGGGTAAGGATGTTGTGGCCAGTCATACACTCGGTGAGGTACATGTGGAGGGGACTCAGAACGAGCACGCCTTTTTCCCAAAACCCGGGATGATGATGCCATGCTGCAATGCATGTGATGTATATGCCAATAAGTATATTGTAAAAGGATAAGTCAGGAGTAACTAACTAACTGTGTGTGGTTATAGACTAGTGTGTATATAACCTAGTTCCCTGTAACCAATGGCTTTGATACCAATCTGTCATGTAAAATCTTGTATTTTTTAGTTAATTAAAAGTTTGAATCGTTAAATTCTTGTATGGACCATTGTTGCTATATGTGAAACTTATGGGCCATTTATGCTTATTTTCTTATTATTTTTAATCCTTTAGTTTGAAAGTTAATAATATTAATTATTACTTAATAAATAATAATGATTATAATAATAATAATAAAGATGATAATATTAAAAATAATAATACTAGTAATAATAAAAACAAGTTATATAATAATATTATACTAGCAATAATAACTAAAATAATAGTAATAATACTAATAATAATACTAAAAATAATAACAATAATCTATAGAAGTTATTTAACTCAAGATGATTAATACTTAAGGATAATTAAAGTCAAGAGGTTTATTGTCAATTTATAAACTTTAATATAAAGGTTTGGGTATAAAATAATTACACTTGAAACAACAGGGGCCATTTGTGTAAATAACTTAACCCCCTCCTCGTTCCCCGCGATTTTCCGGCCACAACTCCGGCCGGAGTCCGGTGGCCCTAAAACCTGATTTTTCTTCCAATTGAAACCTTCAAAACCATGCCAACCGTTCTTAGACTCGAATCGAACTCGATTAACTACCTTAATTGTGTTTAATCATCGTTACAACACCATTCGATTGAATAACCGAAACAACCTTAATCACCTAACCGTTCGAGCCTTAAACACTAATAATAACTCAATTAATTTAATCATATCGAACGTCTATCTATCTCTAATCAAACACAACTTTCAATTGCACCTGAAAACACACAAACCAAGCCATTCGATTAGCAACTTCATCGTGACCTGCAACCGAGTCGAACTTCACCTTCTGCACACTTAGAACCGCAATTGATTGGGGGTTTTCGAAGAACACAACCCTCCGAAGCTTCATACAAAGTCAATTTGGATATCATCACTATTTGCACATCAAACGATTTCAAGTTGGGTCGCGACTATTATAATCATCCTTATTACAATTCTTGAACAAATAAAGTAAGTTATTAACAGATTTAGACTTGTTTTATCATAGGGCCAAAAGCCCTATGGTTTCAAGCATGTATCTAATTGATTTGAACTTCACTTTGGATTAATCCGATTCTAGGGTTCTTGGATTTGGGGGTTTTCCATGTGATTTTGGTTATAAGATTTTAGGACCGGTCTTAGCACGGCCAAGGCCCTTAACACGCGTGCATACTACACCTGAGGTCCCGGGTTCGAACCTGGCTACCTCCATTAATTTTTTAAAGACTTTTCAACCTTCAAAAAAATATACAACAATTCTGAAAAATTATTAAAAATATTTTTATAAACAAAATTTATTTGTTAATCACTTTATCAAATTTCTGCAAATTTATTTCTTTAAATAAATGTCAATAGTTTTTAACAAGAATTATAGTTAGTTTATTATTATAAAGAAAATACTTTAATAATGATTTAAATCATTATTGGTTCAAATGTTGTTGTTTAAAATTATAAGTTTTGTAAATAAAAAAATACAGAATGTATTTACACTTATTATTTATGTTAATTATATCAAATGATTCAAAAATTTATTTCGTTATGATAAATTATTATATTGATGAAAGTTTTTTTTACTAAAATGGAAAAAAAAGTATTTTATTTATGAAATTTATATATCAAAGCCTATATTCCCCCTTGGAACCCTAGATCATGTTTAAACGTTAATCTTATCATTAAAATCTAAATCTTGTAAATATATATACTTAGGTACCTTGTGAAAAATTACTTTGGAACGTTGCTTATTATATTTCTTAATAATCGTCAACTTTATATTATTGACCAAGTGAATATTTATATACCCCTTTTTCATATTTTCACACTTTGGCGTGAAACATGTTACATTATAACCATTGCACTTGTAAAACGTTTGATTCTTGTAAACTTATGGCAATTCACTTATATGTTGTGGTTAGTTGATCTTTATACCTACCATGTAATGTCGATCATATGTACAATCATTAACTATTGCTAGCCTGGCGACGTCATAGATCTATGGGCCTGACAAGCCTGCTTGGTTATCCAATGCAGGACCGGTGAAGTGGGTTCACTTACAACACAACAACACAAAAAGGAGATTAATTAAACTCAAACAAATAGTGAACTGGATTAATAACAATAAATACACTAAGAACACAAGTAATGTAAGAGACAAAACACAAGTATATGGTTTTCAGGAATGCAGTATATTGCTTTCTTTATGTTCTATTACAAGTGTTACAAAGCATATCCATAAAGTCACAAGAACATAAGATACTTATACTACATCCTACACCCGGCCATACTATGAAAGCTAGCTGGATACAATTGACTAGACTCAAACAAAATCAATTGTAGAGTTAAAAAGGAGGATTGCCTTTTTGACTTTGTGACTATGACATGCCATAGCTCACAACCTTATCTATTACAAAAAGGATAAAGTACATGAAGTAGAAAGTTACAGACTCAAGACCTCAATGTACAGTTACCAAAAGCATGGACCTTTTCACCAACACATGTAAGTTGGTGACTTTATAGAGATACAGCGGAAAGGTGTCCAGCTTTATGGAATAGTACATCAGATAAAGCATGTTACTAAAAGTCTTCGAAAGAAATCTGTCTTCAAGAGTTGAGGCTTCGGAAGACTTTGTATCTGAAGCTTCGGAAGACTTCGTCTTTGGCTTCGGAAGATATTGGTCTTGGCTTCAGAAGATTTCACACTTAGAATATTTCAGTTGCATGTGTGAAACTTCCGAAGCATTCTTCTTCAGTACTTGTGTAGCATGCATGTAGAAAGTCTTTCGTTGCTTCAGCCTCTATGCATATTCTCTAAAAACTCCCCCTGATGCTACCAAAACTTTTGAAGACTTCAAATATCAACAGTCCTCATCAGGATGATAACCAACCCTCTCTTCATGAGATGATTAGCATCCTTCAGGCTGTCAAAATGTCTTCTCATGTCAAAGAGATCATGCAGAGGCAACTAAAACATGTCTTGCCAAGTATAGACATTCTCAATGCCATGATCTCTGATGACATGCCACCTTTCTGGATTTGTAGTGTATGTCCACGACAGGATGGGTCTTTCTGATGCAAGAGGAGCTATTTGAATGGGAGATGATGGAGCATCCTCTGGCTGCACATCCTCAGGATGTTCTGACTCATCCTGAGGTGAGTCATCCTTTTCTTTCTCTTTACAACTTTTAACTGAGAAGACTGGCGTGTAGTACCTATTTGATCTTCATTGTCTTTCTCAGTTGGGTCTTCAACTCTCACAGGTTCAGATTAAGAGTGAGTCTGACCCTGTTGTGGATCAGAAAATGAAGCTTGCTGAGATTCAGCAAGAGGTCCAGGTTGTGATGTCTCTGTGTTCAACCTTAACCTCCACTTCAGGTGGGACTTGACTTGGAGGGGAATGTAAGTCAACCAACTCTCCACTCTTGATCTTCTGCTTGATCACCCTGATATGCTCATCCATAGTGGATAGAGACATGGGGCCAAGTCTCCTTCCGGAGAATCCATACAGCTTCAAGAAGCTCATCATCCTCTGCCTGTCAGCAGATTTCTTCATGCTTTTGTGGATGATGGCTTTTGAATTAGTAGCTTCTTCCCTAAGCTTTCTTTTAGTTGTCTTTCTTTCTTTGACTATATCAAGTTCAAATACTCAAACTCAACATAGTCATAAGACATGAGAAGAAGTGCTTATGCCTGGTAGAGGCTTATGGCACTCAGGTAGTTGATCATCTTGATTATTTCTTCTTCTTTATCTACCTGGGCTCTTGTTGAACCACATCCTCTTGTGCAGGACTTTCTTGAACTGTGGAGAGGGTAGGCTCATGCTTGTACAATATTTTCTGACAGGATCAGTGATCACAAGTTTGATGTATCAGAATATAAAGCAGCGGAATACAAACACGAATTAGACAAATTGTAGCAAGCCAACGATATTTGTGAGCATTAAGATCTCATACAGTTATAGGGAGAGAATATGAATTTCTGATTTCTAGGAATGTTTATAGATGTAGAATATTTCTAATCGAATCAATCAATCATTCCATTCAATTACTCATTTCACTCAATGATTACAATAGGTTGTCACTCCTTATATAGAGTGCAACAGTCACTGCTGTTATCACGGAAAGTGACAACTGGCAGATCCAATACAGAAATAACTAATTCTTAACAAACTACTGAAATGTTCACAACTACTGAGAACATATCAGCAAGTTAAGTACAAAATATAAAACTACTGAAACTACAACGACTGAAGAACAAGCTCTTCAGTCGTTTTACAAAACTACTGAAACAAAGAAAATAAAACTACTGATATCACAACTACTGAAGAAGTACTCTTCAGCAGTTGTGACAAACTACTGAGGCTTCAGTACTTGATCTTCAGACTTTGACCTTCAGGTGTTTCATCAGCTGATGACTTCAGTAGATATCATCAGCTGATGTCTTCAGTCTTTGTCTTCAGACTTTGTACATCAGTTGTTGATCTTCAGCACTTGTGAACTCTTCAGCTGTTGTTCTTCAGTACTTTGGTCTTTCAGCTTCAGCACTTTGGTTCTTCAGCTGTTGTACTTCAGCACTTTGGTTCTTCAGCTGTTAAGGTCTTGAGCACTTGATCTTCAGCTGTTGAAGTCTTCAGCACTTGTCAAACTACTGATGAGGCTTTCAGCAGTTGTTGTGATACTGTGTGGGACTTAGAGATTTTCTGATCTTGGCTCATTGGTTCTTTTGGTCCAACATTTTCTTTCTTCTCTCTTCTTTGATTTGTACTAACAGCTCTGCATCTTCAGCCTCTTTCTTCTCCCCTGACCTTTCTAGGTCCACCAGTTCATTTAGCTCTTCTAAGGGGAGAGAGATGACATTGTCTATGTCATAGTTCCTTGTTTGCAGATAGTTTATCCTGACCACCCTTAACTCATCATATGGAGTATCTGGTCTGGGGGCAGCCCTGATAGCAGACTCCATGAGTCTTGCAGACTTAGAAGAGGAACTTTCTCCTCTCAGCTTCCTCTTCCTCTCTCTCCTCCTCCTCAATCTCCTCAGATGTCATCTTTCTTTTCCCTTTATCACTCATAGACCTTTGTGACTCAGGGTGAAGAGAGCTTTGGCTTTCATTACTTGACGCAGCTTTTGAGCTCTAGCCAGAGAGAGGTTGAGAAGCACCTTCACCAGCTTGTGTCTCAAAAAGGGCATTGATCTCTACAGCAGTTGTTGGTGATAAGACTGGGCTCTCAAGTTCTATCACTGGGCCTTCAGTCAAGGTTTCCCCTATGAAGCTAATCTTAGGGTCTGCCTCAACATCCAGTTGACCGATGACATTGCCTGATTCCCATAGTCTTCTTCTTAGGCTGAACTCTGCAGTGATCCTGTCTTGGATTCTTTGTGCCAACTTGTCAGCTTGTCTTGATTGGCTTGGATTGACAAGTGACATGTTGACTAAATCCAAACTATCATAATAGTTCAGCTTCTGAAAATTAAGATCTCTTGTTGTCCCTGAACTTTTATAATGATTAGGGCTCTCCTATTGCTGTCATACCTCCATCTAATGATGTGATTGGAAGATGGTGGAGATGACATAGCCCTTGGTATCCCATCCTCAAACAGGCTCTGTATGAAAGAGTCTGTGTAGTCCATATCAATGTGGACTTGAGGAGGTTGCTAAGAATGCAAAGTTGCAAGTGAGGATGGTGAGTCCTTAGTGTCCATTCTCTCTGAAGAACTCCTAGGTTCTGTAGCTATAGTGACTTTCTCCCCCTTTTTAGTAGCATCACCCACTTGCATAGGTGAGCCAGGAGTTAGGTTAATCACATCCACAGGTTCTTGTGTTCCTGGTTGAGCTCTTCTTAAAGGTCTCCCAGCTAGTTTTTCCTTAAGATATGAAATCTAAAGTTGCTTATCATTGACCCTGTTATGCAAAGTAGTCACTTGAGATTCAAGGTGACTAACCTTGAAGACTAAATAAGTGCATGTTTTGGACAATTTTTTTAAAATTCCCCTCATCTTTATCAGAAGAATCATTGGGGGATGAGATGATTAGACCAAATTCCTCTCTCTCACCACCACCAGTTGAGATGACAGGGGACTGAGTTGCCATGGTTGTGGTCTTAATGATGTAATCACTTCTAAAAGTAAGAGCCTCTTCCATATGGGCATCCTGAACAGGTTCAAAAGTGTCCACCTCAGCAATAGGTGATTGATGGGGGCTAGAGGTAGGAGCCTCAGAAGTACTCATCTCTCTTTGAGTAGGGGAAAAGAAGAGAGAATCATGGTACTCACTGAAACCTAGATCTTCATCAGTGTAGAAATCAAGGTTGGGGATTGGTTGGTTGACATCTAAAGGCTGGGGATGGTACTGTCCCCTGAAGGTTGATCACTTGAGTGTTGAGACTCAGAGTGATGGCTTAAGGGAGTTTGGCTTATGAGCTCATGAGGCTGAGCATGAGGAACCTCAACACTGATCCTTGAAGAGATGGGAGTGGTCTGCTCCTCAGGAGAAGTGGGAGCTCTAGTTTCCACTTCCTCCTATATGGGTGAGTGTATGGGGGCCTCCACAGACTGAATAGTCTGAGCAGGGGTTCGTTTGGATTTTCTTTGGTAGGTGATGGTGATTTGTGGCTGTGTAGGTGGTTGGGAAGTGGATGGGTGTGGGTTGAACACTCGCTGGTGCTGCTAGGTTGTCACCTTGAGCAATGAGCTCTAACATTTTTGGGACCAGGGTTGTTTCTACCCCTGAGAAGCCAACAGTGGGCTTTCTCATTATTTTAAAGATGACGGGCTTCATCTGTCCCAGTTTAAGAATGTTACTTGTTCCCCTTAACTGTGAGCCCAGTTCATAGTTAAGAATGTATTGAACATATCTAGGAAACACGTAATATTTTAAGGAATCTAAGTTTGCAAGTAAATTAGTATAAACAAATTGAGAATACCTGAACTTGATCCCCTAAACCATTCCATGGATAATGAAGGAGAGATCCTCAAGAATCTGGTCCCATCCACCATGCTTGTTTGATAAGCTGTGGATGACCACATGGAGCAGGACACTGGGATGAGACCTTCCCTTGCCTAAAGGTCATTACAGAGAAATCTCCCTCATACCCCATTTGCTCAAAGGAATGATTGACATTTTTCATCATCCAGCTGAAGATGCATGTTGATGATGGCCGGAGTTAGAGGTGAACAAAATAACCGGGTCCATACCCGACCCGGCATACCCGAACCGGACCTGGGTCCGGGTACAACCCGATACCGGGTGTACCCGGCTCATACCCGGAAAAAAACCGGTGGGTTGTACCCGGTTTGGGGTTTTTGGAATTTATAAGAACCGTACCTGACCCGGAACCGGACCCGAACCGGTTGAACCCGGGTTGGACCCGTTTCGATCGTTTTTTTAAGTAGCCGTTTTACAGCTATATAGCCATTGGGGACCAAATTTGACAATTTTTTGTTGTTTTTGCCTCTAAAATAAGTATAAATAGGTATGGGTTGATATGGTAAGGTACCCAAGCTTCATACACAAAAAAACATACGCAAAAAACGCAAACAAAACTCTCGTTTACTCTCGTTTATTCTCAAATCTCAATATGGCTCACTCTCAATCTTCCATTGGTCAAGGTTCATCGAATTCTCCAACCGTCGTTTGTGTTCTTCCACACAATCGTAACATGGATGTTTGGTGCAATTGAGATATGGTTTAGTTGAGTGACGGATCTGTAAAGGCTCGTTGCAAGTTTTGTGGAGCTTTACTTGCTAAAGATTCTAACACGACTTTAAACAAACACATTAGCAAGAAGTTTTGTAAGTCGTTGAAAAATAATCCGGATTCGCAACAAACACAATTGAGTGGAGACGGTGGAATCTTTAATTACAACATTAATGAGGTTCGAGATCGAATGGCAAAGTTGGTGATTCAAGAAGCTTTCCCTTTCAATCACTTCGACAACCCTCGGTTAACCAACTTAATTCGAGAGACGCTTCAACCTCGTTACACTCACGTAAGTCGTACTATACTTAGACGTTATTGTTTAAAATTATGGATGCAAGCAAAAAATGATTTAATTGTATTATTTGAAAATACAAATACCGGTGTAAACTTAACTAGTGACGTTTGGTCGGCGCCACACGGTTTGCCCGAATCGTACCTTTGTGTCACTGCTCATTGGGTAGATCCCAGTTCATGGCAAATGATGAAACGTACGATTGCATTTGATCTATTTTCGTACCCACACACCGGAGAGTTTTTATTTTACTTTTTGGATAATGTAATAACTACTTTTAATTTACAAAATAAAATATTTTCAATGGCATTTGATAACGCTTCCAACAACACAACCGCGGTTAAAAAATTAAAATTAAAATATCTTCCGATTGCAAACGATGATTTTTTTTATACTTGTTGTGTTGCACATATTATTAACTTAGTAGTACAAGATGGTCTATCCATACCATTTGTTGATAGCTTTATAAAAGCTTTTCGATTAATGTTACATAACGTTTTAAAAAAAAGTAGAAAAAGATATCAAGATTATAAACAACATTGTAAAGATACAGAATCTAGATTTTTAGGGCCTAATTGGGATGTACTTACTAGGTGGAATTCGACTTGTCATATGTTTGATTGTGCTTTAAAACAAAAAGGCACTTTAAAAGCTTTTCATAATAGTCTTTCGGATAATTGCGAAGCCGACCTGTTTCCGGATTTGGGTTGGAAAAATATTGAACATTTATCCGAATTTCTTGAGGTGTTTAAAAACTTAACTACAAAATTATCGGGAGTTTATTATCCCACTAGTTATTCGGTGCTTCAAGAATTATATTTCGTGGCTTTGAATTTTAAAAATTTTCAAAATAAAAATAGTATGTTTAGAGAAATGATAGAACCAATGAAAGACAAGTTTAAAAAATATTTTCTTGAGTTACCACTCGTTTTTACTTATGTCGCTGCTTTAAATCCTTTTTTAAATGTTGCGGGGGTAGAATGTTTAATAGACGAGATAAATGACAATTTGGATATACATGACGAAAACCTCAATTTTTCAACCGAGACAAAAGAAGTTTTTAATAAAAGTTTGAAAATTATTTATCCTTTTTATTTAAATAAATATGGGCCTAACGTAAATATAAGTACGCCAAGAGAATCAACCTCAAGTGCTAGTACCTCGTTTAAAGACCCCGTTATGACTATGTTGAATGTTGTTCGGGATGTGACGGCTAAACGTCAAAGGGGTAACGCCCCAACAAGCGAACTTGGTATATATAGTACGACGAATTTTATTTCAACTATGAGTACTTAAGATTATCATGCATTTGATATTTTGGCTTGGTGGCAAGGAAAGGAATCCTAATTTCCAATTTTTTCCACTATGGCGCATGATTTACTAAGCGTCCAAGCTTCTACGGTAGCTTCGGAGTCTGCGTTTTCTCTTAGTGACAGGGTAATATCATTACGGAGAACAAGATTAACTCCGGAAGCGGTGGAGATGTGCATTTGTTTAAAAGACCACTTAGACGCGATGGATCGTATACAAGACAAAACAAATCTTGAAGACGAAATTGCAATCGAATCTAAAGTACACAATGAAGAGGTAGAAGAAGGAGTATCTTCTAGTATATCCGACGAAGAATTAGCATTTGATGAAGCCTCTCGAAGGAAATAGTCGATTAGTTAAATAAAAATTTTATATTATTTTTATTGATTCGTTAATGTATTTTTTTAAATTATTTTAATAAATAAATAATAAATTAATGAGTAATAGATGTTTTTGTAATGTTGTTATAATAATAATAATAATAATAATAATAATAATAATGTAATAATAATAAAAACCGGTTGTACCTGGTTTTGGACCCGACTTGGTCCGGACCCGACCCTAACCGGGTAGGCCGGGTAGGGTTTTAGGGTGACTAACCCGACCCGTAATCGAACCCGGGTTCATCAATACCCGGGTCCTAAAAAAAACGGCCGGCCCGTACCCGGTTCCGGGTCCGGCCCAATACCCGGTTTGTGCACATCTAGCCGGAGTGATGAAGACTGTTCTCCCCTGCACTGTGGCAGACAGTGCCTTCTCCCCATCCATTACGACCTCTTGGTCTTCCAAAATTCAAGCAGATGATCCTCATAAAGTTGAGGATCAATGGTTAGGGATGTGAAATAGTTGGACAAGCTAAGAATCGACAAACATCTGAGAAATGAGGATCTTTCTCAAAGCTTAACAGAGTAACCTGGTTGTGTTATCTCTGGAGCTACATGGTAAAGTTTGGGTCAATTCTGTGAGTGGGGTTGGCCATTGTGTGGTAGCTTAAGGATGAAGAAAGAAAGAAGAAAGAAATTTCAGAGAGAAATTTAGGGTTTTAGGTTTGGAGGAAGAAGCAGATGATAGAAAGAGAGGGGAAATCATTGGGTTTATACGTGAAAAGGATTTTAGATAAAGTTTAATGAAAGAGGATAAACTTTGGAATCCGGATGTCAATCCCACCTCTGAAAAAGTAGTTTACTTTTGCTCAAAAAGTAGTTTTCTTAGAAGTCAAAAAGCTTCCGAAGGTAAATTATATTCGGAAGTTTTAATGAAAAAGCTTCTGAAGGTAAGATGACTTCGGAAGAATTTCCTGAGAGTTTTGAATATTTTTCTTCGGAAGAGAAATTAAGACTTGAATGCTTTGTGTACAAAAGAACAAAGCTTCCGAGAGTTAATTTTGCTTCAGAAGAAGAAGGTCCTTGAAAACATATAAGTGTCTTAGACATCCATTTAAGCTTCGGAAGAAGAAGTAGAAATCTCTTCCAAAGGTAAAATTTCTTAGACAGTTATTTGTTTTGAAGGCATGATTTTCTTCCGAAGTTAAAAACAGAACTTCCGAAGGATCAAAATTTTCATAATGGAAAGTCTTCGAAAAGATTTCCATCCAAAGAGAACAAGAGCTTATGAAAGTGATAAACTAGACAACTTAGGACACACATATTTTAAGAAATAATAAGAATTAGTTTTAAAAAAAATCTACTCAAAGTTGATCATCCCAATAGTTGATACAAGATATTTAAATCTCTGTTCATCAAAGGCCTTTGTGAACAGATCAACATATTGTTCATCTGTGTGAACTTTGACTAGTTTAATTAATCCCTTTTCATAATTATCTCTTATTAGATGATACCTAATATTGATGTGTTTGGTCCTTGAGTGTTGCACAGGATTCTCTGTGATTGAGATAGCACTATTGTTGTCTATGTGAATGGGTGTCTCTTGAAGTTGAATCCATAGTCCAACATCTGATTCTGATCCAAAGTACTTGAGCATAGCAGCTTGCAGCAGCAATGTATTCAGCTTCAGTAGTTGATGCAGAGACAGAAGATTGTTTCTTACATTGCCATGAGACAATCCTTCCACCAAGAAACTGACATCCCCTAGATGTAGACTTTGCAGTCATGTTGCAACCACTATAATCACTATCTGTATAAGCATACAGATTGAAGTCAGGGTTCTTGGGATACCACAGACCAAGTGTTGAAGCACCTTTAAGGTATCTTAGAATCCTTTTGACAGTGATAAGATGAGACATCTTAGGGTTGGCTTGATATCTTGCACAAATGCAGGTGGCAAACATGATATCAGGCCTGCTAGCCGTAAGATACATAAGATACCTAATCATAGCCCTATATAAGTGCTCATCTACACACTCCCCCTCAAGATCAGGTCCAAGGGAGTGGTTTCTGGCTATGGGTGTCTTAGCAATCTTACATTCAATCATGTTGAACCTCTTGAGTATGTCCTGAACATACTTTGACTTGAGTATGTCCTGAACATACTTTGACTTGAGTATGTCCTGAACATACTTTGACTTGAGTATGTCCTGAACATACTTTGACTTGAGTATGTCCTGTACATACTTTGACTGACTAATGAAGATGTCATCTTCAACTTGCTTCACTTGAATTCCCAGAAAGAAATTGAGTTCCCCCATGGCACTCATTTCAAATCTGTCTTTTATCAGCTTCTCAAAGTCTTTGCAGAGCTTTGGATTAGTTGAACCAAAGATGATGTCATCCACATATACTTGGACTAGCAATATGTCATTTCCCTGTCCTTCGATGAAAAGAGTTCCATCTATGGTACCTCTCCTGTATCCATGTTTGCAAAGATACTTAGATAATGTCTCATACCACTTCCTGGGTGCCTGATGCAGCCCATAAAGTGCATTGTCAAGCTTGTAGACATAATCAGGATGATCATGATCTACAAAACCAGGTGGTTGTTTGACATACACCTCCTTATCAATCAATCCATAAAGAAAAGCACACTTCACATCAAGTTGAAAGACCTTGAAGTTCTTAGATGCAACAAATTCCAGGAATATCCTAACAACTTCCAGTCTTGCTACAGGAGCAAAGACACCAGTGTAGTCAATCCCTTCTTCTTGTGTGTACCCTTGAACAACTAGTCTAGCCTTGTTCTTGATGACAATGCCTCTATCATCCTTCTTGTTCCTAAACACCTATTTGGTTTCGACGGTAGTCTTCCCATGAGGAAGAGGACAAAGGTTCTAAACTTTCTGCCTTTTGTATTAAAGCAGCTCCTGTTGCATAGCTTCAACCCAACTACCATCCTTCAGAGCCTCATCAACCTTCTTTGGCTCTATCTTGGATAAGAAACAAGAGTGAAGACAAGCATTTGCTTCATGGGTTTGTCCTCTTGTTCTTACCCCTGTGACAACATCTCCAATGATGTTTGTGGTGGGGTGGGACTTGTGGATCCTTAGCAGAGGGATCACAGCAAGTTGCTGAGAAAGATCTAAATTAGAAAATTTTAAATCTGCCATAGATGTTTCATCCACCACATCAGCACACTTATCAAGAGAGACTTGATCCAAGGAGTGTGTGACATCATTGAGGTTGTCATCTATGGAGTGGTTATCAACATCAAGAAAGTCATGATCACTGTCACCACTACCATCATTGTCTTCTGCAATAGAAGCATCTTTATCTGGTTGTGAAGCCTCTGAGCTGGAATTTGAAGGAATACCAGATGTATCAGTTGAGTTTGTCATTGTAGTGCTGATAGAAACCTCATTTGCAGAAGTAGTTCCAACTAGAGCTGAAGATGTGTTACTTGAATGTCTTCTCAGCTTAAATCTTGGATCAGGATCACCTGTGCTTAGATTTTCTGCAGATCCTGAAACAGTCTCACAAGATTTTTTAAAACAGCTGGTAACTAAATCAAGATCAAATAGCCAATCAGGACCAGAACCAGCCACACAGGGTGTGTGTTCATTGAAAGTCACATTGGCTGACTCCTCAACAGTTCTAGTTCTGAGATTGTATACTCTGTAAGCCTTAGATTGGGAAGAGTATCCAATGAAGTGTCCATCATCTGATTTCTTAGCAAATTTGGCAATTTGCCTTGGTATTCAAGATGATGCAAGGACATCCAAATGACTTGAGAAAACCAATGAAAGGTTTCCTCTTGTGCCAAAGTTCATAAGGAGTCTTTCCATGAGTCTTAGCTACTAAAAATCTATTTTGCACATAGCAGGCAATGTTGACTATCTCTGCCCAGAAGGTGATAGGCAGCTTAGAGTCAGGCAGCATGGTTCTTGCAGCTTCAATCAGTGTCCTGTTTCTCCTCTCAGCAACACCATTCTGCTTAGGAGTACTTGGAGCACTATATTGTGTTGAAATACCTTTTTCATCACAGAATGCATCAAGGATTTGGTTCTTGAATTCAGTTCCCTGATCACATCTTATGATTTTGACCTTGTGATCAGATTGATTCTTAATCTTCAAGATGAAACTTTTCAGAATCTCAGGAGTCTCATCCTTAGTTCTAAGGAAAAAGACCCAAGTGAACCTTGTAAAGTCATCTGTGATCACCAAACAGTAAGAGGTCCTTCCTAGACTCATTACACTGGTGGGGCCAAAGAGATCCATATGTAACAAGTGTAGGGGTGTAGTGATGGAGTTCTTTTCCTTAGGCTTGTGAGATACCTCATGTTGCTTCCCTTTCAGACATGCAACACAGTGGTCATCACTTGTAAACTCTTTCTTTGGCATTCCAGTTACCAAATCATTCTTAATCAGTTTATTCATGTTTTTAAAGTTTACATGGCACATTCTTTTATGCCATAGGAAAAACTCATCACTATTGACTTTAGACAGAAAGCATGAAACATCTCTAGAGAGAGATGTTTCTTGAAAATCCATCTTGTACATGTTCCCTTTCCTGGGGGCTCTAAGTAGAATATGCTCATGAGGAATGACCACCCTGGGCTTGAGAACAATGCACTCATGCTCAGTAAAGAGCATGTTATGACTCTGATCACAAAATTTGGATACACTTAGAAGATTGTACCCAAGCTCCTTGACAAAGTTTACCTTTTCAATGTTGAGCTTACCATTTGTGACCTTTCCCTTTCCTGAAATGTAACCACCTTCATCTCCTCCAAAGGTAACTGGCTCTTCATCAATCCTTTCAAAGTTCTAGAGTAGTGACCTATTGCCTGTCATGTGCCTGGAATAACCACTATCAATAATCCAGACATTTTTGTTTGTCTTAAACTGTCCCTGCATAAAGAAAATGATTAGTTACATTTGGAAACCCAAGCCTTACTTGTCTTGGGCTCATTAATAGAAACAGAAGATAATGCAATAGTAATAGATCCTATAGTTGTGCTAGGAGGATCTTGAGCTGTTGTTGATGAAGAATTCTCAGTCACTTGGTCTTTCTTAGACTTCCACACCACCTTTGGAGTCTTGGATTTGACCTTCAATACTTTGGAAGTTTTGATGACTGAGCCTTCGAAAGAACCTCCAGACACTGCAGCAGACTTTAGTGCTTCGGAAGTATTCCTTCCTTCCGAGACCAAGTTTTCTTCCGAAGGAAATTTTCCACTTGCCTTCTTCTTAGATTTGAAGCTTTCGAAGGAAACAGATTTTCCTTCCTAAGCTTGAATCTTCTTGGAACTCTTGGAAGTCGTTGTCTTGGTCATGTGAAGAGTACCTTTAGGATTGTATGGATAATCCTTAGTAAGATGAGCAGTACTTTCACACATGGCACACTCAATTTTCTTCTTCATAAGAGCTTTCTGCTAGGAATAAGATTGACTTTGGTCACATCCCCTCTCCACCTTCATCCTTGCAGATGCTGAGACAGTCCTTTTAGGCTGGGAACTATTCTTGGAGTTTGATGATCCAGGCTGTGCAGTAGTGGTACACAACAGATCAGTCTTCTTCTTGATACTGAGATGATTTGAACAAGAACCAGAACTCTTAGCAGAAGAGTTTAGGTTGATGTCTTCAGTCTTTACTACTTCAAATCTTACAGAGATAAACACTTGTTTCTGCTTGGAGTCAAAAGTAGCATTGATCTCTTGACCCTTCCTTGCTTTCCTCTTGATCTTCCTAATCAAGTTCTTTCTCATTGACTTGGTCAACCCAGTCTTCTTCTTCTCCTCAGAAGGATAGTGGCCCTTCTTAGAATCCTCCTCTTCACTCTTCTCAGAGGAATTCTTCACTATCACTTATTCATCCTCTTCACTCAAAGGATCTGTGAGAAGAAGCTCATCTTCACAAGTTCCACACCTAGGTGATCTTACATACAAGATTGTGTGTGGAGGAGCTATCTCATTTGATCCTAGTCCCTGCTTGTTCTGATAACACACTTTGTTGTGCAGGGATGATGATATCATGTTCTTGAAGGTCTCTTCTTCAAGAACACATTTGTCTGCCCTGGCCTTGCTGATCACAAGCTCAGCCTGGCACTCAGTCAGCTTGGTTATGAGATCCTTGATCTGTGTCCTAAAATTGTATGCTCATATTTTAGAACTGAAATGGTTTTCTCTAAGTCCTAATCTTTAGTTTATAATCATTTTCAGAATTTCTAAAATCATCTTTTAAAATGTTTAAGGACTTAAGATTAGATCTCATTTCCAAGTTATAGGACCTGTATCTATTAACTTTAGCAATGCATTCAGGGGTACAGAGATGTTCCAATACCTTGACTTTATCATGATCTACCATCAGTGCTCGGTTTGGAGAAGCATCTTCCACCTGAAAGCTCCAGTCAAAGCCTCCTTCTTCAACAACAACAGTAGCCTGCTGCTTTGGCTTCTCATTCTGGGGGGCTTTGTTAGTGTAGTTGGGTCTTGACTGTGTTTGGCCACCATTTGTTCTAGGTGCCTTACACTCCCTGGCAAAGTGGCCCATCAAGTTACAGTTGTAACACTTGACTTTGCCTTTATCCAGACCAAACTTCCCACTGGTTGTATTGCTTGGAAACTTCCTTCCAGTCCACTTATAGAACTTCTTGGCTCTGTGAGTGAGAAGAGCCATCTGCTGGACTATCTCCATGTACTCCAGATCATCTGGATGGATACAGTCGAGGTCTTCAAGGGTGAACAGGAAGCTGCCACAACTTTCATCAGAAGACACAAATGCTTGAGAAGAACTTGTCTCTTGGAATGGGTTTCCTTAGGTGTAGTTCTCTCTAGGTGTCTCTCGGAAGGTGATGAAAGGACCCTTAGGTGAGATATTAGGGTAGCATATGAGATGATGTTGGGTTCTATGCTATCCCTTTCAACCACATGCAGGGTTGAACCCAATTGATTTTTGGAGTTGCCAAATGAACCTTGCATGTTCATCTCCATCTAGTAGCCACTGAGAATCCCATATAACTCTATCAGAGTAAGAGTTTTTAGATTCTCAGTCCTCTTGATCACTACACAATAGTGTGTCCACTGCCTAGGAAGTGAGGACATGAACTTCCTTACAATGTCCATGTTCTCAAGAGGAACTCCTCCATCCACAAGGGTATCCGACATCTCAACATACCTGAAGTATTGCTGAGTCATGGTTTCACCTGTTTTAAAGGTGAAGTTTTCAAACTGCTACTTCAGGAGATCTTTCTTTATCTCCTTGGCTTCAGAAGAACCCTCATACATCAGTTTCAGTGCATCCCACAGGTGCTTAGCTGTTTTGCACTTCTTGAAACCTCTGTATATAGAGTTTGGAAGGGCAGTTTAAAGGGCTCTCATGGCTTTTCTACCAATCTCTACTCTCTTCCTATCTTTATCAAAGTAGTTTGCCACGTCCTTAGGGATCATACGAGCACCAATAGCAGAAGGAGTGCTAGGTATGAAAGGTCCATTTTTAAGAGACTCTCATATTCTTGAGTCCAGAGACCTGATGAACCTTAAACCTTCCATTCTTAAACACCAAGTATCAAAGTCATCAAGAGTGATCAGTGGGGACTTGTTCATGGTTCCAGTTTCCATATCAATCTTGGAAATGGCTGCCATTTGAAAACTGTCTAACTTTATTATACTGTCTAAACCTATTCTCCCCCTAAAATTTTAAAACCGTAGTGGATTAGCATTTTAGGATTTTAATAGGCAAAACAATAAGATCAATTTTAATTAAACAACTTAACATTAAGCAAATAAAATAAAATAAAATAAATTAAAAAATAAAAGAAAATGTACAAGACGCATCAGACTACACATGGTCATCTTCAGGAATGACCTCACTTTTCTTTTTAACATCATTGACCTCTAACAAATATAGAAAACGTGGTTTGTCAAAAGCCTT
The DNA here is from genome assembly GCA_025506515.1 of Flaveria trinervia. NCBI lineage: Eukaryota > Viridiplantae > Streptophyta > Magnoliopsida > Asterales > Asteraceae > Flaveria > Flaveria trinervia. The sequence continues at coordinate 21,252,553 of CM046445.1, forward strand.
TGTATAGAGGTCAGCGCGTTGAAAACCTGTGTTTATTTTTACCACATCGATTAACTTCTTTTCAAAGCAATCACGTATAAAGTGATATTTAATTCCGATGTGTTTGGTCTTAGGATATTGGACCGGGTTTTTAGTGACTGCAATTGCAACAGAGTTATCAACAAAGATAGGAGTAGAAGAAAATTTCAAATCGTAATTCCGCATTTGTTGTTGAATCCATATGATTTGTGAACAGCAACTTGCAACAGCAACTTGCAACAGCAACTTGCAACAGCAACTTGCAACAGCAACTTGCAACAGCAACTTGCAACAGCAACTTGCAACAGCAACTTGCAACAGCAACTTGCAACAGCAACTTGCAACAGCAACTTGCAACAGCAACTTGCAACAGCAACGTATTCGGCTTCATAGGTTGACAATGCAACCGAGGTCTGCTTCTTACACTACCAGGTTACTAATCTTCTCCCAAAGAACTGACACCCTGCTGATGTAGACTTGTAGTTCATCTTGCAGCCTTCGTAATCTGAGTCGCTATACATAGTAATCTCAAAGTCATCATCTGAGGATACCACAACCTAACTGTGGGTGTACCCTTCAGATAACGAAAAATCCTTTTGACCCCAATAAGATGATTCACCTTAGGCTTTGCCTGATATCATGAACATAAACATGTAGCATACATGATATCAGGTCGTGAGGCACTGAGATACATGAGAGATCCAATCATCCCTCAATACATAGTGGCATCCACCAGATCACCATTCTCGTCGGGTGTTACATCATGGTTTGTAGCAAGTGGAGTTCCAGCTGTAGAAGCATTCTCCATGTCAAACCAACTAAGAATATCACCTACATACTTTGTCTGATGTAGGAAAATCCCATTTGGTGTCTGATCCACCTGTAACCCGAGAAAGAACTTCATCTTTCCCATTGCACTCATCTCAAACTCCGCCTTCATTACTGCCTCAAACTCTTTACATAATTCTTCGTTCTTAGAACCGAAGATTAAGTCATCGACATAGATTTGTACCAGCAGTAAATCTCCATCTTTTTCTTTAATAAACAGTGTACAGTCAGTGACTCCCCTACGAAAACCATGTTTCACAAGATGTGTCGAGAGTTTCTCATACCAGGCCCTCGGAGCTTGATGAAGCCCGTATAGCGCCTTGTTGAATTTGTAAACTCTGTCCTGATGATATGGATCCTCAAATCCCTCGGGTTGACTGACATACACTGTCTCTCGGATCTCACCATGAAGGAATGCACACTTCACATCTAGTTGATATACTTTGATCTTCATATACGATGCATAGGCAAGGAAGATGCGGATTGCTTCCATTCTTGCCACGGGTGCAAACACTTCATTGTAGTCAATACCCTCAACTTGTTGAAATCCTGAACAACAAGCCGAGCCTTGTTTATGATGATCACTCCTTGATCATCTTTCTTGCATTTCAAGACCCATTTGGTGCCAATGACCTTAGCACCTTTAGGTCTATCCACTAGAGTCCATACACCTAACTTCTTGAACTGAAGAAGTTCTTCTTACATGGCACTCACCCATGCCTCATCATTCAGGGCTTCACTAACATACTTTGGCTCAAACTGAGACACAAAGCAACGATAGGCACCATCGTTAAGGTATCCCTTTTCCATCACAGAGGCATAATCAGCTGAGTACAACTGATTTCTGGTTTAAACTCCTGATCTCATATCTCTGATGAAATTATCCAAATGATGATAGACATTTAGACGTGAGCCGGGAGTTGTTGGAACAACCATATTAGAATCAAAATTGTGACATTTGGTTCTAGATCTGAGGCAATAGGAGTCTGAGGTTCAGAAGGCTCAGATGCATCACTGTTAGATGCTTGTGGACTTGTGGTAGTTAGAACCTGTTCATCCTGGTTGTTCTGATTATTTTCATATTTTCTTCATCAGAGGAAGAGTCACTCACATCAAGTGCTCCCCCTGAGTTGGTAGATGATTACTTTGTGAAACGGATGGTGTTGAATCTTGAGACGGTGTGTTCAAGACATCGTACATCATCTTGTTTGCCAACTCGTCTTTGGAAGTGGAGAGATGTATGTTGAAGGACTTGAAGAATCTATCAAAGTCAAAGAAGTAAGCAGGCCCTTTTCCAGCAGGTGGTATGGTGTATCTCTGAACATCAACATTACACCACACCGCTACTTGACCTGTTGAGTTGTTGTAAACTCTCTTGTTTGGTATGTTGTATCCTAGAAAGATCCCTTCATCAACCTTCTCGCTAAATTTTCCCTCCTGAGTCTTCTTCAGCAAGGTGAACGGAGCACCAAATGGCTCGAGATACTCTAAGTTTTGTTTACGTCGTTGTAGTAACTCGTAGCACGTTTTTCCATGGCGTTTAACTACCAGAACTTGATTTAGCGTATACCATGCATTTGCAACTGCCTCATTCCAGAATTGAATAGGCAGTTTCGAGTCTGCTAGCATAGTCCGTGCGGTCTTTATCAAGCTGGGATTCTTCCGTTCAGCAACACCGTTCATCTAAGGAGTGTAGGCAGAGGTAAATTGATGCACAATTCCCTTTTCCTTGTAGTAGGCCTCCATCCACTGATTCTTGAACTCGGTTCCATTGTCTGAGCGCACTTGTCGTACTTTCATCTTGTATAGGGATTCCAGTGTAGTTACTAATTCCTTGAAGGATTCAAATGTTTCTGATTTGGACTTCAGAAACATTACCTAAGAGAATCTTGAGTAGTCATCTGTAACTACGTAGCAGTACAAGTCGCTTGCAATTCTTCTTGTACTGACTGGACCAAACAGATCCATGTGAAGAAGCTTAAGAGGTAGTTTTATGGAATGAACTTTCTTTTCCTTATGAGACTTCTTTGTCTGTTTACCCTTCTTCATGCAACACAGAAATCCGGGAGTTGGAAGTTTTTGACGTTCACTCCCTCACTAGATTGTTCTGAATCAAGTGATTCATCTCCTTGGATTTATGTGTCCCATTCTCCTATGCCAGGAGATGGAATCCTTTTCAGTAGCTTTGGACAAGAAGCACTGAACTTCACGATCCGTTGTGGAGGCATTCGAAAGATCCAAAACATAAAGATCATTATATCTTGAAGCTGACATTAGAACTTGATCCTCCGGGATTGCATAGTCCTTTTTCAGAATGTAGCACTTCTTGATGTCAAAGACTACTTTGAAGCCTTTATTACATATTTGAGAAATAGAAAGTAAGTTATTCTGTAATTGTTGGATATAGTTTACCTTGTCAAACTTAACTTTCTGATTTTCCCACTTCTCCTTGGGCTGTGATATACCCCCCTTTGTTTCCACCAAATGAAACATGCCCTCCTTTGATTTGTCTGACGTTTGATAAGAGAGATCTGTTCCCTGTCATGTGCCTGGATTCTCCACTATCTAAAATCCACGTGTTAGTCTTAGCACTATAACGAACACCCTGCACATTCAATGAAAACATTAGTTCAAGTTAGGAACCCAAGCCTTCACTGGCTTGGGTTTCCCCGAGGCATCACACAGCATAAACTCAACCCATTGACCATTTGAGGTTGAGGGAAGCTCAGAATTCTGTTTGTTCTCATTTTCAAACACTGAGGTGGATTTTTCTTTCCATAGACCAGCTTTGTGTAAGGCCTGTTTGTGATAAACAGACAACTGGCTGATTGGTTGAATTTTGGATTCACTATCCCTTTTAGAAGGCGTCACTGAGTTACTCTTAAAAGTTCTAGTTTTAGATGCAGGAAGTTCAACTTTCCTCCTCGGTGTCTGATAATAAGAACAATTAGATGCAATATGACCGTACTCTCCACAATTATAGCAAGATCTGCTTTCAACTTTACGGTTAATTTGTTTTTATGGAGATGTAGGTGTCACACGGATGACCTTATTTTGTTTAGATTGAGACACTCCTTTGTTAGATGTATAGTCGAGTTTTACAAACTTAATTGCTTTACCTGGTTTTACATCTTTTATTTCTTGTTTACCTGGACTTTGACATGATACTCGTGATTGATCAGGTTTAATAGTCTTTTTGGGTTCTGATTTGACTTTATTTGAACCTGACTTTAAATTGACCTTTTCAAACTATTTTTCCAGGTTAACACAAGGCATCTTTCCTTTTGCCTTTGAAGTGGACTCCTTTTGTTTAGTGCCAGATTCAATTGATTTACTTATGGAATCTGGGTCACTAACAAAAGGAGTGGTCACCACATGATCCTTGATGGGGTTATTATTAATTGGTTTACTTTTGGTGTTCATCAAGGTCTCAGGTGGTGGTGGAACCACTTTGTATCCCAATCCCTCCCCATTGTTTCTCTCTCTCACTAAGTGTTGAACAATATATGATGAGCTTGTCCAACTGTGCAGTTTTTGTTTTAAGGAGTTGACTTCTACTTCTAAAACTACTTTCTACTTCTTAGTTCTTCTAGGGAGTTAAGATAGTATCTAATGTCATTAGCTTGGTTAAAGGCAACTACTTTTGTTTTCCTAAGCTGTTTGTTCAAAAGATCTATCTTTTCTTTGAAACTGTGCTCATTTTGGTTTAAAACTCTATTAGCTTCAGTGCACAGTTCCAAATCCTTTACTAGGATATCATTATGATCTAATAACCTAGAAAATTTTAAATCTATGCTTTCTCTAAATTTATTACAGTCAGAACAAGCATGATTATTAAACAACTGGTCAGTAGTACTTACCTAAGATGTTGAAAAGGAATTAGCCATGTGTGCAGAATCTGTTTTCTCTGGTTCTGGTGATTCTGACATTGATGTAGATTGTTCTTCTTCAGGCAGATGGTTGACCACAGGTGCAGTGTCTTTAGAATTGGACATCACAAGCTCTACTGCTATATCTCCTCACTTGCGGAATCATCATCTATGTCCTCCACACTAGCTATGTTGGACTCTCCTGGTGTGACGAATCGAAAGCTCCAGTCCTAACCTTCATCCTCGTTAGCAGTTAAGGCTTTAAGGTCCTTACTTGCTGAAGTAGAACTACTAGATGTGGCTTTGTCCTGACGATTAAAGGACGAGAAAGGATTGCCGTTACCAGTCTTCTTTGGCTTCATACACTCCCATTTGAAGGGCTCTTTCTCACCACAGTTGAATCAGGTTACCTTTGACTTGTCGAAGCCAAGGTTGTGTCCTTGGTTGCAACCAAGTTCTGTCCGGTCTTCTTGACAAACTTTTTCGCTCGTCGGACAGAACTTGCCAAGGCCCACATTATATCCATCCGTTCCAACTCCATCTCATCCACCTGTTCGTAGTCCTCATTTGCTAGGTGGCAATTTCCTATCTTCCGGCAATTAGTCCATCATAGGAGTGGATAGAAACTAAGAGGTCCATGCATTCTTTGGCCACCTCAACAGTCACATTACCGAAGTTATCGGTCTTTAATTTAGCTACATTGGCTTCAGGTATAATATCTGAAGTAGATGCTTGTGCTGACTTGTTGAGCTTGAGATGAAGGCAGTCTGCAGTGGTGCTCCAGATGTCTTGGCCTGAGGAGTCGCGTTGTAAAGCGCCGGATTCTGATCCTAGTTGGCCTTTTGGGCTCTATACTTCATCCTAAGCTCCTCCTCTCTCAGTTTCAGAATGAAGTCATTTATATCTAACTTTGAGAGCATTCCATTCTATCTGAGATTTGAAACGAAGGAAGCCCATTTCTCTGGTAATCCATCTGCGAAGTTGGATACCTTATCTTCCGTCGATGTAGTTACTCCATGAGTGTGCATCTCACTCATCAAGTGGTAGAATCTGTCAATCACGTCGTCCAGGCCTTCCTTTCCCATTGAAGAGAAGTTGTCAAACTCCTTCTTCAAAGCTTTGGCCTTAATGGCCTTGAGTGAGGCATTTCCGTCATACCTTTTCTCCAACGCATCCCATAATTTCTTTGCTTGAGTGTACTCCGAGTACTGATGGAAGATATCTTTCGGAATAGACTGGGTAAGCAAAGCGTAGACTTTCTTCTCAGCGTTGTGTTTTACCTTTTGTGCATCAGACATGCCACTTAACATAAGTTTGACACCGTCAGCTCTTACTGGCACGCTGTATCCTGACTCTATTGCCTCCATAAATTTGTATCTACTCCATTTAAGTAGATTTCGAAACGTTGCTTCCATTGTGGATAGTCATCTAACATGATAAGCTTCGGGGGTTATTATGAATTCCCACTTCGTTCTCCAATAGCAGTAGATTCTGATACGAGTGTCTCTACTTGCTGTGTAAGCTGAAAACTGGTCCTCTATCTCACTTAGCTTTACTATTAAACAAACTATTTATGTGTGCGAATGAAGGTATGCGATTGGGCTTATTCGAGCGATTGAACTAAGTGAATGGTTCAATCGTGCGATTGAACTAATGCGGATGAGTCAGTTGGCCGAATGAACTAATGCGGTTGAACAGTCCAAATAGGGTTCTCAGTCATACGAATGAGTCCAATCGTGCGTTTGGGAAATGCGAATGAACTCAGTCGTGCGATTGAGTCAATCGTGCGACTGAACCTGCTGAAGTTTGAAAATTCGTAGGTTAAATGTGTTTTGGCCGCAAAAACTCGAATTTTCACAAACCCTAATTGCCGTATGCCGGAAAAACTAAACTTTATGGTCAGGAGACATCTAAGACACCGTTTGACACAAAAGGATTGCGTTTTTAGTGAAAAAACACATTTTTGTATCAAGAACGATTAAATCAACATGTAATCAAGAGCCAAGGTTCTGATACCACTTGTTAGGGACCGTGTACTGGACGATGTACTAACTGATTAACGTGTATACCGAACCAAATAGTGTGGAATCCAATTTGATTGGCAATCCAATCAGTGAGAACGCACATAGAAACAATTATGTAATTGAATCTAACGTTAAGAATCGATTTGGAATCGATCTACTACGATCTATGAACTTGGAGTATGATCTTAGAGGTCTCTGGACGGCTAGGGTACGTCTGGAGTCGAAGTATGTATAAAGCTTATGTTTTTCCACGAATTAGGTGGTATTTATAGTTTAGGGTTACTCATTCGTGCGACTGAACCATTTGCATGGTTCCTTCATGCGATTGAGCTATGCGGTTGATCCATTCGCACGACTGAGTGTTCAGTCGTGCGACTGAGTCGGTTGCATGAAGTTGTTTAGGCGTATGGGCTATTTAGGTGCATGGACACTCAGTCGCATGGCCATTCGGACGCATGACCACTGTTGGGGCGCATGGTCCAGTCGGACGCATGAGAACTTCACTTAACCAAGTTTGAATGTATTCATTATTATAACATTATGCATTATCAATTCAAACAATCACAAACCTATATAATCTAGTCAATATGTGTTACACAACTCATTAATGAAATATTAAATATTATAAATTACAACCAAACATTCTCATTTCATCAAATACCCAAGCATTACATAAGCGTAAGACATTCAAGACATATTACAATCACGTCGTAATACGCGATTGTACTTTGAGCCTTAACAAACATGAATTGCACATCGACCTTACTCTTATACAACTGGGAAGTTTTGATATTATTATCGGCATGGATTGGTTAGCTAAGCAACACACGGAAATCATATGCTTCGAGAAGTTGAATTCAAGATTGACTTGATCCCTGGTGCGAACCCTGTGGTTAAATCACTTTATTGCCTTGCATTGTTGAAATGCAAGAACTACCTAGTCAATTATAAGAGTTTACCGATAAGGGTTTCATTTGTCCTAGTTCTTCACCATAGGGTGTACTTGTGCTATTCGTGAAGAAGAAAGATGGTTCTTTCCGTATGTGTATAGACTACCGATAACTCAACAAGCTTACCATCAAATCGATGATCTCTTCGATCAACTTCAAGGAGCAACTCAATTCTCAAAGATCGACCTACATTATGGGTATCATCAATTACGTGGTCACGATGATGACATTCCAAAGACCGCTTTTCGTACTTGATATTGACATTATGAGTTCATGGTTATGCCTTTTGGCTTGACCAGTGCACCTGCCGTGTTCATGGATCTCATGAATCGAGTATGTAAACTATATTTGGATAAGTTTGTGACCGTGTTCATTGATGACATTCTTATTTATTCCAAGATGAAAATCAATCATAGGCATGTGAGTTCTGGTTAGAAGAAGTGCAATTCTTAGGGCATGTGGTGAATAACCAAGGAATTCACGTTGATCCTGCTAAAATAGAAGCCGTGAAAAATTGGTGTGTTCCCACAACCCCAACCGAAGTTTGTTCTTTTATGGGCTTAGCGGGATATTACCGTAGGTTCATAACAAATTTTTCAAAGATTGCTAAACCATTAACGGTGCTAACTCGAGAAAGGGTGGGTTCGATGACCTATCAGACCAGATTCAAAATGCCTATGTGGCACTGGTACTGAACCACCCCTTCAGTGTTTCTAGCATGATCTTCTCTTACCTGATAGAGAACTTGGAGGCGAAGGCAAAGAGGGTTTCTACATGTACCCTAGGTTCTTACAGATGATCTTTGATGAGAAGTTGCCCATACTGCCAAAGGAGAGCCATGACACTGTGGCATTAGAGATTATGGATGATACGACGCCGGGTCGTATGAAGGTATACCGGGGAAAGCAGGTTATAGGCCATCTGGCCAAGGTGGACTACGTGGCGCCGGGGAGGCGTAAATGGCGTCACGTAGAGAGTGATTCAGATGTCGAGCAGCTAGAGCTACCTGAAGATGACTCCGACGACAACGACATCGGTGATGGTGGAGATGCAGGGCCACTCAACCGAGGGCCCCCACTGTTGATATAGCATCTCCAGCATCCACCCAAGGTGGAGCAGAGGTTGTAAGGTTCCATCAGGACTTTCGTCTTGATGATGAGGAGGAGACAGATGAGGAGCCCCTAACCCGTACTGTGGGGAATCGGGTGGTTGCCACCGACCAAGGTTTCGGGAGGTTGGAAGACGCCCTAGCGAATCTGGGGAGGCTGACACTGATCCTACGTATGTTCCCGATCAGTCCAACAGTGTTCCAGGGGGAGCATCCACCTCGAGGGGATCGAGGAAGAAAAGGATGGCTCAGCCCCACGGGTTGAAGAAGAAGAAGAGGAAGATGATCTTCATCACCACCACCACTACTACCACCACTTCCACCACTCCACCCACTACCACTATCCCATCCACCACATTATCTACCACCTCTCACACCACCACCATAACCTCTCCACCACCACCTTCATCTATACCACCCCTAATCTTCACCACTCCACCACCACCTTCATCTATACCACCCCCAATCTTCACTCATCCATCACCACCTTCATCTATACCACCCCCAATCTTCACCACTGCCACCAACACCACCACTAGCCACCATGCAGGACCGTCATCTTACCCCTCCTATCCATCTGGATCCTCTCTACCTCCTAGTGGGGTAGAGAAACAGCTCTCGGCACTTAACCGTATGGTGCTGAAGCTGTTGGAAGCCGACGATGAGAAGACTGCCTAGATTTGTCAGCTAGTAGATCTTACTGATGCATAATCTCAACAGATATCTTAGCAGTCCCAACTGATTGCTGCACAAAGCTCGGAGATGTCCCAACTCCAAGAGCAACATGTCCAATCAGCCAAAAGGATAGAGGAGTTAGAGACTACCAACAAGACCATCATGCTGAGGCTCAAAGGATCTAAAGAGGAGCCACTAAAGATCAAAGAGGGAGACGGAGATGATGGTGATGATGATGACAGTGATGATGATGATGATGATGAGGGTGATGAGCAAGGAGATGATACTGATGCTGGTGATGATACTGATGATGATGTTGATGATGATGATGAGGATACATCTGCTGCGGGTGCCACATCTGCAAGTGAAAGGATGAGCAAAAGGACTCAAGACCAAGGTGCTTCCACTTCAGCCCCGTCAGTAGAAGAGCACATGATACAAGACAAGAGTAATACCTAGTTGTTTATGTTATTTAAATCATATGTATTTGAATCTTGTATCAAATTAATGTAATGAATGTTTATATTTAATGTTGATGTTTACTGCTTTGATTGTTGACTAATGGTTGATGTGTTACATGTTTTAAATTAAGCAGATCCAAACTACCAGAGAGATGAATATGATGTTGCTCCCCTCTAACAGATCAAGACTCAGCTCACGATGCTTCTTGATCTGCAGGGTATAGTTTGGAGATCAATGAATTACACTCCTGAAGAAGGAGAGATAATTCATGATCACAGACGAGCAACTTGCTGAAATTTTCCGACTCAATCCAGATGAGATCGTGAAAGACGCTCCAACAGTCCAAGTGGAAAGTGACGACGAGCTCAAAGATGTTGATGAGATCGAGATAGAAGATGTCACGGACCAACACTATCCAGAGTACAGTGACATTGAAGGTAATGTCGTTCCTAATCTGGGTGACACCTTGTCAGTGAAACTTTTGAGACTCTGGATAAAATGGAAGAAGAGTCAGACAAGAAAGAAGACACAACCCAAGCCTCGAAAGCTAAAGTTAATATCAGAAAGGCTGAGTGGGCTGCATGCTTTGAAGAAATACGAGCCCAACGCAGTGCTTCAACGTCAACTGCCTACACCAAGCTGTACAAAGTGAAGAAACATCAAAAGGTGTCGGGCAGAATCATAGCATGGGCGTATTTTGAAGATCTAAACGTTTATGTAGTTAAACGTGAGAAAGGGATTAAGTACTTCAGGTTCCCACATGACCTGAAGACTCTTCCTGGTTTTGAGCTAAACCAGTTAGCAAAGTTAAAATTGCTATACGCTGACCCACGAAAAATGTCAGGCTGGTTTGAGACTGCTCTTAAAAGCGAGTACCACACCAGATGGGTCAACTTCAAATCTTAACAGCCAACGAGGTATCTCAGATGGTCTGAGGTTGATCCCATTACTAGAAAACCAAGAATAGTGCTGAAGTGGAGTCCTCCGCGCATAATGTCAAAGATCCCTCTACGGGAAATGCCACGCGACTTCACTCCACACCTCAAATGGTGGTACTATGATTGGAAGACATGAGAGGCAGTCATAGTTTTGAATAAGAATGGTGTAATGGAAACCATAAGGGTGTTTGACCCAATGTGGCTTACAAACTTGTCTGCAGATGATGTTTATACATTGTACAAGTGGCCATTATTCTATGACTCTCAAGATATTGTACAAGCTCTACAATTTCAGAATGTTATAAGACTTTGTTTTGCTTTTGAGATACACGCCGGAGTCACTAGAGAAGAGAAGTACAAGAAGTTTGAGGAACTCATGAAGGATGTAAGACATTAGATGAAACTAGGTCCAAAGGGGAGTTTGTAGATACATGTGTCCCTAGTTTCTGAACTTAATGTAATATCTTTATATTGTCTTACACATATGTAATTGTATGGGTACTTAATGAATACAATATGTGGTTGTGCTTAATGTTTAATATTTTATTGGTTGGTATGTAATAACGCTTATTGACTTAACTATATAGGTTGTGGTTGTTCGAATAATATCTAAATCAATTAATGACTATGAAACATATTCAAACTTAATCATGTGAAGTTCTTATGCGATTGGCCCATGCTAATGGACCATACGCAAGAATAACTTCATGCTAATGAACCAATCGTACGAATGAACCAGGAGACTGGATCAGTCGCATGATTGATACATGAGATTGACTCAGTCGCACGACTGAACACTCAGTCGTGCGAATGGATCAACCGTGTGACTCAATCGCACGACTGAACCATGCAAATGCTCCAGTCGCACGATTGAGAAAACTTAACCCATAAATACCACTTAAATCGTGAAAGAAAAAAACACTTCGAATATTTTGATACCCAGACGTACCCTAGCCATCCAGAGACCTCTAAGAACCTGTTCCAAGTTCATAGATCGCAGTAGATCAATTACCAATTGATTCTTAACGTTTAGATTCAATACATAATTGTTTCTACGTGCGTTCTCACTGATTGGATCGCCAATCAAATAGGATTCCGCACTATTTGATTCGGTATACATGTTAATCAGTTGGTATTTCGTTCAATAAACCATCTGGGACTTTAAAAGCTAATGAACCAGAAGACTGGATTAGTCGCATGATTGAAACATGAGATTGACTCAGTCGCACGACTGAACACTCAGTCATGCGAATGGATCAACCGCATGACTCAATCGCATGACTGAACCATGCAAATGGTCCAGTCGCACGATTGAGAAACCTTAACCTATAAGTACCACTTAAATCGTGAAAAAAACACTTCGAATATTTTGATACCCATACGTACCCTAGCCGTCCAGAGACCTCTAAGAACCTGTTCCAAGTTCATACATCGCAGTAGATCAATTCCCAATCGATTCTTAACGTTTAGATTCAATACATAATTGTTTCTACGTGCGTTCTCACTAATTGGATAGCCAATCAAATAGGATTCCGCACTATTTGATTCGGTATACACGTTAATCAGTTGGTATTTCATTCAATACACGATCCCTAACAACTCAGAACTACACTATATACCACATTCAAAACAAAACCAAAGTTCAAACGTTTAAAATCATACGGAAGCGTTTTGTAAATAAGGCAAACCCAAAGTAATAAAATGCATAATATGGCAAAACACATGTCATCCTAATATTTAGAACCCATACATAAAAGACAAACAAATGTGTCTATGAAATAGAGTCTTAGGATGCATGCTGGACCCGTGTTGTGCTCCTAATAGCAAGCTGAGTTAACGACCTAAGAATAGCATACTAAAAATGTCAACACAATGGTTGGTGAGTTCAAGAGTTTGCGTTTATCATAAATATTAACAATTGTATAGCATAAGAAGTGTATTGAATAAGATAGCTAGTCTATATTCACATGTAATAACCATAGTGATTTCACGATCGAAGCTGACTGTGTTACATTTGTTGTCTCCCGTCACGACTTACCAGGTCGTGACGATGTTTATGTTTAGGACAATATTGCACCCGTTTGACCTCGAGTCGCACAAGTGGGGCTCGCCACACCCAGTAGTACTATCCAAGATTTCCCGCTAGTTACCATTATAACGATCCGAAAGTGTGAGGACTTTTCAAGGTGTTACGCATTAGGTTAAAACATACACAACTTATAATAATAAAATAGCGTTTGAGTACAAGTATGCTACCTCCCCCAGAAGAGAGTTTATAAAATAGAGGGGCATGAACTCACCTGGTGTATATTGATAATGAATAAAGAGACTCGTGATAGGTGCAAAGACAACCTTCAAAGGTTACCTAGATCACACAAGTACATAAGTAGTGTACATAGAAAACTTAACAACCCTAGGTTAACCTAGTTGACCCGTTTGACCCGTTGGTGACATATTAGTTAGAATATTGTTTAATCATGCAAATCAACTTATCATAAACGAATATCATGTGAGTTATCCATGTGCATCACATCATCAACCCAAGTTCTACCTAGGTCATCACACCACACTAGATCATCATACACTTATGCAAATCTCAAACAATCATCATGCTCAATCAATGTAATACATCACATCTAACAATTCATACGTGAAGTCTAATCATGCACTACATGTCATGTGAAGTCACCCACGACCTCACATCCTAAACCCTACTAATCCTACTAAGTAGGGGCCTCGGATTCGCATGCGTGTATGATAATCATAACCATATTACTAGCATATATAGTGATAACCAAATTTCAAACTCAATCATGATCTCCTAATCACTAACCATAATTCATCATCATGTATGATCATTAAAATCTATACTTCATACATGATCAACCAAGCATCCATAAAACTCAAATACACATACTAACACAACAAATATCATCCACAATCATTTTGATATGATCTTAAAATCATAAGCATGTCTAAAACATCACATCCAAAGTTCTACAAAAATAAAGTTTCCCTTTTGGGAAAGTAATACCCAAAAGTGCTCTAGCATCCAACTCAATCATAATTTCAACAATTATATACCTAATCAAGTTCATAGCATTCATTCTAACATACTAATCACCTCCAAAACATCCAAATTTTCAACATCATACACAAAAGTTTCTACTTTTAGTAAGTCATGATCAATATCACAATTTCATGGATTTTCTTGTACAATTCAATTAAACTAAAATCTAAGCATCACATCTAACATCTTAGCATCATCAAATCATGAATTCCAAAAACAAAAAGTTTCCTCTTATGGCAATGTATGAACTAGATGATCAAACCCTAGATTTCTTGCATAATCAACATAATCTAGCATTCATATAACCTAACTAACATCATATAATCATCTAACAATCATAAATTTCATATAATCATTATCAATTTTCAGATTAGGGTTCATCTTGAATCAAAATCTATGAACAACATGACAAAACATACCTTTAAACGTGTAGAATCAGAAAATTGGACTTGCTAGCACTATGGAACACTTGGAGCTTGATCAAAATCAATTGTTTGTGTGTGTTTCTTGATCAAAATCGCAAAAGAGAGAGTGGTGAGAGGGGTTTCGGCCGAATGGGGGGGGGGGGGTTGGGGGCTAGGGTTTTGTTAATTATGGTAATATTTAGTTTTAGAATATTTACCAAATAACCCCTTTAATTTATTTTATAAAAACCAATCTTTCTAATATTTTTAAATAGTTTTTAACTACCAAACACAAGTATTATTAACCAATAATAATAATCCTAGATATTTACAATAAGTCACACAACACACGAAATATATTTTACACGTCACGTTATCGCGTAAAATTTAGAAAACAAACATTTAAAATTCTATAAAATCATGAACCACATAATCACAACTAATAATCAACATTATTAATTAGATTACTATTTTTTATCATAGATTATTATTAAGTCACCAACGTTCAACGACAACTAGTGTGTGCTCACGACATGTGTATGCAAGACTTAACGGAACTAACGAAGTTTGGTAACGGAAAATTACCGGATGTCACATAAATGCTTATAAACAGTTGATGAACAGGACTTCATAAAGAAAAGAAAAACATGAATGTGGATGATTGCAACCAACAAACACATCCATTTTGATCATGAAATCAAAAAAAAGAGTATAGAAATCAACTTTGATCACTTTTTCACAGATTCATCAAGGGACTTGTACAATTATCAGATGCCCTTTTGAAATACTTGGGCTTATATTTTTTATGATGTTTTGCACCCGTGTCTCACTACTACGGGGACAGTTAGTTGGACTTTAATCAAGGAAGTACTCATTATCTGAAGAATGTTATTTATCAAGTTATTTCAAAAGAGTTAAAGTGTGTTCAACATGATTTATGTTCCTGATGCAGTTTATTGAAGTTCAAAGCCTCACCATATGCCTAATACATTCTAATCCTTGAGTTGTGATATGAACTGTAATCCAAAAGTGATACAACCCATATCCAATACCAAGAAGTATTCTCAAGTGATTCTAACCTTTGTCGGATATATATTAGAAGGAGCTTAATCTGAGGGGGAGAATATCAACGACTTGTGTCAGAACATTAGTCGATCAAGAAGACATGTGACAGAGAAGATCTTCAAATTAAGGTTTGGCAAGCATCAGTTTAGGGGAAGTATTATTGGGGTTCAATAATTGAATAAAATGAATCTTACCAAATCATAATTATAGCTAAATGAAGATCTCATTGTACAAGTTCAGAGACCAAGTTGATCACAATAAAAACAACAATACAAGACAATTCAACATGACAAAGTCAACATCAAGACAATTAGAAAGTCAAAATTAGGTCATGTTGTATAATAATATAAATAGACCCACTAGTGTATTTTTGCAATTGTAGCTCTTTTGTGTTTGTTTCTCATGCTGTGAATCACCACCCAAGGAGAAATCCCCTCCTTTGGGTGGGTTTGATTTCACCAGCCATCTATGATTCTCATTGTAAATTATTTATCACATCAAAGAAATCATAACATTATTATTATCCATCTCTTTGTTCTTTGATTCACACACGTCCACCCATCTTAATTTTGATTTCTAGATCTAAACGTGATGAATCCTAAGATCCAAGCTCAATAAATTTGAAATATTGATTTAGCATATAACATAATTTCTTAACATATTACTTCTTGTAATAGGTACACTATGGGCACTTATACCCATATTTTGGTGTGATTATGAATTAATTTATATATGAAAGTACTTTAACACTTAATCATAAAAAAATAGAATGAGATTTCATTGTGGCATTTCATCAAACAACTTACATGAAACACTTAATCAAACACAATCACAAGCTTAAATGCTTAATCAGATGTTGCAATACCAAAATCATATTCAGTAGATAATCATGAAGAAGTAATCAAGATTTAACAACATAAACATAGATAACACAACCTATTGAAAATGACAAGTTATACGGAGGTTATGGAAGTGATGCTAACCATTTCTTTCAGTAAAGTACTAAAGTGTTGCCATCCTTGGTTAACTTGATGTCTCTAGCCCCTCCAACAAGCCTATGAACAAAAATCAACACAGAAATAACAGTAGAATAGTAACTAACAACTAATGATGTAAAGAAAAAGCTAACATTTTAATGGTGCCTTCAGGGCCGAGGTTGCTCTTAAGAACATCTAGTAAACCCTTGGCGACATTGATGTTCATATGAAGGGGTGCCAAATCGCCATGGAACACCTGTGTGAAAAAAAGGCATAAGGTCACAGGGAGGTGTGGCCGATCGGAAACCGCAGGTGGGTGGGGGATTGAACGGGAGGGTGTTACAAGGGAGTGTAAAATTCCAATTTTGGTCATGGTTCCTCCATTATAAGGTAGTAAGATATATATATATATATATTATATATATATAGATATATATTATATATATATATATATATATATATTATATATATATATATATATATATATATATATAATATATATATATATATATATATATATATTCATCGTAGCTTTAACATAGATTGTAGTTGGGTTGTTTAATGGGCTTGCTCTTGGATGTGTCGATGCTATTTGTTTAATACATGTTTGATTTAGAAGCCTTGCATATAAAGTAAAAAAGTGACATTGTGGGTCTTCTTAGAGATTTCACACATCTTTCATGGTCATCATCTTTCATTTTCACACTGGCGTCTCTCTTTTTATAAGTCTTAAATATTCATCATTATATGGTTTTTTAAGAGAGTTAATGACTAGTTTGGTTTAGATTCTTGATTCATCATAATTGAATCATTCTTAGGATTCCACTCATCTACCATCAATGGTGTATTCATGTTCATCTTTTGTTGGACCAAAAGAACCAATGAGCCAAGATCAGAAAACCTCTAAGTCCCACATGATATCACAACAACTGCTGAAGGCTTCATCAGCAGTTCGACAAGTGCTAAAAACTTCAACAGCTGAAGACTAAGTGCTGAAGTTCAACAGCTGAAGAACACAAGTGCTGAAGCTGAACACTAAAGAACACAAGTGCTGAAGCTGAACAGCTGAAGAACACAAGTACTGAAGCTGAAGTCCAAAGTACTGAAGTACAACAACAGCTGAAGAGTCTACAAGTACTGAAGATCAACACTGGTGTACAAAGTCTGAAGACAAAGACTGAAGACATCAGCTGATGATATCTACTGAAGTCATCAGCTGATGAAACGTCTGAAGTTCAAGTCTGAAGACCAAGTACAAGTTTCAGTAGTTTGTCACAACAGCTGAAGAGTACTTCTTCAGTAGTTGTGATATCAGTAGTTTTATGTTTTTACTTTCAGTAGTTTTGTAAAACGACTGAAGAGCTTGTTCTTCAGTCGTTGTAGTATCAGTAGTTTTATATTTTCAGTAGTTATAGTAACTGATAACACTTAGTATTTTTGTAAGAAGATGTCAGTTTTTTTGACATCTTCAGTAGTTGTGTTTCAGTTGGAATAAATCTGTTAGATGTCACTATCAAGTGACATCAGCAGACGTCACATCTCTTATAAAAGGTGTCGACCTAATTGTAATGTGACATTCCGTTACCACGAAAGCGAATATTGAATGAAATATATTTGTAGAATTCTCTCTATCTATAACCGTTTTTGTTCTTCATTGAATATCGTTTCGTTCTTTGAATTGGCTAATTCATTGTTTGAATTCCGCTGCTATACTCTCTAATCAATCAAACGTAGATCACTGATCCTAACAAGTGGTATCAGAGCTGGTTAATCATTGATCGATCTAACATTGATCATTGAAACTGCTAATTGATATCTATGTTGATTGAATTAGCATATTCGCAAGAACTGGTTATAGATTATTGAATTTCTGTCGCTTTCGTTCATTTATTTTGAGATCTCTCTTGGTTCAATTGGTTGTTGTGTTTTGTTCTGAATTTGTTTTAGCTTAATTGAATTTGATTGAATCTGAGATGACTACTCCTTCTAATGACCCTCACAATACCGGTTCCTCAACCAAGCCTCCGATGCTGCTTAGGATCGAGTATAACATATAGCAACGAAGAATGCTTCATCACCTGTCTGTTAACAGTTCAGGTTGTTGGACATCTGTGGTACATGGACCACATAAGCCTATGGTGAACAATCCGGAAACCAATCAAATGGTTCCGAAGAAGAAGGAACAATACTCTGATGAAGATCGGAAACTGTTTGAGATTGATGCTAAAGCCCATGGAATTCTGGCCATGGCACTGCCTAATGAAATCTATTCAAGGCTTATGCATCTTGAAACTGCTCATGATCTCTGGAATGCCCTGAAGGAACAATTCGGTGGCACATATGAGGTCTTAGCAAACAACAGAGAAATCCTTGCCCAACAATATGAGACATTCTCTCATAGAAAGGGTGAGACACTGACTCAACAGTTTGAGCGTTTTTCCTGCTTGATCTCTGAGCTGAAAATGGTGAAACAGGAATACACCAATAGCCAGATGAATAACAGGTTCCTCAGATCACTGCCTGAGAGATGGACACATACACTATTGTCCTACGCTCCAGTGCAAATCTGGATAGCCTATCTCTCACCCAACTTCATGGGAAACTGCTTACATTCGAAAGAGTGATAGAGCAGAAGAGGAAACTGTCCTCATCAGGAAAGCTCACTGATGACTTTGTACCAGGGAATACTGCCTTGGTTGGTCATGAGTCAGAATATGCTGCATCTGAAAGCAATTATGATGAGCATATTGATTTCTCTTCAAATAGTTTTGATCATGCATTTGTTGGTATTAGAGTCATTCTGAAGTAATAGTGACAATTTATGCTTCATCATGGATGATTTGAAAGGAATAGCTGATGATGATCTAGAAGAGATGGATATTCTGAGCCAAAGGCACTGATTAATATCAGATCTCAGAAGTTCTATAAGAGAACTGGCAGGAAATTTCCTAGACTCTCTGGCAAAACCAAAGTTGGTTTTGACAAGAGTAAGTTGAGGTGTCACAAATGCCAAAGGCTGGGACACTTTGCAAGGAGTGTAGATCAACTGGATCTAACTCTTCTGCACCCTTTGTGACTTTTCCTAGTACTAGTCCACAAAACAGAGGGCAACATCCTGCTGGTTCTGGTCATCATTCACATCCTAGATCTCCTGCATACTTTGTTCCCCAGGGTCAAATGTCATATCCTTATCCCTGCTATTATATGCCTCAACCAAATCCTGTTCAAGCTCCAATTGCACAACAACCACAAGCATTGCCTGAACCACAACCTTCCCAATCTCATCAACAAACTCAACCTTAACAACACAGCTTCTTCACCCCAGGAGTTGTTGACTGGAGCAGTTTACCAGATGACTTGTCTGGTCATGAACAACTGTTCTCAGGTGCTGGTCAACATGGTGGTGAAAGTCCCTTTGGAAATCTAGCTCTTATGGCTTTGGATTCTGCTGATACTTCATCCACTAATGCCTCTACACCAAAGGTATCACAGGTATCCTCTGAGGCAAAAGCCAATTGTGTCTGAAACATGTATAGCAGCATTTGCATCTATTATAGAAGCAAATGTAGCTTTAATCAACAAGAACATTGAGCTAGAACAAATAATTCCAAAAGCAAAGCTGAATTTGAGTATGTGCTTAATGATAAGAATGATGAGATTTACAAACTTAAATGCCAATAACTGATGATAAGGCTAGGGAAGAATACTTCTAGAGAAGTATAAAGATCTCAAAGAAACCCTTGCAGTCACCCAGGTAGAGTGTGATAGATGGGTACAATCTGCAAAGGTTTTGAAAGCTTCTTAGTAAGCAATCTGCTTCCAATGTGAAGTTTGGCATTGGTTACAATCACACTGCTCCACCTACAGATTTTACTCCCAGAGTAGAGGTAGAATCTGATGGTGAGAGTAATAACCAATCCATCTCATCATGTGATCTACTTTCTGATACAGCACAATCAGAAGTAGAAGTCAGCATCAAGCCCTCTCAGAACCTATCAGCTGATGTTGATGGTTCCACTGCTGACATTCATATGATCAATGAGTTGATCAACTCAGGAGTAATTCTGAAGTCCTGAAAGGACTAGAGAGCAGGATTAACACCTGAAGTTCAAACTCCAACTACTGTCAGTACTGAAAAGAAGAAAACTGTCAGTAGAAAGAGTTTGAAGACTACTAAAGAGGAAGTCAAGAAAGCAAACAATCTTCCAAAGCACTGAAGAGCAAGTCTTCAGTTGCTTCACCCTCTTTAGTTGATGATCAACATAAGATGAAGAAGAAACCATGTGAAGTATGTGGTTTGTTCAATCATCTTACAGATGATTGCTGGTACAAAAGAGGTTCCAAACTCAAACATAAAGAGGAAACTAAAGAGAAATGGTAAAAATGAAACTGAGTTTGAGACCACATTTGTATCAGCAACATCAAATCCTGTAACCCTTAAGTCCTCAAAGAAATCCAAAAGGAAGGGGTGAAACAGGTAACAGCTGAGATTGCTCAGAAGAAGAAGGTGCAACATAAGAACTTATCAACTCCACTGGCAATGTGTCTGATGAGCTGAAAGCTTTATCACAAAATCAGACACAGCTAGTTATGATGGTTCAACATCTATTGGGAGAGTTAACCAATTAGATGCTCCTATGTTGAAACCACAGAAAAGGTCCAAGCCAAAGGATTCCTCTTCTTCACTATCTTCTTCTCTCAGACTGTTGTTTCCAATAACCTGTTAGTTTACCATCTGTTGATGAGACCAGGCCCAAAACCAAAAAGGTTTGGGTCTCCAAAACTAACTGATTGTTTATTATTGCAGGGTTCTCCAACATGCCAAGTAGCATCTGGTATGTAGACAGTGGGGGATCTATGCACATGACTGGGAACAGCTTTCTTCTTCATGACTACTCTCAAGGAAAGAAGGGTTTTGTTTCTTTTGGCAATGATGCTAGGGGTTACATCATTGGAAATGGCTTTGTCTCCAATGGAGAAATCAAGTTTGATGATGTTAATCATGTGGAAAATCTCAAGTACAATCTCTTGAGTGTTAGTCAAATGTGTGATAAAGGCCATGTTGCTCTTTTCACCAGTCAGAACTGTAGGATTCTGTCATCCAAAGTTCTGCATTTGATTGATAAGGTTTGGATGATCACACTCTCCTGAGAGCCAACAGGACAGGAGAGTGTATGCCTTAGATCTTTCCAAGAAAATAGATCTCAGAGGCAATCCTTGCCTATTTTCCAAAGCCTCTTCTCAAGAATCTAAACTGTGGCACAGGTCATGTTAATTTTAAAACATGAATCAGCTTATCCATAATAGTTTAGTTAGAGGCTTACCAATAAAGGAGTTCCACTGTGATGAAACCTGCACTGCTTGTTTAAAAGGAAAATAGCACAAAGTCTCATTCCCTCCTATTGAAGAGCCTAAGTCCACTGCCTGTTTGCAATTACTGCATATGGATCTATTTGGTCCTGTGAGAGTAGCATGGCAAGAAGAAATACTGTCTGGTAATTGTGGATGATTACTTCAGATTTGTATGGACTTTCTTTCTACATTCAAAGGATGAGGTTGCTCAGAAGATCATTCACTTTGTGTTGTACATTGAGAAGCAGTATTCCCTTCCAGTCAAGTGTATTAGAAGTGACAATGGAACTGAATTCAGAAACCATACACTTGATGACTTCTATCTTTCAAAGGGAATCAAAAGGCAGTTTAGCATACCAAGGACTCCAGAACAAATAGAGTAGTGGAGAGAAAGAACAGGACCCTAATTGAAGCTGCAAGGTCCATGCTGGCTGACTCTGGTTTGCCACTGACCTTTTGGGCTGAAGCTGTTAACACAGCTTGCTATGTGCAGAATAGAGTCTTAGTAATCAGAGGTTGATGAAGACTCCATATGAAGTTCTCCATCACTTGGCTCCTCTAATTTCATTTTTCAAAGCATTTGGGTGTCCCTGTTTTATTCTCAACACAAAGGATCAACTCCAAAAATTTGATCCTAAGGGGGATGCAGGGTATTTTGTTGGTTATTCATCTACTTGCAAGGCATACAGAGTCTTCAACTGCAGAACAAAGATAGTTGAAGAAACTTTGCATGTGAAGTTTAATGAATCTCCTATGGACAAGATTCCACAAAACCCTGTGGAGTTGTTTGATTTGGACATACTGCAATATGTTCCTTATCAACCTCCAGCTGTTGCAGATCATGTGGATAAATCATCTTCTGCAGCATGTCTTCCACCTGGTGGTATTGATGATGATGATGATAATATCAATACTCACCTATTCAAGTTTAGTGACCAACTGCCTGTGTCTGCTAATTTGATGTTCCTGTAGCTTCAGCAGTTCCATCCACAACAAATGCTGATGAGATCTCTGTTTCCTCTACATCTTTTGAGTTACCATCTAATTCTTGGTTTCAAGAGTCTGCATCAACATCTGTTGCTGCTGAAGGTCCTACAAACACTTGCACAGATCTCATTGTTTATCAAGAACTGAAGAATCACCCCATGTCTCAGATTATTGGTGATACCAATGCTGGTGTTTCAACAAGAAGTCAATTGTCTAACTTCTGCTTCTATGCTCTCTTCATCAGTCAGCTAGAGCCAAAGAACTACCATGTTGCTTTGAGAGACAATGGATGGGTTGAAGCTATGCAGCTTGAGCTACTTCAGTTCAAGAAAGCAAGTGTGGGAACTGGTTCCTCTTCCCCCAGGTAAGTGTGCAATAGGCACTAAATGGTGTTTAGGAATAAACTGATGAAAATGGGCTTATTGTTAAGAACAAGGCTAGACTGGTTGTTCAGGGTTTTCACAAGAAGAAGGTATTGACTATGATGAAACCTTTGCCCCTGTAGCCAACTAGAGGCAATCAGATTGTTTTTAGCCTATGCTGCATTCCACAATCTTAAAGTTTTTCAAATGGATGTCAAAAGTTCATTTTTATATGGTAAAATAAAGGAAGAAGTTTATGTGTGTCAACCACCAGGTTTTGAGGATAATAAACATCCTGAATGGGTGTATAAACTTGATAAAGCTCTTTATGGGTTGAAACAAGCTCCTAGAGCCTGGTATGAGACGCTTTCCACTTTTCTTCTTAAGAATAATTTCACTAGAGGATCCATTGATAAAACTTTGTTTATTAAGAAGGTGGATCAGCATAAGCTACTTGTTCAGATTTATGTTGATGATATCATTTTTGCATCCTCTGATCCCCAGTTGTGTGATGATTTTACAACATTAATGAAAAAGAGTTTGAAATGAGTGCAATGGGAGAATACAGTTCTTTCTAGGCTTGCAAATTAACAAAAGGCTGATGGAACCTTTATTCATCAGTCAAAATATACAAAAGATCTTTTGAATAAGTTTGATTTACAAAACTGTAAGCCCTGTTCTACTCCTATGTGCAACACCACACAACTGGATGCTGATCAAAGGTAAAGCTGTTGATGAAACACTTTACAGATGTATGATTGGGTCCTTGATGTATTTAACAGCTTCTAGACCAGATATTATGTTTGCTACATGTGTTTGTGCTAGATTTCAGGCTGCTCCTAAGAGTCTCATTTGATTGCAGTCAAGAGAATCTTTAGATATTTGCAAGGTACACAATCTCTGGGTTTATGGTATTCCATTGGACACTCTTGCCATTTAGTTTCTTTTTCAGATAGTGACTATGCAGGGTGCAAGTTAACTAGAAAGTCAACTTCTGGTGGTTGTCATTCCTAGGCAACTGTTTGATTTCTTGGCAGAGTAAGAAACAAACATTGTTGCTACATCAACTGCTGAGGCCGAGTACATTGCTACTGCAAGTTGCACTTCTCAGGTACTCTGGCTTCAGAACCAACTTCTGGATTATGGCATTACAGAGACTAAGACTCCATTATTAATGGATAGTGCTTCAGCTCTGTGTATTGTCAAAAATCCAGTCCAACACTCTAGGACCAAACATATAGAGATCAGACATCACTTATTCGGGATTGTTTTGAAAAAGGTCTGATTGATCCTAAGTTGTGCCTAGTGCTGATGAGCTTGCAGATATTTTTACTAAGCCTTGGATAGTTCTACTTTCCAAACCTTGTGTTAAGGCTTGGTATGCTGCAGCTAGAATAAGTGACAACTACTGATGATTTCAGTAATAATTACTGGTGATCATTGGTAACCATGTCACATATAAGTACTGATGAGTCCTTTCACCTCAGTAGTTTTATAACTACTGACGGCTAAATGCCTCACAAGTACTGAAGTAATTTATCTGTTCCAAACTACTGATGTAGTTACAACTACTGAAATCAGTACAACAGATAAGTACTGACGTCCTATGAAACACCTGAAAAGCAGATGCAAAGTCTGATGAGTAAGTGTTGAGGACAGTCTGAAACAGCTGAAAGGCTATGAATTGACGAACACTACTGAAGAGAACTTTCTCTTCAGTTTTTCTACAACTGCTGTTTCACTCTAAACAACTGAAGCAAAACCATGTCTTCAGTAGTTTTATAACTATGTGACTAACACCAAGTCTTCAGCTGTTTACAACAACTGATGACAAAACCACTGTCTTCAGTAGTTTCACAACTACTGATGACAAACACCAAGTCCTCAGTTGTTTCATTATCTGAAGTCAAAACTGGCTTTGTAGTTTTTCTAACTACTGATGCCTAAAACCACGACTTCAGCTGTTTCAACGTCTGAAAGGGTAATACCATGTCAACAGTCGTTAAAAACTACTGATGACTAACACCAAACCCTTCAGTCGTTTTCTAACCCGTACCCTAAAATATCCCTGACCTAATCCTTCAGAGCTTCATCTTCTTCAAACCTAACGTTCATCTCTCCAAAACTTCTCTCTCATAAATGGCGTCCATGCAACTCAAACCGCGACACAACTGTGTAGCTTACCTCACCAAATCGCCATTCTGGGCTAAGTTCGATAATGCTATTGATCTTATGGTCCAGTCACCCTACAAAACGGCCTTTCTTCTCAATCCAATCCTTCATGCCGAATCCCTTAACCAGTTTTGGATGAACGTCACCCTCACCACTGGGGAGACAACACAACGTCTCTCCGGTCGGTCATCACAACACGAAGTGGTCATCACTCCCGATATACTTCGTCAAACTCTACATCTGGATGATGCCACTTCTCCTGCTGGATATCCAAAGGGCACAACTGATTTATCCTTTGCCCACCATGGATATCAGGGAAACCTTAGTGCCTCCACCATACTGAAGAAACATTTCCATGATCCTGAACGTCTCATATTTCACATGGTAAATGTTTGTTTGGCTCCTAGGACTTCGTCTTGGGATCAAATGTCTACAAAGTGGCAGCAGGTAATGTACTCCATTCTTGAGCAACAACCTTTAATTTTTCAGAAATACTATTTCAGAGCTCAAGGATATGGCACAAAAACAAATGCTAACCGTTGGATATTATATCCGCGGTCATAATGGCCATAATTACAAACCAGCTTCAAGCTGAGGGACTTGTTGGCCTGGGAGTCCCTGCTATGGCTGTTTTGCCTGAAGTATACTCCCGGCACAACTCTGACCAATCACTCAAAATGGCTGCCAAGCTGCGCAAACCCACGCAGCTGGAACCCCCAGCCACCACTCCAAATCAAAAGTCCCCACCAAACCCACTAAAAAGAAAACCAAAAGGCTACTCAGGGAAATGAGTCCCCTGAGGATGCCCCTGCAACACAAACGCAGGCTATATCCACTGGTTATAACCCCCTAGTGGATATAAGGACTCTTCCAGCCATAGCCGCTCAGGATTCCTCTCAAAAGGAGCCTGCAGCAACCACAGAAGGGGTACCCACCAATCTGGGATCTTCCTCATTTGAGGAGATTGCCATTGAAAAGCACCATCCTCCCCAGGTGCAGACTGCTTTTACCCCATCTCCCCATGCAACCGCCCCCCAAAGTCCTACATTGCTTGTGCACAAGTGCTGACTCAGTTGCACTCCTCACCCCTCCCCAGATACCAATTACTACTGGGAACACTTCTACCATTGAGGGGGAGGACCAAAGTGCAGCTGAGAACCCACAGCATAGGGGTTACAATGTTCCTTCTCCTAGTGTAGCAATGGAGATTGGAACTTCTGGTGAGGCTGCCACCTCTCCTGCGTCAGCATATGATCAGGTTGTAGTTGGTACCATTACTAAGACCTTACCAGAGGCAACTGCTGATGACGGACATAGTCCTGAGGCAGGAAGTCCCCAGTTCCAAGACAAAGGGGCACATGCTACAACTGAGCTACACTCAGTGCATGTTCATCCTGATCCTATCAGGAGGTCAGGTGATTCAGTATCTACTGATGATGACCTGGGCTTCTTTTACGATGTAATCGCCCAAAACACCATCCTGGAAGAGGAGGTAGCAGACTCAAAGAGCTGCTTGCCAAAACTTCTAAGGAACAAAGACCATCTGCCTCTACCACCTCACAGATGGCACCTTCATCTGAAGGTCTCCCAAACACTGACCACTCCCACAACTAAGCCACCTGCCTCTGCTTCTGGCACTATTTCTCAGGAACAGAACCCTCCTGAGCAATAGTTGCTGTCCTTCAAAATTCCCCTCTCCATCACACCCATATCACTGACATCATGATTAAAGCCATTGATGAGAGGCTTTCCTCAGTATACAACCTTTGATAAGGAGGTTGTGGGCAAACACCTTTCTGGCAATCAACCCTTGCAACCAATGCAACAAAAAAGGGGGAGATTACTCAGTGAAAGGAAAAGAAAGAGGAGTACAGAGGTGAAAGAAAAGGAGAAAGAAACGAAGGAGAGTAGTGAAAAGGAGTTGGAGATGAATGTGGAGACTGAAAGAGAATGAAAAAAGAAAGCCTTGGAGCTACTGATAAAAGAGCTGATGCCGACACAGCAGATCAATGGACAACATCATTGATCAGCTGTTTGGCAAGGCCATGACACCGATAACTTGAGACTCTGAGATTCGACGATTAGGATTGAAGAAATCCAGAATAGATGGGCGAGGTTGAAGTGTTAGAAAGAGAAAGCTTGGAATCATGATTAGATTTATTGCAAAATACTAGGAAGATCTTGATGAAATCAAAGCTTGGTCCAGGGACAGTATCTGGCAATCACCACCAAGATCTGTTCATCTAAGCATATACTAAGGACTTGTTATTGAAGCTTTGAATGAAGCGGGCAGGGAGCAGGACTGAGCTAGCCAAATACCAAAAAAAGCACACTCACCTCCAAAATGCTAACTCACCCTTCAACATCCCTCTCCAAACAACCACAACCACACCCACAAACCAACTCCCTTACCATCTAAACCAACAGCCGATGATGCACCTAGGAAGAAGAGAAAGGGTGTTGAGGCTAGAAGAAGAAGAAGAGATGATGTGGAAGAAGATAGGCTGCCTCTGTCTGCAGTTCTAACATTGGCGAAAGCCAAACCCATGCCCATCACTCCACCTCATAGATGGAAGTTGTGAGAGTAAAGATTGAAGAAGACAGCAGCAAAGCTTCATGATGATGAAATGCTAAAAGCATTGACAAAACTTATGCTGCTTCGTCATCATTATTAGTATGAAGAAAGAAGCTCTGAGGTTGTACACTCTTGCCAACACATTTCAATATCAGAAGGAAAGGTGAGAGTATGGCCTGATCCTAGGGTGGCTCACAGGATTGTAAAGAAAGATCTTCCTTCGAGATACAAGGGCCAAGTCAAAAGGATCGTAGATGAAGAGATCACAGTGGTCCTTGTAGTATCACACCCTGGAGATTGTCGAAGACTTCAAGAAGGCCTGTGAGACTAAGCAACCACCCCAAAAGATGTTAGAGAATAGAATTATTAAAAAGGGGTTAGTCTACAAGAGGCTTGAGAACTTCAAACAAAATGAGCTCAGTCTGTTACTTGAAGGGCTCATCCTGATGAGTTTTGCATACAGACAGATTACAACAGTTGAGCTCAAAAATGGTAAACAGGCCAAGTACATCTCAGAGCTGTATGGCGAGAAGGATTGTTTGATGGTGAAGCCGAGAACCTGACCATGGAAGAACAAATCATGTTTCTCAGAGCATACACCAGAGAATCCTACAAGCTTATACACGGGAAGTGAGTCTCATGGATGGGGGAACAGCTCAGTGTCCAAATCCCCAATACACAGCTCCCATCCATACATTGCCCCAAATCTTCAGAGACTCATTTCCAGGCCGGAGCTTATATGGGTCATCTTCTCTACTGATCAAGAAGGAAAAAGACCAACCTTTTGCCAACAATAAGTGGGAAAATAATAAATTAGAGGTTTTGGCTGCATTGTTCAGGGGGAGTTTGTTGGACCAAAAGAACCAATGAGCCAAGATCAGAAAACCTCTAAGTCCCACATGATATCACAACAACTGCTGAAGGCTTCATCAGCAGTTCGACAAGTGCTGAAAACTTCAACAGCTGAAGACTAAAGTGTTGAAGTTCAATAGCTGAAGACACAAGTGCTGAAGCTGAACAGCTGAAGAACCCAGTGCTGAAGCTGAACAGCTGAAGAACACAGTACTGAAGCTGAATCCAAAGTACTGAAGTACAACAGCTGAAGAGTCTACAAGTACTGAAGATCAACAACTGGTGTACAAAGTCTGAAGACAAAGACTGAAGACATCAGCTGATGATATCTACTGAAGTCATCAGCTGATGAAACGTCTGAAGTTCAAGTCTGAAGACCAAGTACTGAAGTTTCAGTAGTTTGTCACAACAACTGAAGAGTACTTCTTCAGTAGTTGTGATATCAGTAGTTTTATGTTTTTTACTTTCAGTAGTTTTGTAAAACGACTGAAGAGCTTGTTCTTCAGTCGTTGTAGTATCAGTAGTTTTATGTTTTTCAGTAGTTATAGTAACTGATAACACTTAGTATTTTTGTAAGAAGATGTCAGCTGTTTTGACATCTTAGTAGTTGTGTTTCAGTTGAATAATCTGTTAGATGTCACTATCAAGTGACATCAGCAGACGTCACATCTCTTATATAAGAGGTGTCGACCTAATTGTAATTGTGACATTCCGTTACCACGAAAGCGAATATTGAATGAAATATATTTGCAGAATTCTCTCTATCTATAACCGTTTTTGTTCTTCATTGAATATCGTTTCGTTCTTGTGAATTGGCTAATTCATTGTTTGAATTCCGCTGCTATACTCTCTAATCAATCAAACGTAGATCACTGATCCTAACATCTTTGTATTTTTACATTAAGATGGTCATGTAAGTGGCTTTAGGATAGTCATGTTCTTGATAATGATATAGACTATTCTAGTTCACCATATATTTCATCTAAGGATTTTTATTTCTTGGTTTTATGATGTAATCGATTTTGAGTTGCTAATAATAATGAGATTCTTACTTTTTGACACACTGGACCAACATAAGATGAACAAGACCAACTCTATAGATTTATATAGTAGGCAAAAGAGTTTTCATACTCCACAAAACTCTCATGTTAGTGTCTGATTTAAGCATACAAAAAAACATCAAACATTATCATAAGTTTATAAATATTTACTTAGACGTGCGTTATTTTTACTTGATTAGTCAAATGAGAGGTGCTTAAGTTTTAATTGTTACAAATGATTCAAAAATTATCTGAATACACAATAAAAATCATTCCAACATATACACCACAAATTTGATAATCTACTCAACATCAACATCAAATACGTCTAAGCTTGAAAGAAAATTAAGCAACTAAACATCAAATCATTGTGTATACATATCAACTTCGCTATTTCAGAGTAATACCGTTTCAACATTGAATAATACGTCAAAGCTTGAAAGAAAATTAATCAACTAAACTCGTATAATTTTGGTGTCTAGTGTAAGAGTTGTTTAGTAGACTTTTAATGATAGTTTTTTAATGACTTAAGAGGCTATTTTTTTAATGATTTATAATTTGTTAATGATTAAAAATAACCTTAGTAACGAAGGGTAAAAAAGTAACATTTTGTATATTATCTCTTAACCATTTAACATTAAGATAATTATATTATACTATATATTAATTGTGCATGTCGGTGTGCACAATAAGTTTTGTGTGATTTATATTTTTACAACTATTATTTGATAGTTTGAATATAGCCACAACAATAGGTTTTATAAACATTGAATTCATTTTTATTTAGCTTAATTGACCAAATAGTATTAGTAATATTATTAATATATATTTGTTACTTTGTTTTACTGTACTTGAGTTATTTTAGGAAAATTGATATATATGTTTTTGTTACCGTGAAGTCAGTTTTTCCGGATCAATAAACATCCGAGCATGTTCTTGACGGAAGGATAAACAACATCAAACCAAAAGTCAAACAATAATACGAACTATAATTGAATGGTTTCATTGATAAGACCTAACGATTACAAGCTTGTTACAACATAAGAATCAAGACTCTTGGCAAGGGGAAGATCGAGCATGATCTCCCCTCTCATCCGGCAGCCCTAGGCTTCCGGGCACACACCTTCTCTAATCCTTAATCTCTCTACACATTGAAACTGGTATATATAGGCCTCGGCCCATATTAGATGCGACTGGGCCCATTCGTGCGATTGGACCATGCGTATGGTTCAATCGTACGACTGGACCATGTGTATGGTTCAATCGTACGACTGGACCATACTTATGGTTCAGTCTTACGAATGTCCCAATCGTATCTCTCAGTCGCACGGCTAGTCCATTAGCATGACTCAGTCATACGACTGAGTCTCATTCGCATATGCTCCTGCGAATGACCCAGTTTCACGTGTTTACAACATATCAGGTGTATAACATTAAGCCTAGACTATTCGACAAGCGACGAACACACTATATATGACTATATATGCTCCAACAGTTACAATTATTGGTCGGTATTCTTAGAGATAATTATCATCGTTTATATTGATGTCTATCATGAGTTAGTTTGATGTCTATCATGAGTTAGTTTGATGTCTATCTTAAAGTTAGTTAGTAATGTTTATCTAGTCTATATCATGCTTATCTAGTTCCTATAATTGTGGTTAGAGATTATTGTAATCCTCTATATAAGGGATGGTATTCTGATTAATGATTCATTGAGAATTCTGATTACAAGTCTTTTTTATGGTATCAGAGCCTCGGTTCTGAATACCCCTTCTATCCCCAATTATTTTTTCCATCCATCATGACAAAAGAAGTCTCGGAATCCTCTTCCAAGCAGTCGACTTCTCTGCATCCTGCTTATTCCGTAACAAACGTCCAAACGAAGATCCGCACCTTGGATGGCACCAAGGTCACGTACTCATCCTGGGTAAAACTTTTCTGCCTCCATGTTGTCGCGTATAAGGTGTTCGATCACATCGACGGCACCACCGCTCCTGCACCCACATCATCGGAATATGAAGCTTGGAAAGAACTTGATGCCTTGGTACTTCAATGGATTTACAGTATTGTTCTGGATGAGTTGCTCATCCGCATCCTTGACACCAATGCCACCGCACGAGCAACATGGGGAAAGCTTGAGAAAATATTCTCAGCAACAAAAAGGCTCAAGCCATGGCTCTCGAGACCAAATTCTATAACCTAACCCTCACAGCGTGTTCTTCTGTTGACGATTACTGTCAACAATTGACCGATCTAGCCAATCAACTCGCCGATGTGGATCAGCCAGTCTTCGATTCCCGCTTGGTCCTTCAACTCGTTTACGGCCTCCCGGAGGAGTACAACACCATCACTTCATTAATCAATCAGAACAGGGCCAAGTGGGACCAAGATATCACCATGCTCAATAATGAAGTTCTTCGAATTGAAGCTCGCAAGGGGATATCCTCTACTGTTCTCACCGCACCAGCCTTCGCACCACAGTCGTCCTCTCATTACAATAACAATAGCAGCCCACGACCACCCCCTTCTGACCCTAACTCCTACACTTCACGTGGATGGGGACGGGGTTGCGGTTTTGGGAATCGCTTGGGAGGTAGGGGACAAAATGGTGATCGATCTCTGTATAGCCAATGGCACACACACGATCCCTCTTATCCGTCGTGGGCCTGGTGGACTACTCCCCTATGTCCATATCTCACCCAGTCCTTTTGGAGGCCCAATAGTCATCCACAACAACCGCCCAATGCCGCTCAACAGACCCAATTTGCTGGATTCCCTCAAGCCCACTATGCTGATGGTCCTGATTCAACAACCCAACTCCCAGGCGGCTACAATGCCTTGAGCCCATCCGACCTTAGTGCAGCATGTGCTAACATGCAGTTAAATTAGTCCAACGCCACTTGGACCTCGGATATCATGGACACTAGGGCCTCGTCTCACCTTACTCACGACCCATGTAAAATTTTAATTCCCAATTCATCTAATGTTTACAGTAATATTTAGAGGGCAATGGTACATGCTTACCTATAAACGGATCCAGCACTGGTTTTCACTCTTTACCAAACCGTACCTATATATTACCGAACATTCTTTATAGCCCACAAATTATTAAAAAGCTCATATCTATGCGACGTTTCACTCGTGATGATAATGTTTCCATAAATTTGACCTTTTCGGTTTTTCTTTGAAGGATCTCAAAACTAAACGGATATTGTTTCGCCATAACAGCACCGGGGATCTATACTCACTTACGCAACCACACCTTCCATCTCAAGCTACTTTTCTCACCACTCCTTCCTTACCATGGCACGATCGTCTTGGTCATCCTGGAGCTCAAGTTTTAGATATTTTAAGTCGTAATTTTAATTTTTCGTGTAATAAAGACCACGGGTCTCGTCTTTGCAATTCTTGTCAACTTTCTAATAATAAATATTACCTTTTTATTCATCAAATATTTTCATTTTTGCTCCATTTGACATCATTCACTGTGATTTATGGACCTCACCCATTATAAGTAAATCCGGATATAAATATTACATGGTACTCACAGACAACTTCTCACACTTTGTGTGGGTTTACCCTCTTAAATTCAAGTCTGAAACCTTTCCCATGTTTGTCAAATTTCACCAACTAATCTTCACTCAATTTAATCGTAAAATTCAAACTTTTCAATATGATTTAGGGGGGGATTTGACAATCATGCCTTCAAACAGTTCGCATCCCAACATGGCCTTATATTCTGATTTTTGTGTCCTCAAACATCCCCTCAAAACGTTCGGGCTGAACGAATGATTCTCCGACTCAACGACATCATTCGTGCACTCCTTATCCATGCCAACCTACCACCTATCTTTTGGGTCGAAGCCCTTCATACCGCAACCTACCTACATAACATCTTGCCCACTAAACGACTCGCTTTTTACACCCCAACCTTTGCACTTTACCTCCATCACCATTCTTATGACCACTTGCGTGTGTTCAGTTTCACATGCTACCCCAATACATCTG
Organism: Flaveria trinervia; assembly: GCA_025506515.1. Classification (NCBI taxonomy): domain Eukaryota; kingdom Viridiplantae; phylum Streptophyta; class Magnoliopsida; order Asterales; family Asteraceae; genus Flaveria; species Flaveria trinervia. The sequence goes on from CM046445.1 coordinate 21,286,292, forward strand.
CCACCTAACCACACAAACTACACCCATGCTCGGTCTATTGTATTTTTTTGGGGTATCCTCCGGACTTTCGAGGGTACCGTGTCTTGATCCCATAACCGGTAGGGTCCATATTTCCCGTCATGTGACCTTTGACGAGCATTCAAGTTACAATGAGAATCATAGATGGCTGGTGAAATCAAACCCACCCAAAGGAGAGGATTTCTCCTTGGATGATGATTTACACCATGAGAAACACACATACAAAAGCCACACTTGCATAAATGCACTAGGGGTTCTATTTATACTAATATTACAACATGACCTAATTTTGACTTTCTAATTGTCTTGATGTTGACTTTGTCATGTTGAATTGTCTTGTTTTGTTGTAATCAACTTGGTCTATGAACTTGTACAATGAGATCTTCAGTTGGATGTAATTATGATTTGGTAAGCTTCAGTTTGTTCCATTGTTGAATCCCAACAATACTCCCCCTAAACTGATGCTTGCCAAACCTTGAATTTGAAGATCTTCTCTGTCACATGTCTTCTTGATCAATTGATGTTCTGGCACAATTCATTGATGTTCTCCCCCTCGTATTAAGCTCCTCCTAATGTATTTCTGACAAAGGTTAGAATCTCTTGAGAATACTTCTTGATATTGGATATGGGTTGTATCACTTTTGGATTACAGTTCATATCATAACTCAAGGATTATAATGTATTAGGCATATGGTGAGGCTTTGAACTTCAATAAATAGCATCAGGAACATGAATCAATGTTGAACACACTTCCACTCTTTTGAAAAAACTTGATAAATGACATTTTCAAATAATGAGTACTCCCTTGATTAATGTCTGGCTAACTGTCCGCTCAGTAGTCAGACACGGGTGTAAAACATAAAAAAATGTGAGCTCAAGTACTTCAAAAAGGGCATCTGATAGTTGTACAATTCCCTAGATGAATTTGTGAAAAGTAACCAAAGTTGATTTCTATACTCTCTTTTTTGCTTTCATCATCACAATGGACGTGTCTGGTGGTTGCAATCATCATGTTCATGTTTTTCTTTTTTTTTTGAAATCCTGCTCATCAACTATTCATAAGCATTTCTTGCAACACATCCACATTTCTTTGCTAATCCGCATTTGTTTGCAAATCATCCGCATTTGTTTGCAAGGCATTCGCATTTGATTTCAATGCATCCGCATTTGACTTCAATGCATCCGCATTTGTGCTTAGAGTACCTGCATTTGTTTATAAGTCAACCGCATTTGGTGTCAAGGCATCCGCATTTGGTGACAAGTCATCCGCATTTGTGACAAGTCATTCGCATTTGTTACCAAGTCATCCGCATTTGTGACAATTCATCCGCATTTATGTATAACACATCCGCATTTGATGAAGCTTCATCCGCATTTGTTTTTGTTCATCCGCATTTGTTTTCAGACTTGAACAAAAACGATTTCACACTGCAGTGCAGGTCGGGAAATCAGCAGTAGCTTCCATTTCTTCATCTTTTATTTGTTTTAATGATAATCGTGTTCAATTGCATCGAATTTTGAAGGAATAATCCAATGAATGATTATATATCTTCAAATCGTACCATATTAGAACAGATCTAATGATTTCTCTTCTTGATTTTGAGATGAACAAATGTGCTTTTTTATGTTAATCTTGTTCAATTGCATCGTTAGAAGGAATGATCATGAACATGTTCACGATTCTTCAAATCGTACCATAGTTGAACATATTTGTTGGTTTTTCTTCTGAATTTGGGTAAGAACAGATGGGTTTTTGATGAACAGGGACTTGGTTCTTCATTTTTCTTCTTTTCTTCATTGTTCTTGACATCATTAAAGATGAAATAAGATCTAAAACTAGATAAATCCAACAACCAACAGCTCTGATACCAATTGACTGGGTTGAGTAAGATTGAGATTCTTACTGTGAATCGAATATGGTAATCAAGTCAGTGATTGAATGGCAGAAACAAACAATCAAAGAATATTCAATGCAAGAAAATTACTCATAAATGCTTTTGTATTGTATATATGAAAGTAGATGAATTACAGAGAATAATTATAACAAAAATTCTCTATGTCTATCTACCGTCACCTCAAGTACGAGGTTATCTATTCTATTTATAGGCAGACAAGATGCCTTTTACAAAATGACTAAACTACCCCTGAACTATTACATTAGAAATAGTCTAAGTCTTCATCAACATCTTTGCTTGTTTATCCACATTGACAAATGCGGATGAGTTAACTTGATCAGCATTTCTTCACTTGATCATCCGCATTAGTATGTTGGTCATCTGCATTGGTAATGCGGATGAACAAATACTTATGCGCATTTGTCCGGTCATCCGCATTTGACAAATGCAGATGAGCAAAGTCTTGTCCGCATTAACTTTTAGTCTTCTGCATTTGTCAATGCGGAAGAACAAATACTTGTCTGTATTTGCATTATGTGCATTGACAAATGTGGAAGACAACACTTGTTCTTTTTTAGCATAATTTTCATCCGTATTTCTTCTTGGACTTAAAGGATTCCAGCAGAGCAATCATCAAATCACCCATTGAGTTGGCATGTATGATCCTTTAGGGTGGAACATATACCTTCCTTGACGACCCTCCCCCTATGGGCTTCACTTTCTCACCTCCGGTGCCCCCCAATGCGAGTTCTTCTCCTTTCCGGTTCACGTATACCGGTCGCCCTCGACCTCCTCCCATACCCCCACCGTCAATGGGCCCCTCCACCATCCCTGGTTCTCACTTGACCACCCTTCGCCCACACCGCCACCCCAACCCCCTGTCTCCAATACCCATCCCATGACCACCCGCTCTAAATCACACACCAACTCCTCCCTAGTCTCCCTCCCCGCCATAAACCTTTCACCCGTACCCACCACATATGCCAAAGCCTTTGTCGATCCGAATTGGGTACATGCCATGCAACTAGAATTTACTTCTTTACAGGACAATGAAACATGGGATTGGTTCATCGTCCCATGGACCGCCCAATCATCCGATGCATGTGGCTGTTTAAACACAAGTTCAAATCGGATGGGACCTTGCAACATTACAAGGCGCGTTTGGTTGCAAATGGTAACTCTCACTGTGATGACACCTTTAGCCCGGTTGTTAAACCGGCTACTATCCAGATAGTTTTATCTTTAGCTGTCTCGCGATCTTGGCCCATTCATCAATTGGATGTCAAGAATGCTTTTCTCCACGGGGACTTGCATGAGACTGTGTTCATGCACTAACCACCTGGTTTTGTTGATAAACGCTTCCCTAACCACGTGTGTCACTTGAAGAAATCCCTCTATGGCCTCAAATAGGGGCCTCGGGCCTGGTATACTTGATTTGCTACTTATATTACCTCTCATGGTTTTACAAATAGCGCGTGCGACAATTCGCTATTTATTTATAACAAGGATGCCACTAATATTGCTTACTTATTATTATATGCGGATGATATTGTTCTCACGGCATCTAATGATACTTTTTTGCATTACATTATACGCACTCTCTCACGTGAGTTTGCAATGATCGATCTTGGATGCCTTCATCACTTTCTTGGGATTAAGGTCACCGCCCATACACATGGTCTTTTCTTGTCATAGGAACAATATGCGAAGGATATTATTGCCGGGGCCTCTATGTCAACATGCAAACCATGCACAACTCCGGTTGACTTGTCCACCAAACTTAGTGCAACAGATGGTCTGTTATTCCTTGATCCCACTCTATATCGAAGTCTTGCTGGAGCATTACAATATCTTACATTCACACAACCAGATATCACTTATGTCGTCCAACAGATTTGTTTGTTCATGCATGAGCCAAGAGATCCTCATTTTGCCTTTATGAAGCGCATTATCAGATATATTCAGGGCACGATTGATTATGGCATTCGCCTTGTGAAGTCCTTTACGCATCATTTGGTGGCATACTCGGACGCTGATTAGGGCGGGTGTCCGGACTCAAGACGGTCTACATCGGGTTATTGTGTCTTCCTTGGAGATAATCTTATCTCTTGGTCATCTAAACGTCAACCTACGGTGTCCAGATCAAGTGCAGAGGCAGAATATAGAGGTGTCGTTAATGCTGTAGCCGAGGCTACTTGGATTCGTAATCTGTTGCTTGAACTCCATGCACCATTACGACATGCATCACTATTTTATTGTGACAACATTTCGGCCATTTATCTGACTCACAATCCAGTCCAACATCGACGAACCAAGCATATTGAGATTGATATTCACTTTGTCCGAGACAAGGTTCGGGTGGGCCACATTCGAGTACTTCACGTCCCTCTTCACACCAGTATGTAGATATTTTCACAAAGGGGCTTTCTAGAAAAATGTTTCAGTTGTTTCGGTCCAGCTTAAGCGTTTGTCCTCCGTCTGCTCAAACTGCGGGGGTGTCTTAGAGATAATTATCTTCGTTTTATTAATGTCTGTCATGAGTTAGTTTGATGTCTATCTTAAAGTTAGTTAGTAATGTTTATCTAGTCTAGTCATGTTTATCTAGTTCCTATAATTGTGGTTAGAGATTATTGTAATCCCTCTATATAAGGGATAATAGTCTGATTAATGATTCATTGAGAATTCTAATTACAAGCTCTTTTTAGGTATATCGCGTATTTTATGTATATATACATACCAAACTATCTTCTTATAAAATCGTTTGGACATAAGATGTTGAGGTATTCTTATGTTTAAAAATGTTAATATGATTTTTAGAACGTTACAAAAAGATCAACCCGCTGCACTATTAAAACACATACATAGACAAAGGACCAATATGAATTTTGTTTATGTTAATATGTCATTATTACTCTCACAGACAGCAGTAATAGTTCAATGGCGGTGAGTATCAGCAAGAAGAAAGGGTACGGTTGGGCAGTGTCAGCGGGACTCAATGCTGCATTTGCCGCCATCTCCGCCAAGTTCATCACCCCACAGGTTTCTTCTTCCACTATCCCCTTTCATTTTATACCCCCAATATCCTTTTACTTGATCGGAACCCTAAAACTTCATTACTACACATCGACATTCAAGTTAATCGATCCTTAATTTCACCGTGATTGCATTAAACAGCTGGTAATCAGATCGTTTAACATGTACCGACGTATATTCCTAATGATTAATTCTTCCAGTTACATGCTTCACTAAAATTCGCACGCAATTGTAAATTTTAATGTATAAATTTGAAGATAACAGGGGATCAATTAGCTATATGTTGGGTTTCAAACCTAGGAACTGATGTAAGCATCAACAATCAATACTGGATATGCATTTATGCACAATAAGCTGATTTGTTGGTGTAAGAGGTTCATCAGTTCTTCAAAACAACAGTGAATCTCCAGCTGTGGTATAAATGAAAAACCACGCTTAACGAATGTTTTTTTCTTTTTAATTTTCGCAAGTGCGTTCGGTCTACTGCATTGCTGTGTAACTGTTTTTCATCATATGTGACAATGAGTATGCAATCATATTGTAAAGAATAAAGCGCTATGTTCATTTGCATTATTGTCTCCCTCGTCTGTTATAAGTCCATTAAGGCATATAATCTGGTTGAATTATGAATAATGTGTTTGTATGGAACTAATAGAAGTTATTTTCTTCATTAAAAAGCTTGTTAGGTATGGTATGGTTATAATATTCAATGTTAGTATGTGGGGATGCTATGTGAATAGCCTCAAAGCTCTCTCATCTCTGCAAGCTACTGTGACCAACTTTGCAACCAACTTTCTTTCTTCTGGTTTAGCTGGATATTTCCTCTTGAGGAGCCATTGTCACCCAAGGTACATATACCATGATTGGTGAACTTTGCTATGCTAATACAACACTGTACAATTTATGTCAATCGGATACGCTTCCTTTTTAATTTCAAAGTTTTGCTTAGATGTTTGGTTAATAAGTCGGTGATTCGAATATATCAGCTTTTTAGTGAATGTACAAAGTGTGCATCCCACTATCACAATGAAAAAAATACTTCCTCCAAAAATTACATGATTTTCTTGATGAGATGTTTCTGAGTGTAACGTCTGATAAAAGATCCAAAATTTGATTACTTGTTTTCTCATCGTTGTCATTACAAATCAAGTAGAGTCTAGAGGTGGCAAAATGATATGTTTGGGTGATAGGTCATAATGGGTTTGGGTTTAAACCGACCATATTGGTTGACTAGGTACCTTTTATTTTCTTTCCTTTCTTTTCATTTATTTAGCATATAACCAACTTATTTAATGTAATTATGTAAACTATTATATATTGTTAAACCTTACCATAAAAAACCTAAATAAAACTATAATCTCTACCTCAACAATGTGTGCATAGCCACGAATAGATATTTCAAGGTGTAAATAATGTAAGTTACCCTAAACCAAATCAGTGGTTAAAGAGATGAAACCAAAATCATGAGAATAAAAGTCAACGTAAGAGATCATATAAATCAATAGATAACTTAAAAAGATGAATAAAATTATCATGAGAATAAAAAGGAGAAAAACTTGGAAGCTAATAGCTGGAAACCACCATCTACTTCATTCCATATATTTTTCTTAAACTGATTAGTGTTCTTTAGATCCTACCAAATTCTACATTGAACGTGTAGTTATTAAAGGCATGTTTTAATTCCCCCAATTTGAACCCGTTTAGATATTTTACGCGGCCCAAATGAGCCCAAAGCATAGGAAAAATGAACCCAACCCTCTGCTTACGGGTCAGCAAGTCTGGAGATGCTGATGGTATGAAATTGGTTGTTACAAGATTGTTGCATTTTCCTCAACTAAATGCCATTTTTGATATCTTAGAAATAGCCATATGTCAAAATCAACATTGTAACTCATTAGACCCATGAGATGATGAAACCTCATGTTTTTATTCTTTAATTTATATTTTTGTCAAATGATCTGATCTCAGCTTTGGGTGGCAATCGTATCAGGTTTAACACCTTTATGTCATATCTAATGGAGAGATTCATTCAGTGGTTTGCAGGGGCCGTGCTCATTGTAGTTGGTGTATTCATACTTAGTAAATCAAGTGTAGAAGAGAAAACAAACAAGGATTAAAAGCTTCAAGGACTTCTCATTTTCTCCTTCATTTAGCCACACAAGATCAATGGCAGGTTACATTTATGGGGCTGTTATGCAGGTGAACTAACACTGTTCCACATCCGTATATGTGTTGTTTCAAAAGGAGTTAAAATGTATACTTTTGCGTGCTGAGATGAGATTATCATTTAAATGGGATTATTTCTCAAGTTTGTTCTTTCATTGGCACAAATCCTTTTAGCTGTATTTTTGGCAGTGTTTAAACATCTTTATATCCCACGAAGTCTCTCAAAATTGGCTGGAAGCGAAATGGAGGTGATCATGAGAACAATTGTATTTGTTGTCGTCTTTTAGTAGTTTTTATATTTAAATCCTTGAATATTTAATTATAATTTTTATATGTAAAATACCTTAATTAGTTTTTTAATCGGCTAATTGGATTACCGAAGGCCACTGGCCCACCTGATAATCTCCGTTACTTAAGTACGGCCCACCTAGAACTCTTTTTTTTGTCACATGTGAGATTTGAACTTAATATCTTCATGTATTTTTTATATGATCTCAGGATACCATTTTTAAATAATTTGAGCTAAGGATTATTGGTTTGTAATTGCTATCCATACGAGTGGTTGTACACTTATCACGGAATTAAGCCGATTGGTAGGTTTAATAACCAATTGCATTTCCTTATGCAGCTCTATGGATTTTGGGATTTTTGACGATTCAATAATTAAAATCAAGACATCTATTATGTTAATCCAACCCACCTTTTGTGGTCATTGGTGTCACGCTTCTCGTCGTAGGCAGAATTATGAAGGGACAACGTAATCAAATATCTTGAACACGTATGATACTTAAGAAGATAAATACAAATCGTTATTTGAAAACATTAATAGATACGATAATAAACAAATACATATGATTAATTCGTAGACTTGCAAGGAATACAAATAAGATGTGACATCATGAGGCATATCTAAACCCTGACTTCTGAGAATTTTGTCCCAACCCACCTAACAGGTAACAGGTTGGACAATATGCTATCATTCGGACATTTGGAACAGCGATTAGCACGACTAACCATGATAGTGGGTGTTAAGACCCAATAGCACATTCAATATTTCCATGGCTAAAGGATAGCTAATTGTTACTACTAAAGAATGGGACTTTTCAGGCGCACAAACAATAACTCATGAACACAAAGGTATAGTACTTTGTTTTTCTAAAATCGTATAATTATGAACAAGTATGTTTTTCCCTAATTAAAATCATGAAATTGTAAAATGAGACCGTAAAAACAAACTCACCTTGAGGGTGGATGTGGGGTTCGGGATTTCTTGATTCAAGATAGGTGATGCTAAGCCAAAGTAATTCCTACACACATATATACGTAGGCTTTACCAATCAGTGTGGTAAGTCATAGTGTAAGTCGTTTTTAGGTTAACTCTTTATGTTTGTTGATTATTTTGTTGGGTGACTTGACACACTAAAGGTTGTTTAGGATATTATCAACAACGTATACTTATCATATGTTCTAATCAAGACCTAGATCATTAACTAATAACTTCAACTTTTACGTACCTACTCGTCTCATGCATTAAGGTGCCTAAATATATTGAAATAATTTGTGGGAATAATTTATTGACTAAATATACCTCCTAAGTTTATTTACATATGGAAACAGGCTCTAGCTATACCCTAAAATCATTTTCCCAAGTAAGTTCAATGCAGCTATAGTACAGACAAATGATTCTATCTTGACCGTTTGAGGGTCCAAATCTAAGTGTTAGTAGGTGTGCTTATATGCCTCGGAAAGCTAAGACATTAAGGTAACTTTTGACACCAAATCACATTTTTTGGAAGTATTTAAAAAGTTATTGCCTTAGCAAAGTCGGGCCAAACATTCTGTTAGAAATCAACTTTTGACACTTCCTTTTGGTTTGGGCTTTTGGGAGGTCAAATCTCCACAAAAAATCACAAGACCAGTTGGGTTAGAAAAATGATTTCTTAAACATAACTTTAGGCTCAATAAACACATTATTTTTTTAGTTTTGACTAAGATACATCCTTCCAAAGTTGGGTGTAATTAGCTATCGGGTTACCGTCTACTCTACGGTTTCAGCTTGTCACTATGGTTAGAGAGGATTGACTAAAAACAAGCAATATTCTTGTTAGAACACTAAAAATAAGTGTGAAATGTATCTATTTCATGGTCCAAATCATTGTTTAGGTGTGGGTTTTAGAATGTTTAAACTTCTGCAACGTAAGTGTAACTAAAACCCTATTTTGATCTAGTTTACATGGTAGTTCTAGATTCGACTCCCAAGTTGCTATGTTACCTTATTAATGAGTGATACTACATGTAACATGTTTATTTTAAGTATTTTTAAGTTGATACACGGTGGTAGACGTAAGTTCCAGAAGAACGGGTTGTAACTAGTTGAAACTTAGGCTTCGACCTTTGCTTCTTCCCTCCTTGGTCGAGTAGCAGCAACAAACAAGTCTTTTGGAGCTGTTCTTGAGCAGGGTTTAGTGGTGCTTTGGGTGTGAGAATTCAGCTGGAATCATGGTGTGTATAGGGTCTTTAGGGTGGAATATAGTCAAGAGATGCTTAAGCATCTTTGAACAAGATGACTCTTGATCGATGGGTCTTTCTTGGGTATAGCAGGAGCTGCAGCTGCTCTGGCCAGCTTTTGTACCATATTTCAGCCCCTTTGAATCAGTAGTTGAAGTGATATTGGTCAAGGCTTCTTTAACCATTGGTTTAAGGTTTAGTCTTTTGGTAACTACCATTATAACTATATATGGTGGTTTTAAGGCTATTTCAACAGCAGTAATCAAGCACTAGATAGCAGCATTTCACATCCCTTTTGTATCTTTTCTCAGCCACATTGACCGGGGATGTTTGTCACACCTTGAAAATCGCAGCGGAAGGTTACGAAACGTGGTGATAACGGAAGTTGGAGTTAATCCAAAAATTAACGTCGAACGTGATCAATTATACAATCGGTTACGTAAAACCACGCATTGAACATTCTATGATCATGCAGGATCGGTGAAGGGGATTCACTTACAACATAACAACACAAAGAGGAGATTAACTAAACTTAAACAAACAGTAAACTAGATTAACCACAATAAGACATTAAGAACACAAGTAATGTAAGAGACAGAACACAAGTATATGGTTTTCAAGAATGCAGTATATTGCTTTCTCTATGTTCTATTACAAGTGTTACAAAGCATATCCATAAAGTTACAAGAACATGAGATACTTATACTACATCTTACAGCCGGCCATACTATGAAAGCCAGCTGGATACAATTGACTAGACTCAAAACAAAATCAATTGTAGAGTCAAAAAGGCAGATTGCCTTTTTGACTTTGTGACTATGACATATCATATCCTTATCTATTACAAAAAGGATAAAGTACATGAAGTTGAAAGTTTACAGAATCAAGACATCAATGTACAGTTACCAAAAGCATGGACCTTTTCACCAACTCATGCAAGTTGGTGACTTTACAAGATGCAACGGAAAGGTGTCCAGCTTTATGGAATAGTACATCAGATAAAGCATGTTACTAAAATTCTTCGGAAGAAATCTGACTTCAAGAGTTGAGGCTTTGGAAGACTTCATCTTTGGCTTCGGAAGATATTGGTCTTGGCTTCGGAAGATTTCACACTTAGAATATTCTGTTGCATGTGTGAAACTTCCGAAGCATTCTTCTTCAGTACTTGTGCAACATGCATGCAGAAAGTCTTTGGTTGCTTCAACCTCTATTCATATTCTCTACAAACTCCCCCTAGGTTGATGCTACCAAAACTTCTGAAGACTTCAGATATCAACAGTCCTCATCAGGATGATAACCAACCCTTTCTTCATGAGATGGTCAAGATCCTTTAGACTGTCAAAATGTCTTCTCATGTCAAAAAGATCATGCAAAGGCAACTGAAACATGTCTTGCCAATTGTAGACATTTTCAATGCCATGATCTCTGATGACATGCCACCTTTCTGGATTTGTAGTATATGTCCAGGACAAGATGGGTCTTTCTGATGCAAGAGGAGCTATTTGAATAGGAGATGATAGAGCATCCTCTGGCTGCACATCCTCAGGATGTTCTGACTCATCCTGAGGTTTTGAAAAGGATGCAATCTTCTTCTTCTTCTTTGGCTTTGGTTTAGAAGCCATCCTTTTCTTTCTCTTTACAACTTTTAACCGAGAAGACTGGCCTGTGGCACCTAATTGATCTTCATTGTCTTCTCAATTGGGTCTTCAACTCTCACAGGTTCAGATTGAGAGTGAGTCTGACCCTACTGTGGATCAGAAGATGAAGCTTGCTGAGATTCAGCAGGAGGTCCAGGTTGTGATGTATCTGGTTGTTCAACCTTAACCTCCACTTCAGGTGGGGCTTGACTTGGAGGGAATGTAAGTCAACCAGCTCTCCACTCTTGATCTTCTGCTTGATCACCCTGATATGCTCATCCATAGTAGATAGAGACATGGTGCCAAGTCTCCTTCCGAAGAATCCATACAGCTTCAAGAAGCTCATCATCCTCTGCCTGTCAGCAAATTTCTTCATGCTTTTATCGATGATGACTCTTGACTTAGCAGCTTCTTCCCTCAGCTTTCTTTTAGTTGACTTTCTTTCTTTGACTATCTCAAGTTCAAGTTGTTTGAGATACTCAAACTCAACATAGTCATAAGACAGGGGAAGAAGTGCTTCTGCCCGGTAGAGGCCTGTGGCATTCAGGTAGTTAATCATCTTGATCCTTTCTTCTTCTTTATCTACCTGAGGTTCTTGTTAAACCACATCCTCTTATGCAGGACTTTCTTGAACTGGGGAGAGGGTAGGCACATGCTTGTACAATCTTTTCTTTCTTCTTTCTTCTTTCTTCTTTGATTTGTACTAACAGCTCTGCATCTTCAGCCTCCTTCTTCTCCCTTGACCTTTCCAGGTCAACTAGTTCATTTAGCTCTTCTAAGGGGAGAGAGATGACATTGTCTATGCCATAGTTCCTTGTTTGCAGATAGTTTATCCTGACTGCCCTTAACTTATCATTCTGAGTATCTGGTCTGGGGGCAGCCCTAATAGCAGACTCCATGAGTCTTGCAGACTCAAAAGAGGAACTTTCTCCCTTCAGCTTCTTTTTCCTCTCTCTCTCCTCCTCCTCAATCTCCTCATATGTCATCTTTATTTTCCCTTTGTCACCCACAGACCTTTGTGACTCAGGGTGGAGAGAGTTTTGGCCTTTATTGCTTGATGCAGCTTCTGAGCTCTGGCCAGAGAGAGTTTGAGAAGCACCTTCACCGGTAGGTGTCTCAAAAAGGGCATTGATCTCTGTAGCAGTTGTTGGTGATAAGACTGGGCTCCCAGGTTCTGTCACTAGGCCTTCAGTCAAGGTTTCCCCTATGAAGCTAATCTTAGGGTCTGCCTCTGTTAGGTCTAGGATCAATAGATCTAGTCCATTTTATATAGGCTTAGTACTTGAATTAATATATGTAATGAATGGTTGTAATTCATTATTTTGTATGCATTATATATATAGGTTAATCCATTTATATGTGTGTTGATTTATGTATGGTTGCAGGTACAAACATTATACTTGGTCAATTTCTGAAATTGACCAAGTTTAAGAAACATCTACGGATGAACATTTTGTTCTTCCATAGATATGTTTCTTGCAAGTAAAATGCATCCAAAGATCTTCTTCGTATGAATAACCAGCACTGAGGATGGAAGAACAAGATTGCTTCGGAAGAACAAGACTTCTACGGAAGAACAAGATTGCTTCGGAAGAACAAGACTTCTACGGAAGAACAAAACATCTACGGAAGATACTATTCCTGCGGAGTCCAATCACTTGTATAATACAAGTGTTACAAGTCAACAAGTCAACAAGGCAGTTATGCGAATCCCAAGAAATCCGATGATTCCTTAACAGAAACAATTCAAATCCCAAGAGATTCGGTGTTTCCTATAACAGAAACATCATTGTCTATATAAATGGATCCTAGGTTTCGAATCATAAGTGGCTTGAACGGCAACAACAATAGCATTACGACAATTCCACAAACAGCAAACATCACATCAAATCTCACAATCAAACCCTAGCAGCCGTCGCATCATTCATCACAAAATTTAATATCATTCATTCATTATTTGTAATCATTAACATGTTTTAATGAAATACATATTATTCATTAATTGTGTTTCTTTTAGTGTGTTATTGAATCTTTATTGATATTGAAATTTACTACAAAACAATTCAACCAAGCCAACGTTGATTCCGCAAACGTTGACTTGCCTTCAACCGACACTGATAATTCCTGATTGCGATCCTTGGATTCACAGGTGGTATCAGAGCCAAGTGCTCATTGATGTAGATCGATTGATCTATCAGTGTTAGTTGTGTTTAATTGCTTTGAATTCTGTAGATTTGTCAGTTTTTACTAATTAGATCTACTATCTTTAAAAGCGTTTTGTGTGAATCTTGTTTGTCGTTCAACAGTTGTCGGATAGATTAACTTAGATCTATATTCAAATCAATTGAATAGCAGATCCTGTTGATCAATTAACATCTCAGATCTTAACTAATAATGAGCAACTTTAGTGGATCATCTTACCAACCACCAAAGTTGGAAACAAAAGCAGACTTCAAATCATGGAAAATCAAGTTTAGGAATCATGTAAATTATACAGATTCTGACTTATGAGTCTCTATAACAGAAGGCCCTTATATTCCACCCACCCTTAGGCCGGACTATAATGATAACAATCAACCCATAAGCACAAAAGATCTTTCACCTAATGATATTAAGAAGGTTAAAGTTGATATCAAAGGATATAGCTTGCTTAGTATGGCTTTGCCAGAAGAAATATTGATCAGATGTGAAAATTATAAAACAACAAATTCCTTCTGAAAGATTCTTCATACACTTTGTGAAGGGAGTGATGAAATCCGAAGCATTAGGAAGGACACCCTTCGTTCACAATATGAAACTTTTCATCATATTGAGGGTGAATCAATTCCTCAACAACTCCATAGTGGCTAAAGTTGAGGCTCTTGAACTGATGAGAAATCAAGAAACAAGAGTATAAGAACTCATGTATCACCATATCACTTTAAGAAACAAGAAGTGTTGGAAGTGCTTTCATGTCCAGTAATGACGGTGATAACTCTTGTACTTTGAGTGAAGATAAAGAGGAAGTAAGTTTCTATGCTTCAAAACCTCCTAAGAAATCTTCTCAAAGTAAGTCAAGAAAAGAGAAAGAAAGATCTGATGATCAATAGACAAATCATCTGAAAAACCATCATCCAACAATCAATCAGAGTCTATCACTGTCATTCTAGACTCTGAAGAACAAAAGGCAGCTTTTGCAGCCTTCAGTTCAAGCTTTCAAGCTTACCTAGGAAGTATATTGCCCACTGCCAACATGTGCCAACAAGATTTAGTAGAACTACCTCCGGATGTAGTGGAGGAAATGGATCTACAATGGCAAATGGCAATGATTGCATATAGAGCCAAACAATATCTGAGAAGAAACAAAAATTTGGCTGCTGCAAGTAAATCTTCACGTATAGGAGTTGATAAGTCAAAGGTAAGATGCTTCAAGTGCAATCTCTATGGACACTTTTCTAGAGAATGCAATCAACAAAATTCTAACACAACACAACATCAGAATCATCAGGCCAAACACCCTCATCAACTCAAAGATGTTTTAGACAGCCACAACTGACCAACTCATCCCCACTAGCCACCAATTCACCAGCAGAAACTAGCAACTCTAAAGACTCTGGGCTGATCATTCTTCAAGATGGAACCCGTGACTGGAGTGTGTATGAGAAGGAAGTCTTAGAAGAAATCGAGCTCTAATGGCTCACATCGAAAACAAGGTTCCACCCATGGAAAGTGTGGTAAGAGACAAATTATGTTCATCATTATGTGTTGAGGAAGTAGAAAGATATAGAGTCCATGCTCAACAATTAGCTGATAAAGTTAAAGAAACAATGATTTGAATGAATCTCATGTAAGAGAACATAACTATATCAAATTAAAATTAACTCTTTACAAAAGGATTTAGACAAAATTGTTTCTGAAAATTACAGCTTGAAAGCACAAGTTGAGCATCTGACCACTTCCTTAACCAAATCCATGGCTGATCATGCATCAACTGAAGTGAAACTTCAAAAGTTTCAGCTCTCATCTCAGCAATATGAAAATTTCTAAATTCTCATATTGAATCCAAGAAAAGGTCTGGGTTAGGATACAATGTTGTGGCACCTCTAGTTAACAATAACTATGTTTCTTTGCCTGAATCAATGACAAATAATCTGTCAAAACATTTTGTGCCTAGCACCAATATAGAAACTAGCTCAAATCAACAAAACATTGATAATGAGGTGAATGAAACTGAGTCTTTTAAATCAGAAAAGATTAATCAATTTAATTCAGAATTCAACTTAGATGAATGGGATGACTTGGATGATTTTGATGAACATGATGTTGATTTTTTAAATAAGGGTAAGAATGTTGTGTTTGAAACAAATAGTTCAAAAGTGCTTGAAGAAACAAAGTTGTCATACCCTCCTAAACAAAGAAACATGCTGAAAACCATTTGCAAGAGAATAGCTCAGTTGAATGAAGGTCTTCAAGAACTAAATCAGCAACAAGCCTCCTCTAATAAATTAAATGAGAAATCTGCTTCTACTAAGGAAAGAGAGAAATCCATGAAAAAAAGGAAAGAAAAAGGCATCAGCAGATCATCAACGAAAGAAGAACCTCTTTCCTATACTAGAACTACGGAAAAAGAAATCTTCAGTAGAAGTTAATGATGTTTCAGTAGATGATCTACGGAAGAGGAATTTAGTAACAAACAATCAAAAGATGCATAAAGTGGAAAAAGAAGAAGACCATCCAAAGCTGAAGAAGGAAGAACAACATCAAAAGTTAGGAAACCATAAGAATGATTCTGAGAAAGAATCAGATGAAAAGTATTGCAAATGGTGTGACATGAAAAATCACAATACTGAAGATTGTTACTTCAGTAGCTACTACTCTATTTGCAATATGAACAATCACATGACTGCTGATTGCTACTTCAACAAACATTGTGCCATTTGCAACAAAATAACCATTCCACTCAGGAATGTTATTTCAACAAAAAGAACAAGACAAAAGGCACAAAGAAGAAAGAATTAGATAAGTTTGAATCAGATACTCAATCTACTGATTGTGAAAAGGGTTCAAAACTATAGAAGTCTGAACTAAAATCAAAGTCAATATCAAAGGACAAAACTTCATCAAGTGCACATCCATTAAAGAAAAGACCAACTTTCCAGCAGTCAAAAACACCTCACAAAAGGGTAGATTTGACTGATAATGAAACAAAGGATGATGATGCATTCTTTGATAATTTGAAAAGGGAAATCATATACCTCATTCAAAAACAAAAGATTATGAGACATTTAATCATAAAGTTTCATTATCAAAACCAAAGTCCTAAATGAACAAAATTAAGTTGAATCAAGAAGAAATTGGGAAACAAGAACCTAGTTCATCAACATCCCATTCAACAGAATCATCCTCATCTGAAATAACTCAGAATGAATCAACCAAAACTAAAACTGAAACTTCAAGACTTGTTCACGAAGGAGTAACTATTTTAGACACTGTTGACAAGCCCAAGATCATTAAGACTTGGGTTGTCAATTCTAACTGATTTATTTATGAATGCAGGAACAATATTGGAGAGCTGACAACAAGTGTATGTTGACAGTGATTGTTCCAGGCATATGATAGGAAACTGTTCACTTCTCTATGATTTCAAACATAAAAATGCTTCTTATGTGGCATTTGGTGGGGATAAAAAGGGATGTAAAATTATTGGTGAAGGAATGATAACAAATGGTGAGCTCAAATTTGAGAAAGTAAATTATTGTGAAAATTTATAGAAGAATAGGTTCTCCTCAAAGCAGCAAGAAAAGGAAACACTTATGTTTTGGATATAAACAACACATCACTCACAAAACATGAAAAATGCCTTCTATCTAAGTTATTAGAAGATGTATCTCAACTATGGCATAGAAGGCTTGTCCATTCTAACATGAAGAACATGAACCAATTGGTGAAAAATGACCTGGTCATTGGATTGCCAAACAAAGAGTTTCATTGCTCAACTCACTATTCTTCTTGTTACAAAGAAAAACAACATAGAGTGTCACATAAATCCAAAATTATCAATACTAATACTACACCACTCGAATTTCTTCACATGGATCTGTTTGGTCCTACCAATGTGATGAGCATTGGAAAAAGGCAATATTGTTTGGTGATAGTTGATGATTTCACAAGATTCACATAGGTCTTTTTCTTAAAACAAAAAAATGAAACATCAGAAACATTACTGGACTTTGTGATCAAGATTGAGAATCAACTTGATACAAAAGTTAAAATTTTTAGGAGTGATAATGATACTGAATTTGTCAATTTTGAACTAGATTCCTTTGCAGGAGCAAAGGTATTGCAAGGAAATTCAGTGCACCAAGAACTCCACAACAAAATGGAGTTGCTAAAAGAAGAAACAGAACTCTCATTAAAGCAGCCAGAACAATGCTAGCTGATTCATAATTGCCCATCACATTTTGGGCTGAGGCTGTGAATACTGCATGCAATGTTCAAAACAGAACATTAATTGTCAAAGAATATAACAAAACTCCTTATGAGCTCTTGTTTAAAGAAAACCATACAGGATATCTTAAAGTCTTTGAATGTCATGTATCTATTTTAACATAAAAGAGTCATTGGAAAAATTTTCAGAAAAAGCATATGATGGTTTCTTTGTTAGATACTCTTCAACATCTAAATCTTATAGGATTTATATTCCACAACATACATTATGGAAGAAACTCCTAATGTATCCTTTGATGAATTTGGATTTACTAAGTCAGTTAAAGGTTCATCATGGTTGTTTGACATAGATGCTCTAACTAAATCATTTAACTATGATCATCTGAACACTACAGGATCTGATGAAGTATGTTATCCATTTGTTCCACCTCATATGACTGAAGTAACATTATCTGTTGATCCTCCAAGGATACACACATCCTCGGTGAAAACACATCAGTAGCAGTTGTAGACACTACATGTGGAAATGAACATGGTGCATCCAGAGATTGAATGTTATCCCTTCAACAGATCCATGCTCTCAAGTGAATACAACAAACATTGGAAATGTTTCATGTCCTCACTTATCATTCGAAGAAGTTCCTGTAACTCCTACGGAAGAGCAAAATGATTCTGGAGGAGTTCCTGTAACTCCTATGGAAGAGCAAAATGATTCCGGAGAAGTTCCTATGGAATAGCAAACCGATACTGGAGATGCTTCTACAGCCCATACAGAAGACACTCATGATCCTTCACCTCATGTTGAACATTTTGGCTATTTTCTAAACTCTCAATCTGGGTTGGATCAGTCTGAAGCAATGGAAATGACTAACCTGGAATCATCTATGCCAGTTGAATCTACTCCATCAATGAGAATCCATAAGACTCATCTAGTCAACAACATCATTGGAGATCTTACAAAGAGAACTACAAGGAGCCAAAGTGGTACTGCCAACCTTTGTCTCTTCAGTTGTTTTCTTTCTCAAGTGGTCCCTCCAAACATCACTGTTGCTTTAAAAGACAATAGTTGGATGGAAGCTATGCAAGAAGAGCTTCAACATTTAGAAAGCAAAAGGTATGGTCTCTAGTTGATTTGCCTGAAGGTCAACATCCTATTGGAACAAGGTGGCTATACAAAAACAAACTGGATGATAGAGGGATTATTGTAAGAAACAAAGCAAGGTTGATTGCACAAGGATACACATAAGATGAATGAATAGACTATGATGAAGGTTTTGCACCAGTTGCAAGAATTGAGGCCATAAGAGTGTTTCTAGCTTATGCATCATATAAGAAGTTCATTGTGTATCAGATGGATGTCAAGTGTGCATTCCTATATGGGAAGATTGATGAGGAAGTTTATGTGTCACAACCCCCCGGTTTTGAAGATCCTCATTATCCTCATAGAGTATACAGCTAGTAAAGCCTTATATGGTCTTCATCAAGCACCAAGAAATGGTATGAAACACTATCATCTTTCTTGCTTAAGCATGGCTACAAAAGAGGAACCACTGATCGGACACTCTTTCTCAAACAAGAACATCAAGATCTCTTAGTTGTTCAAATATATGTTGATGACATTATATTTGGCTCAACTAATAAGAGATTGTGTGTAAATTTCAAAGAGCTGATGAAATCTAAATTTCAGACGAGTTCAATGGGTGAATTAACCTTCTTTCTTGGTCTTCAAGTTCATCAAAAACCAGATGGGATATTCATCAATCAAGATAAATACATACATCAAATTTTGAAGAAATACAATCTTGTTGAAGTATCCTTATGCAAAACACCAGCATCAACAATTGACAAGATTGTTCCTGATCCTTCAGAAAATCTATTGCAAAAAATTATATAGATCAATGATAGGTTCACTTATGTATCTAACTGCCAGTAGACCTGACATTATGTTTGTTGTGTGTGTGTGTGCTAGGTACCAATCTGATCCAAGGGAATCTCATCTGAATACTGTAAAAAAGATTTTCAGATACCTCAAAGGAAAACCAGGACTTGGTCTTTGGTATCCAAAGGATGGTGACTTTACACTCTACTCATACTCAGACGGTAAATATGGTGGATGTAACAGTAACAGAAAATCAACAACTGGTGGATGTCAATTCATCGGACCAAGGCTAGTATCATGGCAGTGCAAGAAACAAACCAATGTATTTGTATCCATAGCTGAGGCTAAGTACATAGCTGCTTCAGCTGGTTGCTCTCAAGTCCTTTGGTTGCAAAACCAATTTCTTGACTATGGTTACAACTTCCTTCAAACTTCAATTTACATAGACAATTCTGCTGCTATGTTTATAACTGCTAATCCTGTGCAACATAGTAAAACAAATATTGAGATAATATATCATTTTCTGAGAGATTGCTCAAAAAAGGGTTTGATTAAGTTAGTCAAAGTGGATACAACAAATCAGCTTGCTGATTTATTCACTAAAGCCTTTGATTCAATCAGATTTAATTTTCTAATTGAGTCTCTAGACATGATTACTTAGATTAATCAATTTGAACAAACAAAATATGTGTGTAATGATGCTTCAGCATGAGATATGCTTGGGAATTGATAGTAGACTATATCTTTGCTTATTCCTGAATTCATAAATAACAATAAATCTAAGCAAGTTTCTTGATATGTGAGTAGATTCATCTTGAGTGGAAACTACACTGAGTGCATGCCAAACATAATGCTAAGTGATTGTTTGTGGGAAACTTCATTTTGAGAATACAAAGTGAGTCTTATTCTGATGTGACCAAATCACTCATCTAAACACACTATGTACCAACACTTTATAATATCTATCTTTGCAAATCATACTCCCTCTATCTAAGAAGATATTATCTGATATCTAAGAAGATCTAGGTTTTCTATGTCTTATCAGCAGAGCCTGTGATTCACCAATCGCACATCACTGATTTCTGGAACTCCACTCAAATAGAGGAAGATGGTCAAGTTATTGTGGCTGATGTGAAGAATCGAAGACTGAAAGTCGATGAACAGACAATAAGAAGGGTTCTTGAGTTGGAAGATGTAGAAGCTGGTCATCCTGATGTGTTTGAAAATGAATACATAGAGAAAGTTTTTCTCCTGATGGGGTATGATGGTGATTTCGAGAAGGGAGAAATCAAGAAAGGAAGACTCTGCAAGCCGTACAGATTTCTCTGCCACACTTATCTTAAGTGCATCTCAAATAGAAAATTTGGACTTGACAGATTTTCAAGGCATATCTCTTCAGGCATTATTGGTGTTTTTGAGAGAAGAACCTACAATTACTCAAAGTACATCTTCAACTGCTTATGTGATCACATCAAAATACAGAAGGCTGACAAGATGTATATGTTTCCAAGGTTTCTGTAACTAATCATTAATGTTGATCTGCCTGGAACTACTGTGGATGGTGGTGTGTTCGTTCAAGCACACCTTGGCAGATCCGTACTGAATAAAATATCTAGGAAATATGAAGGAGGAGACATGCCCATGTTTGATCATGTGGTAGATGCTCATGAAAACATTCCTCAAGAGCTTGTGTGGGAAGATCAACAGGAGGTTTCATCAACCAACTCTGTTCAAGACACTCACTCACCAGATATATCACCATACATCATCAACCTCAACCATCCCTACCAAATTCACCTGCCAGCCAAAACACAAAGCCTATCTCTCCAATTCAGCCTCTATCACCAAATCAACACAACAACACCCCAACCACAATCACCAGCCAGCCAAAACATAGAACCTATCTCTCTAATTCACCCTTTATCACCAAATTAATAACAAACACCCCAACCACAATCACCAGCCAGCCAAAACAATCAACCAATCTCTCTAATTCACCCTCATCACCAATCAGCTTCAAATGCAACTTTTTCAACACACCTCCAAATCCAGAAAATTCATCCACTAAGAGCATTACACTAGGGAGACAGATTTAGCCTCACAAGCAAGTACAGTTCAACTGTCGTTAATCAAAACTGAATCCCCTGTACTCTCAAATGAAACTAAACCAGTCTCTTTGGTCACTGACCATCAACAACAACAACCGCATCAAGAACCAGAAGATCAAGCTATTGAGGCCAGTTCAAGCTCAGCAAGTGTAGCCCATGAAGAAGTAAATGATGAGAGATTGCTACTCAACATCAGGAAGAAGAAGAAGAAGAGGCAAACTATGTTGATGTGATTGCCTACAATGAAGATGATCTAAGTGATACTAATATCCTTGTGAGCAAGAGTTATCTAGTAGTTGAATACAACAGCTTGTTCTAAAGTCTAACAATAGAAAGCAAAGAATTCAAGAGTTGAAGGAATGATGAAAGTAAAAGATGATCAGCTGATGAAGCAAGAATCAAGTCTGAAAGATTAAAGGAGAACATTCAAGAAAATAAGGAAGTGCTTGATGCTTACATGAGCTGGTTAAAGAACTTAAAGACTCAGCAAAGAATGAGAATATTGAAAATAAAAAGCTAAGGCTAAAGGTTGATCAAATGAATAAGTCTCTCTATGATCAATCAGCTTTGTTGAGAAGAAAAGAAGAAGATATTGATCAGCTGAAGATGAAGATATATGCTATTGAATCAGAGCAACTAAAGAAACCTGCTGAAACTTCAAAGCAACTTATGCAATACTTAAGAAAAAGGAAGTATTTGGGTTCAAAAAATATAAAAACAATCAATATTGAAGAGACACCCAAGAAGTCAAGGCATACATTTTCAAAACACACTCTTTCAGTTGATGTGTCACCATTAAGCAAGTAACTCATGATGAAGATGAAGCTGAGAGTGATGCTGAATGGAGAGAGCTAATTGAAGATGAATCTAACAAAGCTCAAGAAGAATCAAAGACTGATGTTCTTCTTACAACAAAAGACATTATGGAAGAGAGGCCCGAGTCATTTGTGTTTATGACACTGATCAATCATATTGGGTTCCCATTTGACATGGTTGAAAGAATGAACTTGACTGAGATGAAAGATATGCTAAAAGAGTTTGAGCTTGCTAGGTTCATAATTCTAAATTATGACTATAATCATTCACCACTTTTCAAGCCATTTAGAAAATCAAGAAAGATCTAGGTCACTGTGATACAACAAAACTGAGCAAGTACAATATGGTATTTTGGCTACAGGGTCACAACTATAAGGGTCATGAGCTTAAAGGAAGAAGTATTGCGGAGCTGAGAAGAATGATGGAACATGTAATGTCTGTTGAACTTGATACTGGAGTCAGATTCAGAACTGAAGCTCCACACCCATCTTATAAGCAACAAAGCAAACTTCTTGCTGATCCTATAGATGTTGAATCTAAAGATCAGCACAAAGAAAAAGAAAAACTTATCAGAGAACCAAGAGCAGTCATTCTTGGCAAAGTGTGGCCATTGGGAACAACAGTCAGAGAAATCACAGAGAAAAGTCTACATTAATAGAATTGTTTGACTATATTACTAGTCCATCCTCTCTGGAAGACAACAGAATCATGGCATGGAATATGATCAAGAATGGGACTGTGCTATCATCAAGAGTACATCTGGAAGAATTGAATACTTCCATGATGTAGAAACATTACTGAGACTTCTTGGGGAGACATCAAAGGCCTGCAAATCCTGATCATCTCAAACTATGCAATCCATCCAAGAGGAAGAGACTTTTCTGTTTCAGTGGGTAGGATGAAAACAAGATTTGTAGATGATGTACTAAAGGAGGCTAAGAGGGAAGATGCTGAACATAAGAAAAGACTTCAAAAAGGAAAAAGATCAAACATCACCTCCTCTACTATAGTTGATGATGAACTCTTAAGGAGGGTTGGATACTCAAATAGAAAAATAGCACCCATCAAATTCATAGCAAGAAATCAATAAACTATTTCCATAACTGAGTGGGGATATGTGGAGAAGATAAAAGAAATGGTGTTACTAAGGAATGCTGAGAGGAAGAAAGGTGAAAAGATAAGAATTTTTGACCCAGTAGAAATCAAACTGTTTCACCCCAGCTATACATCATACCTGCATGATAAGTTATTTCCAAAGTTTTCAGATGAAAGAGCACAGAATGATCTATGCTTATATATGCACATGATTCAAGTGGTGGATAAGCTACATGCTAAAGCATACAAAGAGAAGGCATGATGTTGGGCTGCTGAAAGGAGCCAAAATTGAAGAAGTATCAGAATTAAGAATCTTAGAGGAAGATGAGCTCGAGATAGTGCACAATGAAAGTGTAGTGGAAACACTCACCACTGAAGAAGACATTTTGGGCCTAAGTTTTGAGACTCTGCAAAGGATATGCAGAATGGAGATCAAGTACAAGTATGATGATCAAAAGGATGCAGTATCATACTTCAACAAAAGGATGGTGGAAAGATTGAAAGAACTTTTAGTTTTGAAGAATTGATTACAAGTATCTAAGCCTAAGGGGGGAGTATTGTTAGGTCTAGGATCAGTAGATCTAGCCCATTTTGTATAGGCTTAGTACTTGAATTAATATCTGTAATGAATGGTTGTAATTCATTATTGTGTATGCATTATATATATAGGTTAACCCATTTATATGTGTGTTGATTTATGTATGGTTGCAGGTACAACATTATACTTGGTCAATTTCTTAAATTGACCAAGTGTAAGAAACATCTACAGATGAACATTTTGTTCTTCCATAGATATGTTTCTTACAAGTAAAATGCATCCAAAGATCTTCTGCGTATGAAAAACCAGCACTGAGGATGGAAGAACAAGATTGCTTCGGAAGAACAAGATTGCTTCGGAAGAACAAGATTGCTTCGGAAGAACAAGTCTTCTACGGAAGAACAAGACCTCTACGGAAGACACTATTCCTGCAAAGTCCAAACACTTGTTAATACAAGTGTTACAAGTCAACAAGGCAGTTATGCGAATCCCAAGAAATCCAATGATTCCTTAGTAGAAACAATTCAAATCCCAAGAGATCCGTGTTTCCTATAACAGAAACATCATTGTCTATATAAGTGGATCCTGGGTTCGAATCATAAGTGGCTTGAACGAAAACAACAATAACAATACGCCAATTCCACAACAGTAAACATCACATCAAATCTCACAATCAAACCCTAGCAGTCGTCATATCATTTATCACAAAATTTATATCATTCATTCATTATTTTTGTATCATTAACATGTTTTAATGAAATACATATTATTCATTAATTGTGTTTCTTTTAGTGTGTTCTTGAATCTTTATTGATATTGAATTTACTACAAAACAATTAAACCAAGCCAACGTTGATTCCGCAAACGTTGGCTTGCCTTCAACCGACACTAATAATTCCTGATTGCGATCCTTGGAATCACAGCCTCAACATCCAGTTGCCCGATGACATTGCTCATTCCCACAGTCTTCTTCATAGGCTGAACTCTGGAGTGATCCTGTCTTGGATTCTTTGTGCCAACTTGTCAGCTTGTCTTGATTGTCTTGGATTGACAAGTGGCATGTTGACTGAATCCAAGTGTCATAATAGTTCAGGTTCTAAAATTGAAGATCTCTTGCTATCCGTGAACTTTTATGATGATAGGCTTCCTGTTGCTGTCATACCTCCACCCAATGATGTGATTTGAAGATGGTGGAGATGACATAGCCCTTGGTATCCCATCCTCAAACAGGCTCTGTATGAAAGAGTCTATGGAATCCACATCAATATGGACTTGAGGAGGTTACTGAGAATGCACAGTTGCAAGTGAAGATGGTGAGTCCTCGGTGTCCATTCTCTCTGAAGAACTCCCAGGTTCTGTAGCTGTAATGACTTTCTCTCCCTTTTTGATAGCATCACCCACTTGCATAGGTGAGCCAAGAGTTAGGTCAATCACATCCACAGGTTCTTGTGTTCCTGGTTAAGCTCTTCTAAAGGTCTCACATCTAGTTTTTCCTTAAGATATGAAATCTGAAGTTGCTGATCATTGACCCTGTTGTGCAAGGTAGTCGCTTGAGATTCAAGGTGACTAACCTTGGAGACTAATAGGTGCATGTTTTGGACAATTTGTGCTCCTTTAGTCTTAAATTCACCTCATCTTCATCAGAAGAATCATTAGGGGATGAGATGATTGGACCAAAGTCCTCTTTCTCACCACCAGCTTCAGGTTCTTGGCTGCTGGATTTCCTTTACTCACTGGCAGTCTCAGTTGAGATGATAGTGGGCTGAGTTGCCATGGTTGAGGTCTTAATGATGTAATCACTTTCAAAAGTGAGAGCCTTTTCCATATGGACATCTGAACAGTTCAGAAGTGTCCACCTCAGCAATAGGTGACTGATGGGGGCTAGAAGTAGGAACCTCAGAAGCACTTATCTCTCTTTGAGTAGGGGAAAAGAAGAGAGAATCATGGTACTCACTGAAACCTAGATCTTCACCAGTGTAGAAATCTAGTTTGGGGATTGGTTAGTTGAGATCTAAAGGCTGGGGATGGTAACTGTCCCCTAATGGTTGATCACTTGAGTGTTGAGACTCAGAGTGACGGCTTAAGGTAGTTTGGCTTATGAGCTCATCAGGCTGAGCATGAGGAACCTTAGCACTAATCCTTGAAGAGATGGAGTGGTTTGCTCCTCAGGAGAAGTGGGAGCTCTAGTTTCCACTTCCTCCTGTATGGGTGAGTGTATGGGGGCCTCCACAAACTGAATAGTCTGAGCAGGGGTTCGTTTGGATTTTCTTTGGTAGTGATGGTGATTTGTGGCTGTATAGGTGGTTGGGAAGTAGCAGGTGTGGGTTCAACACTACCTGGTGCTGCTAGGTTGTCACCTTAAGCAGTGAGCTCTAACATTTTTGGGACCGGGGCTATTTCTACCCCTGAGAAGCTAATAGTGGGCTTTCTTAATATTTTAAAGATTTCGGGCTTCATCTTTCCCAGTTTAAGAATGTTACTTGTTCCCCTTAACTGTTAGCCCAGTTCACAGTTAAGAATGTATTGAACATATCTAGGAAACATGTAATATTCTAAAGAATCTAAGTTTGCAAGTAAATTAGTATAAACAAATTGAGAATACCTGAACTTGATCCCTTGAACCATTCCATGGATAATGAAGGAGATATCCTCAGGAATCTGGTCCCATCCCCATGCTTGTTTGATAAGTTGTAGATGACCACATGGAGCAGAAATCTCCACTAGGATGAGACCTTCCCTTTCCTAAGGTCTTTACAGAGAATCTCCCTCATACCCTATCTGCTCAAAAGAATGATTGACAACTTCTTTGGGAAAGAACATCACACCTTCTCATCATCCAGCTGAAGATGCATGTTGATGATGGTCGGAGTGATGAAGACTGTTCTCCCCTGCACTGTGGCAGACAGTGCCTTCGCAGGTCTTCTAAAATTCAAGCAGATGATCCTCATAAAGTGGAGGATCAATGGTTAGGGGTGAAATATTTAGACAAAGCTAAGAAATGGCACCTCTGAGAAATGAGTATCTTTCTCAGAGCTTAAAAGAGCAACATGGTTGTGTTGCTTGTGGAGCTGCATGGTAAAGTTCGGGTCATTTCTGTGAGTGGGGTTGGCCATTGTGAGGTAGCTTAAGGATGAAGAAAGAAAGAAGAAAAAAGATTTTAGAGAGAAATTAGGGTTTAGGTTTGGAGGAAGAAGCAAATGATAGAAGAGGGGGAAACCGTTGGGTTTATATGTGAAAAAAAAATTTCAGATAAAGTTTAATGAAGAGGATAAACTTTGAAATCTGGATGTCGGTCCACCTCTGAAAAAGTAGTTTATTTTTCTCAATAAGTAGTTTTCTTGGAAGTCAAAAACTTCTGAAGGCAAATTATATTCGGAAGTTTTAATGAAAAAGCTTCCGAACATAAAATGACTTCGGAAGAATTTCCTGAGAGTTTTGAAAATTTTGCTTCAGAAGAGAAATTTAGACTTGAATGCTTTGTGAACAAAAGAACAAAGCTTCCGAGAGTTAATTTTTCTTCGGAAGAATAAGGTCCTTGAAAACATATAAGTGTCTTAAACAATCATTTAAGCTTTGGAAGATGCATCAGAAATCTCTTCCGAAGGTAAAATCTCTTAGACAGTTATTTGTTTTGAAGGCATGATTTCTTCCGAAGTTAAAAACAGAACTTCCGAAGGATCAAAAGTTTCATAATCTAAGGAAAGTCTTCAAAAAGATTTTCATCCAAAGAAAACAAGAACTTATGAAAGTGATGAACTAGACAACTTAGGACACACAGTTTTAAGAAAGAATAAGAATTAGTTTAAGAAAAATCTACTCAAAGTTGATCATCCCAATAGCTGATACAAATATTAAATCTCTGTTCATCAAAGGCCTTTGTGAATAGGTTAGCATATTGTTCACCTGTGAACTTTGACTAGTTTAATTAATCCTTTTCATACTTATCTCTTATTAGATGATAATGATATGATGGTTTGGTCCTTGAGTGCTGCATAGGATTCTTTGTGATTGAGATAGCACTATTGTTGTCTATATGAATGGGAGTCTCCTTGAAGTTGAACCATAGTCCAGCATCTGATTCTAAATCCAAGCACTTGAGTATAGCAGCTTGCAGCGTAATGTATTCAACTCAGCAGCAGTGATGCAGAGACACAGGATTGTTTCTTGCATTGCCATGAGACAACCTTCCACCAAGAAACTGGCATCCCCCAGATGTAGACTTTGGAGTCATGTTGCAACCACCATAATCACTATCTGTATAAGCATACAGATTGAAGTCAGGATCTTGGGATACCACAGACCAAGTGTTGAAGCACCTTAAGGAATCTTAGAATCCTTTTGACAGTGATAAGAAATACATCTTAGGGTTGGTTTGATATCTTGCACAAATGCAGGTGGCAAACATGAATATCAGGCCTGCTAGCAGTAAGATACATAAGAGACCAAATCATAGCCCTGTATAAGTGCTCATATACACACTCCCCCTCAAGATCAGGTCCAAGGGAGTGGTTTCTGGCTATGGGTGTCTTAGCAATCTTACAGTCAGTCATGTTGAACTCTTGAGTATGTCTAAACATACTTTGACTGACTAATGAAGATGCCATCTTCAACTTGCTTCACTTAAATTCCCAGAAAGAAATTGAGTTCCCCCTTGGCACTCATTTCAAATCTGTCATTCATCAGCTACCCAAAGTTTTTGCAGAGCTTTGGATTAGTTGAACCAAAGATGATGTCATCCACATATACTTGACTAGCAATATGTCATTTCCCTATCCTTTGATGAAGAGAGTTCCATCTATAGTACCTCTCCTGTATCCATGTTTGCAAAGATACTCAGATAGTGTCTCATACCACTTCATGGGTGCCTGATGCAGCCCATAAAGAGCTTTGTCAAGCTTGCAGACATAATCAGGATGATCAGATCTACAAAACCAGGTGGATGTTTGACATACACCTCCTCATCAATCACTCCATAAGAAAAGCACACTTCACATCAAGTTGAAAGACCTTGAAGTTCTTGGATGCAGCAAATGCCAGGAATATCCTAATAGCTTCCAGTCCTGCTACAGGAGCAAAGACATCAGTCTAGTCAATCCCTTCTTTGTGTGTGTACCCTTGAACAACTAGTCTAGCTTTGTTCTTGATGATAATGCCTCTATCATCCATCTTGTTCCTAAACACCCATTTCGTTCCAATGGTAGTCTTCCGATAAGGAAAAGGACAAAGGTTCCAAACTTTCTGTCTTTTGAATTGAAGCAGCTCCTGTTGCATAGCTTCCCCAACTACCATCCTTCGGAGCCTTATCAACTTTCTTTGGCTCTATCTGGGATAAGAAACAAAAGTGAAGACAAACATATGCTTCATGGGTTTGTCCTCTTGTTCTTACCCCTGTGACAACATCTCCAATGATGTTTGTGGTGGGGTGGGACTTGTGGATCCTTAGCAGGGATCACAGCAAGTTGCTGAGAAAGATCTAAATTAGAAAATTTAAATCTGCCATAGATTTTCATCCACCACATCAGCAACTTATCAAGAGAGACTTGATCCAGGAGTGTGTGACATCATTGAGGTTGTCATCTATGGATTGGTTATCAACATCAAGAAAGTCATGATCACTGTCACCACTACCATCATTGTCTTCTGCAATAGAAGCATCTTTATCTGGTTGTGAAGCCTCTGAGCTGGAATTTGAAGGAATACCATGTATCAGTTGAGTTTGTCATTGTAGTGCTGATAGAAACCTCATTTGCAGAAGTAGTTCCAACTAGAGCTGAAGATGTGTTACTTGAATGTCTTCTCAGCTTAAATCTTGGATCAGGATCACCTGTGCTTAGATTTTCTCTGCAGATCCTGAAACAGTCTCACAAGATTTTTTAAAACAGCTGGTAACTAAATCAAGATCAAATAGCCAATCAGGACCAGAACCAGCCACACAGGGTGTGTGTTCATTGAAAGTCACATTGGCTGACTCCTCAACAGTTCTAGTTCTGAGATTGTATACTCTGTAAGCCTTAGATTGGGAAGAGTATCCAATGAAGTGTCCATCACTTGATTTCTTAGCAAATTGGCAATTTGCCTTGGTATTCAAGATGATGCAAGGACATCCAATGACTTGAGAAAACCAATGAAAGGTTTCCTCTTGTGCCAAAGTTCATAAGGAGTCTTCCATGAGTCTTAGCTACTAAAATCTATTTTGCACATAGCAGGCAATGTTGACTATCTCTGCCCAGAAGGTGATAGGCAGCTTAGAGTCAGGCAGCATGGTTCTTGCAGCTTCAATCAGTGTCCTGTTTCTCTCCTCTCAGCAACACCATTCTGCTTAGGAGTACTTGGAGCACTATATTGTGTTGAAATACCTTTTTCATCACAGAATGCATCAAGGATTTGGTTCTTGAATTCAGTTCCCTGATCACATCTTATGATTTTGACCTTGTGATCAGATTGATTCTTAATCTTCAAGATGAAACTTTTCAGAATCTCAGGAGTCTCATCCTTAGTTCTAAGGAAAAAGACCCAAGTGAACCTTGTAAAGTCATCTGTGATCACCAAACAGTAAGAGGTCCTTCCTAGACTCATTACACTGGTGGGGCCAAAGAGATCCATATGTAACAAGTGTAGGGGTGTAGTGATGGAGTTCTTTTCCTTAGGCTTGTGAGTACCTCATGTTGCTTCCCTTTCAGACATGCAACACAGTGGTCATCACTTGTAACTCTCTTTTGGCATTCCAGTTACCAATCATTCTTAATCAGTTTATTCATGTTTTTAAGTTTACATGGCACATTCTTTTATGCCATAGGAAAAACTCATCACTATTGACTTTAGACAGAAAGCATGAAACATCTCTATAGAGAGATGTTTCTTGAAAATCCATCTTGTACATGTTCCCTTTCCTGGGGCTCTAAGTAGAATATGCTCATGAGGAATGACCACCCTGGGCTTGAGAACAATGCACTCATGCTCGTAAAGAGCATGTTATGACTCTGATCACAAAATTTGATACACTTAGAAGATTGTACCCAGCTCCTTGACAAAGTTTACCTTTTCAATGTTGAGCTTACCATTTGTGACCTTTCCCTTTCCTGAAATGTAACCACCTTCATCTCCTCCAAAGGTAACTGGCTCTTCATCAATCCTTCAAAGTTCTAGAGTAGTGACCTATTGCCTGTCATGTGCCTGGAATAACCACTATCAATAATCCAGACATTTTTGTTTGTCTTAAACTGTCCCTGCATAAAGAAAATGATTAGTTACATTTGGAAACCCAAGCCTTACTTGTCTTGGGCTCATTAATAGAAACAGAAGATAATGCAATAGTAATAGATCCTATAGTTGTGCTAGGAGGATCTTGAGCTGTTGTTGATGAAGATTCTCAGTCACTTGGTCTTTCTTAGACTTCCACACCACCTTTGGATCTTGGATTTGACCTTCATACTTTGGAAGTTTTGATGACTGAGCCTTCGAAAGAACCTCCAGACACTGCAGCAGACTTTAGTGCTTCGGAAGTATTCCTTCCTTCCGAGACCAAGTTTTCTTCCGAAGGAAATTTTCCACTTGCCTTCTTCTTAGATTTGAAGCTTTCGAAGGAAACAGATTTTCCTTCCTAAGCTTGAATCTTCTTGGAACTCGGAAGTCGTTGTCTTGGTCATGTGAAGAGTACCTTTAGGATTGTATGGATAACCTTAGTAAGATGAGCAGTACTTTCACACATGGCACACTCAATTTTCTTCTTCATAAGAGCTTTCTGCTAGGAATAAGATTGACTTTGGTCACATCCCCTCTCCACCTTTTGTAATAGAACAAGAGAAGGCAATATACTGCATTCTTGAAACCCAAATACTTGTGTTCTTTATGTTCTGTCTCTTGCATTACTTGTGTTCTTAGTATCTCAACACTTGATTAATCCAGTTTACTGTTTGATTAAAGTTTAGTTAATCTCCTCTTTGTGTTGTTGTGTTGTAACTAACCCTTCAACGATCCTGCATTTGGTATCAGAGCATTTCACGCTCTTGATATAAGATCTCACCATCTTAAGATCCCTCACACACACAAATACTAAAACTTTTCAAATGACAGCCGTTTCAAAACTAATATGGAAACTGGAACCATGAACAAGTCCCCACTGATCACTCTTGATGAGTTTGATACCTGGTGTTTAAGAATGGAAGGTTTCATCAGTCTCTTGATTCAAGAATGTGGGAGTCTATTGAGAATGGACCTTTCATACCCAGCACCCCTTCTGCTACTGGTGCTGGTATGATTCCCAAAGATGTGGCTAACTACTCTGGTGAAGATAGGAAGAGAGTAGATAGATAGAAAAGCCATGACAGCTCTTCAAACTACCCTTCCAAACTCTGTATACAGAGGTTTCAAGAAGTGCAAAACAGCCAAGCAGCTGTGGGATGCACTGAAACTGATTTATGAGGGTTCTTCTAAAGCCAAGGAGAACAAGAAGGATCTCCTGAAGCAGCGGTTTGAAAACTTCACCTTCAAACAGGTGAAACCATGACTCAGCAGTATTTAAGGTATGTTGAGATTGTGGATACCCTAGTGGATGGAGGAGTTTCTCTTGAAAACAGAGACATTGTAAGGAAGTTCATGTCCTCACTTCCTAGGCAACGGACACACTACTGTGTGGTGATCAAGAGAACTGAAATCTCAAAACTCTTACTCTGACAGAGTTATATGGGATTCTCAGTGGCTACTAGATGGAGATGAACATGCAAGGTTCATCTGGCAACTCTAACAATCAAATGCATTCAGCCTTACATGTGATTGAAAGGGATAGCATAGAACCTAAACATCATTTCTTATGCTACCCTGACAATTCACCAAAGGGTCCTTTCATCACCTTCCCAAAGACACCAAAGGAGAACTACACTCAAGGAAGCCCATTCCAATAGACAAGCTCTTCTCAAGCTTTTGTGTCTTCTGATGAAAGTTGTGGAAACTCTCTTTTCACTCTTGAAGACCTGGACTGTATTCATCCAGATGATCTAGAATATATGGAAATAGTCCAGCAGATGGCTCTTCTCACTCACAGAGCCAAGAAGTTCTACAATAGGACTGGAAGGAAGTTTCCAAGCAATGCAACTAGTGGAAAGTTTGGACTGGACAAAGGCAAAGTCAAGTGTTACAACTGTAACTTGATGGGCCACTTTGCCAGAGAGTGTAAGGCACCTAGAACAAATGGTGGCCAAACACAATCCAGATCAAACTGCACTGACAAAGCTCTCCATAATGAAAGTCAAAGAAGCAAGTTGTTGTTGTTGTTGAATAAGGAGCTTTGACTGGAGCTTTCAGGTGGAAGATGCTTCTCCAAACCAAGCACTAATGGTTGATCATGATGATGCAAGGTATTAGAACATCTCTGTACTCCTGAATGCATTGCTAAAGTTAACAGGTACAGGTCCTACAACTTGGAACTGAGATCTGACCTTGAGTTTAAACTTTTAAAATCTGATTTTAGAAAGTCTGAAATGATTATAAGCTGAAAATAGAGGACTTAGAGAAAACCCTTTCAGTTCTAAAACACGAACACACATATTTTAGACTCGATCAAAGATCTCATAACCCAGTTAACTGAGTGCCAGGCTGAGCTTGTGATCAGCAAAGCCAGGGTGAAAAGTGTTCTTGAAGAAGAGACCTTCAGAACATGATATCCTCATCCCTGCACAAAGTGTGCTATCAAAACAGGCAGGGACTAGGATCCAATGAGATAGCTCCTCCACACACAATCTTGTCAGTAAGATCTCCTAGGTGTGGAACTTGTGAAGATGAGCTTCCTCTCATAGATCCCATGAGTGAAGAGGATGAAGAAGAGATAGTGAAGAATCCCTCTGAAAAGAGTGAAGAGGAGGATTCCAAGAAGGGCCACTATCCTTCTGAAGAAAGTAAAGTCTGTGATGACCAAGTCCATGAGAAAGAACTTGATCAGAAAGAGCAAAAGAAAGGCAAGGAAGGCTCAAGAATCAAGACTACTTTTGACTCTAACAAAAAAAGTTTTTATCTCTGCAGGGTTTAAAGTAGTAGGGACTGAAGACATCAACAAAACTCTTCTGCTAAGAGTTCTGGTTCTTGTTCAACTCATCTCAGCAGCTAGAAAGACTGATCTGCTGTGTACCACTACTGCACAGCCTGGACCATCAAACTCCAAGCATAGTCCTCACTCAAGAGGATTGTCTCATCATCTGCAAAGATGAAGGTGGAGAAGGGATGTGACCAAAGACAGTCCTATTCCAAAGAAAAAGCTCTTGTGAAGAAGAATGAATTGTGTCATGTGAAAGTACCACTCACATTGCCAAGGATTGTCCCTTCAATCCTAAAGGTACTATCCATATGACCAAAAAAGGCTTTAAAGAGTTCTAAGAAGATTCAAGCTTGGAAGGAAAACCTGTTTCCTTCGGAAGCTCCAAATCTAAGAAGAAGGAAGTGGAAAATTACCCTCGGAAGAAATTTGGTCTCGGAAGAAAGGAGTTCTTCCGAAGCACTGAAGTCTGCTGCAGTGTCTGCAAAATCTTTCGAAGTTCAGTCATAAAAACTTCCGAATTCCAAAACTTCTAAGTTTTGAAGGTCAAGTCCAAGACTCCAAAGGTGGTGTGGATGTCTAAGAAAGACCAACTGACTGAGATTTCTCCATCAATAACAGCTCAAGATCCTCTTAGTACAACCATAGGATCTATTACTATTGAATTACCTTCTGCAAATGATCCCAAGACAAGCAAGGCTTGGGTTTCCAATGTAACTAATCATTCTCTTTGTGCAGGGATAGCTGAAGACAGACATAATTATCTGGATCATAGACAGTGGCTGCTCCAGGCACATGACAGGTAATAGGTCACTACTCCAGAACTTTGAAAGGATTGATAGAGGACTAGTTGCTTTTGGAGGAGGTAAAGGTGGCTACATTTCTGGAAGGGGCAAGGTCACAAATGGTAAGCTCAGCATAGAAAGTGTAAACTTTTTTAAGGAGCTAGGATACAATCTTCTGAGTGTATCTCAATTTTGTAATCAGAGTCATAACATGCTCTTTATTGAGCATGAGTGCATTGTTCTTAAGCCTGGTGTGGTCATTCCTCATGAGCATATCCTGCTTAGAGCCCCTAGGAAAGGAAACATGTACAAGATGGATTTGCAAGAAACCTCTCCCTCTGGAGAAGTTTCATGCTTTATGTCTAAAGCCAATAGTGATGAGTCTTTCCTATGGCATAAAAGAATGTGTCATGTAAACTTTAAGAACATGAATAAATTAATTAAGCATGATTTGGTAACTGGAATGCCAAAGAAAGAGTTTACAAGTGATGACCACTGTGTTGCATGCCTGAAAGGGAAGCAACATAAGGTATCTCACAAGCCTAAGGAAAAGAACTCCATCACTACACCCCTACACTTGTTACATATAGATCTCTTGGCCCCACCAGTGTAATGAGTTTAGGAAGGACCTTATACTGTCTAGTGATCACAGATGACTTTACAAGATTCACTTGGGTTTTCTTCCTTAGACTAAGGACGAGACTCCTGAGATTCTGAAGAATTTCATCTTAAAGATTGAGAATCAGTCTGATCACAAGGTCAAGATCATAAGATGTGATCAAGGAACTGAATTTAAGAACCAAATACTTGATACATTTTGTGATGAAAAGGGTATTACAAGACAATTCAGTGCTCCCAGGACTCCTCAGCAAAATGGTGTTGCTGAGAGGAGAAATAGGACACTGATTAAAGCTGCAAGAACCATGCTGTCTGACTCTAAACTGCCCATCACCTTCTGGGCAGAGGCAATCAACACTGCCTGCTATATGCAGAACAGAGTTTTAGTAGTCAAGACTCATGGTAAGACTCCTTTTGAACTTTGGCACAAGAGGAAACCTTTCATTGGTTTTCTCAGGTCATTTGGATGTCCTTGCACCATCTTGAATACCAAAGATCAAATTGCCAACTTTGCTGAGAAATCGGATGATGGACACTTTATTGGATACTCTTCCCAAGCTAAGGCTTATAGAGTACAATCTCAGAACTAGAATTATTGAGGAGTCAGCCAATGTGACTTTCAATGAACACACACCCTGTGTTGCTGGTTCTGGTCCGGATTGGTTGTTTGATCTTGATTTGGTTACCAACTGTTTTAACAAATCTTATGAGAATGTTTCAGGATCTGCAGCAAATTTAAATACAGATGATCCTGATCTAAGATTTGAGCTAGGAAGATCCTCAAGTCATATATCTTCAGCTCCAGTTAGAACCACTTCTGCAAATGAGGTTTCTGTCAGTATAATAATGACAAACTCAGCTGATACATCTAGTATGCCTTCAAATTCCAACTCAAGGCTCTACAACCAGATAAGAACACCTCAGCTGTGGAAGATAACAATGGTGGTGGTGACAGTGACCAGAACTTCTTGATGCCACTAACCACACCATTGATGAGAACATCAATGATGTCACAACTGCTTGGATCAAGTTTCACTTGAAAAGTGTGTTGATGTGGTGGGAGAAACATCCATGGCAGATCTAAATTTCTCTAATTTAGATCTTTCTCAACAACTTGTTGTGATCCTTCAGCTTAGGATCCACAAATCTCACCTTACACAAACATCATGGGAGATGTTGTCTCAGGGGTAAAGACAAGATGACAAACCCATGAAGAAAATGTTTGTTTTCTTCACTCTTGTTTTCTATCCTAGATAGAGCCAAAGAAAGTTGATGAAGCTCTAAAGGATGGAAGTTGGGTTGAAGCTATGCAACAAGAGCTGCTTCAATTCAAAAGGCAAAAAGTTTGGAACCTTTGTCCTCTTCCTTCTAGGAAGACTACAATTGGAACCAAATGGGTGTTTAAGAAAAAGAAAGATGATAGAGGCATCATCATCAAGAACAAAGCTAGATTGGTTGTTCAAGGATACACACAAGAAGAAGGGATTGACTACACTGATGTCTATGCTCTAGTGGCAAGATTAGAAACTGTCAGGATATTCTGGCATTTGCTGTATCCAGAACTTCAAGGTCTTTCAACTTGATGTGAAGTGTGCCTTTTTGTATGGAGTGATAGATGAAGAGGTTTATGTCAAATAGCCACCTGGTTTTGTAGATCCCGATCATCCTGATTACGTCTGCAAGCTTGACAAAGCTCTCTATGGGCTGCATCGGGCACCCAGGAAATGGTATGAGACACTATCTGAGTATCTTTGTAAATATGGATACAGGAGAGGTACTATAGATGGAACTCTCTTCATCAAGAAAAGGAAAAGACATATTGATAGTTCAAGTATATGTGGATGACATCATCTTTGGTTCAACTAATCCAAAGCTCTGCAAAGACTTTGAGAAGCTGATGAAAGACAGATTTGAAATGATTGCCATGGGGGAACTCAATTTCTTTATGGGAATTCAAGTGAAGCAAGTTGAAGATGGCATCTTTATAAGTCAGTCAAAGTATGTTCAGGACATCTCTCAAGATTCAATATGACTGACTGCAAGATTGCTAAGACACCCATAGCCAGAAACCACTCTTTTGGTCCTTATTTTGAGGGGGAGTGTGTAGATGAGCACTTATATAGGGCTATGATTGGGTCTCTTATGTATCTTACTGCTAGCAGGCCTGATATCATGTTTGCTACATGTATTTGTGCAAGATATCAAGCCAACCCTAAGATGTCTCACCTTATCACTGTCAAGAGGATTCTAAGATACCTCAAAGATACATCAACACTTGGACTATGGTATCCTAAGAATTCTGACTTCAATCTGTATGCCTATACAGATAGTGATTATGGTGGTTGCAATATGACTGCAAAGTCTACATCTGGGGGATGTCAATTTCTTGGTGGAAGGGTTGTCTCATGGCAATGCAAGAAACAATCCTGTGTCTCTGCATCAACTGCTGAAGCTGAATACATTACTACTGCTGCAAGCTGCTGTGCTCAAGTACTTTGGATTCAAAATCAGATGCTGGACTATGGGTTAAACTTCAAGGAGACTCCTATTCACATAGACAACAACAGTGTTATCTTAATCACAGAGAACCCTGTGCAGCACTCAAGGACAAAGCACATCAATATCAGGTATCATTTAATAAGAGATAACTATGAAAAGGGATTATTTAAACTAGTCAAAGTTCACACAGATGAACAATATGCTGATATGTTTACAAAGGCCTTTGATGAACGGAGATTTAAATATCTAATATCAGCTATTGGGATGATAAACTTTGAGTAAGCTTTTCTTAAAACTAATTCTTATTATTTCTTTAAAATTTATGTGTGTCCTAAGTTGTCTAGTTCATCACTTTCATAAGCTCATGTTTTCTTTGGATGAAAATTTTCTCTTGAAGACTTTCCTTAGACTTTTGAAAATTTCTGATACTTCGGAAGTTATGCTTTTAATTCGGAAGTAAATCATGTCTTCCAAATAAATAACTGTCTAAGAAATTTACCTTCGGAAGTGTTTTCAAATTTATCTTCCGAAGCTTAAATACTTGTCTCAGACACTTACTTATTTTCAAGGACCATTTACTTCCGAAGCAAAATTAACTCTCGAAGCTTTGTTGTTTATATACAAAGCATTCAGTTTTAATTTCTCTTCCGAAGCAAAATTTTCAAATCTCTCAGAAAATTCTTCCGATGTCATTTTAGCTTCGAAAGCTTTTTAATTAAAACTTCCAAAGATAATTAACCTTCGGAAGCTTTTTGACTTCCAAAAACTACTTTTTGAGCAAAAGTAAACTACTTTTTAGAGGTGGGACCGACATCCGGATTTCAAAGTTTATCCTCTTTCATTAAACTTTATCTGAAATCCTTCTCACATATAAACCCAACGGTTTCCCCCCTCTTTCTATCATCTGTTCTTCTTCTCCAACCTAAAACCCCAATTTCTCTCTGAAATTTCTTTCTTTCTTCTTTCTTCGTCTTTAAGCTACTTCAAAATGGCCAACCTTGCTCACAGAAATGATCCCAACTTTACCATGCAGCTACACAGACAACACAATCAGGTTGCTCTGTTAAGCTCTGAGAAAGATCCTCATTTCTCAAAGGTTTGCCGTTTCCTAACTTTGTCAAACTACTTCACCTCCCTACCATTGATCCTTCACTCTATGAGGATTAGTAGCTTGAATTCTGGAAGACCCGCCAAGAGGTCATTATGGATGGGGAGAAGGCACTGTCTGCCACAGTGCAGGGAAGAACAATCTTCATCACTCCGCCATCATCAACAGACATCTTCAGTTGGATGATGAGAAATGTAGGTGTTTTTTCCCAAAGGAAGTTGTTAAATCATTCTTTTAGGAAAGGGAATGTCTCATCCCAGTGGAGATTTCTGCTCCATGTGGTCATCCACAGCTTATCAAACAAGCATGGTGGATGGACCAGATTCCTAAGGATCTCTCCTTCATATCTATGAATGGTTTAGGGGTCAAATTCAAGTATCTCAGTTTGTTTACACAATTTTACTTGCTAATTTAGACTCCTTAGAGTATTACATGTTTCCTAGATATGTCCAATACATTCTTAACTATGAACTGGGCTCACAGTTGAGGGAAACAGGTAACATTCTTAAATTGGGACAGATGAAGCCCGTATCTATAAAATACTAAGAAAGCCCACTGTTGGATTCTCTGGGGTAGAAACAGTCCTAGTCCCAAAATGTTAGAGCTCATTGCTCAAGGTGACAACCTAGTAGCACAAGCTAGTGTTGAACCCACACCTGCTTTTTCCCACCACTCTCACAGCCTCAAATCACCATCACTTACCAAAGAAAATCCAAACGAACCCCTCTCAGGCTATTCAGTCTGTGGAGGCCCCCATATGCTCACCTATACAGGAAGAAGTGGACACCAGAGCTTCCACTTCTCTTGAGGAGCAGACCACTCCCATCTCTTCATGAATCAGTACTGAGGTTCCTCATGCTCAGCCTGATGAGCTCATTAGCCCTACTGCCTTAAGCCATCACTCTGAGTCTCAACACTCAAGTGATCAACCTTCAGGGGATAGTTACCATCCCCAGCCTATAGATCTCAACCAACCAATTCCCAACCTGACTTTTATACTGATGAAGATATAGGTTTCAGTGAGTATAATGAATCTCTCTTCTTTCCACCTACTCAAGAGAGATGAGTACTCCTAAGTCTCCTACATCTATCCCACATCAGTCACCTACAACTGAGGTGGACACTCCTGAGCCTGTTCAGGATGTCCATATGGAAGAGCTCTCACTTCTGAAAGTGATTACATCATTAAGACCTCAACCATGGCAACTCAGCCCACTGACATCTCAACTGAGATTGCCAGTGAAGCAGAGGAACCAGCAGCCAAGACCCAAGCTGGTGGTGAGAGAGAGGACTCTGGTCCAATCATCTCATCCCCCATGAATCTTCTGATGAGATGAGGGGAATCTGAGACTACTGGTGCAAAAATTGTCTAAAACATGCACTTACCTAGTCTCAAAGGTCAGTCACCTTGAATCTTAGGTGACTACCTACACAACAGGATCAATGATCAGCAACTTGAGATTTCATATCTTAAGGAAAAACTAGCTAGGAGACCCTTAAGGAGAGCTCAACCAGGAACACAAGAACCTGTGGATGTGATTGACATATCTTCCAGCTCACCTATGCAAGTGGGTGATGCTACCAAAAAGGGGGAGAAAGTCATTACAGCCACAAAACCTGGGAGTTCTTCAGAGAGAATGGGACATTAAGGACTCACCATCCTCACTTACAACTGTGTATTCTCAGCAACCTCCTCTAGTTCACATTGATGTGGACTACACAGACTCCTTCATACCAGATTCTGTTTGAGGATAGGATACCAAGGGCTATGTCACCTTCACCATTTTCCAATCACATCATGGGTGGAGGTATGACAACAACAGAAGGCCCTAATCATCATAAGAGTTCAAGGACAGCAAGAAGTCTTCAATTTTCAGACCTTGGACTATTATGAAGTTTGGATCTAGTCAACATGCCACTTGTCAACCCAGCCAATCAAGACAAGCTGACAGACAGGCTAAAAGAATCCAAGATAGGATCACTGCAGAGTTCAGCTTAAGAAGGAGACTTAGGCAATCAGCAATGGCATCGTCAACTGGATGTTGAGGCAGACCCTAAGATTAGCTTCATAGGGGAAACCTTGACTGAAGGCCCAGTGACAAAACCTAAGAGCCCTGTCTCATCATCTCCAACTGCTGCAGAGATCCTATTCCTTCTGAGACACCTTTTGGTGAATGTGCTTCTCAACCTCTCTCTGGCTTGAGCTTAGATGCTGCAACAAGCAATGAAGGCCAAAGCTCTCTCCACCCTGAGTCACAAAGGTTTGTGAGTGACAAAGGAAAAAGAAAGATGACATCTGAGGAGATTGAGGAGGAGGAGAGAGAGAGCAAAAGGAGGCTAAGGGGAGAAAGTTCCTCTGCTGAGTCTCCAGACTCATGGATTCTGCAATCAGGGTTGCCCCCAGACCAGATACTCAAAATGATAAGTTAAGGGCAGTCAGGATTAACTATCTACAGACTAGGAACTATGACATAGATAGTGTTATTTCTCTTCCCTTGGATGAGTTGAATGAACTGGTTGACCTGGAAAGGTCAGAGAGAAGGAGGTAGAAGATGCAGAACTCCTAGTACAAGTCAAAGAAGAGAGAAGAAGAAAAAGACTGTACAAAGGTATGCCTACCCTCTCCCCAGTTCAAGAAAGTCCTCAACAAGAACCCAGGTAGATAAAGAAAAGACAGAATCAAGATGATTAACTACCTGAGTGCCACAGGCTTCTATCAGGCAGATGCACTCCTTCCCTTGCCTTATGACTATATTGAGTTTGAGTACTTAAAACAAATTGAGCTTGATTTAATCAAGGAAAGAAAGACAACAAAGAAAAAGCTAAGGGAAGAAGCTGCAAAATCAAGAGCCATCATCCAAAAGAGCATGAAGAAGTCTATTGATAGGCAGAGGATGATGGAGCTTCTGAAGCTGTATGGATTCTCCAGAAGGAGACTTGGACCCATGTCTCTATCCATTATGGATGAGCATATCAGGGTAATCAAGCAGAAGATTAAGAGTGGAGAGCTCACTGACTTACACTCCACTCCAAGTCAGGCTCCACTTGAAGTGGAGGTTAAGGTTGAACAACCAGAGACAACACAACCGGACCTCGTGCTAATGCTCAGCAAGCTTCATCTTCTGATCCATAGCAGGTCAACCTCCCTCTCCATCTGAACCTGAGAGAGAGGAAGTCCCAACTGAGAAAGACAGTGAAGATCAATCTGGTGTTGTAGGCCAGTCTTCTTAGTTAAAATTTGGAAAGAGAAAGAAGAGGATGGCTTCTAGACCAAAGCCTAAGAAGAAGAAGAAGCCTGCATTCCCTTCTAAACCTCAAGATGAATCAGAACAACCTAAGGTGTGCAGCCAGAGGAAGCTACACCAACTACAATTCAATTAGCTCCTCTAGCAA
Source organism: Flaveria trinervia (assembly GCA_025506515.1). NCBI lineage: Eukaryota > Viridiplantae > Streptophyta > Magnoliopsida > Asterales > Asteraceae > Flaveria > Flaveria trinervia. The sequence continues at coordinate 21,328,838 of CM046445.1, forward strand.
TAGGAAGACCCATCTTGTCTTGGACATACACCACAAATCCAGAAAGATGGCATGTTATTAGAGATCAAGGCATTGAAGACATTTATACATGGCAAGATATGTTTCAGTTGCCTCTGCATGACCTCTTTGACATGAGAAGACACTTTGACAGTCTGAAGGATCCTGATCATCTTATGAAGAAAGGATTAGTGATCATCCTAATGAGGACTGTTAATATCTGAAGTTTTCAAAGTGTTTTGGTAGCATCAGCCTAGGGGGAATTTGTAGAGATTAATGAAGAGGCTGATGCAACCTAAACATCTTAGTCTTTCCTGCATGCTGCACAAGTGCATTAAAGAAGAAGCTTAGGAAGTGTCACACATGAAACAAAAAAAATACTCTAAGTGTGAAATCTTCCGAAGCCAAGACCAACATCTTCCGAAGCCAAACATGAAGTATTTCGAAGCCTCAGAGACAAAGTCTTCCGAAGCTTCAAGTTCATGAAGACAGCTTTCTTCCGAAGACTTTTAGTAACATACTTTATCTGATGTACTGTTCCATAAAGCTGGACACCTTTCCGCTGCACCTCTGCAAGTCACCAACTTACATGAGTTGGTGAAAAGGTCCATGCTTTTGGTAACTGTACATTGAGGTCTTGAGTCTGTAACTTTCTACTTTATGTATTTTATCCTTTTTGTAATAGAAAAGGATGTGAGCTATGGCTGTCATAGTCACAAGTCAAAAGGCAATCTGCCTTTTGACTCTACAATTGATTTTGTTTGTGTCTAGTCAATTGTATCCAGCTGGCTTTCAAAGTATAGCCGGCTGTAAGATGTAGTATAAGTATCTCATGTTCTTGTCTCTTTCGAATATGCTTTTGTAACACTTGTAATAGAACATAGAGAAGGCAATATACTGAATTTTGAAAACCAAATACTTGTGTTCTTTGTGTTCTGTCTCTTGCATTACTTGTGTTCTTAGTATCTCAACACTTGGTTAATCCAGTTACTGTTTGATTAAGTTTAGTTAATCTCCTCTTTGTGTTGTTGTGTTGTAACTAACCCTTCAATGATCTTGCATTATTCATGTTGTTAAAGTTTACATAGCACATTCTTTTATGCCATAGGAAAGACTCGTCACTATTGGCTTTAGACAGAAAGCATGAAACTTCTCCAGAGGGAGATGTTTCTTGCAAATCCATCTTGTACATATTCCTTTTCTTGGGGGCTCTAAGCAGAATATGCTCATGAGGAATGACCACCCCGGGCTTGAGAACAATGCACTCATGCTTAGTAAAGAACATGTTATGACTCTGATCACAAAATTAGGATACACTCAGAAGATTGTACCCAAGCTCCTTAACAAAGTTTACCTTTTCAATGTTGAGCTTACCATTTGTGACCTTGCCCCTTCCTGAAATGTAACCACCTTCATCTCCTCCAAAGGAAACTGGCCCTCCACCAATTCTTTCAAAGTTCTGAAGTAGTGACCTATTGCTTGTCATGTGCTTGGAACAACCGCTATCAATGATCCAGACATTTTTGTTGTCTTCAGCTGTCCCTGCACAAAGAAAATGATTAGTTACATTTGGAAACCCAAGTCTTACTTGTCTTGGGCTCATTAAGAGAAAATAAGGTAATGCAATAGTAATAGATCCTATGGTTGTGCTAGGAGGATCTTAAGTTGTTGATGGAGAATTCTCAGTCACTTGGTCTTTCTTAGACTTCCACACCACCTTTGGAGTCTTGGACTTGACCTTCAATACTTCGGAAGCTTTTGATACTTCGAAAGTTTTGATGACTGAGCCTTCGGAAGAACCTGCAGACACTGGAGCAGACTTCAGTGCTTCGGAAGTATCCCTTCCTTCTGAGACCAACTTTTCTTCCGAAGGCAATTTTCCACTTGCCTTCTTCTTAGATTTGGAGCTTCCGAAGGCAACAGATTTTCCTTCCGAAGCTTGAATCTTCTTGGAACTCTTGGAAGCCTTTGTCTTGGTCATGTGAAGAGTACTTTTAGGATTGTATGGACAATCCTTAGCAAGATGAGCAGTACTTTCACACATGACACACTCAATTTTCTTCTTCCCAAGAGTTTTCTGTTAGGAACAAGACTGATTTTGGTCACATCCCCTCTCCACCTTCATCTTTGCAGATGCTGAGACAGTCCTTTAGGCCTGGGAACTGTTCTTGGAGTTTGATGGTCTAGGCTGTGCAGCAGTGGTACACAGCAGATCAGTCTTCTTCTTGGTACTGAGATGATTTGAACAAAACCAGAACTCTTAGCAAAAGAGTTTAGGTTGATGTCTTTAGTCTTTACTACTTTAAATCCTGCAGAGATAAACACTTGTTTCTGCTTGGAATCGAAAGTAGCCTTGATCTCTTGAGCCTTCCTTGCTTTCCTCTTGCTCTTTCTGATCAAGTTCTTTCTCATTGACTTGGTCATCACAGTCTTCTTCTTCTCCTCAAAAGGATAGTGGCCCTTCTTAGAATCCTCCTCTTCACTCTTCTCAGAGGAATTCTTCATTATCACTTCTTCATCTTCTTCACTCAAAGGATCTTTGAGAGGAAGCTCATCTTCACAAGTTTCATACCTAGGTGATCTTAAAGACAAGATTGTGTGTGGAGGAGCTATCTCATTTGATCCTAGTCCCTGCTTGTTCTAATAGCACACTTTGTTGTGCAGGGATGAGGATATCATGTTCTTAAAGGTCTCTTCTTCAAGAACACATTTATCTGCCCTGGCTTTCCTGATCATAAGCTCAGCTTGGCACTCAGTCAGCTTGGTTATGAGATCCTTGATCTGTGTCCTAAAATCTATGTGCTCATGTTTTAGAACTGAAATAGTTTTCTCTAAGTCCTCAATATTTAGTTTATAATCATTTTCAGACTTTCTAAAATCAGCTTTTAAAATGTTTAAGGACTCAAGATCAGATCTCATTTCCAAGTTATAGGACCTGTATCTATGAACTTTAGCAATGCATTCAGGGGTACAGAGATGTTCCGATACCTTGGCTTCATCATGATCTGCCATCAGTGCTTGGTTTGGAGAGGCATCTTCCACCTGAAAGCTCCAGTCAAAGCCTCCTTCTTCAACAGCAATAGCAGCCTGCTGCTTTGGCTTCTCATTCTAGGGAGCTTTGTTAGTGTAGTTGGGTCTGGACTGTGTTTGGCAACCATTTGTTCTAGGTGCCTTACACTCCCTGGCAAAGTGGCCCATCAAGTTACAGTTGTAACACTTGACTTTGCCTTTGTCCAGACCAAACTTTCCACTGGTTGCATTGCTTGGAAACTTCCTTCCAGTCCGCTTGTAGAACTTCTTGGCTCTGTGAGTGAGAAGAGCCATCTGCTGGACTATCTCCATGTACTCCAGATCATCTGGATTGATACAGTCCAGGTCTTCAAGGGTGAACAGGAAACTACCATAACTTTCATCGGAAGACATAAATGCTTGAGAAGAACTTGTCTCTTGGAATGGCCTTCCTTGGGTGTAGTTCTCTATAGGTGTCTCTGGGAAGGTGATGAAAGGACCCTTGGGTGAGTTGTCAAGATAGCATATGAGATGATGTTGGGGTTCTATGCTATCCCTTTCAACCACATGCAGGGCTAAACCCATTTGATTGTTGGAGTTGTTAGATGAACATTGCATGTTCATCTCCATCTAGTAGCCACTGAGAATCATATATAACTCTATCAGAGTAAGAGTTTTTAGATTCTCAGTCCTCTTAATCACCACACAATAGTGTGTCCACTGCCTAGAAAGTGAGGACATGAACTTCCTAACAATGTCCCTATTTTCAAGAGAAACTCCTCTATCCACAAGGGTATCCACAATCTCAACATACCTGAAGTATTGCTGAGTCATGGTTTCACCTGTTTTGAAGGTGAAGCTTTCGAACTGCTGCTTCAAGAGATCTTTCTTGTTCTCCTTGGCTTTAGAAGAACCCTCATACATCAGTTTCAGTGCATCCCATAACTGCTTAGCTGTTTTGCACTTCTTGAAACCTCTGTATATTGAGTTTGGAAGGGCGGTTTGAAGGGCTGTCATGGCTTTTCTATCAATCTCTACTCTTTTCCTATCTTCATCAGAGTAGTTTGCCATATCCTTTGGGATCATACCAGCACTAGTAGCAGAATGAGTGCTAGGTATCAAAGGTCCATTTTCAACAGACTCCCACATTCTTAAGTCCAGAGACCTGATGAAACCTTCCATTCTCAGACACCAGGTATCAAAGTCATCAAGAGTGATCAGTGGGGACTTGTTCATGGTTCCAGTTTCCACATCAGTCTTGGAAATGGTTGCCATTTGAAAAGTTAGTATTTGTGTGTGTGAGAGATCTTAAGATTGTGAGATCTTATATCAAGAGCCTGGAAAGTGCTCTGATACCAATGCAGAATCGATGAAGGGGATTCACTTACAACACAACAACATAAAGAGGAGATTAACTAAACTTAAACAAACAGTGAACTAGATTAACCACAATAAGACACTAAGAACACAAGTAATGTAAGAGACAGAACACAAGTATATGGTTTTCAAGAATACAGTATATTGCTTTCTCTATGTTCTATTACAAGTGTTACAAAGCATATCCATAAAGTTACAAGAACATGAGATACTTATACTACATCCTACAGCCAGCCATACTATGAAAGCCAGCTGAATACAATTGACTAGACTCAAAACAAAATCAATTGTAGAGTCAAAAAGGAAGATTGCCTTTTTGACTTTGTGACTATGACATGCCATAGCTCACATCCTTATCTATTACAAAAAGGATAAAGCACATGAAGTAGAAAGTTTACAGACTCAAGACCTCAATGTACAGTTACCAAAAGCATGGATCTTTTCACCAACTCATGCAAGTTGGTGACTTTACAAAGATGCAACGGAAAGGTGACCAGCTTTATGGAATAGTGCATCAGATAAAGCATGTTACTAAAAGTCTTCAGAAGAAATCTGTCTTCAAGAGTTGAGGCTTCGGAAGACTTTGTCTCTGAAGCTTCGAAAGACTTCATCTTTGGCTTCGGACGATATTGGTCTTGGCTTCAGAAGATTTCACACTTAGAATATTTTGTTGCATGTGTGAAACTTCCAAAGCATTCTTCTTCAGTACTTATGCAGCATGCATGCAGAAAGTCTTTGGTTGCTTCAGCCTCTATGCATATTCTCTACAGATCATAAAAATTTATCAACAGTTTTCATGTTGTACAACTCAATATTAGTTGAAATACATTGTCTTTTATTCATTAAAAGATATTTTACACGTTTGACCCTCCAAAGACTTATTCTTAGAAATTTCACACAGAGCTTACCTATTACCCTAAAAAGCATCTAGGGTAATAAAGTCAACATAAAGTTGGTGAGCGATCAAGGTTTTCAGTCTTATAAACAAATGGTTTTAAAATAATATGATGTAACGAGATATAACATACTAAACATAGACTAGCTAGGTACTATGATTAATTTAGGTCATAAGTCCATCATCACACCAAGAAACACGTCGTTGCCCCACAACAGTCCAAACATATAAATTTCCTCGCTACAACTGACCAGTGCGACTGGTCACGAGAGCGGGCCATTCTAACCTGATAGATCTACCAATATAGTCTGTGGCCTCCGCGAGGTTAATGATTATGGAGGGATTTAGGGGCTCAATAGTATACATCTTTACTATTGACCCAACTTATACATTCATAACATATGTTAATCCGTTATATCCATCATATGTATATATCTTTTCATGTTTTTCCCTCAAAATAGTTAAAATAAATACAACATTTAAAATGGGGCCGAAGAACTCACCTTCAAATGTGATAAGGAGATGATCTAGCAAAAATCGAGGCCGGAAATTAAACAACCAATTAACACCCTAAACACAAAGGATTTATTAATTGTTGAGCAATAAGTCTAATACGTAAGTTGTTTACCCAACTCGCTAGACTTATCTTGAAATCCATATAATAAAAGACTTGTTGGTGATTTTCAGATTAGTTTAATAACTTATATTAAGTGACAAATATTTATTAATTACATCAATCATTTAATCACTTAAACAACAATCACAATACACACACAAAATAAACATGTGAAAGTATATAAAAATGTAACGTAAAATTTACTAAGTTATATATTATACAAACAAACAAACAAATAAATGAATATATGATTAAACAAACAAACAAATAAATAAGTAATTATAATTTTATAATAATATTTTATTTAAGTTTTAGTAATTAAATATATCCATATTCTTATTCTAGTAAAGAAAACCATCTCTTATATTATTAACTTATAAATATTACTTTATTTAATACAACTCAATTTTTATTATTCTTTTTAACAAATAATTATATTCTCAGTAGTATAATATATATAAAACTATTTTAGACAAGTTTGTTTTATAAAAGTATGATCTATTATGTTTGACCCAAATTTCACCCATATACGATGATTTTTAACCCGAAACCGCCAGATTTTACACGCATAAACCGTATTTCAACACCCAAATATATCTTATGATCATTTTATATGTTTAAATATGACTCTTTTATACCAAAAACCATATTTAAATATGACTCTCTATACCAAAAACCTTCTGAAAATATTTTGTTAAAAATCAGTTCAAAACAGTCCATTATTTTACTTGAAATTGTCGGTTTTTGGCTTATTCGCACGTATAAAGTTATTACCGAATATGTTGCTTGTTATGGTTTTGTTACATACTTAAAAACATAAGTTTTTAACTTCAAACACTTTATTATTTTCTGTCCAAAACCGGACTTGTGAGAAATTATTTGTTTTAGACCCGAAAACACCGTTTTTAACGCGTAAAACGTTTACGAGATTAAACCTAATCATCAAAACTTTAATTTTCAGTAAGTTACTAAATTTTTAACTTATATTTTATATACTTTAAAGTTATTTATCCATATCTTACAAAAATACTTTTCTTGTCCATTATATTTTATGAAAAAATTTCTAGTGTTCATGTCTAATCAACACTTGAGTATTTTTATCTTAATTTGTTTTTATTTTTTCTTTAAGTAAAATTTGAATAAGAATATCAAAATCTCCAGATCATGATCATCATATACATGGATCATTTCAATCATCTTTAAGCTTATAAGTGAAGAACAAGTCGATAACAAAAGTGTAAACCGTATATACATACATAAACACGATTTCATACATCCATACATACATACATAGTCCAAATAATATATTTTATCTTGTGTTCTTAGTTTTCATTTCAACAAAACATACTTAAAAATCAAAATATTTCAGATCATGATCACCATTATTCATGGATCATCTCAATCCTTTATGAAATCAAAATGCAATATGGGTTCAAGAACATCATTCTTTACATGCAATCATGTATTACCCATTTTTATCATTTTGGTAAACTCCTTTTGGAGATGGGTTTCATATGATGTTTGTTGATACATATATGTACCTAGATCCTAATCTGAATGTAATATGTCTTCATTGTCTTGTGCTTATGTAATCGTTGGGTACTTAATGAAATACAAATGTTTGGTTGTGTTTATAATGTTTAATATTTCATTAATGAGTTGTTTAAACGCACATTGACTTGATCTATAGGTTTGTGATTTTTTGAATTGTTATACATAATGTTATAATATTGAATACATTCAAACTTGGTGAAGTGAAGTTCTCATGCGTCTGAATGGCCATGCGACTTGGTGTCCATGCGCCTAAATAGTTCATACGCCTGAACAACTTCATGCGTCTGACTCAGTTGCACGACTGAACACTCAGTTATGCGAATGGATCAACCGCATGGCTCAATCGCACGAATGAACCATGCAAATGGTTCAGTCGCCCGAATGAGCAACCCTAACCTATAAATACCACCTAATTCGTGGAAAAACGTAAGCATTCAATCCACTTCGACTCCAGACATACTTTAGCCGTCCAGAAGCCTCTAAGTTCGTACTCCAAGTTCATAGAACGCTATAGATTGATTCCTAATCGATTCTTGACGTTAGATTCAATATGTTCTTGTGTCTGCGTGCGTTCTCACTGATTGGATCGCCAATCAAATAGGATTCCGCACTATTTGGTTTGGTTTAACACGTTAATCAGTTGGTGTTTGATTAAATACCAGATCCTAACAAGTGGTATCAGAGCCTTGGCTCTTGATTACGTGTTGATTCAATAGTTTGGACACAAAAAATTGTGTTTTTGCATCAAAAACGCAATCCTTTTGTGTCTAACAGAGTCTTAGACGTTTCCTGATCGAAAAGTGTAGTTTTTCCGGCATACGGCTATTAGGGTTTGGTAAAATTCCAGTTTTTACGGACAAAACAAGTTTAACCTACGAATTATCAAACTTCAGCAAGTTTAGTCGCACGATTGGCTCAATCACATGACTGAATTCATTCGCATTCTTCAACCGCACGATTGGACTCATTCGTACCCTCATTCGTACGACTGAGATCTTCATTCGGACTACTCAACCGCATTAGTTTATTCGGACGACTGACTCATCCGCATTTGTTTAGTCACACAATTAAACCATCCGCACTTGTTCAATCACCCGAATAAGCCCAATTGCATACCTTCATTCGCATTCATCAGCAGTTTGTTAATAGTAAAGTTAAGTGAAATGGAGGATTAGTTTTCAACATACACAGCAAGTAGAGATACACGTATTCAAAATCTACTGCTGTTGGAGAACGAAGTGGGGATTCACAATAAACCCCCGAATCTTATCACGTTAGATGACTACCCACAATGGAAGCAACGTTTCGAAATCTACTTAAATGGAGTGGATACAAATTTGTGGGAGGCAATAGAGTCGGGATACAGCATGCCAGTAGGAGCTGACGGAGTAAAACTTACTCTAAGTGGCATGTCGGATGCACAGAAGGTAAAACACAACGCTGAGAAGAAAGTCTATGCTTTGCTTACTCAGTCTATTCCGAAGGATATTTTCCATCAGTATTCGAAGTATACTCAAGCGAAGAAACTTTGGGATGTGTTGGAGAAGAGGTATGACGGAAATGCCTCTCTGAAGGCCATCAAGGCAAAAGCCTTGAAGAAGGAGTTTGAAAACTTCTCTTCCATGGGAAAAGAAAGCCTTAATGATGTGATCGATAGATTCTACCACTTGATGAGTGAGATGCACACTCATGGAGTGGTTACTTTGATGGAGGATAAGGTACCCAACTTTGCTGATGGATTACCAGAAAAATAGGCCTTGTTTGTTTCAAATCTCAGACAGAATGGAATGTTGAAGTTAGATATAAATGACTTCATTCTGAAACTGAGAGAAGAGGAGCTTAGGATGAAGTATCGAGCCCAAAAGGCTAACTACGATCAGAATCCTGCACTATATAATGCTACTCCTTCAGTCAAGACATCTGGAGCACCACTGCAAACCGCCTTCATCTCAAGCGCAGCAGCTCCAGCACAACCCTCAACCTCAGGATCCGAAATGCCAGGTTCGTCTAGCACCCAATATATGATACCTGAAGCTAATGCAACAAAGCTTAAAACTGACAACCTCGAAAATGTAACTGTGGAGGTGGCCAGAGAACATATGGACCTTTTAGCTGCAGTGGTTCAATCCTACGATGGATTAATTGCTGGAAAGATAGGTAACTGCCACCTGGCAGATGAAGATTATGAGCAGGTGGATGAAATGGAGTTGGAACGTATGGACATAATGTGGGCTCTGGCAAGTTTTGTCCGACGAACTAAAAAGTTTGTCAAAAAGACCGGACAGAACTTGGTTGTAACAAAAGACACAACCTTTGGGTTTGATAAGTCAAAGGTTACATGTTTCAACTACGGTGAGAAGGGAAATTTCAAGAGGGAGTGTATAAAACCAAAGAAGACAGGTGATGGCAATCCCTTCTCATCATTTAATCATCAGGACAAGGCCACATCTAGTAGTTCTAACTCATCAAGTAAGGATCCAAAAGCCTTAACTGCTAATGAGGATGAAGGATAGGATTGGAGCTTTCGGTTCGTCCACCAAGAGAGTCCAATATAGCTAGTGTGGAGGATATTGATGATGATTCTGCAAGTGAGGGAGATATAGCAGTAGAGCTCGTGATGTCAAATTCTAAAGACAATGCAAATGTGGTCAACCACCTGCCTGAAGAAGAAAAATCTGCATCATCATCTGAATCACCAGAACCAGAGACCACCGAGTCAGCATTCATGGCTGATTCTTCTTCAACATCTCAGGTAAGTACTACTGACCAACTGTTTAATAATCATGCTTGCTTAGAATGTAATAAATTCAGAGTAGTTATAGATTCAAAATTTGCAAGGCTATTAGATCATAATGATAGCTTAGTAAAGGACCTGGAACTATGCACGGAGGCAAATAGAGTGTTAAAACAAAACGAGCACAGTTACAAGGAAAAGATTGACCTATTGAATAAACAGCTTAGGGAAACTAAGGTAGTTGCTTTTAACAAGCAAATGACATTAGGTACTATCTGAACTCTCTAGAGTACACTAAGAAGAAAAAAGCAGTGTTAGAAGTAGAAATCAACTCGTTAAAACAAAAACTGCATAGTTGGACAAGCTCATCACACATTGTCCAACACTTAGTGAGAGAGAGAAATAATGGGGAGGGGCTGGGATACAAAGTGGTTCCACCACCACCTAAGACCTTGATGAACACTAAACCTAAACCAATTAACAATAACCCCATCAAGGATCACGTGGTGTCTACTCCTCTGTTAATGATCCGGATTCCATAAGTAAATCAACTGAATCCAACTCTAAACAAAAGGAGGCCACTTCAAAAGCAATAGGAAAGATGCCTTGTGTTAACCTGGAAAAAGAATTTGAAAAGGTTAGTTTAAAGTCAGGGTCAAACAAAGTCAAACAAGAACCTAAAAGGACTATAAAACCAAATCAATCACGTGCATCATGTCTTAGTCCAGGTAAACAAGAGATCAAAGATGTAAAGCCAGGTAAACCAATTAAGTTTGTAAAACCAACTCATACATCTAACAAAGAAGTGTCTCAGTTCAAACATAATAAGGTCAATCGGGTGACATCTACATGTCCACTAAAACATTTAAATCGTAAAGTTGAAAGTAGATGCTGCTATAATTGTGGAGAGTATGGTCACATAGCGTCTCATTGTCCTTATTACCAGACACCGAGGAGGAAAGTTGAACTTTCTGCATCCACATCTAGATCCTTTAAGAGGAACTCAGTGTCGCCTCCAAAAAGGGCTAGTGAATCTAAAGTTCAATCCATCAGCCAGTCATTTGTTTACCACAAACAGGCCTTACACAAATCTAGATTATGGAAAGAAAAAACCTCCTCAGTGCCTGAAAATGAGAACAAACAGAATTCTAATCAACCCTTAACCTCAAAGGGTCAGTGGGTTGAGTTTATGATATGTGATGCCTCAGGGAAACTTAAGCCAGTTAAGGCTTGGGTTCCTAACATGAACTAATGTTTTCACTGAATGTGCAGGGTGTTCGCTATAGTGCTGAGACTAACACGTGGATTGTAGATAGCGGAGCATCCAGGCACATGACAGGGAACAGAGCTCTCTTATCAAATGTCAGACAAATTAAAGGAGGGCATGTTTCATTTGCTGGTAACAAAGGTGGGTATATCACAGCCCAAGGAGAAGTGGGAAATGAGAAAGTTAAGTTTGATAAGGTAAAGTATGTCCAACAATTACAAAATAACTTGCTTTCAGTTTCACAAATCTGTGATAAAGGATTCAAGGTAGTTTTTGACAACAAGAAGTGTTACGTTCTAAAGAAGGACTACATGATCCTGGAGGACCAGATCCTAATGTCAGCTTCAAGATATAATGATCTTTATGTTTTGGATCTCTCAAAGGCATCCACAACAGATCGTGAAGTCCAATGCTTCCTGTCCAAAGCTACTGAGAAAGACTCCATCCCCTGGCATAGGAGAATAGGACACATAAATCCTAGAAAGATGAATCACCTGATCCAAAATGATCTTGTGAGAGGAGTAAATGTCAAAAACTTTCAACTCCCGGATTTTTGTGTTGCATGCAAAAAAGGCAAACAGACGAAGAAAACTCATAAGGAAAAGCAAGTTCATTCTATAGAAATTCCTCTTGAGCTTCTTCACATGGATCTGTTTGGTCCAGTCAGTACAAGAAGCATCGCAGGAGATTTGTATTGCTATGTAGTTACTGATGACTACTCAAGGTTCTCTTGGGTAATGTTTCTGAAATCCAAATTAGAAACATTTGAATCCTTTAGGAATTGGTAACTACACTGGAATCCCTATACAAGCTGAAGGTAAGATAGGTGCGCTCAGACAACGGAACCGAGTTCAAGAATCAGAGGATGGAGGACTATTGCAAGGAAAAGAGAATTGTGAATCAATTTACCTCGACTTATACCCCTCAGATGAACGGCGTTGCTGAACGGAAGAACCGCAGCTTGATAGAGACGGCACGGATAATGCTGGCAGACTCGAAACTACCTATCCAATTTTGGAATGAAGCAGTGGCAAATGCATGTTATACTCTCAATCGAATTCTGGTAGTAAAACGCCATGGAAAAACTTGCTACGAGTTATTACAGTGACGTAAACCTAACTTGGAATATCTTGAGCCGTTGGCGCTCCATGCACCCTGCTGAAAAAGACTCAGGAGGGAAAATTCAGTGAGAAGGTTGATGAAGGGATCTTCTTAGGATACAACATACCGAACAAGAGAGTTTACAACAACTCAATGGGTCAAGTAGAGGTGTGGTGTAATGTTGATGTTCAGAGATATATCACACCTCTTGCTGGAAAAGGACCTGCTTACTTCTTCGACTATGATGGATTTTTCAAGTCCTTCAACTTACCTCTTTCTTCTTCAAAAGACGAGTTGGCAAATAAGATGATGTACGATGTCTTGAACACACCGTCTCAAGATTCAACAAGTCATGTTCCTACCAACTCAACGGGAGCAGTTGATATGAGTAACTCCTCCTCTGATGAAGAAAATGAAGAAAATGATCAGTTCAACCAGGATGTACAGGTTCCAACTACCACAAGTTCACAAGCATCGGCTAGTGATGCTTCTGAACCTTTAGAACCTCAGACTCCTATTGCCTCAGATCCAGAACCAAATAGTCATAATCTTGACTCTGAGGTGGTTGTTCCAACAACCCCTGGCTCACGTCTAAACGTCTATCATCCTTTAGATAATATTATAGGAGATGTGAGATCAGGGGTTCAGACTAGAAATCAGTTGTACTCAGCTGATTATGCCTCTGTGATGGAAAAAGAATACCTTCATGACGGTGCCTACCGCTGCTTTGTGTCTCAGTTTGAGCCAAAGTATGTGAGTGAAGCACTAAATGATGAGGCTTGGGTTAGTGTCATGCAAGAAGAACTTCTTCAGTTTAAGAAGTTAGGTGTATGGACATTAGTTGATAGACCTAAAGGTGCTAAAGTCATTGGCACCAAATGGGTCTTGAAATGTAAGAAAGATGATCAGGGAGTGATCATCAGAAACAAGGCTCGGCTTGTTGTCAAGGTTTTCGACAAGTTGAGGGTATCGATTACAATGAAGTATTTGCACCAGTGGCAAGGATGGAAGCCATCCGCATCTTCCTTGCCTATGCATCTTATATGAAAATCAAAGTTTATAAACTTGATGTGAAGAGTGCATTCCTTCATGGTGAGATCAGAGAAACAGTGTATGTCAGTCAACCCGAGGGATTTGAGGATCCATATCATCGGGATAGAGTCTACAAACTCGATAAGGCTCTATACGGGCTTCATCAAGCTCCACGGGATTGGTATGATAAACTCTCGACTCATCTTGTGAAACACGGATTTCGCAGGGGAGTCATTGACTGCACACTGTTTATCAAAAAAAAGATGGAGACTTACTGCTAGTACAGATCTATGTAGATGACATAATCTTCGGTTCAAAGAATGAAGAATTATACAAAGAATTCGAAGCAGTAATGAAGGCGGAGTTTGAGATGAGTGCCATGGGGGAGATGAAATTCTTTCTCGGGTACAGGTGGATCAGACACCAAAAGGAATCTTCTTACATCAGACCAAGTATGTAGGAGATATTCTCAGTCGGTTTGATATGGAGAATGCTTCCACAGCTGGCACTCCATTGGCTACAAACCATGATGTAGCACCGACGAGAACGGTGATCTGGTAGATGCCACTATGTATCGAGGTATGATTGGTTCTCTCATGTATCTCACGGCCTCAAGACCTGATATCATGTATGCTACATGTTTATGCTCACGATATCAGGCAAAGCCTAAGGTGAACCATTTAATTGGAGTCAAGAGGATATTTTGTTATCTGAAGGGCACACCCACACTTGGGTTGTGGTATCCTCATGATGATGACTTTGAACTTATAGCGTATAGTGACTCGGATTACGGCGGCTGCAAAATGAACTACAAGTCTACATCAACAGGGTGTCAATTCTTTGGGAGAAGATTAGTAACCTGGCAGTGTAAGAAGCAGACCTCGGTTGCTCTGTCAACCTGTGAAGCCGAATACGTTGTTGCTGCAAGCTGCTGTTCCCAAATCATATGGATTCAACAGCAAATGCGGGATTACGGTTTGCATTTCACTTCCACTGCTATCTTTGTTGATAACTCTGCTGCGATTGCAGTCACTAAAAACCCGGTCCAACATCCTAAGACCAAACACATCGGAATCAATATCACTTCATACGTGATTGTTTTGAAAAGAATTTAATCGATGTGATAAAAATAAACACTAATTTTCAACGCACTGACCTCTATACAAAGGCTTTTGACAAACCACGTTTTCTATATCTGTTAGAGGTCAATGGCGTTAAAAAGAAAAGTGAGGTCATTCCTGAAGATGACCATGTATAATCCGATGCATCGTGTCTAGTTTCTTTAAATTTCTTAATTTTTAATTTTCTTTTAGTTTATTCTCGTGTTTTTGGTTAATGTTATTTCGTTAAATACAATTAGGTTATTTCCTTGCCTATTAAAATCCTAAAACACAAATACATAGTGGTTTTAGAATTTTAGGGGGAGAATAGGTCTAATAATAATAAAATAAAAAAACGAGGGAAAAGGATAGGCGGACTGATAATAAATAAGATCATATGTGTGATACCGATTTAATGTATGGAATATGATAGTACACATGTACAAACCAATTGGGAATGTAAAATCAAAATTGAAAAAGATGCAAAGTTCAAGTATAAGTCTGTGTAGTCTGAGCAATATAAAAGGAAATATGATAGTTAGACTAGCTACTACTAAGGTAACATAAAGAAAGTAGACATAGAGGTTGCTAGACCACAGTTGATATGTCGGTAGATTCAACACAATAGATGACTAGACCTTTTTGGTGATCTCAAGATTAAACTAAAATGTTTGACTAGCTGTGGGTAATGCCTTATCCCTGGTTAACACAATCAACAAGATTCCAATAAGGGGTGACGAGCAAAATAAACGCCACAAAAGTGTGCGTATGACCAAAGCATGAGCAAAAGCACATGAAAAATGCAAATACAATCAAACTGATAACCTAGGTTGTTGGTGAGATCTATGCTAAAAGAAGAATAATTGCTCAAACAAGAAGATAGATTATGTGCCTCTCTGATGTGCGGTGGCATTGACTTGAGGATAAACATAACCTATATATTCTAGAACTCATTGTTGTTTGCCGCCTCTCTGTTGTGCGATGGCACTGACCTGAGGATTGGTTTCTCTTTGAAAATTCTATGAATAGTCTCTTCTTGAATTCTACCCTAAGACCGCTTGAAAATATCCTGAGGAATGTTGATTACCATATAAGTGTGGGATCCACAAATGCTTGTTGAAATAAGCAAACCTTAAGACGATCACCCAACTGTGTTGAAAGTCTGTGTATGGATTTAAGTGGATAAGTAAACTGACAATCCCTGTGGCTACAATTCTTGAAAGTTCAAATCAGTGTGGGGACCTAATAGTACTAGTATGATTTCCTAAATTGCTAAATGACTCTAGATGAAATACAAGGAAAGAGCATCAAAGGTTTTAGCTAACTTGTCCCAAATAATTTGAATATCATGTATGATTCTAGCTTGAATTGATCCGTGTATGGTTTAAAAGGTTAAAGCTGCCCTCTCAGAAGAATTATTCCTTAGAGTTACATCTTAGGAATTAACCCTCACAAAACACAAAAACATGTCTTAGTATAATATTCAGTTTTAATTATTTTATGTAAGTAAAATGATAGTCTATTTCAGTTTTGTGTAGTATCGAACTATGTCATGGAAGTTGATAAGGGACCTTATCATCAAAAAGGTCACGTCTGAAGTGACCACATGTGCTTTCAAGTAAAAATTGGGTCACATCTGAGGTGACAAAATGTCTTAAAAGGATCACGTCTGAGGTGATCAAAAGTTTTAAGTTAAAATGATCATGTCTGAGATGATCAAGTGTTCATAATGTTAAATCAACAGTTTAAATGGGTTTAAAAGTCAAATGGTCATAAAGTGAGAAAAATTTAAAGAGTATGACCCATTCGCATGACTGGACCATGAGTATGGACCAATCAGGCGAATGGACCATACTCATGAATTAAACAGCCGAATGGATATGAGTATGAGCCATTCACCCGAATGGGTTATCAGAATGAGCCATTCGTCCAATTGGGAGCGTGCGACTGAGTCAGTCTACCGACTGAACTTCAGTCGGCCGACTGAAGGTGATCGACTGAGTCAATCGCCCGACTGAGTTTCATTCGCCCGAATGAACTGAGCGAATGAGTCCAGTCAGCCGATTGAACTCCGATTCTGTATATAAAGGGCCATAGTCGATCGCATTCTTCTCACCACTCCCAATCGCCCTTAAATCGCACACCATACCGTTACTCTGCCCAAATTTCTTTAGACCTCAATTACTCTTCCTTCTTGATTTTCTAAAGTGTGTCTGCTTTCTTACAGGTACAATATGATGAAATCTCACCGAAATCAGAAGAAATTGGTGCCCTAATTAGTGATTCGCGATTGAAACAAGAACCGAACCACTCAATGGACTAATAACCTACTGAAACCATGTAAAATGTTAAAAATAAAGTTATTAGGTTATTAGTTAAGTGATTGCGAGTCTAAAGAACCTGTACACAATGTTTAATTTCATGCATTGGTCAAGATTCGAACCTCAGTCGATCAAACAGTGGGTCATGCGACTGGTCGTCTGGATGAACTCCAATCACACGATTGAGCCGGCCGAATGGATCAATCAGCCGAATGTATCATGCGAATGAGATCAGTCGGCCGAGTGAAACAATCGCAGGCTCAGCCAACCGATTGAACTCAGTCGCATGTTCATTCACCCGAATGAGTCCAGTTGCATGATAGGATAACCGACTGACCACAGTCGCATGATTCATTCGCATGAATGAATCAGAATGAATTCAAACAAGATACTTAGAACTGATTTGTGGTATGTGATTATCTAATGATTATGTGTCTTGTGTTTCAGATTGATGGCTGCTAGATGGTCTATCAACCCTAAGCACAATATATGTGCTCATTTAGACCATACAACTCGAAATGGCGCCGGGTTTACAGAAATCATCGCGTTTCTTAGACGATCAAGGATCCACAAGGCCATTTCTACTCCATGCACTCCCTACAGGTCTTTACACCAGGCCTTTTGGGAGAATGCTTCTGTTGATTGATCACGAGAGCCGTATAGCATACGAAGCTCTATCTATGGGATGGCTATTGAGATCACTGTTGCCGATATTCAGAGAGTAGTTGAGCTGGGGGACGATACTGATCACCCCACCAAGCTACACCCACTGATAGTAAGAGGTTGCTTTTTGAGGATTAAGTACGTTGGGGACATCAACTCAGGTGTGCTCAACAAAAGCAACATGTGTCCCCAGTACAAGTACTTGGCACATGTCATATTGAAGTGCATCGCTTCCAGAAGAGGTGGGTTTGATGATCTTTCAGAGCAGATCCAGAATTCCTATGTGGCACTGGTGCTGAACTACCCTTTCAGCTTCTCGAGCATGATCTTCTCTTACCTCGTGGAGAATCTGGAGGCAAAGGGTAAGGAGGATTTTTGCATGTACCCCAGATTCTTACAGCTGATTTTCAATGAGAAGCTGCCATCACTTCCCAAGGAAAGCCACGATGCTGTGGTTTTAGAGATCATGGATGATACGACCCTGGGTCGTATGAGAGTCTACCGGGGTAAGCAAGTAAAGCCCCAGGTGAAGAGACTGATAGGCCATCTGGCCAATGAGAGTTATGTGCCACCAGGCAGACGTAAGTGGCGTCACACAGACAACGACTCTGACGACGAGCAGCTACAGCTCCCAGAGCATGACTCTGATGACGATGATAGCGGGGATGCGGGAGATACATTGCCCACTCGACAAAGTGACCCCACTGCTGATACTGTATCTCCAGCATCTGCCCCCACTGGAGATATCGTTGAGACCGCTGGATACCACCAGGGTTTCATGCCTGGTGAGGAAGAGGAGGAGTCAGATGAGGAGCCACTGACTCGGACTGTGGGAAGTAAAGTCGTTCCCACAGAACGAGGGTTCCGGGCGGTTGGTGAACGCCCAGGCGGATTGGGAGAGACTACTGATGATCCTACATATACTCCTGATTTGGCAGGCCGTGTTCTAGGGGGAGCATCCTCCTCGACTGGATCGAGGAAGAAGAGGATGGCTCAGCCCCACGGCTTGAAAATGAAGAAGCGCAGAATCACCTTTATCACCACCACCACAACTACCACCACTCCACCTACCACCACTACCACTACATCCATTACCACCATTCTACCCACCACCACTACCACCTCATACACCACTTCCATACCTACTCCACCAGTTACACACTTCCCATCCACCACCACTACAACTCATCCACAGCCATCCACATCTATACCACCCCCAATCTTCTCTACATCCACTACCACCACCACAGGCCATGGAGTCGGGACCTGTTTTTGGACCCTCTTACCCATCTGTCGGGTTGGAGGAGCAGTTGGCTAACCTTAACCAGCTAATGCTGAAGCTGTTGGCGACGGATGAACAGCGAGCCTCTCAGCTTAATCAGCTGATGGAGCTTAATGCCTCCCAAGCCCAAAGGTTAGAGGCTCAGAGCCAAGAAATCACAGAGCTGAGGGAGATGCATACATCCTCAGTACAGAGGATACAAGATTTAGAGGCCCAGAACAAGAAGCTTATGCTGAGACCGAAGGGATCCAAAGATGAGCCTCTAAAGATCCGAGAAGGAGATGGAGATGATGGTGATGATGATGACAGTGATGATGATGATGATGATGATTGTGATGATCAAGGGGATGACATTGATGCAGGTGATAATATCGATGATGATGATGATGAAGGAGATGCAGCTGCATCTATATCAGCTCAAGGTCAAGAGAGGCGCATAAAGAAAAATCAAGACCAAGGAGCCCCATCATCTTCTGCTGATCCTAATGACACACCAGCTATTCAAGACAAGAGTAATGCATAGTTTTTCATGTTATTTAAATCATATGTATTTAAATATTGTATCAAATGAATGTAATTAATGGTTATGGTTATTATTGATATTTACTGCTTTGATTGTTGACTAATGATTGATGTGTTACATGTTTTAAATCAAGCAGATCCAAATTTCCAAGGAGATGAATATGATGTTGCTCCTCTCCAACAGATCAAGACTCAACTCACAATGATTCTTGATCTGCAGGGGATTGTCAGGAGATCGGTAAATTACACTCTGAAGAAGGATAGATAATTCATGATCTCACCAACGAGCAACTAGCTGAAATGTTCCGACTCAATCCTGATGAGATTGTGAAAGATGCTCCAACTATGCAAAAGGAGAGTGACAATGAGCTTCAGGATGTCGATGAGATCAAGATTGAAGATGTCACTACACAACACTATCCAGAGTACACTGACAATGAAGGAAATGTCATTCCAAATATGGGAGAAACTCTTGTCAGTGACACTTTTGAGACTCTGGATAAAATGGAGAAAGATTCAGAAAAAGATAAAGAGAAGGCCCAAGCCTCAGACGCCGAAGTCAACATCAAAAAGGCTGAATGGACAGCATGTTTTGAAGAGATAAGAGCCCAACGCAGTGCTACAACTTCAACTGTCTACACCAAACTGTATCAGGTCAAGAAACATCAAAAGGTGGCAGGCAGGATCATAGTGTGGGCATATTTTGCAGACCTTAACATTTACGCAGTTAAATGTGAGAAGGGAATTGAATACTTCAGATTTCCACACGATCTGAAGACTCTTCCAGGTTTTGAGCTCAACCAGTTAGCAAAGTTAAACTTGCTATATGCTAACCCTCGTAAGATGTCAGGCTGGTTTGAAACTGCTCTAATGAGGAAGTACCACACCAGATGGGTCAACTTCAAACCTCAACAACCAACGAGGTACATCAGAAGATCTGAGGTTAATGCCATAACTGGCAAACCTAGAGTAGTGCTGAAGTGGAGTCCATCATGTACAATGTCAAAGATGTCACTACGTGAGATGCCTCAGGACTTCACTCCACACTTCAAATTGTGGTACTACGATTGGAGAATGGGAGAGGCCGTGATAGTCTTGAACAGGAATGGCACAATGGAAACCATAAGGATGTTTGACCGATGTGGCTAACAACTTATCAGCACAAGATGTTTATACTTTATACAAGTGGCCACTGTTCTACGACCCACAAGATATTGTACAAGCTTTACAGTTCCAGAAAGTGATAAGACTCTGTTTTGCTTTTGAGATAAACACAAGAGTCACCAAAGAAGCTAAGTACAAGAAGTTTGAGGAAATCATGAAAGATGTTAGACAATAGATAGATCTAGGTCCAAGGGGGAGTTTGTTGATACATATATGTACCTAGATCCTGATCTGAATGTAATATGTCTTCATTGTCTTGCGCTTATGTAATCGTTGGGTACTTAATGAAATACAAATGTTTGGTTGTGTTTATAATGTTTAATATTTTATTAATGAGTTGTTTAAACGCACATTGACTTGATCATATAGGTTTGTGATTGTTTGAATTGTTATACATAATGTTATAATATTGAATACGTTCAAACTTGGTGAAGTGAAGTTCTCATGCATCCGAATGGCCATGCGACTGGGTGTCCATGCACTTAAATAGTTCATACGCCTAAGAACAACTTCATGCGTCTGACTCAGTCGCACGACTAAACACTCAGTTATGCGAATGGATCAACCGCATGGCTCAATCGCACGAATGAACCATGCAAATGGTTCAGTCGCCCGAATGAGCAACCCTAACCTATAAATACCACCTAATTCGTGAAAAAATGTAAGCATTCAATCCCCTTCGACTCCAGACGTACTTTAGCCGTCCAGAAGCCTCTAAGTTCGTACTCCAAGTTCATAGAACGCTATAGATTGATTCCTAATCGATTCTTGACGTTAGATTCAATATGTTATTGTGTCTGCGTGCGTTCTCACTGATTGGATCGCCAATCAAATAGGATTCCGCACTATTTTTTTTGGTTTAACACGTTAATCAGTTGGTGTTTGATTAAATACCAGATCCTAACAATTTCATAACCTCAAACAAAAGTTTGATCATCTTGCATGCAAGAGAAAATCAACAAAATATTAAAAATCAACAACATACAAAATCATTATACATATATACATACGTACGACACACACACACTCACTCACACACACACACATTGTTTTAAAACACATTTCTTTGTTAAAACTCTTTGTTGGAACCTTGGATTTCAAGAAAAACTAGTTTTTGGTAAACAAATATAGCAACAATCATCCAAGAGTCATGTTGCATGTCATAAAAATGTAAAGTTCTTACCTAAGATGAACTATTTTTAAAGATTTAATAATGATTTCCTTAAGGATTTCTTCTCATTTGAGTAGGATTTATGCAATGTTTTGCACCAAACTTATAAGGGATCCTTGAAATCCAGAAATCAAAGCTTGAAACAAGTTTAGGATAATCAAAATCAAGAGAAAGAGGGCTGCTCTTTGATGTTCCAACCGAGATTTTAGAGAGAAGGGAGAAGAAAGTGTGTAGGTGATTTCTAGTGAGAGAAAAGTAAGGTTGAGTGTGTGCAAAAGATGGAGTGTGAAGTGGTTTATATAGAGATGTTCAAGTGTGATTAGAGTAATCTAATCATCTAATTAAATCTTAAAAATGGCTGGTGGATCTCTAAGTGAGATACCACCGGGTGTAAGACGGGTGTTCGTCTTGTTAAATTTTTTTGTAAAAATCTAAACGTTCGGGTTTTTACGCGAAAATTTATATAAAATTAAAGTATTAATTTGAGGCTTTCCAAGGGTTCACAACATTAATAATAGTGACAAAAAGTCAAGAATAAAAATATACACGATATAACACAGTATGCAACGGACTGTACGTTGCATCAAGACAATATTTAAAAAGTCTTAATTTTATGCAATCAAGGTAGATAATATTAATTATTATTATTCATGACTAATGATATTTTCACTTGAGATTTATTAAGTTATAAAAAATAAAAATTTATTGACCTAATTTAATTAACCAAATTATCACCAACGTTCGTTAAACGTTTTATCGCTACGCGACCCGGTAATTCTCGAAATTACCATTTATGAAATTTATGCACAAAGGGGCTTTGCTAGACCTTAAATGACCTTAATTATCATAAAATTAAGTCTTATTATGCTTTAAATCTTTTTTTATATTTTATTAACGTACGGATATTAACTTGAAAACACGGGATGTCACATTGTTGGTTAAGGTTCAATCACTATTAGTGTAGATTTAGTTTAATGGTAATTAGGTTGTAACTAGGGGGATTAATGGTGTTTTGAGGTTGGTTTAGCAACCCCCATCAAGCAACTCCCATCAAGCAACTTAAGGGCTCTATTATGGGTCTAGTTATTATTCATTAGAATGTTACTCGCTGTTAAATAAATCATTAATGCTAGGTTCGATTATTTTCCTTACATATACTTGATTTTTTCTTAGATATGATAGTTATTATGCATGATCAATCATGGATTTTTCATTACTAATTTTTATATATTGTAAAATCTTCAGTAGTTTACATTCACTTGAGGTTTATTATTAGTATGTTACACGTCACTTGCGTATTGTTTTGTTAGGAAATATATTATATATATGATGTATTTTCATGCAAAAAGTGGTAGACATTCAAGCACGCCCACATGCATGAGTGTGAGTGTTCCCTAAACTTGGCTACATGGTAGTTCATAAATGTCGCATAACATATATCTATATAGGTTAGACTATAATACCCCTGAGCCAGTAGATTCACAAGTTTTATCTAAAGTGTGATCATGACATGTATGGTCTTGTTAAATTTCAACCTAATTCATGCGAGTTAAGTCTATCAAGAAGTTATGCTATAAAATTACGTTGAAGATTCGTACGAATATTAACCTGAAACTAGGGTTGTCACAATGCTAACCTTGATGATTTCTTAAAAAGCATCTTTAAAACAGGTTTGCAATAACGTTGATGAATTCATAGGTTTGAGACTCAATAACTAAAGTTTAAAGTATATAAGCCAAGAATTATGAATCAACGAGTATATAAGCCAAGAATTATGGGTCCCCACAACCAAGCCTACACTAATGTTTGTCTCGTAGCAAATAACTATCACTAGTATTCCTTTAAATTATATGAGAAATAATCATTTGATATGACTGACTACAGATTTAGATGTTCTAACTAGTTAAGAGAGTGAGGGTGTCAACCCTAACAGTACTACCGACATTATCCACCGGTTTCAACCCAGAGTTAAATGGTTGTCAATAAATGAGATCTTTAAGTGACAAAGTTTTAACCCGTGTTACAAACATTACACTTCACTAGTGTGTAAACAGAAAAGCATAGTAAGCATATGATTTAGGTAAGTAGTAAAGTAACATGGTTCTTCCCTAAAAACATATAAAATAGTAAAAGAGGTTACAAGAAACTCATTATGAGTAGCGGTTTTGATACAAAATTTTAAAGGACAATCAAATCATAACGTTTCCTATAATCTTATGTGTTATTAAGGTTTAATGATCTTAGATTAAGGATTAGTCTAGCATCAAGTTGTCTAATAAGTTGTTATGTGTTAACTGGCATATTTTAATCATTTAAGTAGTTTGATAGTAAAGTAATTTTGATGAGTTACTGTTTAATAAAATTTAGAAATAATGGTGATTGGTCATTCAAACATTGATTTTATATACATATTAGTTGGAAAGTGATTTGTTAAGCTTATGAGGCAGACATGGGGTTTTCAGGCTACTTGGCAATCGAAGGCTGACACCCTTGTTTACAAACAACGCATGTTCATTTAAAAAAAAACATTTGTGATGTTCCTTTATAAAGACATATGCTTGTTTACATGCAATGTTTTTTACATAAAATTAATTCTTTAAGTTTTCATCTATAGTTTTTTAATTTAACGATGTAATGTAAAATGTTTTATGTTATAAAAAGCCTTACACATGGGGTGAATCTATAATGAGTTTTGGATGATTATTCTTCTTGAATTTGATGCGTTTAAATGTTTTAAAGAGTCCACACTTAGCTTTGGCTAGTTTGAAAGCTCGTGACATCTCTTCATTTCTCAATGCTCGTGACATCTTTTCATTTGAAAGTAGTTAGCGACTTTAAACCATAACTTGACACATCATCTCACTCGTTGTCCTTTAGTTACCCGTGCAACACCAGTTTTTCCACTTAAGTCATTATATTACTATGCTCAGTATCCATTGAATAACCGACGTGCTACCCAGCTAAATGTATACAACATTAAACCCGATTTGAATCTAACACAAGAGTAAGAAACATGACACATAACAAAAAAAAACCCGATTCAAATCCCGTTATACAAAATTACAAAAAAGAACGAAGAACAACTCAACAATGGGAAGGTAGTGGGCCATAGGGATCCAGGTGCATACAAGAAAGAACCTACGGAAGGGAACCCTTAAATAGTTAAACCCTAATTCAAGCAAAGGGAGGCAAAAGGAGGCAAAATCTTGCTGACAATGACTCCAAAAGACGAGAAAATAATAAAAAGATAAAGAAATCGAAATGACATTTGAAAGATAAAGCAACAAACAAATGTATTGATTTGGGATTGAAATTCGAACCCCCAATTTGCCCAATCCAATCTCACTTTCTCTCTCTTTCTCATTTGTTTTTCAATTTATCACCCACCAAAACAATATTAATAAATCACACAGATCCCATTTACATTTCCTTCGTAGAACACAAACCCCCTTTTCATCTTCAACAAGTAGGGTTTCTGCAACCACAGTGTCGATTTCCGCCGGAAAAGACTCGTTTTTTCGACAGTTTGATCGGTTGTTGGTCGGAGATGTCAACGGCGGCGGCGACGGTGGCGGAGGCGGAGAAGAAAGAAGAGGAGGTGAAGGGTGGAGAGTTGCTGTTCTGTGGTACGACTGCGTGGGACACCATTGGTCGCCGGAAGGGGCTGCCGGACTGTAACTTAGTTTCTCCGACGAGGCTCCGGCCACTCGTCGGAGTTGACATTCGTTTTGTGGCATCTGGGTGTGGTGAGTCTTGATGAGTGATGCGTCTTCGTTTCTGTTTTGGGTGTTTTTGAGGTTTATTGTGATGTGTTTTGAAATGTTTTTGTGTAGCTTCTTGTCATTGTGTTGCTCTGGATGTTAATGGTCGTTGCTACACTTGGGGTCGGAATGATGTAAGTTGACTGTGTTTGTTGTGGGTTTGATCATTGATGTTATGTTTGTGAATGTTGTTGTTGTGTGTTCGCAGAAGGGGCAGCTTGGACATGGTGATCAGATTCAACGTGATATGCCCACAGTAGTCTCTGCACTTGCTTCGTGAGTTTCGTTAGTTTGTATGATATTATGTTGCTTTTTGGCCTATGGGTTTGTTTTATGAGAGTGTGTTTTATTGATTGGTGACTTGCCTTTTGAAAGTGATCATTTGATATCAAATAATCGAAAACAGATGATAAACATGGGTTGTGGAAGATAGTGTTTTTGTTTCAAGTTGTAATAATTAAAAGTTTGAATGCTTGACATCTTCTGATTTTCTTGTTTTTTTGTGAGATAATAGATAAAATGACTGAATAATAGTATTTTTGGGAAGTTGGACTGGGGTTGTTGTTGGGTGAAATTGATTATCTAAAACCGATTGTTTGACTCCTAAGTACTTGGATTATCTGAAGCATACCTTTGTTTGTACAAACATTGATACCTTTATGAATTTAAATCTCAATAATTAACCTTCATGGGGTGCACGTTGATAGTTGCTGAGTTCCTCTAGTTGAGGTCTCATCATCGGATACAACTTGCACGGGTTTGTTTTGCCTTTAACCCCCTCGAAGGTTGCCTGCACTACACAAACTGTGTTCTATCTTATCCCATTGGTTAGCAAGATATTGGTGGGGTCATGTGAGTTTTCTGGTAACGACTTCAGTAATTTGATAAATAGTTTCTCAAACACAAAATTAAACCTTGACTAGTACACTTATTGTCATTTCTTCATATCTATTACATATAAGGAGATGATACAATGCCATTGAAGGAGGCATAATTGTTTTACTATTCGATATTTAAAAGTGTCCGTTACCTGTGCATTTACACCACTAGAATGCTTTCCTTTATTGCTATATATTTTAGCATTTTTTAATTCATGAAATAAGTTTGTTTTTCTTTATTCTGTTTTTCAAATTTCAGGTATAAAATTGTTAAAGCAGGGAGTGGTAAAGCCCATACAGTGGTAGTGACCGAAGATGGCCTTTCTTTGGCTTTTGGTTGGAATAAACATGGGCAACTTGGTACAGGCTCAGTGAAGAACGGTGAGTCAATCTAACTAATTAGTTTATCGGGACACAAATTCTGTTTTACAAATGTAAAGTTTTTGTAGTCATGGTAATAAAGAATGAAGTAAATATCATGTGGGTATCTACTAACTTAACGATTCAAGTGAAAGGGGGTGTTTGGATATGACTTTTGAAAGCACTTATGTGAATTTTAATGATCAGACCAGGTAGTTGTTACTAGAATTAAAGGGGGTTGTAGGAGCTACCAAGATAGTTGAATGTGTTTTTGTTGTGTAAAGCTGTTACAAGCAGATAATTGGTTGTTTTGAGTTTTTAACGGTTTTGATTTTGTTCAGAAATTAATACAGGATATTACCAAAAAGGACATTTTTGTGAAAAAAATGAGATACGTTTGGTGAGATGGGAGTAAGTCTCTCCATTAGTTTAAAAAGGGTTATCATGTGATCTACCCTTTGATTATCAACTTCTTGCAGCTAGTATGAAATTGAATAACCAAAAACTAATTATTCGCTCCGAAATAATTAAAAGGGTATTTTATCTGTCTAAATCATCAATACTCAAATAATTGGTTTCGAATCTAAGTATGTTTGTTTGTTTAATCGTAAAGCTGATTGCTTTCCTTTTTGTAGAAATCGAGTTATATCCAGTACGCTGTCTGGTATCTGAAGTCACAAATGTTGCATGCGGAGCTGATTTTACCGTATGGCTGACTTCTGTTGAAGGCGCTTCTATACTGTATGGTCAAATGCATTTTATCTAATAGTTTTGTTGATTAATTACAATGTTATAGGTTTTGTTTGTTTTTGGTTTCTAGAACCGCTGGACTTCCACAGTATGGTCAACTTGGACATGGAACTGATAATGAGGTACACTCAGTAACCTGTCTGTCACTTTTTCAATAATATGTTTTTTTTATCTGAAAGAATCATAAGATTACCAATGTACATTTTCTAAGATCTTTTCATGTTTGCTTACAAGATAAAGTATTTCTTGATTTCAGTATAATACTAAAGATAGCTCTGTGCGGCTTGCATATGAGGCTCAACCACGCCCAAAGGCCATTGCTGCTTTTGCTAATGAAAAAATAGTAAAAGTGGCGTGTGGATCAAATCATACAGGTTATTATTATTATTATTATTTTTTTAATTTTTTTTGTTAGGATTCTTCTGTTTCTAATATGGTTGTATGTTCAGTTGCTGTGGACTCTAATGGCTATGTATACACGTAAGCTTTCTTGCATTATTACTAATAAGTTCTGATAAGCAGAAGTGTTCATTGATTAATGAGTTATTTTATGGTCTATTTGTTTATTACTAGGTGGGGCTTCGGAGGATATGGAAGGTTAGTTCTTTCGCGTTCTCATTTTTATGATTTTATGAGTGATTCAGTGGAGAGGTGATGTGTCGGTGTTGGTTGTTGTTCCCCCCGGTCAAATAAAAAGTTGGCTAACTGGGAAACAGAGCCGCCCATAGTGTATATCTAATGGTTACAGTTTACTAAAGTGTTTTCTTTAAAGAGCTAGATCATTGTTATAATAACTGAGTTGTTATCATTAAACATGGACAAAACCAACAAAATGTTTGGGGCTCAACCAAACTCGTACTCAATCGGCCTATTTTTCCACATCTAATTCTAAACTTGGGTTTTTCAGTTCTACAATTCTTGATTATCTGGATGGTATTTAAACTTGGTTATCTTCATCTTTGATAACAGGCTTGGGCATAGAGAGCAGAAGGATGAGTTTAGCCCTCGCCGCCTTGATGTTTTCACAAAACATAATCTTGTACCTCCTGGTGCAGTTGTTTCTGCTGGTTCTGTTAATTCTGCTGTTACTGCTGGTATGCCATTTTTGTTCTTGTTGGTAAAAAAATAAATGTACTTTTGCACTTGTTAATATGATTGGTTAAATTTGTATGTTCAGGTGGAGGGCAGATGTACATGTGGGGCAAGATTAAGAACACTGGTGATGATTGGATGTACCCTAAACCACTCATGGATCTCAGGTTTCAACCTTCTTCATAAATATTTTGTAGCGGTGGCAATTTTTGACACATTCTGAAACACAACACGAACAGACCACGAAAATAATCAGTTTTTGGGCTGTCATATCTAACCGGTTTAATAAGTGGATTGCTTTTGGGTCGATATATTTTAATTAAACGTGTTGTATTCTGTTACCCATCTATAGGTTTTAATTACAGGTCAATCTAACAACCTGTTATTTACAACTTTTTTACAATTCATTTACTACCTGTCAACTCTTTCTGCTTTAGATAAATGGGTTAAAGGGGTCCTTTAAGGGTTTCATGATTTTAAGTGTGTTCGGGTTAGGGTTGATGCATCTGACACAAATAAATATATGGGTCGTGTTTGGTTTGAACGATTCAACTTGACATGATTGACACCCTTCTATTTTGGGTCAATGCCAATATTTTGTTTTTACGAGCTGAAATCATTACATAAGTTGATTAACATCTGAGAAGTTTATGAGCTCTACCAGTTTTTAATTACCAAATAGTTTCTCAATATTAAGTGTAATAAAATTTCTATTTCTAATAGAAGATGTCCTAGTGTAGTACTGCAAGATAAGTAACTTGCTCCTCAAGTATTTTTATTCCTGATAAAATTTTCTTCTACTTGCCAACCAAGTATCTAACGATGCTTATCACATAACCATAGATACTTAACGCTGCTTTTTTTGTGCGTAGTGGTTGGAACATACGTTGCATGGATTCAGGCAGCATGCACCATTTTGTTGGTGCCGATAGCTCATGCATAAGTTGGGGTCATGCTCAATCCGGTGAACTTGGATATGGACCCCACCAACAGAAGTACGTTACCTAGCTTTATACTTTCACTGTGTGTCTTCACATCTTCAAACAACAGTAAATTATCATTTTATCGTTTTGTTTTGCAGATCATCTTCTATCCCTAAGAAGGTAGATGCCCTTGAAGGAATGCATGTATTAAGGTAAGTACTCGATTTAACTATTTGTTTAACATATTTTTGTTACATTATTACCTAGATTCAGAGACTTTCATATCTTAAAGAGTTGAAATTTGCTAAACACTCGAACATAGCACATCCAAACACTACTTTTTAGTTTTGATTCATATGATCATTTTCAAAACACACATCCAAACACCTGTGATGTTATATAACCATGTGATTATTTTGTTATCCTGTAGTGTTGCATGTGGTTTTGCTCATTCTTTGGTGGTAGTTGATCGAACAAATGTCAGTGATCAACTTGATCAGGTAACCAATATCACAACCTTTTAGTCTTATGATCTGTATTTGTTTCTTTCAGTGAAGCTAATATACACAATCAAGGTGGCAATTTACATCCACTTATATATTAATGTGTCCATTTGGGTTGTGTTTTATCTCAAACTAGTAAAACTAAAAGAACTGTTAAAAGAGGGATGGGTCAAAAAGAGCTGACAGTTGAGTTGGTTTTAGTGGTTTATTATCTCTCCTAACCCTTGGTTGTTAACACTAACAGCTTGAAATTTATGATGGAAAACCTGCGGGTGAAGGGGTTGAAGAACCTATTACCGAACCTATCGCTCCCAAACAAACTAACAAAAAGGTTGCATCTGCTGCAAAAACACCCAACAAGAGGAAGAAGAAATCTAAAGAATCTTCCGACTCGGAAGACGAAGACGAAAACATGTATGAAGAAGATGATGATAGTGACTCAGAAGCTAACGGTTTTGCTGAAAAGAAGAGTAAAAGGGGCGGGAAATCTTCCGGCAGAGGTCGTGGCAGGGGCCGCCCATCCACCGCCAAGAAGGATGGCGGAAACGGTGGAGAGGCACCGGTTAAGAGAGGAAGAGGAAGACCAAAGAAGGCATGAGTTGACCAGCTGTTTGTACTTCGATTGTTTTCTCACTAACTTGTATTCTGATTCTGTTAGCATTTGAGGGATCTAACTGTTAGAGGATGATTTCTTCTTTTGTAACCTTGTTTTGTTCTCAACTTTATGTATTTTAATTTTGGATCCTTTTTGTTGAAT